>OX276388.1:4897600-5509800 GCA_946251805.1 Cybosia mesomella
AGATTGCTTTCAAATCCATCATTCTCAATCAAGAATGTGATCTAGATTGGTTTCAAATCCGTCATTCTCAATCAAGAATGTAATCTAGATTGCTTTCAAATCCATCATTCTCAATCAAGAATGTAATCTAGATTGCTTTCAAATCCATCATTCTCAATCAAGAATGTAATCTAGATTGCTTTCAAATCCATCATTCTCAATCAAGAATGTGATCTAGATTGCTTTCAAATCCATCATTCTCAATCAAGAATGTGATCTAGATTGCTTTCAAAGCCATCATTCTCAATTAAGAATGTGATCTAGATTGGTTTCAAATCTATCATTCTCTCAATCAAGAATGTGATCTAGAAATCCATCATTCTTAGTCAAGAATGTGATCTAGATTGGTTTCAAATCCATCATTCTCAATCAAGAATGTAATCTAGATTGCTTTCAAATCCATCATTCTCAATCAAGAATGTGATCTAGATTGCTTTCAAATCCATCATTCTCAATCAAGAATGTGATCTAGATTGCTTTCAAAGCCATCATTCTCAGTTAAGAATGTGATCTAGATTGCTTCCAAATCCATCATTCTCAATCAAGAATGTGATCTAGATTGGTTTCAAATCAATCATTCTCAATCAAGAATGTGATCTAGAAATCCATCATTCTTGGTCAAGAATGTGATCTAGATTGGTTTCAAATCCATCATTCTCAGTCAAGAATGTGATCTAGATTGCATTCAAATCCACCATTCTCAGTCAAGAATGTGATCTAGATTGCTTTCAAATCCATCATTGTCAGTCAAAGAATGTGATCTAGATTGGTTCAAATCCATCAAATAATAAACCAGCCCCTTATTCGGATTGATCAACGTCCGTATTAGCCGACACATTAAAACTGGTTGAGTTTAACGTCAGAACTTTGTTCAATGCTAAACAATGAAAATACACCGACTACTCACGTTATGACTATGATTAAATCTCTTTGTCAAACAGAATAATCCGGCAGTTCCATAACGAGTAGTCCAATGAACTCTTCTAATTTAGGCCCCTTCCTCTGAAGAACAATAGTGCAGAGATTTAAAGCCTCGCCCATATGAGCGCGAACGACGACCATTTTTGCATTGATAGAATCTATAATGAGTTATGGTGGAGTTTCGCGATGGACGCAAAAACGAATTTTGATGCGGGTTTTTTATTAGAAAGTTCTTGTCACAATTAAAATGTGCCATATGTTTGAATGCAATTGATTGAGTAGAACCGGAGATATAACCAAAAAGTGAATTAAGTCACTTGTACTGTTCCACAATATTTATTTAATAAACCTGAATGATTTCGCCTCTCTGGATTTTTTTAAGTGAAAGCTTCTTTAGCGGCGTTGTGCACTTATTTTGTAATGGGTAAAAAAGGTTAAACTCTCGTCAGGAAACGTGACCTGATCGAAAATTCATAAGACGTTTGCAGACAAATATAGAAGCGCTATTTTCTCACTGTACTTAACAACCTTGGTGGCCCGTTCGTCTAATGAAAGGTCGTTGACTTCGTCAAAACTGAGATCGATTCCGACCGAGACCCAAAAAACACTTTTTGTCATCATATAACTTTTTGTAATATTTATTCTATTTTGTGCCATAAATCTATTGATATAAAATGGAAATTAAACAAAGTGCATCTATTACCACATAAATGATAGTACTTTTATACTGATAATTAATGCAATTCGTGCAAAATTATTCCCTAACCATACCAAAATATCATAAAGACACAACTTTAATTTTCAAGTTTTCACTTCTGCCGGCACTCCCGGAGTGCAACCCGTAGTTTTTTTTAAGGTCATAACCGTCATTACCATCACATCGTTAGTCCCAGTTGCACGAAAAACTTGCACCTTTAAACCCGGGCTCCGGTCTTCTTCTCTTTTTTATACTTATTACGCCCGCCTCCGCCCTCCAATCCCTAAAGGTAAGCCTGTGATAGAGCCTCGTCCACCTGAGGATTATGGTGGGACCTCATAAACTCGCCACTTAGCTATATAATACGCATCATCATCATCATAGCGTGTTGCCCGGTTGCATCCGAGGCTTACAATTTTTGTATTCGATTTATATTTGGTCTCCGCAAATATTATCACGTTTCCGAGTTTCGCAACTTGCTCAAGTGGATCCCAATTCGACTTCGCCGGAATGCACATATTCTTTCCATGCTTTACATTACAGTATTCTTTTTAATCCCTATACTCCTAGTTACCTAAAATAACGTTTTGTGGTTCTGAATGACACACATTCAAGGTCTTTGAGGTCATCAGTATCATTGGAATTGGCAGTACCCAAGCATTCCACAAACTTCTATGATAAATCTTGTACTGTACAGGCGGTACCGCTGTGGAATGCACTGCCCTTTTCCATCAGGCGCTGCTCTGGCCACCTTTAAGATGGTTAAGGATCACTACCTGGCTTCTTAGTTTCTTATTGTGTATCGTAGATATCTTATGTATGTTTATGCATGTATATACCCTATAAGTTGACATTGATATTTATTTTATATGCATGAACAAAATTTTTAGTTATTTATTTTATCTTTTATTTTTAACCATACCAATAACTACCCATAAATGTTCCAATTCGTGTCCATCCAAAGGTTATCTGTAAGAAATTGCTTTAATAAATTTAAATCCCTTCGGGTACCCCCCCGCCGGCCAGCGGGGGCGGTTATGTCGGGCTTGAACCGACTAAAACCGCACGTCGTCTCGTGTCTACAGACGCCGCGGGTGTAAAAGCATATCGCTCGCACTCCGACTGACCCTGAGCCATCTCCGGTTTCGAGATGGCTCCCTCGGGTTTGGGAACCACGGTGTCCCCGTCTTGCCCCGGTTTGGGGGAGGGGCGCTAGTCGCCCCACCGTCCCGGCCTGCTTTTGCTGGGATGACATGTATTCCAAGTACCTATGCATACTCTAATTGGTGTACAATAAAGTTTATTTATGTTCTGTTCTGTTCTTACACTTTGGAGCCCGGGGTTCGTTTACTCCTCCTCTTGTTTTTGCTTATATGGCTATTATGGGAGCGGCTGCCGTCAGACCTCCTGACCCGAGAGAAAAGCCTACGCCAGAGCCTAGTCCGTCAATCAGCAGGTGTACCGGCTTGCAAATGAGGGTGGGTTATGATCCAAAAACACCTACCCATAAACACCATCACAAAACAAAACCTGCACTTTGAAACCGCTCATCCATTTATCTTTTCCTTGATTTGGTTTATTTGGTTTATGGTAGCGACAGTTGTCGCCGCGAGGAATCTTGGTGGGAACCAATAAACCCAATTGAGGAAACCCATCATTAACCTATTTTGTATTCCAGCTCAAACCACTCCGGAGAACCTCCACCGTGACTTCGGCGCCTACACCCTAGACCCTGGCACTCGATATCCAAACTTGAATCGAACGGCGGTGTCCCCGCACCGAGTAGCGTCATTCTACGACTCCGATGAGCCGTTACCGCTTGACGCAACCACCACGCAGAGGAAGCGGCGTAGAGGTACTGTGGGCTTACCATGAGGTACTATAAAGGATAGTGTTACGGGTGAGAAAGACTGGTTGGAGAAAGATTGGAAGAGAGGTTACTGGTGGTAGAAATTTGATGACACAAATTTGTCACAAAATTCGGCCGGGTGGGTACCACCGTGGACGATTGCGAAAAACCCTCCATAGTAATCCAATTTCGGTTTGATTGCGTTCAGGGGTCAGCAAGTGCATAGCCGGGCAGGGGGGTTGTGGTCGCAGCACTAGTGGGACCGGTGGGTGTCACGCGGTGCTGCGACGACAATCCTCTTCTGATGAGGCACTTGTTAACATGGTACGTGTATGTAATGGTGACCCTCTTTCCTGAGACTTTACCTTCAGCTTACCATCAGGCGAGGTGAAGTCAAATTGACGTGTCCTAAATATAAAAAAGAGGAATGTAGCTACACACCGTACATAGCTCCATCCCTTTTTCTCGCCCTAAACAAAACGATGACGACATCGATGACGAACGATGTATAGGTTCATAATAACATCACACAGCAAAGCCTGACAGCTTGATTATAAAGGCATCAAACTGTCAGAGCAATAATGTACGACAGAGAAAACGTTCAACAAAACCGAAGTAAGTTGATCTTAGCAGAGGCTCTCTTCTTCCTGACGTGCCAACCTAAGCGCTGGGACCTGTACCTATATAATATATATTCAAATAGCGTCTGCCGATTACAATTACATAACATAACTTCAAGCCTGTATCCCCGAAGGGGTAGGCAGAGGTGTATTACACACCCACGATTCGCCAGTTATGTTAAGGTCCCAATGTAATAGGGGGCGAGCCTATTGCCATTTACCGGACACATTATTAAGCGAGGGATAATTATCATTTATTAATACACAAATAAGTACGGAAAGTCAGAGGTGTGTGCCCGAGGCGACTGGGAATCGAACTCGAGACCTCGTCTCAGCAGTCCGTTACAATTAGTTTATTTTAATTAAACGTCAGAACCACGGATATATGATATAGTGATGTGTTGATTGGCGATGGAGTGATTAAGGTGAGACCAAAATTATCGAGTTTAATTAATTAACTAAACTTAATCTTGACGACCTCAGTGACGTAGCGGAATGCATTCGACTGCTAATCCAGAGGTCGCGGGTTTGATTCCCGCTCAGTGCAAATATGTATATGTGCATTGGTCTGGGTGTTTCTATGTATAATATGTATTTATTTACAAAAAAAGAATTTAAGTATGTTTATCCGCATTCTAGAACCCATATGACAAGCTCTGCTTAGTTTGGGTCTAGATGGCGTTGTGTACTTTGTTCTACAATATTTATATTTATTTATTAATAATTATTTACGACCTCCATTTTATGAGATTCCGCTTATGCTTATGTGCGTTCCTTAAGTGTGGGTTCAAATTCCGGGTCCCGTTAGGTGTTACTGAGGTGTAAAAAATCTGACAAAATAATTGGCAGACGATAATATTGTATGGCTCCACCTCTGCTTACCCGAAACACAGACTGTTATAGGCAAAAATCTTGACAATGTATTGTGGGTGCGCAGTACGCATTTTCTAGGTATCTTTGGTGGTAAGCGCGGGGCGCGATGGCGGAAGCGCACCAACCACAGATTATTTAAACTTATCACGGGCTCAAAGCGGTCGCGTCATTCGTCGATCATTCCTTTTATTGATTTTCCGGTTAGTGCACATGCGTGAACAGTTTGACGTTTGTTCATGATTTAAAGAAAAAAAGAAGAAATTAAAGATTAAAAGCTAATGTAACCTATATGACTATAACCTACAGAAGCAGAGATATCTGAAGAAACGTTAGTCTCGTGGGTAGCCTGGTCTGAAGCTGGTATTAGGGCGGCTTCAGGTCCTGCTGCGTTGACGGAGCTCGTGCGAAGGTATCGACCCGATCTGCTGCCCTCCAACGCAACTCCTCGAGGTGTATACCACATTCTGCAGCAAGAGTTTGGTGAGTAGCTACTCTATAGATATATGTGACGTCAGTATTAAAAAAAAAGGACAAACACGTATTATACCCATTCATGTATAATGTACATGCATATACGGTACTCCTTTTTACCAATGCGGTAGCCACAGATCACTGGCAAACGACTTTCGCTTCTTATCGCTCTAGACCTGACCTTTCTTTAAAAATTTTACATACATACATATACTCACGCCTGTTTCCCTCCGGGGTAGGCAGGGACAACAGCCCGCCATCTGCTTCTGTCCTTACATACTTCACGAGCTTCTTTCACTGTCATTAAACCTTTCATGCAAGCCCGCCGGTTTCAAGTGCTTTTGACCGGCCATTTTTACTTTTTACTACTTTAATAAATTTACCTAGTCAACGTCATAAATGTCTTATTACCTCATAAAGTACAATAAAAGAGACATTGCAACGTATGCCGAGTATAGAGCAAGTATAAACAGTCAATATATATTGCGCTACAAATAATATAGGCACGAATCGCGTTTTCACATAAATATTGTATCAATATTATTATTACCATCAATGAAATATTGACAGGATTGCGATATATATTGACTGCCTAAACGTGCCCATATAAATATGAATAAAATTCGTATTTTACAGGCATAGTGCCGTTCTCATCGGGCGGGACACTGCGGGACGTCCCGGACGCTAAGCTCAGGTCCTACTTGAGTCGAGTGTACAACGCGTTCAAAGGGGAAGTACCGCACATACATCACGAAACAGACGTCTTTGATCAGGTGACAGGAGAGATCCATTTTCAAAATAATCGAAACACTGGAAACACAGATCAAACTCGTTTGAGATGATCAAATCGAATCTCATCAGAATGCTCATTGTTTGTCTGTTGATTATCAATAATCTTCAACCAATGAGCGTGCAGTATTTAGTTTACTAAGTTGACATGAGTTTGACAAACGTATTAGTCTGTTGTAATTTATTTCTTATTTAATTCTGATGAAGAATTCAGAAGAAAGTTCGGTCTTAGAAAAGTTATTCATGTATCAACATTTACTGGTGGTAGAAATTTGATGACACAAATTTGTCACCAAATTCGGATGGGTGGGTACCACCGTGCACGATTGCGAAAAACCCTCCATAGTAATCCAATTTCGGTTTGATTACGTTCAGGGGTCAGCAAGTGCATAGCCGGGCAGGGGGATTGTGGTCGCAGCACTAGTGGGACCGGTGGGTGTCACGCAGTGCTGCGACGACAATCCTCTTCTGATGAGGCCGTCAAGCTGAGTGCCACCATTGTTAACATGGTACATGTATGTAATGGTGACCCTCTTTCCTGAGACTTTACCTTCAGCTTACCATCAGGCTAGGTGAAGTCAAATTGAGTGTCCTAAATATAAATATAAAAAAAAAAAACATCATCATCAGCAACCTATGCTAGTCCACTGCTGGACGTAGGTCTCCCCTAATGAGCGCCATAGCGACCTGTCTTCATTCATGTATGTCCAGGTATAATTATTTTAATATCCAATCTGTTAGAAAAGATTTTTGTCAAGATCTGATGATGAGAGAACAATTTTTCAAATTGAATAGATGACGAAATGGTAATCTCGTTTAAATATGATATCAAAATAGTTATCACTCTTAAAAGTTAAAGTAACCCGTTCAAATTTGATATCAACGCATCATTATTAAAAGTTTACATAATAAACGGTATTAAAAATTATTTCAAGTACTTTGTAGTGTCACTATTTACATTTATTGACATCAGGGTTTCTTTTAAAATAAAAATATAATTCAGTCTTATATTATATTATGATAGCTCTAACCGTTTGCAACGCAGGATGTGGTCATTGCAGCAATACATGTAACGAAATGTAACCTAGATTACTTCACATACATGTTGGAACATGTCTAGTGCATTGTTTTGCATATATTTCGAAATCCGCAATTGCCAAACAAGTTTTCGAACATTCAGTTTTCAATAGAAGTCTAGTAATATATCAAAACGGTCGAAAATCAAATTTAAAAAGTTAATTAAATTTCGGGAACTTTGTCAGTTTTGATCAATAATGTATAATATATTTTATAATAATAGGTCGTGTTTTAATGGTGTTAATGTATGTCAGATTAAACAGAGCATGCAGAAAGAGAAGCATGTCCGCACATCGCACGTCGAACATCCCGTGTCTGTGTATTCAAGTGAGTTCTCTTTTTTTTATTGTACCTGTAGTACCACTACCACTGATAGATTTGATTCGGGTCTTTGTGGGGTCCATTAAGATTTTCGGGCCCCAAGCTGATTGACTGGGGTTGGGGATCAGACGTTTTTTGTTTCAACAAAGTGTTTTTGTCTATTAAAAAAAAACGGAATACAACTTCACGAAACTACATCCATGACTAAAAAAACCTAGTTGTAATCTTAATGTAAAGTGGTCGTTGTGTATAAAGTACACATTGTTGTGTAATTTATACAACAGTCATTTTATAATTATCATTTTTATTACTCATCACTTTTTATTACATATTCACATTAATTTAATTTGTACAACATATAAACTTACGAGAACTACCGTTTCCTCGCTAGATGCGGCTGACACCGACAAATCTCACTCGAGCTACAGAAAGAAACGTCGCTCAGTACGCTCACAACAAGTAAGTAACGATCCAGCTGAGTACATTCGCAAAAAGATTGGCAAACTCGACCTTAATGACATTACCCAGTTAGCGCGCCTCATCGAGGGACACGACGCCCTCGGTGACAACAAACATACCGACAGACAACTGGACCTACAGGAACAAATACTCGCCTTACTAGACCCCGATGAATCGCCAGATCCCAAGATTCTAAGAGAATCGTTAGCGCAATTACTTCAGGGCTCTTCGAAATCGAGGGTGAAGGAACCGCATAAGCTGGACCATTTCTTCGAGCAGAACAACCAGAAGCCTATAAAACCTCCTCGTAGGTTGAAGGGTCTTGAGATGAGCACTGTGAGAGTACCAGACTTCTCTGATATCTTCGATGAGTCCGCCGACACCGACGCAACTTTAGTCGGAAAACGAGATTCGAAAACTTTCAGCAGGTCACCTTCACGAGAAGCTAAGAAAGCCTTTCCCAGATCTTCTTCTATCGACAGTCCAAAAAAGCTTACGCGATCTTCTGAGAGTCCGCTGCCTCAAAAAGGAAGAAGAATGTCTGAAGTAATAGATAGCCAAACGTTGAGGCATTCTCCAAGTCCTGACATCAAACTGCCTTATAAAAGATCCAATTCGATAGGATCAGCTGAGGTCGCAAATACAAGACGCATAGCCCAATTGTTCGAAGGCCAAAAACGCAGGCATACGCCTAGTCCAGAATCTAGATCCATTCGAACAGGCTCTGCAACAAATCCAGAAATGGCATTAAGAATGCAGCGTATGGCAGAAATTATCGAAGGCAAGAGACGGGATACACCAAGTCCTGAACGGTCAAAGCGAGAAAGTATAGGTAATCCAGAAATGGAAATAAGACGTCAAAGAGTCGTGGATCTGATCAAACAAGGGCAGGGATTAGGCCAGGAGCAGAGACTTGGTCAATCAGAGATTCCTCAGAGAAGAAATAGCGAAGAGATGTCGTTTAGAATGCAGAGAATGTCAGACTTAGTTCAGAGGAAGGTGACAGAATGTAAACGTCCTAAAGGTGGACGGCGAAAGGCTGCGAGGGAGATTATGAAGCAGAGGTTTGAAAAGAGTCTACAGATGTTGGCTTCAGAGCCAAGGCTCGACTTCCAGCCTTCGGCTGACTTGGAAAATGATTACGGTCTACAGCAGTATCGTGCTTCAGCCCCTGCGTTCGACGATCGCGTTAAGAAGTTGGAGAAGAAACTGCAGCACTATGTGAGGGCTGTGTGTGGCATGGAATAATTCATTTTGTTTGAGGAGTGGTTTCTGAATATCTTCGTGAGCGGTTGAGAGGGTACTTTTGAATTTGGAATATCTTTATGCACAGAATTGGTTCCACGAGAATATCAGTAGTTTTAAGGTCAACTCTCACTGACAGAGCAGCGGTTGACAGCGCCACCAAGTACCTAGTTGCTAGAAGATTTTTGATAGCCTTGCAGCGCCGCACTGCCTTTACCCAGTTTTGATAGAATATAGATATATAAACCTTTGATACTATTTTTTTTTCGTGCGGTAATCCCTTCGGATACCCCCCCGCCGGCCAGCGGGGGCGGTTATGTCGGGCTTGCACCGACTAAAACCGCACGCCGTCTCGGGTCTTAAGACGCCGGGGTGTAAGGTTACCCATAGAGCATATCCCTCGCACCCCGACTGACCCTGGGCCATCTCCGGTTTCGAGATAGCCCCTTTCTTACTCTCCACTGTGCCATCTGGTAATCAGAGGGACACGTGGAAAGCTTCCGAACAGCCCTCAACAGGGCCGTCCTCGCCCTCGGCCTCGGCAACTCGGCCGTAGGAGAGAGGCGCTGCTGTCTCCGTGGCCCTGGGTGCACCGCGTGGAGGTCCCCAATCAAGCACCCCAAACCTTTGATACCTTTATGTCGTTATGCTAGTAGGGTAACTGCTGTGATTGTCAGCTTAGATATTAAACGTATGTACCTACGTTCTACCTCATGAGAAGCGCTCACTCGTGCGTTGCTAACTGCAACGACGGCAAAAAGACAAGGGAAGTCCTCGGGCACTCTCATCAACCATATGAATCCAGCGTATACTCTCAACCGCTCCAACATCTAAGGGTTAACACGCACGTTTTGAAACCATCGACAAACATTATTCTACAAATAACTTAGTATTAAAAAATAAAACGTTTTGTGTGTGCATGCAATAATGCAATTTAATACCACTCGTGTTTTCTATATTTACACTGTGTTAACGCTAACTTACGTGTTTAATACATCTGTCTTCCTTTAACTGTTGTAGTGATATAGATATAAGGCATATTATGACGTATAAGTCAAATCGAAAGGAGAAGGAGTTACAGACCCGGGCTTTAAAGGTCTGTAAACCTCGAATTCAACTGGTAACAAGGCTAAGAAGGTCTTAAACTAAAGTATGGCGTGGTAAGAGAATATCGTAGTCTATGAATGCTTGCAATATTAAAAATGTCACTGCGAAGAGGAAAAAAGGGAATATGAAGAACGAAAAATGTTTAAGAACCTTCTGCGCTCTCAAATAGTAGAGATCCTACTAATATTATAAACGCGAAAGTTTGTGAGTATATATGTATGTATGTATCTTTGTTGCTCTTTCACGCCCAAACGGCTGAACGGATCTGGCTGAAAATTGGCACAGGGATAGATTATAGTCCGGACGACTTCTGTGGCGTGGTGGTAGTGCGTTCGACTGCTAAGCCAGAGGTCGCAGGTTCGATTCCCGCTCAGTGCAAAAATTTATATTTGCCCTGGTCTGGGTGTTTCTATGTATAATATGTATTCATTTACAAAAAAAGAAGTATATACTTAAGTATGTTTATCCGCATTCTAGAACCCATATGACAAGCTCTGCTTAGTTTGGGTCTAGATGGCGTTGTGTACTTTGTCTTACAATATTTATTTATTTAATAACACATAGGCTACTTTTATCCCGGGAATAGGTTCCCATGGGTTGCGGGAACAGGATCTGAATTCTATGCGGGCGGAGCCGCGGGCAACAGCTAGTATTAGAATAAAGTTAAAGGGACATTCATAAACTAGGTGAAGAGATACTAATAAACAAGTTAAAGAGACACTCATAAACCATTAGAATTGTATCATACTGCTACTTAAAGTCTACATTGAGTAAGGAGTGTTACTTCCTCGCGTGAACTACGATTAGCTTTTGAGTATATTATTTTCTAAGCTACTACTGAGAACTTGCTAAATTTGTCAATAGCACTTTTCCGACTTGAACCAAACCCGGATCCTTTCAGCAGTCACATTTCCTACCGCAGGTGGAGAGTGGCAGGCTGAAATTACTTTTGCTTGTATTTTTATACTGCCTAAATCGGAATATCTACAATATTTCCACTTATATAGGAGGAGGGTCGTATCGTCGGCGGGGGTGGCCGAACTGCAGGCGGAGGCGTCCGAGTAGCCCGACTAGCCGCCGAATTGAGCGGAACTACGACCAATACGTCGTCCCCTCGGCCTTCCAAACCCAAAGATCTCATGAGGTCCGTGGGCAAGATCGAGAGGGACGACTGGAACATGAAGGAAATTGAGCGAAAAATTATGGAGAATAGGCTCGGCCGGCCCGAGCCAAAGACTGCCGAACGAGTACCGAAGTGGGATCGCGAACAGGCAAGTACAAGTATCTTTGTTACAATCACGGAGCAAAGAGAAGATGTTTAATTAGATTTCCCTATGAAAGAAACCGTGGAACTTTGCGTGGGTGAGGGTGTAGTGAAGAGGGGTTAGATTCCGCCTATTTCTTTATTTTCCATCTACCGGTCAATTGCAAAACTACTCACTTCAATTTATGTTTGTACTACTCTCATATTAGTTGCCACTGAATGTAACAGCGTCCCTGGGACAAAGTGTCACCATCTAGCATCAAGTAGAGTTAGGTTTGGAGACACTGCGGCTAAGCGACCTGTTCATGATGTTAGGATCTAGTTGAGGGTCATAGTGCACAGGTACTTTAGCCGTCCGTTCAGTATTTGCTACGACTATACCGATGATTACTTTTGTATTACCTAACCGGCTTTTCTACAATCATTACATAAGCATCATTCACGGAGGAGGGGGGGAGGCACAGTTCCGAACTGCATTTTGCATGTAAGATGTGGACTATTTTTGGGAAAGTGTTTAAAACCATGCATAAGTACCAAATATAGCCCAAACTATTTATTATTATTTTTTTAATACAACTAATACCTTTAAAATAAGTTATTTAAAATGCCATTTCAAATTTCGCGCCAAAACGTGGATACCTGTCAAACGCCCGCTGTGACGTCACATGTTCCTACACATTGTCGAAGTTGTATGTAATAGAAAGTTATTTCGTAGTTTTGTGTTAATAAGATGGATTCTACGTTTTATAAATGTTGTGCGGTGCCGCAGTGTGAAAGTGCTACTATTAAAACACCTGAAAAACTATTTATTCACGTTCCACGTACAAAAACGATGCGTAAAATGTGGCTTCAACTAGCCCGTCGGGATCCGGCACTTGTATCTACACAAAGTAAAATGATTTCTGTGAGGATCATTTTGCTGTAAGTTTGATAATATTTGTTAGATTTCCTTGTATTAAAAGAATTTTTAATACATTTTTTTTTCTGCCTCGAGGAACTAAAAAGAAATGAAACAATTTGTTAAAAAGATAAAACATAACCTCTAAATCATATTATTTTATTTTATTATATTCAATTTAACTTTTCGAGTTCATAAATACCTACGATTACTATTATAATGTATCCTGAGTATATTACTTACATGGAGGTCTTCACATTTCTAAATTCACCAGAACAGAAGTTACTATTTGTTGCCAAGAAATTAGCCACCGTAAAGCAATCAATTCTTGGCACATTTGAACTATCTGCCTTAATATATCCACTTTCCATTATGGGAAAACCTTTAAAAATTGATCCAAAAAGACAATTGAGCAAATTTCCAAGAAATTTCACGGGAATAACAGTAATAATATTATCCAAATATCAACAAACACCATAGTACTTGACAGCAAAAATTCTTGTTTGGCAACAGGTGACGTCACGCATTTTGATTGGTGTTCATTGTCACGTGACTTGAGGGTGAAATATTTAATTACATTTTATTAAATAAAAAATTAATCCCTTGTTTATTGAAGAAAATATTGTGTTTTTTATTATTTCTATTATAGAAACTACCTGTTAGGTTAAAATTGAATGTATAAAGGTAATAACAAATCATTGTAAACCAGTAGTCTGCAATACAAAGCCAAAGGAACATAACGTGCGTTTCAATTTACTCTGCTATACGATTATCAACCCTAAACTAAGCTATCGAAGGATCATAGTGGCCTACAGAACCGGATTGCAGGAGCCGAGCGCCGAGCGATAAGAGAACAAAAGGCGACCTTTTTTTTGCTATGAAGAAGAGCCTAATGCCTACAAGTTATGCGTAAACAAGTGCAATTTATTATCTTACATTTTATAACTTCGTAGCTGATCAACAAAATTGTGATTTTGGACAGTTTTTCACCGGAATTTAACTATGGAAATCGTCGAACAAAATTTGTGTGAATTAGAAGACTTATTTAACATCATCGCAAAAACTCGCGATAACTTCAAAAAATGCCCCAAGGTACGACTCACGCGTGGTTACGTCACAGTTAAAATGCAAGCCCTTGAAGAATATTGGCAACAATTTCGTAATGCACATACCACCTTAATGAAGAATGTGAAGAAGGAACAACGCAAGCTATTGCCTTATTTTGAACAAAATCAATATTACGTTTGTGAAGAATTGATTATGGATACTAAGTCAGAAATGCAAGACCTACTGTTTACAATAGAATCACAACAAAGACCGACTGGTGAACAAGAGGCAATGAATATAACCTTAGCACAGCAAGCACATTCTCCACAAGTGAGATTACCGCGTATAGAAATACCGAAGTTTCTCGGTAATTATGAAGCCTTCCCGACTTTTCAAGATTTGTTTACATCGCTGGTCCATCACAACAATACCCTGAGCGGCGTCCAGAAACTACACTATTTGAAAACAAGCGTTGGCGGAGAAGCTGAATTATTGTTACGTCATATACAGATTAGTGAAGCAAATTACGTTCAAGCTTGGGACATACTTAAGAGGCGTTATAGTAACAAACGACTTATTGTTACATCATTGTTAAAGCGCATGTTCAACCAAAAAAAATTAACCAACCAAAACTCTAACCAAATAAAATCACTTATTGATACTACATCTGAATGCCTAAGCAGTCTAAAAAATCTAAACATAAAAACAGAAGATTGGGACCCACTTATAAACTTCATGTTGGTGCAAAAATTAGACGCTGAAACGCATAAAGAATGGGAAGAACACGTCAGCAGTACATCGAGTGAAGCGTTACCGACATTTGAAACGTTAAAGGAGTTTTTAGAGTCCAAGTTTAGAACGCTAGAACTAGTGCAACAACCAGCTTCTACTAAAGAAAAAGTAGTAAGATCTTATCACAGTTCTGATACTGCTACAGAAAAGATATGTCCTTTGTGCCAAGATAAACACACACTTAGTCATTGTAAAGACTTTGGAAAACTGGAACCAGAACAACGAACCGAGTTTGCCAAATCGAAGTACTTATGTTACAATTGTTTGGTTCCTGGACATAGTGTTAGAGCATGTCGACTACCCACCAAGTGCAGATTATGTCAGCGACGTCACCACACCCTCCTACATTCGAAGAAGACAAATGATGCCTGTGGCCCAACTCAGAAGAAAGAAAATGAACAGCCAAAGGTTTTACATACAAATGTAGAAGATAGAACAAAGGAAGAAATAAATATAGCAGTGATGACGTCACAAACTAATACAGCTCAAAATACAGTTGTTGCTTTATTAGCAACTGCCCTTGTGAAGTGTAAGAGTGAAGATGGTCACACCACAATTCTGCGAGCCCTTATAGATCCTGGATCACAAGGATGTTTTATAAGCCAAAGAGCGGCACAAACAATCAGAGCGAGACGATATCCTGTCAAGGGAAGTATCGTTGGAGTGGGCGAAGTGAAATCAAAATTAAATCAAGTAGTTCAGGTCGAGGTCTCATCAAGAAGCGAAGAATTCAGCCTCATCGTGAAAGCGTACGTCTTATCTAAGCAACTGACTACTCAAATACCCACTCAAAGAATAACAACGAGTCATTGGAATCACTTAGAAGGAATAACTCTTGCTGATCCTAATTACGGCCAACCAGCTAACGTCGACTTACTTCTAGGAGTGAATGAATACGCACAAATATTGCAAAATGATGTCATCAAGGGTCCGCCAGGGTCACCAAGTGCACAAAAAACAACTTTAGGTTGGATCTTGTTTGGACAAGTAAACAATTGTGCGAATTCAGAAGAAGAATCAATCATAGTATTGCATCAACAAATTGAAGTCGACGATATGTTAAAGATATTATGGGAAGTTGAAACAGATACAAAAAGAAAATTAACAAGAGAAGAAGAAAACTGCGAAAGACTTTACAAGGAGACGTATACTAGAACAGAAGAAGGAAGATATGTGGTAAAACTACCTATAAAGACAGAAAAACTACAATCATTAGAGGGAAATACACAAAACATAGCAATGAAAAGATTAGAAATGCTTGAAAGAAGATTTGAAAGACACCCAGAACTAAAGAAGAATTATAGTGAAGTCATGGAAGAGTATATTAGATTAAATCACATGCAATTAGTACCTGAAGAAGAAATTAATAAGAAATCCGTCTACTTACCACATCATGCAGTCGTGCGAGCTGAAAAGGAAACAACTAAGACGCGTGTTGTCTTTGACGCCTCGTGCAAGGGCACGAACGATGAACTAATGAACGGGCCTGTCCTACAAGAAGATCTCAGAAGTATCATAATGAGATGGAGAATGCATAAGGTCTGTTTTGTAAGCGACATCGAGAAGATGTACAGAATGGTTCTCGTTAACAAAGAACATGTAGACTTCCAGAGAGTATTATGGAGACAGAATACTTCAAAATCTGATGAAGTCAAACATTACCGTTTATTGACAGTTACTTTTGGCACAACGTCGGCGCCGTATCTCGCTGTAAAAACACTGATTCAGCTTTCAGTTGATGAAGGTCAAGACTTTCCTATTGCTGCAAAAATGATACAAGAAGATTTTTACGTCGACGATATCATGTCAGGATTTGATACTGTCCAAGAAGCGATAGAAGCAAGCAAACAATTAAAAACTGTACTAGACAAAGGCAAATTTCGACTGCAAAAATGGTGCTCAAACAGCCCTGAATTCCTAAAATCGTTAGATGAAGCAGATAGATCTACAAGGGCACATGTTGATGTGACACTAGATGGAACAGTTAAAGCTCTAGGAGTATCATGGAATTTAGGCGAAGACGAATTCAAATACAATATTAACTTAGATCCGCAACCGATCGATATAACTAAAAGAGATGTCTTATCAGACTTACAAAAATTATTTGACCCACTAGGATGGATTGCTCCAGCAATCATACTGGCAAAGATTTTTGTACAGAAATTGTGGTTACAAGGTGTTGGATGGGATGACGTCATCGATGACGACTTACAAGTTGAGTGGAGAACCATACGAGATGATTTGAAAAGGGTCAAAGACATAACAGTTCCACGATGGCTAAACACCTTGAACAGTTCAAAAGAAACCATATCATTGCACGGATATAGCGATGCGTCAATGCGTGCCATCGCTGCAGTAGTATACTGCAGAGTAGTACAATCAGATGGAACCATAGATGTCAATATTGTTGCGGCAAGGACAAAGGTAGCACCTGTAAAAACGATTTCCTTGCCACGCCTTGAGTTGTGCGCTGCAGTGCTCCTTTCCAAACTTCTACGCCACACAGCTCAAGCAATGAGAATACCCTTTGATAGAGTATTTGCTTACACTGACTCATCAGTAGTATTATCATGGCTATTCGGTGAACCCAGCCGCTGGAAGCAATTTGTTGCGAATAGGGTAGTTGAGATCTCAGATAACGTGCCCAGCAGTCAATGGCATCACGTCCAAACAAATTTGAATCCAGCCGATGTTGCATCACGAGGTGCTAAAGTATCAGACCTGAAACAAAATAATCTATGGTGGCATGGACCACAATGGTTACTAGAAGAGCAAATACGATTTTCAAGGCTAAATATAATACCTACTGATATGGAAAAAAGGAAAACTAAATTGACAGTCATGAACATAGCAGAAGATAAAACAGATAGCAAAGGCGTATTGAATTTTGAAAACTATGAAAACATGGAAGAACTAACAAAAATTATAATTTACATGAAAAGATTTCTAAATTACAAGAGGTCAAGCGAAAACAATAAAGCAATAACTACAAAAGAAATTGATGAAGTGTTGAAACTATGCGTAAGAAAAGCACAGAAAGAGGATTTTGAGGAAGAAATAGAAGACATTAAAAAATTCAAAGCAGTCAAGAGAAACAGTTATCTGAAATCGTTAAATCCTTACCTTGATGAAGAACAGATCCTCAGGGTGGGCGGTAGATTACGACATGCAAACCTAGAAAGAGATACAAAACATCCTATGATACTAAGTAATAAAAATGCACTTACCTCAATAATCGTCTCAGATGCGCACCAGAAAACTCTGCACGGTGGACTCCAGCTCATGCTGTGTTATCTTCGGTCAAGATTTTGGATTCTCAGAGCAAAAAACGTTGTGAAACGACATCTTCACAGATGCATAGTTTGCACCAGAGCAAATGTCAAGGCAAGAAACCAAATAATGGGTGACTTGCCCCACATGAGAGTAAACCTATCTCGTCCGTTTCAGTACAGCGGTGTAGACTTTGCTGGCCCAATTAATATACTGATGTCTCGAGGACGTGGGGCGAAGACAAGTAAGGCTTACATTTCTATATTTATATGTATGTGCACTAAATCCATACATTTAGAACTTGTTGGAGATCTTACCTCTGAAGCTTTCATCGCAGCATTCCGTCGATTTATTGCACGAAGAGGACGATGTTCACACATCTACAGCGATCAGGGTCGCAATTTTATTGGAGCAAACAGGGAACTGGTGGAGGCATGGAAGGCTGCGCAGCTTGAGTTTAAAGATGAAGTTTCCCAGATATTAGCATTGGACGGCACCCAGTGGCACTTCATTCCTCCCTACAGCCCGAACTTCGGTGGACTTTGGGAGGCCGGTGTGAAATCGGTAAAGTCGCACTTGAAAAAGATCCTTAACACTAATTTAACCTTCGAGGAAATGACGACAGTACTCTGTCAGATCGAATCCCTCCTCAACTCAAGACCTTTGACGCCAATAGATGATACGGATGCAAATAATTTGAGCCCATTAACACCTGCTCACTTTTTAATTGGCGAACAATCTATTGAAGTACCTACTCCAGACCTAACAAAGTTAAATATAAATCATTTGACAAGATGGCAACATTCACAAAAATTAGTTCAAACGTTTTGGAAGATTTGGCAATCGGAATATTTAACGCGCTTGCAACAGCGTCCTAAGTGGTTAAGAAAGCAACCTGAATTCAAAATAAACGATATAGTCCTGATCAAACACGATGGTCTACCTCCAGGAAAATGGTTGATGGGCCGTGTTGTGGCCAAACACCCTGGGCCTGACGGATCTACTCGTGTTTACAGTGTTAAGTCTGGTGATAGTGTTACTAAGAGATGTGTTAGTAAACTGTGTCCTTTGATTAACGTTAAAGATGACGAGACCAGTACTTAAATATGTTTTCTAGTAACTAAAAATGTGCATTGCATGCTTTTACAAAAATAAGTTTAGTATACTGTAGTGATGTCATATTACCAAACCATTAGGTACATTAGGTAATTAATTTAGCCAATATATTTAATATTTTGATTAATTGTGTTTAACAGTTTGCATGTGAGTTAGTAATCTGAGACTAGTAAATAATTGGAAATCTATAAAAAAAAAACTCAAGATAAATTGCTTGCTAAATAATTTACTTGTTTGGTTTAAAGTATTGTAAAATGATTCGTAAACTTTATTTTCTTTTTGGAAATTTCTTATATTGTAGTTCTGTTGTACTCTAACAATTGTGTAGGGTTGTCAAAAATGTTAAATATTTAATACATTTATATTATTTGTAATTTGATTTGAGATAGTTTACAAATTTGTGTGATAAAGGCAATGGCCTTTTGGTGGGCGGTGTATGTTAGGTTAAAATTGAATGTATAAAGGTAATAACAAATCATTGTAAACCAGTAGTCTGCAATACAAAGCCAAAGGAACATAACGTGCGTTTCAATTTACTCTGCTATACGATTATCAACCCTAAACTAAGCTATCGAAGGATCACTACCTTTTCGTGGTAAAATTGTATACTTATTTGAGTACAGTCCACATCCCTATTTACAGAGCTTTACTCTATCGAATTGAAACACTAGTACATCGAGTAATATAAAATTATTATTAAAATAACAATGCTTTTTATAGGTGGGTGTGTAATACACCTCTACCTAGCCCTGCGGGGATACAGGCGTGAATTTATGTTATGTTATGCTTTTTATGTCTTCATTTTTCATGTGCACAATCGGTAGGGTAACCTCCGTAAATAACACACAATTAAAATAGTAGTAAAAAATAGTAGTTTATGCAACTGTCATAATATAAGAAGGGGTATTAGAACACGAGAGTCTGTTTATCGCATGAGGCGAAGCCGAATGCGATAATAGGTTGACTCGAGTGTTTTAATACCTAAGTTATATGCAGTTTCATACACTACTTTATCTTCACTCATAGGAAAAATTTAAATTAAACAAAGTAGGTAGGTTACAAGGAAGTAATTTAGCGTGCGCCATTTTTTTCACAGTTCGAACTGCGCATGCGTATAATGAATAAAAACATAAAATGCATAGTTTAATGAATAAAACAAGATAGCGTTGCTATAATGAGTTTTATGATACAGTTGGCGGTACTATAATAAGTTTTATTTTTAATTTTATGTATATTTGTTTATAAAGTCGTATGTATAGAATCGTCTTTGAATTCGTAATTCGAATTTTTCGATTTGAGTGTAGATAAAATCTTTTTAGCGTGACTTTTGGACAACTATTAGTTGCTCAATCTCTCCTGCGAATGATGTGCAAATGCAAATCAACACATTGAATATCTTTTTTTCATTGCAGTTCTTAGGCCGTCAACGAAGGCTGAAGGAAGGGGAGGGTAACGAAGAGAAATGGGTGGAGTTAGACGAGAGACTACACAAGCTTGACCAAAAACTGAAGGATTCTGGGAGACCAGACCAGGGCACCAAAAAGGTAACGAATTGCATATTAACATCTGCTACGTTAAGACATCTAAACCCAAAGGAAGCATAGCTTAACTAACTTGTGTTATGAGTTCTAGAATAATAAATATTCTAAGACAAATTAGACAACGCCATCCAGACCCAAACTAAGCAGAGCTTGTCATACGGGTTCTAGAATGCGGATAAACATACTTAAATATTTTTTTTTGTAAATAAATACATATACATAAAAACACCCAGACCAATGCAAAGACATATTTGCACTGAGCGGGAATCCAACTCGCGACCTGTGAGTTAGCAGTAATGCACTACCGCTACGCCACAAAGGTCTCAGATTAACATACAACATTGTATAGTTTTAGTTCGAAAAAAGTGAATAATCAGGACGGGACTTGAACCGCGACCAGTCCCGTACAGAATTAGTGTAGATGGCTCCAGCGTAAGCCCGAGACGTATAATATATCGGAGAATTTCGAATATTTTTGACGTGTCCAGGTTGCTTAGTTGGTTCAGTCCCCCTGTAAGGGACTGGTCGCGGGTTCAAGTCCCGTCCTGGATGTTCACTTTTTCCGAACTAAATCTATTGAAAAAGCTAGCCTACTAATTGCTTTTAAATTTCATTGAATACCTATTATACATAGAAAAGTATATTGATATATTTCTTATGTCCAGGTTGCCAATTTGGCCAACAAGTTCGTCAAACAAGAGCCCGAACAATCAAAGACTATCAAAGAATTGAAAGAAGTAAAAATGGAGGTATGTTCCCTTGCATCCTTATGTAGTAGAAAATGATCTCCGGGTGTATATGAAGACTCCTCACCTGTAAACCGGTATACCTGGAGGCAAAAATCTTGAACAAACTTCAAGAAGTTCAAGAGTATATTGTCAAGATTTTTGTCCCTAACTACACACGTACACAAGCCCAGCACTAGAATAACACATTCGAAAAGCAAAAACATAATAAGCCAAAGTACTCAAAATATTAGGTCGTTACATATGAAATTGCCGTTTTTCTTGAAGAAATTGGAGGAAACCCAATTTTCAGTACTAACATTGTTGCATTTTTTTTAGGAATGACAAATCCAAACTTTATGATTTTTTTGTGTATGAATGAGACAACATTAAGCTAACAAACAGCAACTTTTATTACATTTTTGAAAAGTGACAGCTGTTAAGTAATACGAAATTTATCATCCAAATGGATAGCATTTAGGAAGTACTCTTTTTGAAGATCGAATTAATTTATCCAGCGGCCAATAAAAACAAAATTTAATACAGAGTTGTCAAATCTTGAAATCAACTTTCAAACAAAATAAAAATAATGGAAATAGCTATTAAATTACAGGAATAACGAACTCATGAATTTGTAAGAAAATTTCGGCAATTTCATAGGTAAAGACCTATTATAACAGAACTATTTATATCGAATTGAATATTAACCACTAGCTGACAAGGCTTCACCCCTTTAATCCATATATGCCCGTAATTTATTATCAGTTTTCATATAATATATGGGAATCTGCCGGATTTGTTGATATTTATGATTACCGTTCCGCTCCCTTGGGTAATAGCGTGATAATATATAGCCTATAACCTTTCTCGATAAATGGACTATCCAAAACAAAAAGAATGTTTTAATTCGAACCAGTAGTTCTTGAGATTAGCGCGTTGAACCAAACAAACTCTTTGACTTAGTCTCCGCCTATACTGTGCCATTATGTAGCTTCTTTTTTGCGGAAATACCCACCGCCGCCGGCCAGTTATGTCAGACTCGAACTGACCAGAACTGCATGCCGTCTCGGGTCTCTAATACCGGGGTGTAAGATGGCCAAATAAAGTAATTCCCTCGCACCCCGGCTTACCCTGGGCCATCTACGGCTTTGAGATGACACTCTTGGAAAATTGTGCCTATACTAGCAATATGAGACATTCACGAAATAAATAAGCAACATAACTTAGTTCTAAGACGGAACTAAATTTTGCCGGGTCAGCTAGTACTAGGATAGATTAGTATAATAACCATTAGCGCAGTAGATAGTGGATATGTTAACGAGGCCTTATCAATATTTTCGACTGAATACTTTAATGTTATTTCTCTGTGCGATCTCCGTACACTATTTGTTAACCGATAAACAAATTCATAGAATAATAAATCATTATGGCCCTTTGTAGAACATGCTATTTGCTAAATATTATGTAGTATATTTTGTGATTGCTTGGCGTAAACGGTGGACAGTGTTAAGAAAATTTTGTTGAGGTACGGACTCTTGCAAGCAAATAAAGAACTTGATATTATCCTCAATAGAAGATATATAAAAAAAATAGTAATATTCCGGGCGTGCCGACAAAAGTGAAAACTCGGACAATTACATGTGTATTATGGACTCACCCAACCCAGCGCGTACAGCTTGTTGTCGAGCTTGGTGAGCGAGAATAGCCGTCGGTAACGGTAACAGTGTCGCGAATTCAATTGTTTTTTCCATCTCAAAATATACCGATCGCTCGTATGGACGTTTTCACTTGATAAATAGCTCGAATGACATTGAATTTTCGAGCATTGAATCTTGGCAGCAACTTCAACAGACAAGTCTCGCGTATTTTTGTCCTTTGAATCCAAACTGTAGCTGTAACTGGATGGATGTATGGTTTGTTCAAGTTTTCCCTTCTGTCGGCAGTCCCAGAGTGCCACTGCCTTTTTTATTAAAGTTTTTTATGATATTGTCTGAATTTTACGCGAATGTCACACAT
The DNA here is from genome assembly GCA_946251805.1 of Cybosia mesomella. Lineage (NCBI taxonomy): Eukaryota > Metazoa > Arthropoda > Insecta > Lepidoptera > Erebidae > Cybosia > Cybosia mesomella. The sequence continues at coordinate 4,920,738 of OX276388.1, forward strand.
TGAAATAAAACTATTTTTAACGGATTCTATCGCGATTTATTTGATGTTTCATATTTTACATTGATCCCGACGTTTCGGTTGCTTTTCAGCAGCCATGGTCACGGGGAGTCTCCCCGTGACCATGGCTGCTATGCTGCGCGTTAGAATCCGTTAAAAATAGTTTTATTTTAAAGTTTTTCATTCCATAACTCATATTTCATGAAATAAATACATGATTTTAGTAACGTTTAGTTATTGGTATCGTGTGCTTACTACGTCACAGCATTACATGTTTTCCTTCAGGTGAAGAAGCCCAGTTGGCGCGGCCCAGCGTCCACAGGCATGCAGTGTGCGGCCTGCGGGACGCGAGTGTTCGCGGCCGAAGGCGTGACAGCCGACGGACTCCACCTGCATCGCGCTTGCTTCAGATGCGCCGTGTGTAAGGCCGTGCTCCGTCCTGGGTGAGTATGCTGGCCCCTTAACTTTATACACTGGTGTTATAGTTATTGGCCAAAATCTGGACAATGTACTCTAGAATGTGCAGTTACTGGTTTTTAGGTTTTTGGCGGAAAGTGCGGGGAAAATGTCAATATATAAAACTAATCAAGGTGTCAAAAAGGGCTCGCTTGATTGCTTGATCAGTTCTTTTATTGGCTTTTTGGTTGGTCCAACCTTCCACGCACATTCCACATTCCACAGTCCATCACTTCGCGCGTGTGCAGTTAGTGCACATGTGCAAGCTGTGGGACTGTGACGTTTTGACGTTTGTTCAAGATTTTTGGTTAGCACATTGCGGGTTTGAACAGTACTAGGTCAGTCTTAGGATGGGTGAAACCCCTGCGTGCCTCGGAGAGCACGTTAATCCTCCGGTTCTGATTGCCATACGAACATTCTGTGGCATTCGTAACGGTAGTAGGAGCCTTGAAAAGTTCGATAGCCTGGTCTAACTACAGAACTTCGCTATCCCGTATTATGGGGTTATGAAAGTCGGATGGCTTGGGCCTGAAATATTTTGGTAGGCCCCTTTTAGACTCATGGCTTTTTTTTTATTCCACTTATGTGGCATTCATGCACACGGCCCGCCTGATGGAAAGCGGTTACCGTGACCTGTGGATGTGAGCAAAACCAAGCTCGTCACACTCGCGCTGCCGACCCTGTAAAAACCTTCAAATGCCCTTCTTGAAGAACTTCATATTGTAGTCGCTTGGGAAAACCACAGTAGGGTGATCATTCCACAGTTTGAACGTGCGCGGAATGAAGTTTCTTACATACCTCACTGTGCGCACCGTTGCCGATCGCCTACCCCTTCAGCCAAACACAGCGTAATAATGGCTCGTTTTATTGCAGCAACTATACTATGGAACGCTACGGGAGTCGCCTGGTGTGTCTACGTCACTCCGGTGTGAGTGTACCGGACGCCGTAGCCATAGCCCTGCCGCCTCCAACTCCTGAGCGGATCAGTCTCGAACTATCGGACAGCGGCGCTCGCGAGATTGACGAGGATGAATGGACGGACCGGAACTTCCTTGCCTCAGAAACTTCTGGCGCAGGGGGTCTCAGGTAAAAGACCAAACTCTATCATCATCTTTAGACCTTTAGGTCTGTTCACCTACACGATGTCTTTTGATTTGACGTATTTGGCTTTTGTGGGAGCGTCTGCCGTCTGCCCGCCCAACCCCCAGAGGAAAGTCTGCGCAAGAGTTTCGTCCGTCAATCCGTCGTCCGGCTTGCAGGTGAGTGTAGCTTGGGGCTCGAAGATCTTCGTGGAGTCCTAAAAACACCCAATAAGAAATCCCTCATCGACAACACCGCACAGTGTCCTGCCCTAGTGTCCATTGCCGGGCACCCCGGGTAAGCCCTCGAAAGGATAACCCGAGGGTTACCGGCGGACCTTGGCCGCCAGCGCGGCCTCGCCTGCTGGGGTCGGGTTTTATCCCGCGTCGATGTAGGCAGGCGTTTGTAGGACACACACGACACACCTCCGCCACGGCCTACTTCTGTAAGGACGGCGAGTCGGCCAACTGCCGTCCTCAGGCCCCGATCATGGAGGTCGGTAGTCCCGGGCGTAGACGCGTCTGCGGTATCCTCGCCGCAGCCTGCGGAACTCGGCGGGCAGGGTTTTCTCCCGCTCCCTCTCCGCCGTCTCTTTCGCGCGCATAACCTGCTCGCAGAAAGAGGCGGCGGCGTGCCACTTGCTCCCGTAAAACAAAAAAAGGCTTGTCCTTTTTCTTCGTCCAACCAAACTCGGTTGCATCCAAATCCTTGAAGCCAGAGTAAGTAAGAGAGATACTCTTACTCCTATCTATGATTCGACACGACAGTGTCTGTCGTCTGATCACCTTTTTTTTTTCGTGCGGAAATCCCCTCGGATACCCCCCGCTGGCCAGCGGGGGCGGTTATGTCGGACTTGAACTGACTAAAACCGCACGCCGTCTCTGGTCAACAAACGCCGGTGGGTAAGGTTGCCCATAGAGCATATCCCTCGCACCCTGACTGACCTTGGGCCATCTCTAGAACACCGAAAAGATCGGCTAGTGAGTGGAAGTTGGCTTGTCCAGAAGATTTTAGTGGGGCCCCAATACTTTTAAAAACTATTAATTTTAAATATAAATAAATATTCTAAGACATTCTACACAGCGCTTTCTAGACCCAATGTAAGCATAGTTTAACTAGCTTGTGTTTTGGGTTCCAGAATGCGGATAAATATACTTATATACTTTTTTTTTGTAAATACTTACATATTATACATAGAAATACCCAGACCAATGCAAATAGACATACAAGTATTTGCACTGAGCGGGAATCGATCCCGCGCCCCCTGTCGAATACACTACCGCTACGCCACAGAGGCCGTCAATTGTTGTTTGTTCTGAATTGTTGAATTGAATTAAAAAATTCAAAGTTGAAATTCTTGAATTGTTCTGATGGAAGTGTGAGGGACCACAGATGGCCACCGGAACTTTTCAAATATTCATCATCATCTTAGCGTGGTTCCCGGTTGCATTCGAAGCTTACACTTCGCGGGCTTCGAGTGGGTTGGGTTGGGCTTTTGCGACTTTTATGGGAGCGACTGCCTTCTGACCCCCCCCCCCCCCGAGGGAGAAGCCGGCGCCAGAGCCTCGTCCGTCAATCAGCAGGAGTACCCGTCGTCAATCAGCTTGCTGGTGACGTCGGCTTGGGCCCCGAAGATCTTGTTAGGGCCCCAGAAACACCCAACTTGTCAATAATGTATAGAATAGAATAGGCCTGATAAAACATAACATAACTTCACGCCTGTATCCCCGAAGGGGTAGGCAGAGGTGTATTACACACCTACTATTCGCCAGTTATGTTTAGGTCCCAATGTAATTGGGGGCGAGCCTATTGCCATCTACCGGGCACATTAAAAAATGATGTTGACAGATTTTGAAATCTTTCCTATACCATTTTTTTTTCGTGCGGAAATCCCTTCGGATATCCCTCCGCCGGCCAGCGGGGGCGATTATGTCGGGCTTGAACCGAGTACAACCGCACGCCGTCTCAGGTCTTAAAACGCCGGAATGCTTTGATTTATATATTATTTAAATGGAATACCGTATTTCTGCAGAAGTTGAAGGTTTATAAGGAAATTGATAGCATTTTAATTTTTAAATTTAGAATTTTGTACCGAAATGCTAGTTTAGTATCATGGCGTCACTTCTGAGTAAGCTTTTTTTTTTTATTAAATATACTACGTATCTGTTAACCATAGAGTACGTTGGTCAGAAAACAGAAGAGACATAATTCGCTCTGATTGGTGTTCAAATAAAACATGGCATTAGTGCCGTATCCAAATAAACTATCGATCGCGCTCTTTATATAAAAAAAATACGTGTTTTGTATTCCATGACTCAAATAAACTTTTAGTTAGTTTCGTCATGCCTACTGTTAAAGTCGTATTTCTTCTTAAAAAAATTCTTTCTCTAGTGACGAAGAAGAGTCGAGTTCGGACGAGTACACAGATGCAGGTGAGAGCGACAATGGGGCGGTCGCGTCCCCCGCACCGCAAGTTGCCGCCCCCCGCCCCGCCCACTCCGACCTTTATTTCTCCGATGACTCGTTTGGATACGATGACTTTTCCGACGATGGTAAGTTTAGTAAAATTTAAGCTATCTTATACGGTTTAGTACCTTTATGCTGTACCATATAAACTTGGAACTTCTCTCGGTAGTAATTTTATCACATGTTTCAAATGGGGACAATTTTTTTTTTTTCAGTCCTCCAGCAAACTTATTTTAGCCAGCGTTAAAAGTAAAAGATAGTTATCAAATTTGTTAATTGTTTTCGCGCAAAGTAATTGCACTGAGCGAGCGAAGCTCTTATTATACCCGGCAAAGCCGTTTGTTGGTGGCTGAACTTCGTAACCACTCGCGCGATCTTGACCAAATTTACCACGGTGATAGTGTGGACACTGAGGCGTGTTTTGAAGCGAGATGGTTCATGTCCGATATACCTTTGAGGAATAATCATCGAAAAACGGTTTCACGAGCGCGCAGCCTTAGCTAAGCGCGCGACCGTAGTAAGATGTCTTATTTCCAAGTAAGAGTCCTGCTCGCTCACCTCAATTTATTTCAGTCGCACCCTGCACTGAATTCCTAGTTTATATTTCGTAATGAAAATGCAGTTCAATTACTTAACAGAATCTTTTGATTAAAATATAATTAATAATTTTCTTTCAGATTTTTCATTTTGAAATATACCTCTGACTTTATTGCACGTAGAGAACAGTATCCTGACGGGAGGTGTTAACTTTTCAAGGTGCCGAATCATCTGGCAACGAGTCCTGCTCTCGCATGCGAGCGGCCCGAGAGGCCCGTCGCCGCGAAGTTCCAGCAGACGCGCGGCCGCCGACCGACAGCAGCGAGGTACCGCGCTGCTGCGTCGCCTAGCCGACTAGTCGCGCGACAAGTCGAGCGACACGTAGGGAGGTGCGACCACGCCGCGCCCGCACGCACCGCCGCCCTCTTCATGCTCTGTTCTAAAATCGAATAATCAATCATTTGATGCTGGTTTGATGAGTTAGCTCGAATATTGATGTGTAATAAAAATGATAGCTTACCATTGAGCTTCTTCCTAATTTAAATCATTAAAATTGAATTCAAATTCAAACTTCGAATTGTATTTATTGCAATCGAATTGTTTAGCATGCGTCGTCCATAAGTGTCACTATAGCTTGGCAAATTCACGCGTGACACTCCCGTGGTCAGCGCGGGATGTGTGGCATAAGGCAGACGTCCGTCAGCGTACCCCGTCCCGCGCGAACGTGTCATCCCCCTGTCTTACGCCCCTCATCCCACGCGAACCATGGGAGTGTAACGCATAAGATTTTTAAGCTACTATAGCTTAAAAATCTTATGCGTTACCTACCTTTATTATTTCAATTGGAGTGAACGAGTCAGATAATAATGATAATTCAGATGATAAAATCTGTACTAAAGTGTTATCCGGGGTTGTTATTTTGAATTTCTTTTTATTACATATCAATGCGCTAGATTTACCAAATAACACGGCAGTGTAATGAATACTAAGATGCACTGAAATTGTTTAAAAACTCGGCCCAACATTGTAACCTGTAACATACATACAGTGAATACCGGTACAGGTATTACAATGTTAAATCGAACTCTGAAATTTTCTATCAAGAAGATACCCCAGACGTTTAATTTAATAGTGATCTTTCTTTATCTATGAATTTAGAATTCAATTTAATTTGAAAGAAAAAGAACAAAATAGATACAGTCGAACAAAGAACCTATTCCTTTTTGAAGTCGGTTAAAATGAACGATCGTCTGTTCCTTATCATTTTGTATTGATAAATATTTCGGGAATCAGGTGTGAACAAAAGAGACAAAAATAATTTAATTAGTTCTCTGTTTGGTTTTAGAGAGAAATCTTTTCAACCACCGTCAGCTATAGAAGCTTCTGGAAAAAAACTTAGTACGATTGTCACAGACATGATGCATGCGTCATATCATTACGCTAGTATAACTAAGGGCGGCGGCGAGGCGCGGTGAATGTGTAGTTTGCCCACACTAACTTACGTCTGCAGCTTACTGTTTTATTTTCAAATCATACTAAAACATGCAGTTCCCATTGGTACCTTTACGTTTAAATATATTATACTAGCTGTTGCCCGCGGCTCCGCTCGCGTAGAATTTCGATCCCGTTCCTGCTTCCAGGTTACTGCTTCTAGGTTCTCATCCTATTCCAGGGATAAAAAGAAGCCTATGTACTATTCCAGACTATAGTCTATTCCTGTACTAAATTTCAGCCAGATCCGTTCAGCCGTTCTGGTGTGATTGAGTAATAAACATCCATCCATACATTCAAACTTACACATTTATGATATTAGTGGGATGAAAAAAAATTGCCTCGCTGTGGACGGCAAAATGCCAATATAAGACAATAACGTATTCGTGGCGAATCGTGGGTGTGTAAAACACCTCTGCCTACCCCTTCGGGGATACAGGCGTGAAGTTATGTTATGTTATTCAATCAATTAAATTAGCTTTTTGGAGTCCACTGCTGCACCACTGCTTATATGCCTCTCTCAATGTGCGCAATCGCAACACAAAATAGACAAAAATTAAATAAAATCTAATTTCTAATAGTCTTGAAAAATAAATCACATTTTTATCCACTTAATTGTTCACACATTACAGGTTTTATGAAAAGTTTAATGTTCTAAACATTTTCTTCTTCAACCTTTCATCTGCAGCAATGCTTAATAAACACGAATGGACACTACTTTTTGCATATTAAATCTCAACTTCAACAATACATAATAATAAATTTGTTGATACATATTTAAAATCACCATGGACCTCCTCTATTCCTGATGTATTCCCCCATCGGAACTAGATTTTAATTAAAACGGGTCCTTACTGTATTAAATACAAAAGGAATTTTCAAATTCGGTTAATAAATGATGGGTCTATATGTTCTGTGTGCCCTTGAATACTTTGACATAATACGTAACAGCGTAACTGGACTTACAATTCCTAGATTGCATGGTACAGCCCCCACCCAGTATACCACAGACGCGAATCCACTTTGAACACAAAAAAAAACATTTCTTATGGTGGATTGCAGTACTTATCGAAATATTACCGAATTCTTTTACCTATTAGAAAAAAATAAAACAGTAAGGATTTTAAATGAACCGATGGCGCTTTTATTTGTTTTTATATTTTATGTATGAATATAATAATAATAATAATATATGAATCGAATAATATATGTGTTTATTTAATAAATTAACTAATAGTTATGTATCATAACGCACTATATGTACATATCTATTTATATATGTAAATAGTCAATTTTGTTTGTTAATTGTCTTATTATATTTTGATCGTTTGTAAATATGTGCATTATTACTTCATCAAAACTTGTTAAAACAGGCACCAAATGACAAGCCAATAGACATTAATGCAAATTACAATCAATTTGATGAAATAATGACATATATTTCATGCCGATAGTTTAAATGCGAATGATTGCAAGCAAATAAGAGCCTCACAAATATTTCTATGGAAATGATTTTTCTATCAACTGTCAGTGTCACTTACGCTCTTTTGCATTTAAACTGTCGATACGATCTTTTTGTATATATAATGTATAGTTATACAATATCAAAGAGACGCGATACGCTGCCTTTCGACGGTAAGTTAGTGTGGATTAATCGCACCTTTCTACCAACCGTACACCACTGGCTTTGTGGTTGAGTTCTAGCTTATAACCTCACTTCATGGGGGCCTACAACATTCTTTAGGTATGTAAATATAACCAAGTTCTAACACAGGTGGAATCTGAAGAGGAAAGCGAGTCCAGCGATGAAGAAGTGTCCTCAGCAACCGAGGTGTCGACTGACAGTGAATTTGCGCGTGAGGAAATCGTTCCAGCACCTTCCCCGCCTGCTATTCTCGTTACGGAGGCGACACCACCTGCTCCCCCGCCCCCTCAAGAGTATCCCCTCAGCCGAACGCGATCAGCAGGAGGACTCGCCACTAAACGCGCCTTAGAACTCAAGCGACGGTACCTACTGGGCGAGCCTTCACCTCCTGCAGTTCGGAAGTCAGATTCCACCTCCCGGATCGACACAAAATTCGAAGCTTTTCGATCTACCATAACAGAATTCCAAAAGATGCTTCATCCAGCCGTAACTACCACACAACCACCAGCGCTACAGAAACCCGTTGTCACTTTTCAATTAGCAACTGATGACAAGAAAACGCAACCTATGCCTGATATCATTAAAAACCTATGCGCCGATGCACCTGTAGACTTACTCACCAAAGGCGATTCCCCACTTTGCAAGGACTGGAGGAAAGAACCACCGAAAGAGGAGAAAGAACCAGATTTAGATTCAGATTCTTTATCAGACGATTCTTCTAACACGGAAACAGCGCCCAACCAGTCAGTTCCAAGAGTCGAAGTTCACGATGAAGGTGGGGAACTTATACAGCTAGATAGTTTAATGTTAATTAATAGTACTGACGAGGAGAAAGCCACAGCGACGGCAACCGGCACAACAGTTGTCGCTGCTGCAGAGTCGGAATCTTCAGAGTCATGTCGCGATGCTACAACACTTGCGTTGACGGAAACCGAACTATCAGATTGGGCTGCTGAAAGCGGTGTTCTAGATGACTGCGGCTTCGATGACAAAGAAGAAAGGAAGAGAAGTAAAAATCCTAGAACATTAAGCGGACCTAAACTGATATACGATGCGAAGAATACAGCGGTCGCCTCACATGTGTGTGGTCGCACCAGCCCAGGCGAGATTCCTGTTGTTTATTCTAATGCTTTGGAACACTTCGAGTTCGCTGATGAGGGTGACCAGGACCCGTCTTTAGAAACTCCTGTAACGCCTAAGAATGAGGGTTATATGGAACTAGTAGACAATGATTATGAAACTTACTCACCGACCAACGACCGCTCGATGAATTTCATTGAGAGAAGTTTTTCAGAAACTGTCTTCAAACCCGTTAGCCAAGAGTCCAGCTTAGTTCAGAACTTCGCTAACTTTGGATCTATCCAGGATATAGATGCTGATACAGAACCATGCGAGTTGAAGTCTCCACAGCTATTGAAGTCAATTGAGAATGATACCACAAGTGAGAGTAAGTCGACAACAGAGAGCGTACAGAAATCGGATAGCAGTCCAAAAGTTGAAGAAATTGCTGAGCCCATAGTGGAAACTAAAATAGAAACATTAAGCTTATCAGAAATATCACCCCCGTTAGAAAAAGATAGACCGGTCGGGATCGAAAACGAAGAGTTTTCACCGTCTCTTATACCTGAAACGCCCAAAATAAAATTCCCTGCTCCCATACCGTTCACCGGGCCCTGCACAATCAGATTGTACTCTCCCGCGATCTGCCGCTCGGCAAGTGAAACCTTCAACAGGTCGCTATCCAGAAGTACCGATTCTCCAACACGGAGTTTCGAATTGTCTGTCTCAATAAATTTAAGTTCAGGATCTCTTTCACCCGTGAGTCCACTACCGATGAATACAATGGATAAAGTGCAGGAGATAAAGCGAGAGAGGGAAGAACAGACAGAGGTGGTAAGAAGACTGGTGTTGGAGAGGTTAGGCAGTGCGCCTCGTGCGTGCAAGAAATCCACGAGAAGGTCGAGAGTCTCGCCTTCTACTGTGCCACCGCCAGTGCCTCCACTGCCGGCACCTCCACCACCACCTCGCCCCGCACCTCCTCTTATGCCTCTGCCAGTAACTCCCTCGTTCTCGGATCCAGAACTAGCGAGAGAGAGGCGGCGCAAGAGTATTATGAAGAGTATTTCCAATTACCTTAATAGGCGACTGGGACCTAGACATAAGGTAAGCTTTTAACTTTTTTTTTTCAAACTCCGTTTTTGTTTAAATAATTTATTTCCCTGAAGTCGAGCATTTTGCGGTCACTGTAAGATTTTGAGGTCTCGAGTTCGATCCCCAGTCGCCCCGGGTACACATCTCTGACTTTTCGTAGTAATGTGTGCATTAATAAATGTCAATTATAGGTCGCTTAATAATGTCCTCGGAAGATGGCAATAGGCTCGCCTCCTATTACATTGGGACTTTAACATAACTGGCGAATCGTGGGTGTGTAATACACCTCTGCCTACCCCTTCGGGGGTATACAGGCGTGAAGTTATATATGTTATGTAAATAGTTTCTTTAACAACTTTTTATGAAGTCCATAACATGCACTTGTAGCTGTATATATTTATTTAAAGATGTTATCATCAAGTTAGTTTTGAAGTTATATCTAACAGTGACCGCAATACCTCATGTTCATCTAATCATACAAATTCATTCAAATATCGACAACAGTATGTCACTTATTGCAAACAAATAGAAATGCAACTGTCACAAGCACTATACAAACATAAAATGTAATTAATTCAGTCACGATACGTTAACACTTTTGAGTTGTGGCTCGAGATTATAAATTCATTAACTGTTTGTTCATTTGTACTTCAACGAAATCGCAATAGAACATATTTTTGTCACATTTTGAGACAAAATAATACATGAGATTTTACGAAAGTATGAACAGCTTTGCAAATATTTAAAAATTAATTTAATGTACTAAATATAATAAAATAAGAAAAAAAATGATATTTATTAATCATGTGCGAACTGTGACGGTAGTTAGGTTAGTCCCTCTCAATAATACAATTTAACAGAAATCAGGACTACCTACAAAAACGTTTACAATATTGGTCGCTTTATTTTTTTATTTTTTTAAGAATTGTAATTTTTGTGATTCTTAATAATTTGAAGAATCTAAAACACCAAGCAAATGTTTTTTAACAATTACCATTCGTATAAGTAGTGTCAGTGTCAGTGTCATGTAACAGCTGTTCATTAAATCAGACTAGGCAGACAATAAAACTTAATCGTAATATTTTCAAATTTAACTTTGTGAATTTCCATCTACAACTCAAACTCTTTAAAGTGCAGTTTACAGCCATAGCGAATTCACCCACTCACCCATCATCACCCACGAGTGTGTATATTGTAAAAATAAGTAGACTTAAAACGGGGATGGTCGTTAACATAGAGGGTGTCCACGATTTGGCGTTACAACGGGACACGGAGGAGGAATTAACTTTATTGGTCACTCATGCAGTGCCGAATTAAGTGCTGTCTGTTATAGAGTCAATAAAAGATCAACTACACTAATAACAATAACAACAAAAATATGATAACATTCAAATTTTCATTTCCCATTTCTTTTTACCGTATATGTACTTACGGCCAAAGGAAATAAATATTCACCTTTACATGTGTATGTAAAAGTGTATACTTATTTCCTTGGCCGTGTGTAGGTTCTGATTACATCGTTGTAACTACCATAAAACTGGTAGCTGGAAGCCGTGTACTATGCTGCAGTGGTAATTGAGATACTGTCTCGATTACCAAGGCTGTATGGTAGTTGTGGGTTCAATTCCCACACGGGACTATCTTAGGAGTTCACTATGTCCGTTAGTTATTTGTATGTATATAAGTTTATTTATCCAATTAAAACTTATAAACGTCTGAAAAGATTTTAGAAATATCGTTGGAATAATGAAAAGTCTATAGCCAGTGTTACTTGGGGCGATTCAAAATCACCCCAAGTAACATTGCCTTTAGTTTTTTTAAGGAAATTGTTCATGGCAGGATAGTCGCATTTTAAATATTTTACTGGCTTAGAACAAAACATCTCTCCAAACAGACTCTTAATCTGGTACTGTAAACCAACAACATCAAAATTGATAGCGTTGGACACCCTAAGTAGACTAACACCAATTGTGATTTCAGTGGGTCTCGGAGCCGGACCTGCAGTGGCACGTAAGCATACCGTATTGTATGTCGAATGTCGTGAGTCGCATGCTACGTCTTGTGCACCGTGATCGTATGTCGTGTGGATCTGACGGTTGGGTACAGCGCTTTGACGTCAAGGTTTATTATCTGATGAGGAGCTTATAAAAACTGTTTTTACATTGTAATTTCTCTGGGTGAAGTGTCTATCATCTGACAGTCTATCAATGGAATCGCTTCGAAACGAATCGTTTTCTATTCGTTATCGAAGAATCACGTGACAATTCGGTGTTTATAATAATAATAAAATGGATGATTTTATTTTGAATTACAAAGACTCAATTAAATTTTATTAAATTTTTGTAGTCACATTAGTGATTATGACAATCTAATGAATTACTGAACTTTTCCACTGGCGTTATCGCCAATAGAAATGCCAAGGCCACCGTTCCAGAGTTATAAGCGTATAGGATGGTGTATACTTTTTGTACTACAGTTACCCATCAGGCGGGATGATATCAACCTTACGAGCTACCATTAAAAAAGGGTAGCTATCGTAAGCGCTATCGTATCGTATTAGATTCAATCGTGACTACTTTGGTTAGTTTTCTGGTGTAGTTCGTGTAGGTCTTTTCGTGTATTAAATAATGTTGGAAAGTGCATGATACGTTATTGGAACCACCGACAAACCCTAATTTAGCTATTCCTTGTTACTCGACGATTACTCCGTGGGTCACAGGGGTCGTAGTTAGTGATTTTTTCGTGCAGAAATTATAGCAGTGAAAGTGAAAATCCTAACACAACAGCTAAAAGCCAGGATAGGCCATGAAAGTGTTAGCTGCAATTACCCAGCCTCCTCCAAAGATAATACCTAATTTATATCAAAGCCCTGTACCATAACGAAATCAACAGGATTCACACGATATTGCTCTTGCCATTTCGATTGACGTTGGATTACAGAAGTTTTCTCGTACGATGAATGAACTTGCATGATAGAGTAAGCGATATAAACTCTTGTAATGATTACTAAACTTAGCAAAATCTCAACCTGACTAAGTCTAATATAGGCATGGCTACACCGTCTAATATCGACGCGACTGAACGATAGATGTTATTTCTAAATTCTCAAGATTAGGGGTGAGGTCAGTAACTCGTAAGTAGCTATGGTGTTTGAAGGACTTACAGGCACGACTGCTTAATATTAGATGGGTTGTGTTTCACTGACTTTGGCCGGATTTCACCAGTGAAAATTCATTGAATTTTTATTGAGTAAAAGTTTACTTTGCTTCAATAACAGTGAAATCCAACCTTATTATTATAAATTATAGAAAATTGTTTGAATTGAATTTACAATAAAGGAAAAAGTTGAAATCTAAAATCGTAACAAATTGAGCACGAGGCTTCAATAAAAGTATTCTTGAATATATAAAGACTAATAAATGTTGTTCATTGGAGGCACTCTCAAGTTTTAGCGGCCGATTTAGATAATAGACATGAGAAAACTTTCTACCTCTTAAGTAAGAGTAAATTGCTGTTTAAACATATGATAGTTTACTAAACTATGCTCCTAAACAACCAACAAACGCTTGTTGCGTAACAGAAATAATATTATCTGCCAATGCTCCTTAAAAACAAAACCATAAATACATAACTTTTTTTTAAATGAGGACTGCAAACTAAAACTTGAGTATTTAAAAACACAACTACAAATGCACAAACTTAAGTATTTTAAATCAACATTATATAGGTAAGGCCAGTATATACATGCGGTTGATCCAACGTCAAATTCAATATCTTTCATTCGTTCTGTGCATCATCTGTCTGGTCTGTGTCTGTTTGTGTAATATATTGTCTGTGGGCTACTTTCACTCCGCTGCATCTATGCGCGAGATAGCAGCGATAATTATATCTGCAATTATCATGTGCCTATTTAAGTGATTACTTTTTAAAGATTTGACATAAATCCTATGAATACACACGGGTATAAAAAACACAAGAAAAATGACTACGTATTTTTACTTAGTAAACTGCATAACCTTGCTGTGAGTTAAACAGTAGTTGCTATATATAAAAAAATAATACGATACAAAAAATGTTCTTTATTGTACATCCTAAACAACAATTTACATTGAAGTTTAGAAGCAAAAAGTGGCAGTACAATCGGTGGTCTTATCACTAGGCGCGATATCTTCCAAACAACTTTTAAATTGACTTAATGTGTGCTATGGATTTATGTATGGGTATTAAAAAACGTGTATTAACTGATTTACACAATAAAAAAAATACTGGCTTATTATGATAGTTGCGGTACGTAATCATCTGCTGCTTAAGTTGTGAGTATAGCCGCGCTCAGGTTATATAAGCATTTGAATGTGCATGATAAGTGCTTCATGATGAAGTTAATTACGCGTAATGTTGTATTACGCATAATGTTATATTACGCGTAAAGTTATATTAATTAATAAATTTTCTACTAAAAAGACCAAGATCCCTGGGCTTTGAATTAATTTATACATATTAACTTGTTCATTTCATTTCGGGATGAAAATGGATGGGCGGTAATATTTATTATTTCTAAACAATAATAAAATCTGTTTAAGCTCGGCACCGATCTATACATCGACGTTGTGACAACGCAGTTCCGACGGCCAACTAATTCGCTGTTTTGGCTAGAATAAAACCTGAATTTGAATAATGAACATTTTTTACTATTACTATTTTCTCAAGGCAGTGCAGTGATCTTTGCTCTTTACATACAAATTTAAAAAAACATTATGCTGTGATAACTGAATCGCTTCTATGAATGGCTATGCTGAGCATCCGAAGAGGTCAGAAAGCTAGAATTATTCATTTCAAACGTAATATCCCCACGATTCCGTTTCGTTTGGTAAATTCAAATATATTTTGTAGATGATTGTACAAAGAATATGTAATATACAATTAACAAATGCTACATCCAACAGAACAATGACATAATTACATATTTGCGATTTCTCAGAAGACACGTTTAAAAGTTTTTTTAAATAATTAAGTTGCTGTTTTATGAGATATTTTCTTTTTCGATTTTACAGTGTTGTATTTGTCACCGGGTCTTTATTTTTCTGACAAAGTTCAATGGAGACAATTTTTTTTTCTAGTGTTTATTTCTGGAATGTCGTAACTGAATTATTGATATTATTGTTCATATCCAAGACGCGTTACTTAAAATTATATCATTGTTCCATTGGTATCACGATTGAGTTACCTGCAATATCGATTAAGTATATAAAAAAATATTATTTTTATATCGATTGAGTGATTAGGGAAATATTAGACATACAATTCTTCATCTCAGAGTAGGTAAGGCACTACCAGTGAACCATTTAAAGGATATGGTTATTAGATTTGTACAGGAACGGGCTGTGATGTTCATCCAACACAGAGAGAGACTAGGCCCTGCGACTACGCTAGATCTTGCCTGGCAGGTTACCAAAATCCTAGGGATTAGGGCATGGAGTTATTTTCATTGGGTTAGGGCAAGAGTGTTTAAAAATATTTCTGTTGGTATCAAAATCCAATATTTTTACATGTTTTACCATCCTAAATTTTTTAACGCCATTCTGTATATATAAACGGGCGATTTAAGGCCCGCTTTTAAACGGATTTATTTTATAAATGTAATGCTACATCTTAGATAGCTTCTGTATATATATTCGTTCTAATTTTCTTTTCATTCTTCACATCAATATTTGTATTATAATATTCAACGAGCATTGCAATGTTCCACTTTTTAAAGGAACAGTTCGCAGTGACGTATCAATCAGTAGCGAATGATTTAATACGATTCTATCTGGCTTACCTTTACATAACTTCATAATAACTAATGCAATATGGGTTACGGTAAATAACTTGCTTGTAGAACCTATCAGCTTTGAAAGATTCTGCAGTTTGTATTTAGCTTAGAATATGAAGAGCGTGCAACAGTCTCTCATTAAATTGGTACACTGACAAATCTGTTGGTCGCACTTAATTACAACTCCTTTACTTGATCATCTTCTGTGGTTAAACAAGTTCATACTGAAACTCTCATGTTCGTCGTCCTGAGTGAACTGATCGCTTCGCAGGAGCCTCGACAGCCACTTACAAACGCACACAAGTCCACGGGTGCCTTGCAGGAAGCACCTCCTGTTCCCCCACCCCCGACCAGCTATTGCCCACCAGTGGAACATCGACCACATCATAGAATACCAGGTAAGCTAAAACTAAGCAAATAAAGCCGCCCATTATTGTTACTCCTATTTAATGTTAAGGCGGAAATGTATCTAATATATGAATATTAAGTTTTAAACTGTACTGCTATATTACTTCTTTGAACCTCACTCAGTAGCACACTACATGAATAACAAATGTTAGTTTACTAGTAATGTGTCATGTATGTTACTAGTAATTATTTAATTATAAAGTGGAAGTGGCGTTCAAAAGTGAATGAGTCCATAAATGTAGTCGGTTACATCGTAAATTCGCAATTTCTTAATAATTTCTATAACTAATATGTTTAACGATAAATAATTAAATTTTTCATCATATTCTGAGCGATATCTTGGCATAATTACTAAAAGTTTCAGCGGATAAGATAGCTTTTGTACGCCAGCTCATTTTTCAATTTACTGGTCATAATGTGAAAAGTATTGTTGTACGAACAGAATTCATATGTCTACTAAGGTGACGTGCATAATGCTTTAGTATATCATGCTAGGCCAGCTAGCTTCATATCATTAATATACCTTGTGGCAAAAATCTTGAATAAACGTCAAAAATTTCGTCGCGCATGTGGCGAACCAAAAAACCAATAAAAGGACTGTTTAACCAATGACGCGAGGCCTTTGAGCCCGTGATTAATTGAATATCTACGCATTTAGAGTACATTGTCAAGATTTTTGCCCATAATTATAGTATGACCTCATTACGGGAACAACAAATGCTTGTATTTTTAACATCATAACGATAGTTAAACAAAAAAAAAATCCATTTAAAATTGGAACAGAACTGTTCTTCTTTTGTTGAAAAATTTTAAATTTTATAAATGTTTACGAAATATTTGTGATGTTCAGACCACATGCACTAACTGTCATAACATTTCACCCACACACAAAACGCGACTAACAGCAGGTACAAGCACCGGCGCAGTCGCTGACGTGGACGAGAGAGACGCAATGCAACTGTGGTTCGAGGCGCGTTGGGCGAGACTAGTCGCCCAGAGGCGAGCCAGGGAAGAGCCTCGGGACGAACCAATCGCGAGACGTCTCGCGAGACTGGAACGGCGCTTAACAAGGCCTCTCTCTGGTAAATTACATGGCTTACATTAACCATACCGGCATTGCTACACACGCTTATGTTAGAAAACATGCTTAAATATGTTTCTTACATTTTATATATTTTGTATTATGGGTGAGTTTTGTATTGTAGTTATAAGTCGTGGGACAATGAGGAGAATTGAATCATTGCATAACTCGTAGGCAATGGCAAAGGACCGGATGATTGGAGTCAAAGGAAGATTTTCGAAATCGCTCAAGCTATTCATTTGTATATTTGCGAAACTACAACTTAAATCGTGAAAAAACAACACTTTATGAACGTTGATTGGCTGATGGCTCTGATTGGCTAAGTGCTACATTGTGCGTCTTTTTTGGTGGATGGAGCTCCCCTTCCTTTCACGAGGCTCGTATTTTTTCGTGCATTACCACAAGTACAGGGCGCGCTGTGTTTCAAAAAATCCAAGGATATGCTTCTAAATTTCCAATTTTCCTAAATTAACTTAGATTTTAGCAATTATCCTAAAAATATTTCAGAAGATTGCGGAAATCTTATTGGATTTCAATCGCCCGGTTCTTTGCAAGCCGATTTCTCTGATAATCCTAAGACATGGAACTTAGTTGGTATTAGTGTCCTTTTACTTTTTCTTTAAATCCCCGCATATGCCGCCCCGCCGGCCAGCGGGATGGTTATCTCGGATTCGAACCGACTAAAACCGCACGCCGTCTCGGATCTTCAGACGGGTGTAAGATGGGTGCCCTGATAATCCATTTCGGGCAAACTGTGGTAACGTTTTGCGTGAGCGAGATGGATATTAAGAAGTCGTCTTACAGCATATGCTATACTCCTTCGTAACATTAAATGGAGATTCAGAAAACAGTGCGCTGTTAATGATTTTCTAGGATAAAAGTTCTTCTCTCATAAGGGCGCGTTTTCACGACGTCTTTTCGCGCGATGGCTGCGCGTACGCGTTCTTTGGAGAGGATTCAAATTAAGATTTATAATGCAAAATGCGCATAAAACGCGTACCTTTTTTTCGTGCGGGAATCCCTTCGGGTACCCCCCCCCGCCCGCCAGCGAGGGCGGTTATGTCGGGCTTGAACTGACTAAAACCGCACGCCGTCTCGGGTCTCAGGGTGTAAGGTTGCCCATAGAGCACTTAATGGTCGTATTTCTAAGAAATATGTATTTTCCCAATACGCCACATTGCCTCGTACGATAGTAATGATCAAATTGTTGTTTCAGCGGAGCAGCAAGCGGCGACGGTCGCAGAGCTAGTGCAAGTCTCAGCGCAAAGAGACGCGCACCAGGCTCTCATGGCTGCCAACAGGTATATATCCAACCAGGATTTTCTTTCTGTACTTTCACATTTAATTTAATTATTTAATCTTCATGCACACGCGCGCAGTATTTGATACCTTTTTCTTCATATGTAAAAAACTTATTATCTTATGGTGTTCGTTCTATTGTCGTAAAGGTAGAAGGAGACTAGACCCCACGGCACAGGGAATCCTAGTGTGGGGTCTAGGGATCAATGTTATGTACATGTTCTAATTATTATTGTTACGTGCGCGGGGTACAAATTAAAGGCCGTTTATACAACGAAGAAGTTTATTCGCTCACCACAAACTAGACAACTAAATAACTAGCACACACAGTACTCTTCAACAGTTCCAGTCGCTCAGCAGTTCACAGTAGTCCACAGTAGTTCCTTAAGTCGCAGGTATAACTCTCTTGAATCGCTTCGGTAAGATGTGTTCACTTTCGCTTCCGAAAATTAACTAACTCCTGTCGATAGTCGGGCGTCCTTTTATAGCTCTTAATAAGCGGGGTAGAATATTCCGGAATCATCTAGAGATTTAGAGACGTAGGTATTTACTGGAGCATTCGAGAAAACAAATAGGTACCTACACAGTGTCGGGGTGCGAGGGATATGCTCTATGGGCAACCTTACACCCCGGCGTCTGCAGACCCGAGACGACGTGCGGTTTTAGTCGGTTCAAGCCCGACATAACCGCCCCCGCTGGCCGGCGGGGGGGTATCCGACGGGATTTCCGCGCGAAAAAAAAAAAAAAAGGTACCTACACAGTCATGCCGACCGACGATAGAGGTGAACGCCCTTGTTATCGCGATTTGTAGGTAAGTAGGTATATAGGTATTTGAAGGGCTTGTGATTTTGTATTGACTTTTCTGGATTTTTCTAAACGGATCGATAGAGTACTTCGACATTAACAATGCGTTTTAATTTCTAGAAGATTCGATCAGTAGTTTTCGAGATATCGATGATCGTTGTAACATTATTATACTCCTGAAAGAGTAGTGGGAATGTGGGTGTGATAATCCCATTTTTGATGATGATGATGATTTAATACTCAGATAAAGAGTAGACTACGTACAGTACTCGGCGTTTGGGTTCTGACGTCGGGAACCATAGTTAGAGTTCGGCTTATATTCGCTTACTTCTGTTTTGTAGAGCGCTCTCACTGTCGTACATCGGACTGACACTAGGATAACTTAATATTCAAACTGTCAGTCTGTGCGACAAACAGAACGCTCTACAAAACCTTAGCAAGCGAATCTTAGCCGGACTCTCTCTCTCTCTCTCTCTTCTTCCCGACGTGCCAACCCAAGCGCCGGGTGCTGTATGTACAGTATGTATCAGGAAATCAAATTACCTTCATATTTTTTTTTAATAAGAACTCTCTTCTTGTGTTCCAGGAGGCGAAGTGCCGGTGGCAGTGTCGGTGACTAAGAGTTGAATACTCCGAATGAAACTGATATCAAAGCCGCGTTAGTTATATACTGGTCAGCACGAGACATGGAGTTTAACCCAACAGTCACACACAACCTTATACCGAAAGCGATAGTGTTGTATAATCTAACTTTTAGTACATAATTTAAAGCTATCCTTGTGAATTCACATAGTGAGGGCAATTGAATAAGTCTATCTAAGACTCAATTTATATTGCCGCGGAATGGAATGGAAGCTAACGAAATTGTACATAACAATATGAAATTCATGTCAATTGTATATTATACAACATAAATACGAGCCAAAATAAGTTTGGAAAGTGGATTAGATCATAGCGTAATTGACACAAAGTTCATTATATTATGTACAATTTTGTTGCAAGCATTCTTCCATTCCATTCCGCGGTAGTATAAATTGAGTCTATTAAGGTTGGTGTACACAGTTGTTATATCAGTGTTCGGTGCCAAACGCGGCAAGGTAGGGGTTTATATATATATGCTTCTGACTAAAATATGTCGTCATAAGTTCTAAAGTCCTAGTCATAATACAAGATATACACTCGAAAAATTTTTTCAATCTCACACATAGTTTTTGACAGCCATCAAACAAAATTTTCGATTCTCAAGAGTTTATCAATCAACTATTTGCTAATCAATTAATCAATCAAAAAATGAAAGGATGTTATATATACATAGTTGTCCATCCATGTTTTACCTGTTTACCAAATTTTATTAAATGCATGTTGTAAATAGAAATAACTTCGTTATTCCTTGGTTTATGTATACCCGATCACAGATTTATTTTGACGGCCTCTGTGGCGTAGCGGTAGTGCATTCGACTGCTACGACAGGGGGGCGCGGGTTCGATTCCCGCTCAGTGCAAATATTTGTATGCATGAATATGTCTATTTGCATTGGTCGGGGTGCTTCTACTATGTATAATATGTATGTATTTACAAAAAAAAAGTATATAGGTATGTTTATCCGCATTCTGGAACCCATAACACAAGCTAGTTAAACTATGCTTACTTTGGGTCTAGAAAGCGCTGTGTAGAATATCTTAGAATATTTATTTATTTAACTGGGCAGGGTACACTACAAAGAAATATGTAAACCTGCATACCTATTTCTTTGGCACAAGGTTGTTTGAAGTTGTGCGTACGCTTGTACAAAGTGTTTCTGAGATTGGGTGAACTGTATATATATTGTACTACAAACAATGGGTATATAGAAAAAAAAACAACTTCATGTCTCGGACTTTCTATAGTGAAATTATTTTTATATCGCTCATTTTGTGTAGGTATGTTGATATAACTTTATACAATGGAATGTTTTTGACTACCCTGTATTATAAAGAGTAATGGAAAATATAGAAGTAATTATGTAAAACGTACCTACACTAAATGACGTCACAAAGCACAGTGAACCTTAGTTTATTTTTAATTTTAATTAGAACAAAATCACTTGACTGGATCGCTGCTATTTTTTAGAACAATAACACATAATCACATTTATTTAGTTACAATATTCTTTAGTTTAAGTTATACTAATATGGTCAACAGAATGAACACTATGCTGACCTTAATTGTATTTTGGTAGGAAGAGACTGGGCTTAATTTTTATATATATTATTTACACTTTAGACGAAACTTTATCATTTGAGGTCCGGAGACCTCAGTAATTTTTGTAATAATTTTATTTATTATTCAAAATCATATTTAACATGTGACACTTCGGTTCAGCTTACACCCTATCAGAAGAAATTCGATGTGATGTCATGATAACTAGGTACATGGTCTTTCGTGCGGGTCCGAAGTTTCAGATGTGTCATGGTAACCCCCCAGGTTCTTATCTTCGTACAAAATAGGCACGTGATAAGAGCTTCATTTTTAATTGGTATTTTTCCACCTGGTGTGGTATCTCGGAGACCCGGGGCCCACGAGGCCTCGCGACGTTTGTTTCAATCAGAGCTAGATATGCCAAAAGAGTTACATGGAGATATATTTTTATTGTATAGTCTTACATTTAGGTATAATCAATGCATTTATAAACGCTGTTTGAGGTTTTTGAAGAGCTATTCTATTTCGTTTTAAATATTATTGAACAATTGATTTTATTCTTATATAGTGGTTGCGGTAAAGTTCGCGCATTTGCACTAACTGACCAATAAAAAAAACCAGCGGCACTCCGGGAGTGCCGACAGAAGTGCAATCGTTATCATACATCCCTCCCCGCCCCCTCCCTCACTCAAAAACCAATAAAAGTACTAATCAACCAATGACGTCAGCCTTTTGAGCCCGTGATTAGTTTTATATATGTATGATTGGTTGATCGGCGCGCTTTCGCCGTTACGTCATGCGCTTACTACCAAAGATAAACCTATAAACTCGTAACGGCCTCTAGATGCGCAGTTACATTGCCAAGATTTTTGCCCCTATCTATACCAGGGTTCTGTTCGGTGAAGTATCTCCATCTTACAAGACCTTCAGGGCCATACGAAGATCTTCGGTTGTAAGCCAACTTCACCTGTAAGCCGAGAACAACGACACTCTGGTATCTTTACTTTCAGTGAGAGGTCTTGCGTCAGTCGCTACTGTAAAAACCATGATAAACCATTCTCGGAATAAAAAGTAGCCTATGTTTTAACCCAGATTAAAATCAATGTGCCAAATTTTATCCAGATCCGCTCTGCCAGTTTTTTGGGAAGATAAATATTGTTCCGCATTATCTAGTGGATTTCAGCATCAAATTTCAGCAAGATTCGTTTAGCTGTTTGAACATGTTTGGGTAACAAACATCCAAACATTTTATTTATTAGTAGTATCTACAAAACCGCCTTCTACAAACCATGGTATAAGGATGCAAACTGACATTCTCGTAATGTTTAAAACAAAATAAAATCTTTATAAAGTTTATTCACTATTTTGTCTATGGAGTTGATGTTTGGTCATATGACCGAGCAGTAGCGGTTACTATCCACTGTTATATGTGTATAGATAAAATGTTTCATATTCTCGTTGTTCGTGACATGCGTTTATAAATGAAATATTTCAAGTTGACACGCTTGGCTTGACAATATGCGTCAAAGCTGTCAAGTTTGGCAGCTGTCAAAATGTAGGTTAGTGCACATATGGATTAAATTTGGCATTTATAATCGAAGACTAAATAGTACAGAGTAATGGATAACGAGTCTCCTGTCGTTGCTTTTCCTTCGTATAAAAAGAATTGAAGCTGACATGAGCATAACTTTTTTTTTAATTTAAGCTGTCCGCTGTACAGATAATTTGCTCGAAAAATACATACGATTTGCACGACGTGCGGGCTCTCCAGCATGCGAGACACGCATGAAGAAGCGTGCTTAGTATGTGGTTAAATCATGTTCATAAATGAATAAACTTACCATTTGATACTGTGGGATGTATCTAGTGTGTATGAATGTCTAATATTTTGATCATAAATGCCAACGCTATATATTTTTCTATCAACGAATATGTCCGTTTAACACATTACACTTCAATAGCTTAATAGTTAAGGGGAGCAATAACTTCCATATGTACTGGACAAGCTGTTTTAAACAAAATTTATGGCACGGCTCCTGGGTGAGGCGGGAATTAATTTTAATTTCGAATTTGGAACGGTCCGCAGAAACTAGATAAATGAGTTTATGAATTTTGACACCTATCTGTGTAATCAAATTGCGCCTTTTTTAATGTCATCTCTATGACAGCAACTAAAACATAAATATAACATAACATCACGCCTGTATTCCCGAAGGGGTAGGCAGATTTGTATTACATACCCACGATTCGCCAGTTATTTTTAAGTCCCAATGTAATAGGTGGCGAACCTATTGCTACAAGTGGTGGTTTCCAGTAGTTATCAGTACCAAATTTCTTTTTCCGTGCTATCAATACATATGGAAGTCATTGAACATAGGTATTTAATGTTTCTCATAGCGAGTTAGTGTTATATTTTTATACCGAGTTGTTGTATTTATCATACGTTTGGAATTGTTTTGGAAGTATTAAGAAGGGATATGGTGAAGATATTTTATTCTGTGATGTACTGAGTGATGAGGTAAAATATCATCTATTTTAAATAAACATTATTTCTTTAGTAAAGGTGTCAATTCTGTTGTACATATTCACTAAACTAAAATATCTAAATTGTGTATTGATTTAAATTTACTTGAAAGCTAATTGAGTTGTTATTTCGTTTCTAAAATTGATAAAAACTATCAGGAACAAGCTCTTACGATATTGAATCGTTTTTCTAGAGCAAGAATAACTAGATGAAATTGTAATTTAATTTTGATTATAGTTTAGTGAAAATGTGCACTGCCGTTCTCAAACTAAAAGGCGGCTAAGAGACATTTGATTAATTTTCACATTTTAATTTTAAACAAATATTTATATTATATCAATAGCAACCTTATTCTCGTAAATGTTTGAAAAAATATCCATCATATATGATATATTATATAACAACATAATTTGTAATTTAAAGAAAATACTAATATAGGTTTTATAATAGGTCTTCACCTATGAAATTGCCGAAATTTTCTTACAAATTCTTGAGTTCGTTATTCCTGTAATTTAATAGC
The DNA here is from genome assembly GCA_946251805.1 of Cybosia mesomella. Classification (NCBI taxonomy): domain Eukaryota; kingdom Metazoa; phylum Arthropoda; class Insecta; order Lepidoptera; family Erebidae; genus Cybosia; species Cybosia mesomella. Next base: position 4,945,187 of record OX276388.1, read on the forward strand.
TATTTCCATTATTTATATTTGGTTTGAAAGTTGATTTCAAGATTTTACAACTCTGGATTAAATTTTGTTTTTATTGGCCGCTTGATAAATTAATTCGATCTTCAAAAACAGTACTTCCTAAATGCTATCCAATTTGATGATAAATTTCGCATTACTTAACAGCTGTCACTTTTAAAAAATGTGATAGAAGTTGCTGTTTGTTAGCTTAATGTTGTTGTCTCATTCATACACAAAAAAAATCATAAAATTTGGATTCGTCATTCCTAAAAAAAATGCTAAAATGTTAGTACTGAAAATTGAGTTTCCTCCAATTTCTTCAAGAAAAACGGCAATTTCATATGTAACGACCTAATATTATGCCCTCATTTTTCAGCTCTACCTCGAAATTAACTGTTTCATTTACCCGCTTTTAAGCTTTAGGACAGCAGTACAACACAATTGACATCAATAATTTCTTTACAAGGACCGCAAAGACTGCAAGGAATATTGATTTGAGAATATTGGAGTTTTTAAATTGAAATAAAACAGTGCATATGAGCTGTGTCAATAATTACTGAAGTATTTAATAAGTATTTGCACATTTGGCTGTTATATTGTTAGGAATTAGGAGGTTTATGTTGTATAAGCAGAACGTATTATAAATATAACTAGACCACTAGGTAAACTTCGTACGTACTCGCACTAAATGGTCAACTGAAAAATTTATAAAAGGACTTATCGACCAATGACGCGAGCCTTTTTGACATCGTTTTTGGTTTTCTACGATCTATGATGGATTGATGAAATGTTGGACCCCGCGCTCATCACCAAAGAATCTTAATAACTCGTTCTGTGCACCTAGAGTACATTGCCACGAAGTTTGCCGGTACCTGCAAGTATGCATACCTACACGGTCGGAATGAGAAACTGCTTATTTTAGTATTTTCCTTAATGTATATGTTAACGCTCTGCGAGAAGTGCATATATTTTGTAGAATTACAAAGGTCAACAAATATTTGATTAGTTACGTACGTATATATATATATATATATGTTAACAAAATCGATATAGAAGCTCACAAATCCATAAAGTCTGAAATAAGAAATAAATAAAAGGGTTTTTATCCAATGAATATGATGAATTTCCATAATACAAAAGTATTATGAAATTGGAATTCATCAGAGCAGGTTACCAAAAAGATAGGTTTCACAACTGTACTGCAAGCAATAATAGAAGTCCCTAAGTACGTGATTCATTCTAAATATATTAGCATAGTAACGATGGTATATGTCATATATAACTATATTTTTTATATCTATAGTCTGTATATGTAAATCTTTTTGTCTATGGTAAGTGTATCCGGGCTTCAGCATTGTCAAGTTTTTGTATGATTCCCTTATTGAAAAACCCATCCTTTTTTAACATGGATATAACTTGCAAATTTGTATAATTTAGAATAATTTTAATGTTATAGTCATTTTTTTTTCTTTTTATAATTGTTATATATCGTGAGTGTTGAAACCGACTAAAATTTATATAAACTCAAACTTATTTTTTTACATATTTTGTGAATTGGTCTTCCTAAATGTATTTGTAGTTTGATAAAGCCATGTCGGTGTGGTATTTCCCTCAAATGTAGGTTATATAAGTACTATTAGTTTGTGTACATTTTCGCTAAATTATTATATTTAAAAAAGAATTGAGACATGCGTTTATTTAGTCATTAATATCTTCTTCCCCACTGGGGTACGCAAAGACCACATGTTTTTGGAGTTGAATACTATTTTAATGACACCGAAAATGATATATCTCAGGAAAATATTGTAGGAGTTATTTGCAATATTCATGTCCAAATTATAATATGATTCATTCTAACCGAACACAACGTTGACATGTTTTTTTTATAGAGGTATATTTGTATATCTGTGAGTCGACGTCGCTTATGTACTAGGTAGTAATCTAACTCACAATCTTTTTATAGCGAGATATACCTGGAGCATTACATTAGACCTGCTGCCTTTTGCGTCTACTGGCGAATAAGTCTGAAAATGTAACTATGGTGTAAAACTTTTCCTCACTAAATAACCGCATGTCTGAAAACGGTAGAGTATTCATATCATTATTTTAATATTTAAAGTGAGCTATTCTTCGCTGCGGTGCACATTTCACATTTAGGCTAATCCACCTGAGATATGCGAGGATGCGTAGCGAGGAATGTGTTTATTAAGAACCAATAGAATCACTACATTTGCCTAGCTTCGTTTAGCACAGGTCTAGTGAAATCAGCGAACCTAGTTAATGAAGGGATTATATTGATTCTTAACAAACACATCCCTCGCTGCGCATTCCCCACATCTCTGATGGAAACGTAGCCTTAAACTTATCTTCATGCTATTTCACCCAGCAGACTTAGGATATGATCTAATATTTTTACGAGCTCAATTATAAAAGCAACCTTCATAACTTGATAACACTGTTCACGACAATAAAATAATATTTTAGCGCACTAAATAAATAGGTACCATAGGACGAGCTATAAGACTAGCACGCACACAGACGCTCACCTTCGAGGATCTCGGATCAAGTGGGACGAAACGCTACTTGCAAATGCCACAAATTATGAAATTTAAGTATAAGTAAAATAACTTTTAAATGTTGTGTATGTGGTTTTACTTCGTAGCTACTCTGTATTCAAAGTATTAATGTTTTTGTTAGCTATATTCATTGCACACATACATATCTTGAAGAAGGCTAACTCACTGATCGAGTCAGCCTGTGACCACGGCCAGTGTAAACTAGTTCCCGTTAACATTACACTATGGAACGCGAAAGTTTAAAAATGATTAAAGCTTACTGTAACTTAAAGATTTGATAGTCTGTGGTATTTAAAAACACATCCAAATACATTGTAAAGATTTATAATGTATTTGGATTTCAAGATTCAGTGCCGCAGTTGAGGACTGTATGAAAATAAATCCGAGATCGGTTGAAGCAACCCTATTACTTGTTTTATATCAAGACCGTGTGTGAACCTGAATTGTTATTAAAAGGAGTACATTCTCTTTTACATCACCGTATACAATTTTTGTCAGAAACTGGTCGTAATATTTGCTCGTGACTCATAAAAATTGCAATTATTCAAATATCTGACCAGATTGTATACGTTTCGTTCATTTATTTTCTTAATGGCCTATAAGCATAAGTGCAGTTGCTTACATGTAGACTAAATGAAGACTACGCTCTTTTACGTAAGGTACACTTTGCGCTGATATGGTTAGTGTTAATATATTTATAATAATAATTAGGCAACGTGCAATGAAAATTGATGTCGCGTCGATGTTAATGTTCGCCGCCTTTGTTTCTATTCGCATTTGGTCCACTGGGCGAAAACATAATATATCTATTTCGCGTTATGAGCATTAGGTCCACTTAGCAATGGGTCATCTTGCAGTTTAATAATATTCTCATTGCGTCCTTTATGCATATTGTCCACTACGCAATTGATCAACTTAGAAACATACATTAGAAATATTTATATATTAATAATCTTTTAAACAGAACAAAAGAATTCGTGCTGATAATAATTTGCAAAATTTCACTTGTGAGTTATTAAGCATAACGACCCGAGGGCGAGCGAAGCGTCTTTGGTTTCAAAGTCGCATTTCAAACAAATGATACTCCTCCGAGACCGTTTGACCGATCTCGACCAAATTTGCCACGGTGATCAAGTAGACATTACTGAGTGTCGAAATCGAATGTCCAGATCGGTCTTACCATCGAGGAATAATCACTGAAAAACCAAATCAATGGAAAAAGTCGACCGGTCACGTTGACCTATTGTTGGATAGGCAAATCTCGCTACGCTTAAGTTTGGGTTGATTGCGAAGCTGGTAACCGTCCTAGTTAAGAATTGGCATCTAATCACCGACGCGATCGGAAGCATAAAATACGTCCTGGTAGTTTATGACAGAAGCGAAATCTAGAAGGGTTTCATTTCATATATCGATACTTAGTGACAGTTTTATTTATTGGCGTAAAATAAAATGAACTTCAAACGCAACGTGCATACGTAGAGAGGGCGAAGTCACACGGACTCGGTGGCCTACAAACAGAGCTTAACGTGACAATGGTTTTAACAAAATGTGGTCTACATATTTTCATACTTTACTTGAATATACACTTGTATACTTTAACTACTTTAAAATATTCACTAGAATGACATTGGTAAAGAAAATCATGTATATTATGAGCTGTGTTCGTTATTTTTAAGCTTTAAATTTTATTATACAAATATTATTGATAATGCACTTGCTATATATTTATATTAGGTACATGAATTCTGTAGATTTGGTACACGCTGCAAGACTTCTAGACGACGTCTTTTTGAATACGAACCAAGTCTGAGAATAACCTGTAGAAAACTTCATTCACTTAAATGGTAAATGCGTAGAATATTATCTACATCAGTTGTTGTCAGTAACAGTAACCTACTGTTTATAGAAGTGTCGAGATCATAAGTTTTGATATCTTTCTATCTAAACAAAGTGAACGTTGGTAATTAGACTTGCAGTGTTACTAAATGTAAATGAATCTAAGAACTATGCTATTAGTATAATAGTCACCTTACAAGTCTCATGTAAAAATAGAAGTTTAATAAAACATAAGTGTCGATATGGTTCATCGTTAGTAAGTTGAAATGAAATATATTTTAATAGCAAAATCAGTTGCCTTGAATCCAGATAGTTGTAGAAAACTCGTGCTCTAGAGCTCCCAAATGTGGCAACACTGAATGTTTTTGTTGACAAAAATGACAGCATTGTTTCTGTTATGTTGGCACATAATTTAACCTAGAGCTGGAGTTAATATTGTTATGTATAGATGAAGTTGAGATTATATCCGATACAAGGATTGAACACAAAGCAATGTACCTCTTTTTGTATGCGTAGTTAATTTGACTAACTAATAAAAATTAATATATCATTCTGTGGTATTATTATTATAAACATCAAGCGTAAAAATACTTGTCACCTTTTTCAATCGAAACGAGAGGATAGATTTTCATGATCTTGATTTAGATTTTTCTCTGCCTATACTGTGCCATTCTGTGGTTTCTTTTTTTGCTGAATTCCCCATGCTTACTGTGCTAGATAGGAGACATTCACGAAATAAATTCAGGAAGTTTGCTGGTTCAGCTAGTATTATACATAAAAAAAGAATCACTAATGCATTAAGCGAACTTTAGAACGTCTCGGCCAATTTGGATGATTTAGGTTTTGTTGTTATTGACGGGACAGTGTTTATAGTAATAAAAAATTTGGAAAAACCACGGGAAAGGCAGCAGGAACGAACAGCTAGTCATAAACCATGGAAAGTGTTGCGAAGAGATCAGCCAATTAGTCGTAATCCCTCCTTTCCTATCCAGAACAACACGTGCATGGCTGAGGCGTCACCCTTCATACGGTGCAACCAATTCGGGCTTGTTCAGAACCTCTTCGCTGCCACTCCAATACTTTAGTTTTGACTGTAGGTACTAGACAATACTGGGGTGTGTGTTGGGTAACCTCCTCGAGTGTCGCTCCGATTCCGATCCCGCTGCAGTCCGGGGGGAACGGAATCGGAGCGGCCGGTACAATCTGGGCGGCGGTCAATGGCTTCCCCTTCACCCCTTCATAGAGTTGGCATTGATCGTCGGCCAATACCCAACGTGGCGGGAACACATCGCTCTCCGTACTCCTCTGCTTTCAGAGGAGACAGGATGAGCGATGCTGTTAGTGGTGATATGGCCCAGGGTCAGCCGGGGTGCGAGGGATATGCTCTATGGGTAACCTTACACCCCGGCGTCTGAAGACCCGAGACGGCGTGCGGTTTTAGTCGGTGCAAGCCCTACATAACCGCCCCCGCTGGCCGGCGGGGGGGTATCCGAAGGGATTTCCGCACCATAAAAAAAAAAAAAAAAAAACTAGACAATACTCTGGTCCCCAAGCTGAATAGCGCAGATGACGCTTTAGCGCGGCTGCAGCCCAATATGAGGTGGCTCGACGACTCCCCAGAGATTGTGCGGTCCATAGCCCTATACGGGTGCCTGGGGCCAGAGTGGGCGGTGGCCTGAAGGCCAACAATGCCTGGTTGCTACGGGAACCGCAGCGAGTGATAGTCAGCAGAGTGAGTCATAACGAAGTATCACACTATCTCCTTCCAAGCGGTGAGTCTCCTTGCCGGAACTCCACCATGGGATCTGAGGGCGAGAGCCCTTGCAGCTCTTAAGTGGCGCATGGAGGCGCGGGAGCTGGGGCAGAATCCTAAACCTCGAGAAATCGAGAAATCCCTGCTTCGCCATGGTGCGGTGGAAGGAACGACTTGGGCAACGAAGCGCAGGGCACGCCGCTATAGAGGGGGTAGGACCTGTTATGGAGAATTGGCTCGAGAAGCAACACGGAAGCCTCTCCTGCTGACTGACGCAGGTGATCTTCGGCAAGGGAAGCTGCGGAGACCACCTGCTTCGCATCAAGAAGGAGCAAACGTCTGAGTGCCATCGCGACTGCGACGCGAGCGACGACTGGCTGCACAACAGGCGGGGTGCGAGGGAATTGCCTGGTAGCGTGCGGTTTTAGTCGGTTCGAGTGCGACATACCCACTCCCGCTGGCCAGGCCTACTGGTCAGGCATTTCCGTACAGAAAAAAAGTACTACACAATTATATATGTAAAGGTGTGGTCAGAATACAGCAACAAACTCGAGCGGTGCACCAGATGGTCACATCTAAAATAGAATATTTTCAAAAGTAACGAGGACAATGTATCTAGGGGAAATAAAACGCTTGAATATGAATATAAAATACAATAGACTACTTAATTGAAACTACAATTGCATTGAAAAAGAACTTTATTTATCAAACGTTACATACAGATGGCAAGGGTACAATACAATGAGAAAAACTTGTACCCGTTAGGTTTCCGTACAGCCATGAGATTGTTTGTCCTCTGAATACATTAAAACCATACTCGTAGAACGCCAAAAGAAATGTTGACGAATTAACTTATACCTTAGTACTTTGACACGACTTGCAGAGAACATTGGCATCCCTAACGTCCAAAGAAATCGTGAGGAATAAACTTATAGGTATTTTAACACTACTTGCAGAGGAATGGGCTCCTCCGTACGGTTTGATGATGATGATAATGATGATGATGATTTTACCAATAAGGTTCTCTTACTCATTAACTGCAGAGACTCGGGTAGCCCCGACGCCACAAGACAGTGACGAATGAACTTATGGGTACTTTAACACGACTTGCAGAGGACGTAGACCCCCAAATGCCACAAGAAATAGTGACACATGAACTTATAGGTACTATAACACGACTTGCAGAGGACGTAGACCCCCAAATGCCACAAGAAATAGTGACACATGAACTTATAGGTACTATAACACGACTTGTAGAGGAATGGGCTCCTCCGTACGTTTTGATGATGATGATAATGATGATTTTACCAATAAGTTTTTATTACTCACTAATTGCAGAGACATTGGTAGCCCCGACGCCACAAGAAATGGTGACGAAGGAACTTATGGGTACTTTAATACGACTTGCAGAGGACGTAGACCCCCAATGCCACAAACAAAGTGACGAATGAACTTATAGGTATTTTAACACTACTTGCAGAGGAATGGGCTCCTCCGTACGTTTTGATGATGATGATAATGATGATTTTACCAATAAGTTTCTATTACTCACTAATTGCAGAGACATTGGTAGCCCGGACGCCACAAGAAATGGTGACGAAGGAACTTATGGGTACTGTAATACGACTTGCAGAGGACGTAGACCCCCAATGCCACAAACAAAGTGACGAATGAACTTATAGGTATTTTAACACTACTTGCAGAGGAATGGGCTCCTCCGTACGGTTTGATGATGATGATAATGATGATGATTTTACCAATAAGGTTCTCTTACTCACTAACTGCAGAGACTCGGGTAGCCCCGACGCCACAAGACAGTGACGAATGAACTTATGGGTACTTTAACACGACTTGCAGAGGACGTAGACCCCCAAATGCCACAAGAAATAGTGACACATGAACTTATAGGTACTATAACACGACTTGCAGAGGACGTAGACCCCCAAATGCCACAAGAAATAGTGACACATGAACTTATAGGTACTATAACACGACTTGTAGAGGAATGGGCTCCTCCGTACGTTTTGATGATGATGATAATGATGATTTTACCAATAAGTTTTTATTACTCACTAATTGCAGAGACATTGGTAGCCCCGACGCCACAAGAAATGGTGACGAAGGAACTTATGGGTACTTTAATACGACTTGCAGAGGACGTAGACCCCCAATGCCACAAACAAAGTGACGAATGAACTTATAGGTATTTTAACACTACTTGCAGAGGAATGGGCTCCTCCGTACGTTTTGATGATGATGATAATGATGATTTTACCAATAAGGTTCTATTACTCACTAATTGCAGAGACATTGGGAGCACCGACGCCACAAGACATAGTGACGAATGAACTTAGTACTTTAACACGACTTGCAGAGGACGTAGACCCCCCAATGCCACAAACATAGTGACGAATGAACTTATAGGTATTTTAACACTACTTGCAGAGGAATGGGCTCCTCCGTACGTTTTGATGATGATAATGATGATTTTACCAATAAGGTTCTATTACTCACTAATTGCAAAGACATTGGTAGCCCTGACGCCACAAGAAATAGTGATGATTGAACTTATGGGTACTTTAACACGACTTGCAGAAGACATGGACCACCCAACGCCACAAGAAAGTGACCAATGAACTTATAGGTATTTTAACACGACTTGCAGAGGAATGGGCTCCTCCGTACGTTTTGATGATGATGATGATAATGATTTTACCAATAAGGTTCTATTACTCACTAATTGCAGAGACATTGGTAGCCCCGATGCCACAAGACATAGTGACGAATGAACTTATGGGTACTTCAACACGACTTGCAGAGGACATGGACCCCCGAATGCCAAAAGAAATAGTGACCAATGAACTTATAGGTATTTTAACACGACTTGCAGAGGAATGGGCTCCTGCGTACGTTCTGATGATGATGATAATGATGACGATTTTACCAATAAGGTTCAATTACTCACTAATTGCAGAGACACGGGTAGCCTCAAAGCCACAAGAAACAGTGACGAATGAACTTATAGGTATTTTAACACGACTTGTAGAGGAATGGGCTCCTCCGTACGTTTTGATGATGATGATGATAATGATTTTACCAATAAGGTTCTATTACTCACTAATTGCGAGACATTGGTAGCCCCGACGCCACAAGACATAGTGACGAATGAACTTAGTACTTTAACACGTCTCGCAGAGATAATGGGTAGGTATCTCTCAGTTTCTTTTGATTATGATGATTTTACCACTAAGGTTCTATTACTCACGATTTGCTGAGACATTGGCATCCCTAACTTCTCAAGAAATAGTGACGAATGAGCTCATAGGTACTTTAATACAATTTGCAGAGATACAGCTATCCCAAGTTTTTTTGAGGTGATTTTTTTTTTATTTTACCAATAATGGTTCTTTTACTACACATTCAGGTGTTAAAGATTTGTTCGTAACACTTAATTCGAGAAAATATCAGTCTATCTAGTCACCTGTAGCCCGAAAATACGTTGACAAAAGTAAGTTTATCGAAGTAGGGCTCGGCAGAGGGAATGTGAACACCGATTTACGTACATCTAATCTTAAAACTCGTAAGTACGTTTAACTTACATCTAAATCTTACAACTAGAATTGTTAAATAGAAAATCTTCATTCAGAAATTAGATGTTCTATTGCGTTTGCATACATACATTAAGTCGTATACTAATCAGTGTGAGGTGGGCCGTCAGCCGCGGGTGAGGCTGAGAAAGTGGTGGATGGTAAAGCGCTGACTCTGATGGACGCATGCCGTTACGAGACGACGTCCTCCCAATTGACAGGAGATATTCATAGACACTTAAGGAGTTGGGCGGCAGTATGATAGGACTACTACTACAACAATTACATAAATGGTTCAAATTGCTATGTAGATACAAATCCAATTTATACAGGTTACACATTGAAACGTTACATCAACATTATGTTCTAAAATACGAACAAACACTCAGATATTTTATTGAAAACATTTAGTAAACACAGAATGTTATATTCAGTGTGAATCGAACCTGAAACCCAGTTTAACAATCACATAAAATATGCATTATTCGCTGTCATAATCGGTTTGATAAATTCTGATATACACTGTTAACCGGTTGCATGATAAATGTAATCGTTGATAAGTAGCAGACATATTCGATTATTATCGGCCAACGTGTGTTTTATCTTCTAGTTCAGAGTAGGGTTCACCGAAACATCAGAGTGCAGTTTTGGACAGAAGAACACTTATTAACTAAGAGAGGTAATTAAACATCAATAACGCGGTACACTTTCTCAGACACCCTCACAGATTTCGTGCGATCACAGTGCAATATAGAAACGAAATTTTTAAATAAATATCTATCGTTATTACACAAATAATGTCATTGACAACCTAATGCAGTTAAATTTGTAAATTTCACTAAATATCTGTATTTACGTCGGGATAATATAATATACAATTATGATGTCAGTTGTTCGAAGCATTTCTTACAACATTGAGACTATAACGGTATAAATTAAAGGCACATAACAGAACAAGGCCTGAAGAAGTGAGCGATAAAAGGCATCGATTGTGAGGCAATCGTAAATAACACTTAAAATGAAGGAGAATATATTTTTTTATAACCAATAGTGGTATACACAACCATACGACCTGCCACCTAGCACAAAGTTTTACATAAGGAGATCTCACGAAATCTGTGTTGAGGCTTGAACATCTATACAATTATTTTTTCTATAACTACTATTTTTGCGACAGCAAAATACTGAGCAAGCCGAAAATATCATCATAAAGGTTTAAAAAATACTTAATCAATTGTCTTAACCTATAAAACTTAGATAAACTTCTTAAATTACACAAAAATAAAATTCGATGGATTGTTGTCTAATTGTGCCGAGATGGATTACGTATCGGCACGATTACCAGCCGACCGATAGATTGAGCGACCCGTGTTTTTATTGATTTAAAATTGCCATAACCAGCATATAGTTTTCTAAAATTATTAAAGTAAAATGTCGAATTAAAATTAGAATACCTCTGTTTTTACGAAGCACCTTTCACATAAATATATATTCTCAATGCAGTATTCAGACCAAGATTATTGTCCTCAGCAGGTTTTTACGACAGTAGTAAGTACGAATTGTTATGAGAGCAAAGAGGCCTACTACGAGGGTCAAACTGAAAGTTCTTAGAAAATCAAAAACTGATTACATTAGCCAGTTATTAGTTTTATTATATCTTTTCAAAATATTGTCCATTCACGTCAATACACCGCTGCATGCGATGGAACCACTGGGAAAAGCACTTTGCCCACTCGTCCTTAGGGGTCTCTTCAATGGCATCGCGATACGCAGCCACCGCTTCTTCAGCATTCATAAACCGCTTTCCTTTAAGTTTTTCTTTAATTTTTGGAAATAAATAAAAATCACAAGGCGCGAGGTCGGGGCTATACGGCGGGTGACCCAGTAATTCAACGTTTGATGTCGCCAAATAGTCGATCGTTCGCTTGGCGGTGTGCGATGAGGCGTTGTCGTGGTGAAGGAGGATCCTACTGCGAGGTCGTTTCTCTCGAACTTTTTCCAAGACAAGTGGCAAACAATTGGTAGTGTACCATTCTGCAGAAACTGTTTTTTGATCCTCTAACACAATTGTTACGAAATGACCTATCCTTCCAAAGAACGAGGCCACCATTTTTTTTCCCGCACTTCGATCTCTCTTCACTTTAGTTGGCAACTCCTCGAAAGGAAACACCCACTGAGCAGATTGTCTTTTGGTTTCAGGATCATAACAGTAAATCCAGCTTTCGTCACCTGTTAGTATGTCGAACACAGCATTAGAGTCACCTCCGTTAAATCTTTCAATCATTTTACGGCACCAATCCACACGATGGAGTTTTTGAGCCTCAGTCAAATTATGAGGTATCCACCGGGCGCAAAGCTTCCTGACCGCTAAATGTTCGTGGAGGATTTTGTGCACTTGACTCATACCGATGCCTAAGCTTGTCCGAATCTGCTGATAGGTCACTCTTTTGTCAGTCTCTATCATACGCCGCACAACACAGATGTTATTTTCAGTCGTCGCCGTAGAAGGCCGTCCCTCACGTAAATCATCAGTGAGATTAGTGCGACCACGTTTAAACTCATTAAACCAGTTGTAAACAGTCGCACGAGATGGGGCTTCATCGTGAAAGGCCAATCGTAGTCTATCATAACTTTCTTGTTGACTTAAATGACATCGAAAGTCATAAAAAATCATTGCACGAAAATTTTCTCGTGTTAAATTCATGTTAACGTGACACAGACAATTTTCAATTTGCCGCCAAATCGTAAAACAAATGATAAATGAATGAAATATATACTCAGTAATATTGGCAAAGAGTTCTATTTTCAAATTTTAGAATTATTTTTTTATTATATTGTTTATAAGTGGCCAGTTCTAAGAACTTTCAGTTTGACCCTCGTATTGATAACATGACAGTTTATTCCTGTCAAACTTTCTTCAAACATAGCATGCAATATCTTTATAGGAATAAGTTAAAGAAAATATCTTCAAAATCTGGAAAATTTTAAAATACCAGCCTTAAAATTTAAAAAAGAAAATTAATATGGGAAATTGAACCAAATCTATGGGACTGTTTGTTTGTTACTTATAGCATTAACAAATACAATATTATAAAGTTATACTATAAATAAGAAGTTAAGACTTTGACTTGAAATGACGACCATCGTGTTAAGACGTTGTTGAATGACGTCACAATATATAGTGCACAAACGTCTAATGACGTTTTCATTAAATTGATACAACATTAATTTTGCAAGTACTACTCAAGTTATCGCGTTGTAATAACTGGTTTATTTCTATGAATTACGGGAGCACGTGTTTTATGTCAATCTAATCGGTTATCAGTGGGTAGTGTGAAAAATCATGTCCACTCGAGCAGAAATGGACGCCTGCTTGTAGACATTTTTATTTGGTGAATAATTAAGTAGATTGACAATATAGGTGAAAGTTAAATGGCGTCCACAGGCAGTGAACTGCGCACAAGTGCTACTGTCTGCTTAATTTATGGTTCGAAAGCTGGGAGCGAAGCAAGCTTGGTCTTCACCTCCTCGCTAGAGTTGTCGCATAGCAGGAGGGTGTGGGAGTAGCCCATGGCTACTTGAGTGATGCTCAGCCCGTCCATGCGGGATACCTCTTTGGGCCTCGCTGTCGACTTGTTGATCTCGCCGGTACCCTAAATAAGCATTGTGGATATTTAGAACGTCAAATCACGTAAGGAGTACTTACTTTCATCTAAGAGCTAAATCGACTTCAAAAACAAGTGGCAAGTCTTCTACACCTTTTTAACCAAAGCTTTTTTTTCTCATGTAAATTTGATCACAATTTGATAATGGAAGATCTGAATATCAAAAAAAAAATTGCGTGATTGAAATAGGTGTTTAATATTTTTTTAACAGTTATCACACATTTATGAGCGATAGAGAATGACGCAGATTTAGATTTTAAATTTGGACTTTAAATCTACAACACGTTTTAAAAAGGCAAATAGAATTGATAAGTGGTACAAACCAGTTCGCCATAGGTGGGTGAGACTCCCCATGCCACGAGCGAGTCATCTGCGGCCAGCACTATAGAAGTGTTGCTAGTGCCAACACTGCGGATATTCCATCCTGCAAAAATAGTTCATACATACATATACATTTGGTCATTTTTTCATCACCATCATCGTTGGTAACTAAAAATACTAAACTAGCCAGTAATTGGTCTCTTGGGATCTATTAAACATTATAACTAAGACGTTTGATATTCGAAGTTCGGAGGAAGGTTCAAACGGTTCGGTTGTTATAATAAAAATTAATTGAAAAAGACAATTGAATATATTTTCAATATAACTTACGAAGAAAGAAAAGTAATAAATGTCGATATTTTTTTATTCTATTTTTACCCGACTGCCAAGAAAGGGTTATCTTATATTATATCCCCAGAAAAAGAAATTTTTAAGCATACGCACCGCTCAGGTCTTGCACAGGTTTCGGATACATATTCGCCTCCCCAGTGCGTTTGGTTTGTCCAAACAAGAATAGAGCTCCTGTAAAAAGAAATCCAAAAATTAAGTCTATCTACTATCACTGTATAGGGCAGCCGTGACGTCACACTTTTCGTTATACCCACCATTTTCGTTCACGGCCAAGCTGAAAGTAGCTCCGCAATGCACGGAGCGGACTCCACGCGCTTGTGAGTCGAAGTACTTGATCAGACGCGGCACGCTATCGTCCTTTTGTTCGGCGTGACCCAGACGGCCGAAACCACCGAAACCCCAGCTGTAAGCGCGCTTCTTGGAGTCGATGGCCACCTGATTTTAACACAAATCAATAAAATGTAGTAATTAAATAGTCTTCATGAACATGTGTGATAAGACGACAGAGAGCACTATTTCCCCCTAAAGGGCAGACAAAGGTGTATTTAAACGTTCACACTTCCCCAACAGTCTACTACTAGCTTTTAAAACTTGTACATAGCTTAAGATTTCTTACTTTTAAAAAGTAAAAAAAATTAAACGCTTTAAAAATAATTGTGAATATTTGATATGTGTGCATAATTGCAAATCAATACGACGTTTTGAAGTGCTTTAAAATCGAGTTCAAAGTATTTCCAATAACTTACCAATAACTAACGGTTTTACGTGACACGATTGGTTTATAATATGTAAGTTTCACTATATAAGTTTCCTATCATCCTGCATAGTTAGGGAAATTTGGGTATTAATGTACTTCTGATTACCCCTTCGGGGATATACATGTGTGGGTATAAAACTTACGGTGTGATTGTTGCCGCACGAGAAGTCGACGATCTCAACATCCTTGACCGGTGTGACGTGGCCATCCTTGGACTTCTCGAAGAAGTGAGCCACGTGCTTCGGCACTGTCTCGAAGTGGAACGACAACTTCGTTGAAGTCACGAAGTATTTACCGTCGGTGTTATGACCTAAAGTATAGATAATCGTTTGTCTTTAGTCATAAACTATATTTAAGGTAAGGTAATACAAGACAAGCGGTTTATAGAAGTCAAGAGTAAAAAGAAGTCAAAGGTGAATAGAAGTCAAGGTTAGAATATAAGGCAATGGGTGAATATAAGGCAATGGGTGAATATAAGGCAATGGGTGAATATAAGGCAATAGGTGAATAGAAGTCAATGGGGGAATTGGAGTCATGGGGTGAATATATAGGGATGAATATATATCAAAGGATGAATGTATATCAAGGGATGAATAAAGTCAATGGGTGAAAAGAAGTCAAAAGGTGAAGAGCAATAGGTGAATCAGGAGTCTTGACTTGACACCCCATTGGGTGAATATGTCAAGGGGACAAAGAATAGTATTAGATGTTGTCAACTTACCCAGCTGCCCGTACTCCGGGAGACCAAACGAGTGCAGTGACCCATTACAGTCAAGGATCATTGAAAATTCAGCACCACATCCTACTTTAACAACCGGAGCGCCACTATAACCAAAACATTGCGTCACAGAATATATCTGTACAAATCATGAAATATCATAAACAAATTATGTTTTCTATCCATTTTAATGTTATTTGAAGATTTGAATAAGGTATAATGCTGTCAGCCTCCGTGGCGTGGCGGTATTGAAAGCGGCCGCAACGATCCCCACTCAGTGCAAATATTTGTATGCATGAATATGAGTATTTGCATTGGTCTGGTCGTGCCTCGGAGAGCACGTTAAGATGTCGGTCCCGGTTGCCATACGAATATGTATGACAGTCGTTATAGGGGAAATGGGTGAAATGGCCCCACATAGAAGGGCTGATCACCCGTCAGGTCAAACGGCGTCCCCACTGGCAGTATACATATATATAAGGTATAATGCTACTGAAAAAAACCTTATCACCTCTACAGATAGGTGTTACAGTAAAGTAAGGGGGGAAAATGTGTTAAACCTGTATATCCGTCCTCATGTTCCTTCGTAACCAATAAACGGTTGAACCGATTTTGACGAATGATATCGTCGTGATATAATGATATTCTCCTTCATTGCGCGAGTGTTACTAGGGTTATGGACATTAAAATAGTGGATAATTAGCGCCAAATATAAATATTAAATAAATATTCTGCGAAATTCTACACAGCGCTCTCTAGACATATAGTAAGCATAGTTTAACTAGCTTGTGTTATCGGTTCTAGAATGTGGATAAACATACTTATATAATTCAAATATTTGCACTGAGCGGGAATCGTACCCGCGCCCCCCGTCACAGCAGTCGAATGCACTACCGCTACGCCACAGAGACCAGGGAGTTCTCCAGAATGTGTTTTCCGAAGCACCGCTATCTGGTTTTTAGTTTTAGTAATTATTTTTATAGACATTATTGGTACAAACCTATAACGAATTCGGGTGGGTTTGAGAATCTGCGGGGTGGTGTTACCCAGGCCGCACTGCCCACACTTGTTGTCACCGCAAGCGTAAACGGTGCCAGTGTCTGTAACAACATTCTCATAATAATGTTACTGCAAACAAATATAGCTCACATAAGACCAATACTGTTTTGTATATATGGTGCAACTGTCACAGTGTCGCATTAAACTTATATTTTTTATTTCATTTCGAACTCCTCATTACCATCTTGACTCCCGTTCCCGGTCTCCCGGACTCCAGGTAGCATCCGAGGCTGTCGCCTAGGAGCCCACTGTCCGCTTACTCCTTGTAATCCTTAGGATTTGGTTTAAACGACTTTTATAGAAGCGACCAACTCTGAGAGGTGCGCCTGCGCCAGCGACTCGTGCGTCAATCAACAGGCTTGCAGGAGAGGTTGGCTGGGGCCCCGAAGATCTTAGTAGGGTCCCATATATCAATAATTGTTCAGTAGTTCGTAATAATTCCGGTACAAGGCTCGTATGTGGACCTCCGACGTATGTGGAAGAGAATTGCAGCTACACAGAAGAGGCATTGCTGGCTTAGTTGGTAGAGTATGCAACTAATAAAAACTTTTTAACAAAAAATTAATCCGCCGAGAAAATAAATAAAAAGGTTGATTATTTTTTCAGTTTTTACGGCGGTTTAATTTTTTGTTAATTTCTTTTTATTTGTGGCTATAATCCCTTTAATTACTACTACAATCAGAAAGTGAACAATGAATCATCGTCTTTTTTCCTACCCAAATTTATACGGGACCCACTTCGGGGTATACTATTTCCAATAAAAAAATAATTATCAAAATTGGACTACTCTGTAAAAAGTAATGCGTGGTCATACCTTACAATCAGTGAGTGAACAATCAATCATCCCCTGTTTTCCTACCCTTAGGCTTGGATTTTTATTTTTAAATTTATTTGGGACCAGCTTCGGAGTATACTCTTTCCAATAAAAAAAGAATTATCAAAATTGGACTACTCTGTAAAAAGTTATGCGTGGTCATACATAAAAAAAATATACGCGTCGACTTGATAACCTCCTCCGTTTTTTCGGCGGTTAAAAAGACACTGCCCTTGTGGGCACGATGGGCATGCCCACAACCCTAATAGACTTGTGACGTTACACTTTCACGGTCTATTGAGATCGATAGGCTGATTACAATAAACGCTATGCCTTAATATGGATGACGAAATGAAAAGAGAATGTTCAAACAATTCCAGATTCGGAAGCTCATTTCTACTCCTTGTCAAATAAAATCTTGGTTGCGTAGGCCTAAATCAAATGGCACAGAAAAGATTATGCATGAGCGAGTTCGTACTCCGACTCAAACTTGGCTGTGAGGGCCGGATCCGGGCCAAGCTCAGTCTTGTAATTTAAATTTATATGTTTTGTTTTTATTGTTTTATTTTTGTTGTTTTATTCTTTTAATGGGAACGATTTTAATTAATTAGTCAATTATTATTATGCATCTATTTATTATTATTATTATCGAGCTATATCACGCCTCACTCTAGAGTAAGGGACAGGCGGCGGGATAACCCCAGCGAGGCAAGCAGCAGTCGGCCAGGGCATTACGACGATTGGCTGAGGAACCGCCGGACTATTCGGGCATTGTCAAGCAAGACCGGTCTCTGCATCGTGGCCGCCACTGACTTCCCACTAATCCCGAGCCTCCCTAGATGAACTGAGAGGCTTATTATTATTATTTCTGACATTTATAGTTTCGATATTTTTGACATTGTTTAATTATTATTTTTTATTTTTGACATCAAATCTGTAGTTTAGACATTGCATAGTTATTATAATATGTGGTAAATAGGAAAATAATGTATGTGACCTATAACTTATATGTATGGATAGCTGTCAGTATAAGTTGGTTAAATAAATAAATAATAAATTAAATTAAATTAAAGAAAATTCTAGAATATGACATACCGGTGACGAACAGGGTGTGGTGTCGACCGACAGCTGCATGGATGATGTTCTTCCCGCGCAGAGCTGGCACGAGCTCGGGCAAGTTGCGAGTGTTCGTATCGCCAAAGCCGAGCTGACCGCAGGTATTGCGACCTAAACCATCCAACAACTCCGTTTATGTACACGTTGGCATAACAGCTAAGGATTCTTACTTGCATTTAAGAGTTTGCAAGTTTAAATCCCAGCCTCAATTCAATTTTGCGGCGAATACAAGTAATTTGTGGGGTAAGTCAAAGTCCAAATTCATTTATTCCGTATAGATAAATAAAAACGCATGTACAAAACGTCAAAACATTAAACTATTGTTTAGCAATGAATATCATCGCACCGGTTCGAAATGCGGCCCTGCCCTGAGAAGATACAGAAGGCAAAAAACTGAGCGGGCTATTTTTTCTTTGTATAAGTTATATACTGCCAGTGGGGACGCCGTTTGACCAGACGGGTGATCAGCCCTTCTATGTGGGGCCATTTCACCCAATTCCCCTATAAAGACTGTCATACATATTCGTATGGCAACCGGGACCGACATCTTAACGTGCTCTCCGAGGCACGACCAGACCAATGCAAATACTCATATTCAGGCATACAAATATTTGCACTGAGCGGGGATCGAACCCGCGCCTCCTGCGTAGCGGCCGCGTTCAATACCGCCACGCCACGGAGGCTGTTTGTTAGAAGATCCGCCGCCCACCCGCTTTGTGTAGTTTTCCCTTTGTCCACAGAATGAAAGGTATCCTATGTGTTAATCCAGCAAATCCTCCTTTTATCATTTTCTCATATTGTTGCAAGCGATCATTGACCATGGCAACCGCTCACCATCAAAGGGACGTGTGCGGATGAAATTCATTGAATGAAAATATTCAGTTTTCCCTTTGTCCACAGGAACGTATTTCCGGAATGAAAGGTATCCTATGTGTTAATGCAGCAAATCCTCCTTTGATCATTTTCTCATATTGTTGCAAGCGATCACTGACCATGGCAACCGCTCACCATCAAAGGGACGTGTGCGGATGAAATTCATTGAATGAAAATATTCAATATCCTACTAATATTATAAACGCGAAAGTTTCTGAGTATGGTCTGTAGACCCGAGACGGCGTGGGGTTTTAGTCGGTTAAAGCTCGACATAACCGCCCCCGATGGCCGGCGGGGGGGGGGGGGTATCCGAAGGGATTTCCGCACGAAAAAAAAAAGAAAAGTATTTTTTTGCTCTTTCACGCAAAAACGGCTGAACGGATCTGGCTGAAATTTGGCACCCGGTAGATTATAGTCCGGAATAACACATAGGCTATTTTTATCTCGGGAATAGGTTCCCATGGGTTGCGGGAGCGGGATCCGAATACTACGCGGGCGGAGCCGCGGTTAATAGCTAGTTTCCAATAATGGCTAATTCATCGGATTTGTGAGGCTCATCTGAGTATCGCCTATTACCAAAAGACTTATACGTTAAACCAGCTGAACAGAACAAGATATTCGGTCAGTTACGTTTTTGTACATTGGAAATACTTAAATGAGCGATACTGAGAACAATTTTTTTTTAAATTATTTTCTGTTTGTTTGCGATGGACGCAAAAACTACTAAACGGATTTCGATGCGTGTTTTTTTATTTCTATTAGTAAGGTCTTGGTCGGACTAAAAATCTGCCGTATGTTTGATTGCAATCGGTTAAGTGGAACCGGAGATATGTCACAAACAACGACAAGCGAACCTCCGCGCGGGCGGAGCCGCCGGCATCAGCTAGTCTGTAATATAAAATTGTGTTTGAAAATTTGTAACAATTATCAATAAATTTGATTCAGGTAAGTTTATTATCTAATGCACGTGGTTTCCTATTTATCACTACCCTCCCACACCTGCCTACCCTTCTTTATGAACTGTGACATTTGCTCTGTTCTAAACTCCTTATATAGTAGTTACAAGTTTTGATATTCTATAAATGAAAGGTTTCTAGAAGAAGTGAGATAGCAATAAAATAATATATACAAACCGAAAGTGTATGCCTCTCCCTCTTCAGAGACGAGGACCGAGTGCCCGGCAGAGCAGTGACTCGCAATGAACCGATACTGGAACAAACAACAAAGGTTTGCAGCCTTTATACAGTTTGATTGAAATAATAGCTCTTGACCTATGAAATTGCCGAAATTTTCTTACAAATTCACGAGTTCCTTATTCCTGTAATTTAATAGCTATTTCCATTATTTATATTTTCTTTGAAAGTTGATTTCAAGATTTTACAACTCTGGATTAAATTTTGTTTTTATTGGCCGCTTGATAAATTAATTCGATCTTCAAAAACAGTACTTCCTAAATGCTATCCATTTTGATGATAAATTTTGTATTACTTAACAGCTGTCACTTTTCAAAAATGTAATAAAAGTTGCTGTTTGTTAGCTTAATATTGTCTCATTCATACACAAAAAAAAATCATAAAATTTGGATTTGTCATTCCTAAAAAAAATGCAAAAATGTTAGTACTGAAAATTGGGTTTCCTCCAATTTCTTCAAAAAAACGGCAATTTCATATGCAATGACCTAATATACGCAGGGCCGGATTAATTGGTGGCCCGGGGCCACAAAGATTTCGAAATATTATTCGAACTGGATCTCTTCTTGTTTCACCACAACAAACAATTTTAGTAAGTCCAATGCACGCAAGCTACTATTTTCTCCAAGATATATGACAAAACGCTGAGCGAGGTCCTGGGGCTAGAGCCCATTACTCGCCGTCCTTACAGAAGCAGGCCAAGACGGAGGCGTGTCGTGTGTGTCCTACACCTGCCAATTCACCGTCGCGGGATAAAACCCGACCCCACCAGGCGTGGCCGCGGCGGCGGCCAATGTCCGCCGGTAACTCTGGGGCTATCCTTTCGAGGGCTTAACCGGGGTGCCCGGCAATGAACTCTTGGGAAGGACACCGTTTGGTTTTAGTCGGTCCGATTCCGACACGCACACTCCATCGTTGGCACCTATGGGGTTCACCCCATAGGTGCCAACGATGGAGTGGAATGGCTTCAGCCCGTGGGGGATTCCACACGTTAAAAAAAAGAGCCCATTGCTCTACCCCAAATACAACCCTGCATATACGGGCGTCAATATCTTTTACTAATGAGTTTCCTCGTCGTTAAATAAAAGATCCGTCTGTAGGAAAATAGGTTATGAAGGTTCATTTATTCCCTGATCAGAACCTCAACACCTAGTTGAATCTATTGGACTTATCATAAGGAATCAGACAAGCCCAAAATCGATAATATTTGTAGTAGCCACTAAAGAGTTCCACTGTCACCTGCTGGCACTGTCATCACTCTCGACTCCGAGTATAATATATTGGATTCTTCAGAACTCAAAATATAATCGCTAACTCGACAGGTTTACAGGCAGCCACTGAAGAATTTCATCATCAACCTTCTGGTTTTATCATCAGACCCTCGTTACCATAAGCCCTTTCTATTGGACTCGATAAAAGCAACCAAATGAGCCGAAACTCGACGGATTTACTAGTAGCCACTGAAGAGTTCCACTATACAATATTTCATTAGATCCGCTCCAAGATACTCAATTATAGTATCGTCATCAAACAACACATTTTACATACAACATTTCATTTGTTACAAGTAAAGCTAATATAACGCTTATTATCCTGCTGGAAAATGTGTGTAATCACTGTCGTTACTCGAGAAGTATGGTAGATATCAATTAGTCAACGTATGAAAAAACAATACAGTCGAATTGAGAACCTCCTCCTTTTTTTAAGTCGATTAAAAAGAACTGGCGCAAAACTGAACCAACTTAAATGTGTCAGCTAATACGAACATGCGTGTTTCAAACACGCTCACGTTACTGTTGGTAAATCCAAATAAGGAGGTAGTTCAGTACCTCTTTCGTCTATTTTTCAACCGATTCTCTTGTTTAAAGTGAAACTTTTGTTACATCGTCTCAAACTTTTTCGTCTGTGTGTTGCATGTCGCGTGACGGTCGGCCGCGGAGTAGGGATAAAGTGAAACGCGCTCGTCATAGCAGCCAAGGCCAATATGGCGGCGCCTATAGTTCGCAGCAGCTGACCGTGTAGTGTATAGACTATTACTCATTTGTGCCAGTGCTCCACGTTATTTTGTTTGTTTTTGTCAGTGTTTAATGTAAATGTTGTTTGTCAGTGTTTAATGTAAATTTTGTTATGTAGTTAAATGTCTATAATGTGAAAAAAAGTTTCACTTTTACCGTGATTTCATAAAACCACACAATCCTTTTTTTTTGTTTAGTTGTTATTGACGAACTTAGTGTTATAATAATAAAAAAAATTAGAATCCTTTTTTTCTCCACAAGCGTAGGCAGCACGCAATAAGATTGTCGAACTGGCGATCTGTGTCGCGAGTTCTA
Source organism: Cybosia mesomella (assembly GCA_946251805.1). Lineage (NCBI taxonomy): Eukaryota > Metazoa > Arthropoda > Insecta > Lepidoptera > Erebidae > Cybosia > Cybosia mesomella. Next base: position 4,968,130 of record OX276388.1, read on the forward strand.
ACCCTGGCCATTACACAACCGACCTGAACCACTCCTAACACACGGACGTACGTCAAGCAATTTACCTTAGCTAGGGAGATCACTAGTTATTTTATATTAAAAAAAAACAATGTGTGGTATAACTTACCCGTTTGTCGGTAAATTTGTGGAAAGTATACAAATTTGGATGGGTGCGCTTCGTGGGGTTGTTGTCACGGCGGGCAGTCATATCCCAGGACACCATACCGGAGATCATCAGAACGCCAGGAGTCTTGTACAAGGACTTCAACACTTCCTAATGGATAACAAGATATATATTGATAACCAGGAAAGACAGTACTGTAGTCTTCTTCTTACCTAGGTTATAAGACTCCCCCCTCGCCTACCCTACACCTACTATTTTTTCGAGAAGTGATACAGTATCATACTAATACTTTTTATAAATAAATAGGAAAGTAACTCCGTCTGTCATGCTTTCACGCCGAAACCACTCGACCAATTTTGATGAAATTTGGTGTAAACATTGGAAGAGCTTGGGAAAGGATATGCTTTTATGGCAAAAAAAGAGCTTTAAGTGCTCAAATAGGGAATGATAGTTCGTATAGACATCCACGCGCGATTACCTATAAGCCAATACACGTTATAAATCATTTTCTTGTAAATATTTTTATCATAAGTACATGGGAACTCTCACGGGCTTCACCTTACCGAAGGTAACGATGAGGTGGGTATTTCGGACTCAAACCGATTAAAAACGCACGATATTTCTTCATATCTGTATGTGTTGTCGGGGAACTACATACATATAGGTACCGATACTATCTCCCGAGCGCACTACGCCATCTCCTTCGCGAGCATTACATGCTCGCAGAAGGAGGTGGCGGGCGGCGGCCCACGCGCTCGCGCTTTACACCATTGCCGCAATCATGCCGCCGAGCGAGAGGACTCCCACCCCGATGACTGCCACGAGGTCACGCCTCGGCGCCTCCCACACCGGGCATTCCCGGCGTGCGGTTTTAGTCGGTTCAAGCCCGACATAACCGCCCCCGCTGGCCGGCGGAAGGGTATTCGAGGGGATTTCCGCACAAAAAAAAGGTACCGATACTATAGTCTGCGTGTTAAAAAAAATTACAACTAACCTCAGGTAACTTGATAGTTGGTTCTTCGACCATAGGTGACGGACTTCTTGGTTTTTCTGGCACCTGTTCTTCTCCAGGGGAGTCATCGCTATCTTCATCTTCGGAGACCGGCTTCCGTGGCTTCTTTTTCCCCGCGCGATTCCTGGGGGCCAGATGCCGGTAAGACGCCAGCAACTTGCCATCCTTGGTCAGACTGCTCCTTGGGACTGTTGGAAAAGACAGGATTATATTCATCACACTCACGGAAAATCCTACACACCGCATATTTCGTTGTGAGCCCTGGTAGGATAGGATATGGATTTCTATGAATCACACTTCTTTCCTATTGGGGTAGGCAAAGACAATATCTAGCCACTTGTTACGATCCTGGTACACGTTTTTTGGTTCTTCAACTTTCACAATGTTTTCATACATACTCACCAGTAGCGAGTAGGCTTGACCTGACCTGGCCTGGCCTGGTCAGTATGATTTCCCATCGCCTCATAATGAGCTGGTGAACTTTAAGGAGCGCCTTTAAAATTTTGGACCGTCTCGATAAATACTGTATCACGCTACGACTAAAAGAGAACAAAACGTACTGACGGACGCCTTTATATACCTGAAAGCTAGGGCGTTCCCATTGAACGGAAAAGACGTGGGATTGCGATTTATTGATTTCTGCTAAAGTCTATTCTTGCCACCGATTTATTCGCCCCCGTACCTCTCCACCCTTGACGGGATACATCCAAACTGTCGAATAATTTTTGTTCTAGTCTATTATAAATACGTGTATGTGGGTGTGTGTGGGTGTGGATGTGTGTGGGTGTGTGTGTGGTCTTTCGAATGAAGATAGTTTAATTTATCAAATAACAAATAGATATTTGCAAAAAAGTTACCGCGAGGTGCAGCTAGATGTTATAATCGTCGCTGCGTCTGTTGGAGATCAGATTATCTTTGGAGAAGATTGATTATTTGGATTATATTATTTGTGTACAAAAATGACCACGAAAATCTACCAAATTCACGAAAATGTTCTGCATAATAAATTATGAGGGCTTGTCCTATTTTAGAACACCAATGTCAATATTACCTATTGCCCAGAAGAAGACAGTAAGGCGGCTTTATTTATTTTTTTCTGATCTATGCCCTAGGGCCTTGATTAATGAAGTGAGTGGTGTGATGACTGGTACCTAAGATCTACCGAATTATTTTTTAGCTTTTAGTACATTATCTACATGGATTATCTTTATTTCAATTAACATTTTTTTATTAAATATTTTTCAAATTTTTAGTTTTTGATTTTGTTATTCAATGTTTCTCATTCTCTTTAGTTGTCACAGCGTAAAGTATTCTACTGTTATCATCATCATCTTAAACTTCGTGTCCCGATTGTATCCGAAGCCTACACGTCGAAACCCGGAGTCCCGGAGTTGACTGCTTTTACGACTCCACTTCGCACAATCTTGGGTATTCAGCACCATTGGCACGCATGTCATCCCTTACGACTGCAAACCAGGACTTCTTGGGTCTCCCACTCCTACTGGGGCCCGGTGGAAGTGATATGGACAGACATTTGTTACCAACGTAGTTTAGTACCACTTCTGCATTTATTTTATCTGCGATAATACGGAAAACGAGACTGCCGCAGATGCTTGAGTTCCTTACGCGATCTTTACGCGTGACTCCGTGCATCCAACGCAGCATATTCATCTCGTGATACGCAGCTCCTACTTATGTCTTTGGCACGCGCCAACTTATAGATGAGCTTTTGCTCCACAGACGATTACAACTTGTCATACAGCGGTTGGAAATGGTCCTGTCTGGCTCTGGCTACAGCTCTCTTTGTGGCGCGCTGAGCATCTCTGTTCGCTTCTTTTTTTTTTTTTTTTTCTATTTATTGAGGTAAATAAACAGTGACACAATACATATTCAATTATGAGGTATAACAATTACAGTAACAATTGTGACACCAGCAACATTTACCACATATTAGCTAATACAAGTATTTATTTCTAGGGGTTTTGTAGAAAACTAGTACTTAAGTAGAATACATTTCCATATAAGAAGTGGATATTGAAACATATAATTGAAACATATAATTCACCCCGTGTAGGCACAGGCTTCGCGCTCTTAAGGAGATTTGGACGCTTGCCAATTTTTAAAGAGGGCTTTTCTACACTGTTGTCTCCTTGTGGACTCTGTCATTCCACCACCAAGTATCCTTGTCACACTTTCGTCCACCCTTAGAAATGCCGTGAACTACCCTCGGCGATCCAAGGATAGCTACGTGAATCTTGTCCCAGCAGTCCAGAACAGGTTGCTTAAAGCATCAGCGCATCTTTCGCCGATAGCTGTGGTAAACCTATCGGACGTGGCTTGATCAAGTAGCCACCACTTGATTCGGGGGCTCCTAATGCTCGACGCATTTATCTTTGGGCTTCACGCAAATATCCTTGACAAAGAGATGATTTTGTACAGTGAGATTCTCTCCGGGGAGAACATTGCAGTTGGCCACTTTGCTGATGATGTCTCTCCTAGTGAGTAGGAATTCGATTTGAGTAACACGCCCCGCGTGTGTTTAGGTGATAAGATGTTTGAATGTATTTTTGAAATACGTGTTCATGATAGCTAGATCGGCAGCCGAACACGTTATGAAGATGCACTCACCCTCCGAGTTGCGACTACACAAAACCACCATGAACACGCTCAAACTCCTCACACCTATCACCCACAGTACCGTTCAGGTCACCATCCAGAACAATTTCCTGCGACAACGGAATATCCCGAAGTACTCCCCCGAGATCTTTTCGGCTTCTCTACATCGGACCTGTGGCGTGAGGCATTTACAGATGGGTTACAATCCCATACCCCGACCCATCCCGACCATAAGCCGGTCGCTACAGCATTTCAACTCCAAGATGTCGCTCTGAAGATTCCGGGAGAGCACCACGGCTACTCCACTCTCACCACTAGGTGCATCTGTATAGATCCGCTTGTAGCCGCCCCAATATGCTGGGATCTACAGCCCTAATACCGAGTCTCCTCCAGGAACATTACGGCCATTCTTCGCCTGGAGAGTACGTCGGCCAACTCCCTCGCACGATCGGTCACCGTGTCAATGTTCCAAGTTGCTTAGCGAAATTTCCGTGTTGGATGTGGCGTCTTCAGCTGTGCGCCCTAGACGCGGGAGTTCTCATGTCATTAAACCACCCACTTGTCACAGAAGTCAATATTCTTACTTTTACGTACCATAAAATATTGGCTTGGCTTTTGTGGGGACGACTGCCGTCCGACTCCTCAACCCCGAAAGTAAAGCCTGCGCCAGCGCCTCGTCCGTTAACCAGCAGTGTACCAGCTTGCAGGTGAGGTTGGCTTGGACTCCGAAGATCTTGTTGAGATTCCCATAACCCCCGTAAAATATTTTACTAGTCAAGCCCATTCATTTGATACCGATACTGAAGGGGGTGTGAAAAAATAATATGTACTTAATCCATCATTTTGTTGGCGGCCATATTGGATTAGCATTTTATAGATAGTGTACTACTATTCTACTAGTCAATATCTTTTATTTGATACCCATATTGAGGTAATTGTGCAATAATTGGTAATCCGCCATTTTGTAGCGCCGGCCATCTTGGATTTACAATGTTAAAGAATAGATAAAATTGTATTTTCGTCAGAACCAAAGATTTCTACCAAATATCAGATCAATCCGTCAACAGAGAATGGTCAAATTTCAATTACAAAATTTGACGAAAACAAAAAAATAAACAAACAGAGCAAGTTAAATAAAACCGTTTAACACGTTAAATTATCACAATAGCAGTACATAGTATAAACAAAAAAATAATAATATAGGTACTTTGCGGTTTTAGTCGGTTCAAGCCCGACATAACCACCCTCGCTGGTCGGCGGCTGGGCGAAGGGATTTCCACACGGAAAAAAAAACAAATAAAAGGTACTTTTCATTCAAATATACTAAAATCTATAAGCGAGCCTAAACGCCATCGGAAAACAGAAAACAAGGTACGTAGTCTGTCAGGACTTGAACCGACTAAAACCGACATAACCTCCCCCGCTGACCGGCGGGGGGGTATCCAAAGGGATTACCACACGAAAAAAAAAAAAAAAAAAAAAGGTACGTAGTCGGTATCGGATAACAAGTTTCGAATACCTACTTAATAAATATGATAAAAATGGGTACTAACATAATAATATATTCTTTTCTAAAGCGTCAGTGGATGTAAGGTACAGTCTTGCTTTGTATCTAATTTCTGTAATTTGACGGAAAGCCTCATCTTCCGACCCCGAATCGGACATCTTCAGACAATTTGCGGATCGAAGATTAATGATAATCCGCACTTGCACTTTGTTACAATCACACCACTCGAAGAAAAGATGGACTTCTACCGGAATGAACGACAATGTTATGAAGGTACGCTCACGGCAGGTAACCGGGGTCGACACAGGGAGTGCGCGCGGAAACTGCAGTTATTGATTGAAACTAGAATACCTCATCAAACGAGATTTAAATGACCGCGCAACCTCGCCCCCCTTCCCCACCCCCTCTACGGGCACTCCTTTACTTCGTTGCACCGCCCGTTAATATATAAATAACATACGTTCGTATTGCACCAAACATCAATTTATTGACGCATGAGCCGTGAGACGAGATCCCCCTCCCCGAGCCTACACAGGTTATTATTGATATAAAATGTTTCTAGAATATTCGGATAGTCCAATTTTTTTTAATGCCCGCACCTGATTATCACCGATGCAGTAAGCCGAAGCACCCTTACTTTTCGACGGCTGTATTTTTAAACCAACATACCAAATAGTCCAGTAGTTCTGTTACACAACCTACACTTTACTCGATCCGGAAATCGAACAAAGGACCTCAAAATCGAACAAAAGGACGTCCAGGCCGTAGGCCTGTAGAGGCAGACGCGGTTACAGGATTTCATTCAAGAGGGGGTGCAATTCACCTTTCATGTATTGTGGGTCGCAAAGGTTGAGAAGTTCGGTGCATCAATACCTAATAACCGAGGATAGCTGACAAAACGTGTGACAGCCGCCAATCGGTCTACGGATGATCAAAACATACATATAGGGCAGCATACAATTTTCCCCTTTACTTTACTAGATCTTTTATCGTTCTGAATTGATCTAGGTCATGGTTTCTCAAAAAGACCTACGCGTACACTTGATGACTACCAATTAAGTCATTTTAGGATAGCAAGTAGCAATCCAAGAAGAAAATCTGGAGCTTTCAGGGAAAGCAGTGAAATCCCTTTAGCCCTTCTGCACAGTTTATGTATTGGCAGGCTTTCAGATCTGTATAAAATAAACGAGGAACCTATAGATGATATAATATTACCACAATTGTGAGTGGCACAAGATTTGATTTAACCCAATATTTAGTAAAATAATAACTTGCCAGCAGGCTATGCATTCAAAAAAACACGTAATGTATAATGTGACCTTTCATCCATTCTATCCAACTGTTTTGCTTAATGTTTAATTTTAGCACAGATTACATAATATTATTCTAATATTTTAGTGAAAGTATATTTTATTAATAATATTACGAGTATATTCATTTTATTGATGCACATCCACTTATTAGTAAACTGGATTACCCTAGGTGAATTAGTTCAGGTTAATTAAGTCTACTAAACGGTATACCTAAATCACCTACCCAAGCAGGTGAATTAAGTCTACTAAATAGTATACTTAATTACACTGGGTGAATTTGCCAAAGTGAATTAAGTCTACGGACCCACATATTTATTCACAGACACTTTTCTTATGTTTTGATAGCTTTCTGCCTTTATATCTCCTGTTCTTATTGAGGAGCGCAGTTCGTTTGAAGAGCGCTCGCTATGGCCTCAAGATCCATTGATTCGAGCTTTTACCTACTTAAATTGGTTAAGTTGAATGGAAACTACGTGTGAACGGAATTGTGTGAGTATTTGTTCAGGCGAGACCGCGATGGCGGCCAAAGTCCAAACCATGGGGTTATACTTTCGAAGGCGCACCTGGGGTGCCTGGCAATGGACACTTGGGGAGGACACCGTGTGGTTTTAGTCCGTTCGATTCCGACACACCCATCTCGTCGTAGGAGGCCGCAATGGCGGCCAAGTACGACGGTAACCCTTGGGGGTTATCCTATCCAGGGCGCACCCTGGGTGCCGGCAATGGACACTTGGGAAAGACACCGTGTATTTTTAAATCGGTTCGATTCCAACACACCCATCTCATCGCTGGCACCGATAGGGTGGAGCACGTGGAGGTTTCCACATGCAAAAAAAGTAACCTACTCAATTTTACTGAATTATTTGAAATTATGTAGGAAACAATACGACAGAATAGGACACTATTTTTTTTGGGCAATAGAGCGACAGGCGTAATCCTTAAAGCAAAATCGATAGATGCAACAGGAAACCGGAAACTTGGTGAGATGCTATACACATTATATTATGGGAACCAGATTAAAACCCTATTGTTGAAAGCGACGGTGGCAAAAACCCCTATATTATTTGATTAAAATCAGAATTTACTTGTACCTAGACACAATGTAGGTACCAAATCTCATTTGGTATATTGTGATATTTTATTATTGCAACCACCAATTAGTTTGAAAACCGTGTTTATGGTACCGTACCCTACAGATGCGGAGGGGCGTTGTTGGTAGAGTAGGTACCTAGTTACTGTGCTATAAAATTCATTAAATAATAATAATCATCATCATTATCAACCTATTCTAGTCCACTGCTGGACATAGGTCTCCCCTAATGAGCGCTATAGCGCCCTGTCTTCAACTTGCCGCATCCAGCATCTGCCTGCAGTCTTTCGCAGATCGTCATCCCACCTGGCCGGAGGGCGTCCTACACTACGTTTGCCGAGTCGCGGTCTAATAATAATAATAACGATGCCTATCTAAATAATTCACCTTAGAAGTTACTGTCCTGTTAAATCTAAATACTCTATAGTTACTATTATTAATTATAAATTAGCTGTGTTTGTACATTGGAGATAAATACTTGGGTTATGTTAAATGACTACTACTCAGAGCACCAATTTTTTTTTCTAAAGTCTAGTCTCTTTGTTCGCGATGGACGCAAAAACTACTAAATGGACTTTGATGGGGTTTTTGCTATTGAAAAGGTCTTGGTCACACTTAAAATATACGTTATGTTTCATTGCAGTTGGTTAAGTAGAACCGGAGATATGGCCAAAAAACGATAACTTCTGCGCGGGCGGAGCCGCAGGCATCAGCTAGTTAGCTATATAAAATGTTAAGGTGGTTTGTATATGCTTCAAAAACTCAAAAATTTTGCATTGATTGAGCTCAAATTTTGACGCGATATACAACCCGCTTCAACCATGTCAACCTAGAGACAGACTACCGGGTCCAATAATTATCCATCATTTAAGCGTGGTTCCCGGTTGCATCCCGGCTTTCAGGGTCCAGGGCTTTCTCAGGGTTCGCTTACTACTTCTTCTCGTTTTGGTTTTATTCACACAGTGGGAGTAACTGCCGTCGGACCTCACAACTCGAGCGGAAAGCCTTCCCCAGAGCCGCGTCCGTCAATCAACCAACTAGCAGCTGAAATTGGCTAAAGCCCTTTTTTTTCGTGCGTAAATCCCTTCGGATACCCCCCGCCGGCCAGCGGGGGCGGTTATGTCGGGCTTGAGCCTAACCTAAGATCCTTTTGGGGCCCCAAAAACACCTTTTTTTTTATAATCAATCATTTATACTGCATAGTTACTCAGTGCGCTACAATAGGGTATAAGATTCTTATCACGACAATACCAATACAATATACATGTATAAATGATACAAAAGTGATGTTTATCAGTAAATTTTCGGCATTCATATATAAAGCGGCGATAGCCCAGTGGTGTACGTAACGGACTGCCGAAACGAGGTCTCGAGTTCTATCCCAGGTCGCCCCGGGCACACACCTCTGACTTTTCGTAGTTATGTGTGTAATTAAAATGATTATTATCGCTCGCTTAGTAAGGGGTCATTCATTTATTACGTAAGACTTTTGTTGATAGTTTTTGACTCCCCCCTCCCCCTATATAAGAAAAAATAAGAATACACTGACTTGTGTAATATTAATTACGTAAGAATCTAAAGGCTAAAATTACTATATGTTTGGCTTATTGTAATGTTTATTTTTCAAAGTAACAATTTTTAGGAATGTTTATTTGTACATATCGAATGGCCCCTTATGTGCCTGGTAGATGGCAATAGGCTCGCCCCCTATTACATTGGGACCTAAACATAACTGTCGAATCGTGGGTGTGTAATACACCTCTGCTTACCCCTTCTTGGAACAGGCGTGAAGTTATGTTATGTCATATTCAGTCACAAAAACATTTCAAACGCAAATTAATCTTTTGAACTTTAAATTTGAATGTGACTACTTAATCTTTTCCTTTCAATAAAAGTGTGTAATATCGCGTGTCGCAGAGATAAATGATGGCACCGATTAATCATTTGCCCTGTAAATATGTCACAGTGTGAAGCCTTTGGGGGTGAATATATTTACATTCATGAATTTGTCAGGTTAGAATAACAAGCACTGCGAACGAATATCATTGATTTTAAATTTCCCGAGCGGAAAATTTCAAGGCAATAACAGACAACGCAAATACTTAAGGACTCCATTAAGGATTTCAAGAAAGGAGGATCATTTGGAAGATCGAATTTTAGAAGGCTGAGGAAGGCGCAGCGGGCCGTTTGTCCAATTGATTGTTGAACCCTTGATAGGGTACCTACCTACTTCAATTTAAGAATACAAATATCCACCTTTTCCTACTTAATATCATAAATGTGAAAGATGTTTGGGTGTCGTCGTGGGCGAGTCAACACCGGTATCTCGTTGCGGTCCTGGGCGTGGACGTTCTCTCTCTGAAGACCATGGTAAGAGCCGTGGTCCCAGATGAGACCAAGTAGCACACCGCCGCCCCTTTCTGCGAGCTGGTAATGCGCGCAAAAGAGGCGGCGCAGAGAGAGCGGGAGAGAACCTTGCCCCACTAGTTCCGCAGTCTGCGGCGAGGACGCCGCAGACTTGTCTACGCCCAGGACTACCGACCTCCACGATCGGGGCCTGAGGATGGCGGTCGGCCGACTCGCCGTCCTTACAGAAACAGGCCAAGACGGAGGTGTGTCGTGTGTGTCCTACACACGCCTGCCAACTTACCGACGCGGGATCAAAACCGACGCCGAGGGCGAGGGCGCTTGGCGGCCGAGGTCCGCCGGGAACCCTGAGGTTATCCTTTCGAGGGCGTACCGGGGTTCCAGGCAATGGACGCTTGGAAGGACACCGTGTTTTAGTCGGTCTGACGGAAAAAAAGAGATATTTGTATGTTTGTTACTGAATCACAGTCTATGGCTTAACAGATCTGGCTGAAATGCGGTACAGGGACCGATTATAGTCCACGGAGCGAGCCCGGGAGAGATTTAGAACCCTCCCGGCCCGCCTTGCCCGCAACATGCTCGCCGCGCGTCGCAGGCAACTCGGACGCCAGAGGTCGCTCCACGACCTCCGTCCTCCTTGAACGCAAGCCTGGGGATGGCACGTGACGCCGCCTGTCACCACAGCAGAAACAGGCCGGGACGGCGGAGCGACTAGCCCCCCCCCCCTTCCCAGGGCAAGACGGGTACACCGTGGTTCCCAAACCCGAAAGGGTGAGAGGGAAATGCCTTATGGGCAACCTTATACCCCGGCGTCTGAAGACTCGAGACGGCGTGCGGTTTTACTCAGTTCAAACCCGACATAACCTCCCCCGCTGGCCGCGGGGGATATAAGAGGGGATTCCCACACGAAAAAAAAATAGTACTGATTATAGTCTGGAATAATACATAGGCTTTTTACTTGCATAGGTTCCATGGGTTGCGGGAAGAATAGAATTCCAGAAGGATCCCGCGGAAGAATAGAATTCCACACGGGCGGAGCCGTTCTAAGTTTGTAGAATTCAATCTAAGCTACATCATAAGTGAATATTGTCCGCACCAAGCCAGTGTTGCAATAGTTGATATATGTGACATCAGGAGGGCCCTATGCTGGTTTGCCTTCTGAGTTAACACGTCGACATATTCCGGCATGACCGTGAGCAATCCTAGTGAAGAACGGTGAGCCGCAATAAAAAGGGACGTAATCAAAACGTCGCGGACATGAAAATGCTGCGTTGCATGTGCGGAATCACGCCTAAAGACCGTGTGAGGAACACCTGCATCCGCGGCAGCTTCCATGTCCGAGATATCACAGATAAAAAGAGGAGTGTAGCCATCGCTGGTGCAGCCACGTTTTGCGGCAGCCGCCTGACTACGTGGGGAGACCCAAGAACTGCTGGTTAGACATCGTAAGGGATGACACGCGTGCCAATGGTCTCACTACTATGGGTGCCCATGATCGTGCGAAATGGAGACGGAAAAGCTGGAAAGCGGACCCCGGGCTTCAAGGTGTAGGTCTCTGATGCAATCGGGACACAACGCTAAGATGATGATGGTGATATTAATGGAGAGGCCGGAAGGAATCGTGTTATATCACCTCTTTGTCACTGCCTCCTACCCCTAGCAACGAAGTAGGTCAGTCCCATAGCGACTGCGCAATCCCTGTTACCATACCGGTACGTACTTGTTGCGCGAGAATGCACTTTATATCATTATCGTAACTCGGCTCGCCGCAGCGATGACCGATAAACGCTTTTAATACGAGTTACCTTTTTTTTGTGCGGAAAATATAAAAATTGATCCCTACTTACATAAATGTTGGTGTTAACAATAAGAGCCTACATGCATAAATACTCTTGAAAAACAAAAGAATGCATCCTACTGTCTGCTCTGCGCAGCCCCCCTCTCCCTCGCGGCACTCCCTGGGCGGATCACTACGCAGTTTTTTTTTTCGGGTTTTTATATTTTTATACTTAGGTACTACAGATTTTACAGGTGCGCCTGTGACGATTAGTTTGTAAGCAAAAACACAACCACCAATTCGTGTTGCAATCCATTGTATTTACACACTATCACGCAGAGCAAAGAAACGACACCTCATTAGTAATTAAACGTATATCGTAACACAAAAATACACAGCATTTTTCACAGGCACGTCACATTAGCACGAAAATGTTGCTAAGCACGTGGCAATCCCGCACAGGTTAACAGCACTCCACTTTAATCACTTATGGAAACCAAACATCACAATAATAATCTTTGTTCTTTCCAAAAGGAAAAAAATCGGGATAATACAGCTAGTGACAATTCTGTGTATGCTGGACAGTTTTATTGATTCCTGCGACTGTGATATGTCCGAATTGAAATGGGTATAGCAGCTCGAACTACGCAGACTCCGCCGGGCTAGACCACTGTTTAGGCACGCTACAGATACTACAGTCAGTGATGGGTAGTCGAATCTAGATCGTGTTTCCTAGACTTTAAAGACCTATTTACTAAAGTATTGTATGGAGCGCACGGGAGGGGTGGGTGGCGGTACGGCGGGCGGCGCGACCCGCGGCTTGTCAATATCATAATAATATTCGAAGCGGAGTGCAGCTATCAACAGTTTGTCGGAAGTTTGTCACTATGGGTGCACCGGTATCCCAGCGAGACCTCAGGAGGGTCTTTCAATGTATGGATCAGCACGACATAGTGTGTGTTGTAATTGTTATGCCTAGATTATCAAGATGTTGGCGAAGAAACCGCCAACGGATCCAGAATATGATAAGACTTTTGGAAATGTTGCCACTACCGCTACCAACGGTGGTGGAGGTTCGACGCACGGCTTGTGGCTAAAGAGGGTCCTTACTAGCAAATTTAAATATTCTAGTATTGTAGACCGAAACGCTTCTTATTATACTTTAATGTGATATGGACGCAACCGGATTTATTAAATGACTTACAATGCAGCACCGACATGCAGTACGCTCCAATGTTTCAAGAGACACAAAAGAGGGAAAAGGAACAAGCAAGATGAACTGGTCAATAAGGTACTTAAGACTTATTATAATTTGCATCTTAGCAAAAAGTCAAATCTGTTAGTTTTAGGACTAATTAATAAACCTTTTCTGCCGAATAACGAGTTTTAATTTAATTTAATTTAATTTTATAAAAAAAAATACAACGATAATACCCTCAGAACCCTCCAGCTAAGATAAATTCTTTGTGTTAAAAGTAGATTCACGTAGTTGGTACTGTATCTGCCTTGAAACTGCAACCCCTTAACAGCAAGGCCAACGTAGTCAGTACTTCGGCGTTGTTAATCAATAAAAGAAGTCCTTGTATGTAAAGTTACAACTGTTACAAGCAGTATTCGTTCCTTAGCAATGACTGCATATCCATGTCTAACTGCTTGTATGACTGCTGTGCATGATGTCCCGGGTTCGATTACAAATCTATGCTGTTAGATTTTACTGTCAGTAAATTTTCGGCAGAAGCTTTAAGTAAAGTATATGGGCTGACGTCAACACAGCTTCAGGAGGCTCGAGAAGCAAAGGGTAAATTGCGGTGTTGATGGTTGATATAACTCAGTGTACCCTTTATGAGATATGATATTAAGGGGCATAAATCTTGACAATGTACTCTAAATGCGCAGTAGGGCTTTTAGGTATCTTTGGCGGGAAGCTGACGGCGCGAACGGCGCAGTGGGACCTAACCTAACCCAACCTACGGACGTCAACGGAAAAGAACTCCGCGTCATCTTTCATTTTCTTGATGAACTCCGCAACGGTAGCCGTTCTTGTTTTGAATGAGCCGTTAAATGCTCTATGCCAGCCTTCTACAAAATTTGTTGTACGATGCCGTGCAACAAGTGTAAGCCTTCGACGACTTCACCCGAGTTGCCTTCATCCAAAATCGCATGTACTTAATTAATAAATTTGTCTAAATTTACCCTGTCGCTAAAGTCCTCAATCTGGAATTTTATGTATTCCCATCCTTCTTGAACATAATTTTCAGGTAGATATGGGAGAGCACAGCATAGACCCACAATACGGTAATGACGTTTATTTTTAAAATTGAGTTGCTTCGCTTTTCTCCACAACTTATTAGTGAAATGATAATAACAACCTTGGTGTTTAGCTTGTGGAAAAAAATACTGAATAGCTTGGATTGCTGCTTCTTCAAAATCAGTAAGTAATAAAAGCTTTTGGATTCCACTGTGGGATCTGTGTTATAATATTTAAATAGGTTTCAATAAGTATGCATATCAACGAAGTGGCTTGTTCAGAATGGCTACTTTTTCAATGACTATACTTTCGTTAAATGTTTACTATACCAAAATGACTACTTATTATCCCAGAAATTCGATGTCATCACTACTTAGTTATATATGGTGTGTTTATTTATCAACAGAATGGGAATAAAAAGTTCCACTAGTCCTGTCAACAGAACAACTCAAAAGGGCATATAGGAAATTAATCACGGGCTCAAAGTATTCGTGTCATTGGTTAATCAATCCCTTTATCAATTCGCTTTCGATACGAATACTCATATACTTTCTTTACTATACAGCATATTGTTTAATCCTTGTACACCCCTTTATCTCAAAGAACGGTTCAAGTTCCTTCGTGACACACATTCAAGATTTCTGAGGTCATCGGAAAATTTGAGACTGGAAATGCCAGTACATTCTACAAGATTCTTCGATAAATCTTTCACTATTCAAGCAGTTCGCCTGTGGAATGCACTGCCACTACATATAAAGAGAGCAGTCATTGGTGTCTTTTAAAAAACTGTTAAAGGATCACTATCTGTCCATCTCCCGTTAGGTGACTATCTTATATATATACCGGACTATATGGATAGTATAGGTATATGTAAATATTTTGTATTATATATATTGAATAGACTTATAATGTAATATATTGTGTATATATCTTTATAATACATTTGTATTATAAAGTACGGTTGTATTATACAGTTGTATTGTAAAGTTGATCTATATGTAATTTTGTTTATTTATCTAACATATTTATCATTTTTTCTTATTTTTATTGTTCATTGTACACTGCCCTTATCATCTCTTTTGGTTTCTATTCATCCAAAGGTTGCCTGGAAGAGATCGCTGTTAGCGATAAGGCCGCCCATTGTACATTTAACTTAAGTCGAATATTATTTATATAGAACTACTTTTATGGTGTACAATATAGAATATTTTATTTATTATTATTTATTTACTTCTGCACGTTTTTTCAGACATCAGTCATTACTTTTATGTATATTAACAGACAAACTGTTCCGAACAATAATTGGGTTACGGTTCCTGAATTGAGCTGTGAATTTGAAACGGGAAGCAGAAACTAGATAAATGAGTTAATGAATTTTGACACCTATCTGATTAAGAATAGCGCTCCTTTTTGTAATGGCATCTGTATGCCAGCTACGAAAAGTTCGTGGTCGGGTTGTGGTTTTTTGTTCCGCTGACTTTTATGTACCCATACTACTAGACTAAATGTATGTCATTTAGTCTAGTAGTATGGGTACATAAAAGTCATTGGCATTAGTAGGTATATTTGCGTATGCAAATTATCCCTATACTTCTACATTTAGGTACAAGTGGTAAGGGGTGTGTGTTGGGTAACCTCCTCGAGTGTCGCTCCGATTCCGATCCCGCTTCAGTCCGGGGGGAACGGAATCGGAGCGGCCGGTACACCCTGGGCGGCGGTCAATGGCTTCCCCTTCATAGGGTTGGCATTGATCGTCGGCCAATACCCAACGTGGCGGAAACACATCGCTCTCCGTACTCCTCTGCTTTCAGAGGAGACAGGATGAGCGATGCTGTTAGTGGTGAGATGGCCCAGGGTCAGTCGGGGTGCGAGGGATATGCTCTATGGGTAACCTTACACCCCGGCGTCTGAAGACCCGAGACGGCGTGCGGTTTTAGTCGGTTCAAGCCCGACATAACCGCCCCCGCTGGCCGGCGGGGGGGTATCCGAAGGGATTTCCGCACGAAAAAAAAAAAAAAGGTACAAGTGGTAAAATTTGTATGTTTGTAAATTAATAAACTCAAATACGAGTATTATTGGACCGATTTTAAAAAACACTTTTTCTAAAATACTATCAGTAAATAACATACGCTGCTTTTATCCCTATATTGAAACGGGATCTGTAGATTACCATGAAACGTACATCCGCAATTGCAGCCCGAAATTTCGAGCAATCGGTACCATGAAACGCACTTATACCACATTGGGCCCGAAGATGGCACATGACAGTTCATTCGGCCTGAACCCTACCATGAAAAGGGTTGTTCTCACTAGTTCCAATGAAAATTTTTCCCATAAACTACCCGAAACCGCAAAATTCGGAATTAAGGCGGCCCGCCAAAAAAAAAATTAATGCACGATACTTAGCGACTTTTTCAAAAGGTCGGAAGGTAATCGTAATGTAATACAGAGGGAATGTATTTTTTAATATGATGGTTTTTAATAGTTCATTTTTTAAATATATTGTAAACATAAACATCCTTGATGTTTGATTCACTCCCGAGCATACTTTATGGTCCCGAAGTAACTTCATGGTAGGTACCTTTTTTTTTCGTTCGGAAATCTCCCCGGATGCCCCCGGACATAACCACCACCGCCGGTTATCGGGGGTGGTAATGTTAGATTCGAATAGACTCAAATCGCACGCGGTCTGGGGTCTTCAGACGCCGGGGTGTAAGGTGGCCCAAATGACACTTCTTTCTTTCCTGTTTTGTGTGGGCAATTGCAATTGCGGGCCGGCAATTGCAGATATACGTTTCATGGTAGGCCTACAGAATTTATGATGGCGTCTAAATGGTACAATACGCGCACACTAAATTAATAGTATGTTTTGTTATCCCTCTAGATTGCAATGCTACTCGATGAGATTTATTTTTCTGAACGAGTAACACTTTTCACGAAGCAGTGTTACTAGATGAGAATAAAAAATCGCAGCGAGTCACACTGCTACTCGATGAGATTTGTTTTTCTGAACGAGTAACACTATTCACGAAACAGTGTTACTAGATGAGAATAAAAAATCGCATCAAGTCACACTGTTGCTCGATGCGAATATTATTCTCAACCAGTCACAGTGTGACAGGATGTTCAAGAGTTCCAATGTTAGTGTTTATTGTCAGTTCTAATTTATCCAGCCTACTATTAAAACTCAGTCGAGAACAACTAACTACAGTTACACTAACAATACCATTGAGTCTTATATGTTTTGAAGAGTTCCCTGGTTTATCTTCGAACTTCAAAGTTATTAGAGTTTAGCAACATTGAAACCTATGTATCCTGGCAGCTTGGCTGATAGATTTTCTTAAGAATGTTGCTGTCTTCGGTGTCATTGAAAATATTTTCTAAAATATAATTATGGTACTAGTTAATTACAGCTGTCTTTCTATTGTGATCATATCCAAAATACCCAATAAATTAAGTAGATTTTTTAACTATTGTCTAATCTGTGCCTTATAAGTGAACCATGATTTACCGTCCCTCATAATAATAAATATTACAGGACAAACTACACACTCTACACAGCCATTTATACCCAAACTAAGCATTGCTTGCAATGCGGATAAACATACATAGATACTTTTTTTGTAAATACATACATAATATAAAAAGACACCCAAGCAGTGCAAATACATATATTCATGCATACAGATATTTGCACTGAGCATATGATTTACACATTATTTTGTAATGACAATGACGGTAACTTATTTCCACTGTCATTATTCAATAAAGAGATCTTATACATATATGAATATTATGAAAATAATATATTTATTGAAACTGTACAATAATATGTCAAGAATGTATTAGTAGAGATAAGTGGAAATGTAATTCCACTCGTCCCAAGTAGTGACGGTGCAGTAGGGAAGAGTGGAAAAAAAATTCAATTGTCCCCACCGGGAGGGACAAAGTGGTAGGGATAAGTGGAACAGCCCGAAATGTAACATTCGAACGCTCCACTGCCTTGCGGCTAGCCACTGAGGTCGTAAATAGCAAAAGATCCTATATTTATTTTTGAACTAGCTATTATCCACAGCTTCGCCTGCATATATTTCTGTTCCTGTTCGCATAAGGACCTATTCTAGGAATAAAAAGTAGCCGATGTGTTATTCCAGACTATATTCTATCCCTGTAGTAAGTTACAGCCAGATTAGATCAGTCGTTAGAGGGTGATTGAGTAACAAACATCCAAATTCCTTCACAAACGTTCACATTCATAATATTATAGTAGGAAGTAGGATTGTGCATTTTTGTATGGTCTGTATGTTTACTATTTGTATACTGTTGGATGGAGTTGACCCTTTAATCATTGTATGACCCCACAGGAACAGATGGTGAGCTCCTTGTATTCTACTGCATCCGGAACCATGTAACCATGAGGCATGCTGTGGATTTGAATGTTTGAAACTCTCTAAGCTAAATGAAAGTCGTTATGGCGAATTCTACGAACGAAATGAATTGTGATCAAACTGAACTGGGTTATCATATTAAACTCGAAATTAATTGAGCTGCCTAAACTTTTCATTGATATTTTCAATGGTAAAATTAGAGAGTTAAGCGCTCCGGGTTTGACCCAATGCATTCTGAATTGAGGCGCTAGATAATATGTTATGTGGTTTTCAATATTTATATGTATGCAAAACAAAGTCGGATTGTTGGTACTGTTTATAACATAAGAACGGGTGAACAGACTTTCATGATCTTTGATTTTTTATATTTGTCTCTGACTATAGGTACTGTGCCATTTTATGGGACTCGAACCGATCAAAACTGCACGCCGTCTCAGGACTCCAATGCCGGGGTGTAAGGTGGCCTAATAAGGCAATTCCCTTGCACCCTTGCTGACCCCGGGTCATCTACTGCTATGAGATGGTTTCCTCGGGATACTGTGCCTATACTAGCAATTAGGATAATTAAAAATGTGAGACATTCACATAATAAATTAAGCTGATAAGTTAACCAACATAACTTGATTCTAAGCCGGAATGAAGTTCGCCGGGTCAGCCAGTAAAATTGATAAAATGTAGATGTATTTTTATTTAAGTTTGGCAATAGCTATAATCACAATCATTTACCTTTGGTAGACAAGCAAAAGTGAGTTTTTGGTTCAAACATATGAACTGAGGTGCCTTACATGGTAACTGATTTCTGTATGGGTTATATAAGTCTATTAAAGGATCAAATTGTCCTAAAAAAGAAGAGATAGCCATGATGATAATAAACAAAGGGAAATTTATAATTGCACCTTTATTTAAAATTTAAGCTAACGGAGTGTGTCCAACTAAAATACTGACTAACATAACATAACTTGCAGTTATGTTATGTTATATATGTATCTACGACGAAACTCGATTCCACAAATTTATCCGCCGCGAGAGCGAGCGGAGCGAGTTCGTGGACACCGCGCGCCCCGATAGGTTAGAAGATTGATAATGAGTTTAATATTTTATTGTGACTCAAATAATTATTAGATTTACTCACAGATAACAGATGATCACACAGTAAATCAGTTTTGCTTTATATATATATTAAACAGTATATTGAATTTATTTTTTATTTTGTGTGCAATTCTGTATTTTTGGTGCTACTTTCAAATATTTTGTTGGGAAAAGGGGATTTAAAGTCGTAGGAGTAAAAACTATCACAAGTCTTCCGAACCCGGGTATGCACAATTATTTACAGTGAACAAAAATATATTTGTATACATATAGCCTGATTACGTTTTTTCCTTAACATAATTGTCATTTTAATGTATATAAAATAACTTTTTTTACCCTATTGTCTGTATAACAGAATGTTACAGAATTAGAATAAAATGACAAGTCTTAAGGATGAATAAGGCTTATTTCTCAGGTCAACTTTGTTAACCTTATGGGTAAAATAAAAGTGTTAAAATACAAAAATGAAACATTGAATACACTAAAATTTAAAGTATTTTTTAAATGTGAAATTGACCATTCACTTGCAATTAACTGTAATTGCCCTTATTGATTACACCTGATATTTATTAAATGCCAATCACTTTTAAAGTATGTAGAACTTGGAGTAAATTTAGATTTTTATTCAACAGATTACACAGGTATTACAGACTATATATTATGTAACTCAAAATATTGACATATAATTTCTTTCTTTTTCTTGAAAAGATTACTAGAAACTTCAATTACTAGTCCTCCAACTCAGCAAAATTGCTTGTGTTAGGAGTGGTTTCACATTGGTAGGGCAATGGCCAGGATTCAAACTCACGCGATACACAAATCTGCCAATGCTAGCAATATCATCAATTGGGAGTCTAAAGAAATTTACTAATTCTATGGAGCCAATCCACTCCTACATTTGTAATTCTATACTAATGTATAAAAAGGTCAAATTGATATGAAACCTGGACTAGTTACATTAGATTCAATATTTAAATAAATAAATCTATTTAGCTCATATAAATGGAATGGGAGTAGGTACAAAAAAATAGGATTTTAGAAAGAAATTTTAGTAGAAAAGTTTCCATATATTTAATTCAAGATAGTTTTTTATAGTTTATATAGGTATTAAAACTTATTTCAGGTGTTCTATATTTTGGGAAATGTTGGCAATAAATAATAACCAAAGGGCTTCCATTTGAAGTAAGAAGCTTGATGTTATGATATACATAGTACTGTTAGTTTTTGTGAGACGTAACCAGCTGCCGAAAATGACGTCACATTACGATCATTTAATGAAAAATCGCACCAAATTTGACTTCATTCCTGGTCTGTCAGGAAAGTTCATAAATATGTGATACGAACATAATATCTTATAATGTGGCGGTTACAAGCGCGTACATTTTTTTTAACAGCGTGTCGACAACGCATCTTTGATACAACAATGAACAAAAAACCGTTATGATGGATTATAAGAATTACTGACAATGAGTAAAAATGGTAAACAAATGGTCAATGAACTTCAATATATGCATCATAACAACACTAATTATTTATATAGAATATTGAAATATTCCGACATAATATTTAAGTTCTGAAAGACGAATCACGAATGTTATACATACCGACACGTGCCACAAGTGAATATCTCAAAGTTTACTCACAATAATTTGAACTAAACTGAAGAACAAATAATTACACACATATTCCTATTATTAAAATATACTTACTCATAATTTATTAGAAATAAATGTTTTAAAAATATTATTATAAAATGTCTGTCACAATCACAAGCTTCGGAAGCTATCAAATTCAACGACTATCATTTTATGTTATTACATTGCATTACTAGTGATGGGAACCACCATCGTAATTTGCTGTACGTAATATCATATCACTATGTAATAGATAGTGTTGTCGCAAAAAAATGTTGAACCATTCAATTTCAACATTCAGTTTTCATATAAGTATAATAGAGTAATAAGTCGCGTAACCATCATTTGCATGTTATTGAAATTAATTAATTTAATTTAATTTGGCTATAGATCAATAAATATTTTATCATATTTTGGTCCGCTAAATTTATACAATTTTATAGGTAGTTAAATATTTTAACATATTTATATTGAAAGAATTTCAATATAAGAATATGTTCTAACTATTTTCTATTGTGTAAATTAAATACATTTTACTTTGCAGGTATATGGTATAATATAATGAGTTGGAAGTAAAACATAATGTGACAATCACATAGGTAGGTAAAGCTATAATGTAATTATACTATTTTTATCTGTAGCAACATTCGCATAATCTTCCAGCGTCATCGACACCAAGGTCAGTTCGTTAAGCACGCTTCTCTCTACAAGTTACAAGTGCGCTATTGACTAAATATCGTTCTCCGAGAAAGATTCTTGGTGTCATTTTCGTGGTAAACCTTTGATTATATTTTTTTCTGAAAATCACTTCATAACATAAAAGTTTACCGTAATACAAGTTCATCGATGTGTGTAACCACAAGATTGAATGAGAAATAAAGCTAAAATTCAATTTAGAAAAAGTACGTCCACAAAAATGACAGAAGAAACCACGAAAATGAGATAGCAAAATAATGAGGGTAATATTAATTCTCGCGCGATCTTGACCAAATTTACCAAGGTGATAGTGTGGACACTGAGGAGTGTTTTGAAGAGATGGTTCATGTCCGATGTACCATTGAGGAATAATCACCGAAAAACAGTTTCACGAGCGCACGGCCTTCTTTTTTTTTACTTGCGGAAATCCCTTCGGATACCCCCACCCCCGCCGGCCAGCGGGTTGGCTATGTCGGGCATGAACCGACTAAAACCGCACGGTGTCGTCCCCAAGTGTCCGTTGCCGGGCACAGCTAAGCGCGCGACCATAGTAAGATGTCTTATTTTCAAGTAAGAGTCCTGCTCGCTCAGCTCAACTTATTTCAGACGCACCCTGCACTGAATTCCTAATATTTAAAAGTTAGTAAATAATCTCAAAAGTGGTTTTAAAGGGTTAGGCTGCGTGAATTTTAGATCCTATAATATTTCCCACTAATACAAAGCTTAGCTTAGTTCTCTATAATCCATCCATACGTCCGGGTCGAACACCTGACCCCCGTGAGAGCGGACACGCGACCTAGTAATTACTGGCGCGGCCAACATGGCTCTGGAAACTGGTGGCACAATTATGGTCCGGGTTGGTACCACCATGCAGCTGCGAAAAGCTCTCCAAATAGCCCAACATTGGTTGGGTTGTGTTCAGGTTTCAGCAACTGCACAGCCGGGGATGAGGACACAGCCGACTAAGCAGTTATGGGACCAGTTGGGTATTGGCGGAGTATAGTGTGGATGGCGTGGGTCGACCCGCCTGACAGGGAGACCTGCAGAAACGGTGGTGCCGCTGGCATAGTACAGGGGCCCAACCGGGGCTAACCAACCCGGGAGGCTGCCCCACCAGGTCGCGCATAATCCCGATGTGATTCGTCGTACCGGTTGGTGACCGGATTGTGGGTCCGGCGATCACACTCGAGAGGGTACGGGGGCCCTTCCGTTAGATGGGTCGGCTACCGCCATGCCATGCATTCATACGCGAAACCAAACCCTGCGCTCTGTCAAACTCTGCTGTGGCGTCTGTCTCCTCTCTCCTTTTTTATCACGCCTTCACTTCTTCCCCCTTAATAACTATGGCAGCAAAAATAAGAAATGGAGCTCGTAATACAGCGGCATACCCTTCTCCCACCAACACATCACTTTTTGAGGTGGAGTTCACGAATATTCGTGGACTCCATACAAACCTCCAAGCCGTCCATCAGCAACTTGAGACGGTACGGCCGGCACCCTTTTTCCTCACCGAGACACAGATACGCCGCCCTGGTGATACGTCTTACCTACTCTACCCCGCTTATGTGATAGAGGAAAATTTCCTTGCAAAAGCCGGGGTGTGCGTGTATATCAGGGCGGATGTTTGCTGTCGCCACTTGCGCTGCCTAGAGGACCCATCCTTTTCTGTCCTCTGGCTACACGTGGATCATGGCTTTTCTAGCTGGGTTTACATGTGCCTATACCGCTCCCATCACGGGGATACCGAGACAACTCGACTCTTCGACCACCTGTGTCAGGCAGCAGACGTTGCGCAAGAGCGGTTCCGACCGCTGAAATGGTATTTTTGGGGGACTTCAACACCCACCACGAGACCTGGCTGGGCTCTCTCAAAACTGACCGTGCGGGACGGGCCGCCCACGCATTCGCACTGACGCATGACTTGACTCAACTGGTACGATCCACACGGATACCAGATATAGCAAGTCATGAGCCCTCTTTGCTAGACCAGCTGACGACCCACCCAGCCCAGTACAGTGTGTCGGTACGGGCCCCACTGGGTTCCTCCGACCACTGTTTGGTCTGCGCTATGTTGCCAGTTACCGCACCTCCACGACCCGTGGAGACAAGGTGACGGCTATGGTGTTATTCGTCAGCGGATTGGGATGGCATGCGAGACTATTTCGCATCCATTCCGTGGACTGAGCGCTGCGTTGATGGAAATGACCCATCAGATTGTACTTCTGCAGTCGCTGGTGAAATCATCCTGGGTATGGAATATTATATTCCACACACTGAGGTCACCAGTACCCGATGAACTCGGCCTTGGTTTTGGCGCGAGTGCACTGATGCTGTTCAGCGAAAACAGTCGGCGTACCGCGTGTGGACTTGGGCACGAGTCGAGTGCTATCCGAATGCGGGGGCACCTCAAGCCTGCGTTACACTGGCTCACGAGCCGCAAGAACAAGCAGATATGCTGGTTAATCTCTTTGCGGCTATCTCCCGAATCGTCTTTGGCTTACAGCCACCAACACCTGTCACTTGTGGCCACTCAATGCCTGATATCCGTATCAGGCAATGCGACGCGTGTGCTGCACTATTGTGGTTCTTAAAAAATACGCAGCGGAGTTAGCTCCAACGCTGACGCGACTGTATCGCTTTTCTTATTCCTCGGGAGTAGTCCCGGGGGCTTGGAAAGAGGCGAACGTACAACCGGTCCCCAAAAAAGGGGATCGGCCCGATCCGGGCAACTATCAACCCATAGCTGATACCTCAGTTCTCAGCAAGGTGTGTGAACACATTATTAACCAGGGCCCGATCTAGCTATTTAGCCGCTCCGGCCAAAGAAAATTTTTGCCGCAATATTTTTTTTTTACATTAAACAAAACCATACAAGTACCTACATAAAATACGTGATTTTGTTGGGATTATTGTTGACACCTATGGTATGGTATGGTATCACGGGCTGTTATCCGCAACTCCACGACAAG
The DNA here is from genome assembly GCA_946251805.1 of Cybosia mesomella. Classification (NCBI taxonomy): domain Eukaryota; kingdom Metazoa; phylum Arthropoda; class Insecta; order Lepidoptera; family Erebidae; genus Cybosia; species Cybosia mesomella. The sequence continues at coordinate 4,992,960 of OX276388.1, forward strand.
GCGCGGTTTTTGCGTGAGGGTGGGCATTTTATTCGATCCACCCGAGCTCATTGAAGAACGCTAGCAAGCTATTCACGCTGCCGGCGATCTCCCGGAGCGTACCTGTGTTTCCGAAGTACTTAACCCTGTATGAGGCGGTTGCAGGGCAGTGTAGGAGCACGTGTGCCGCTTTTTCTTCCTCTCTCATGCAGGCTCTGCAGAGAGGGCTGTCGGTGATTCCTAAAATAAAATGGTGTTTATTGAGCCATGCCCCGTGATTGCAGCTGTGGCCGTGCACAGTTGCCGTTTGGTCAGTTGTCGAAGACGCCTGGTCAGTCTATTTTCAAGCACAGGGAATGCTTCCCTCGCCTGTCTGCAAACTTCCAGATTTATCCAATAGCTGTTGTGTTGATCTCTCGTTCGTTTGTTTACTATGGTTCGTAGGTATGCAAAGGGGATCGGTATTATGGGCTCAGGTCCCATTATCACCATGTCAGATCCTCTCCTGGCAAGCTCATCTGCCGCATCATTGCCGCGCGAGCCGCTGTGGCCCTTAATCCATTGCAGGGTTATGTTGTTGAAGTGGCCTATTTGGTTCAATTTAAGATGGCACTCCAGTATTAGTCCCGAGTTTATAGTGTGGCTGTTTAAAGCTTGCAGCACGGTCATGCTGTCGGAGAGCATGCGTATTGAGTGGCCTTCCACTCTCCTGGCCATTACCGCTGAAGCTGCCAGGGTAATCCCCGTGCATTCAGCTTGAAATACTGTGTTATGGGTCCCCAGCGGTGGTGAGATGGATATATTAAGGTCCTCCGAGAAGACGCCAGCCCCGGTGCCTGTACCAGTTTTTGATCCATCTGTGAAGATGCGTAATTCCATTGGGCGTAAAGCCTCACAGCGGTGGTCCTCATGAAGTTGGATCTTGTATTTTTCTCGAATACGTGTTGTTTAGGTACACGATAGTTTATTGCTCCTATCATAGTTATCTCCTTTGTGAGATCTGTGAGCAGTGAGGTGTGTCGTGTGTTTCTCTCGCTCCATAGGTTGAATGCCCTTAGGCGTATAGCCGCAGCTGTTGCTTCTTGGCGGATGAACAGATCCAAGGGTGGGAGTCTGAGTATGGCTTCCATTGCCGCGGTGGGGGTAGATTTCATGCATCCAGTGGTTGCCATGCAGGCTAGTCTTTGGGTCCGTTGTAGTTTAGCCGCTATTGTGCTGTTTTCGGTCCTTGGCCACCAGACGATACATACGAACATAACTAACTCGGTTTTGTTCGGATTGAACGATAGTTCAAATTCCCCGCACCATTTTTCTACGATGCGTAAGGTTTGTTGGGTTAAGTTACAGACCGTTCCCGCTACCTTTCCTGAGATAAGCATTGTTAGGTCGTCGGCGTAGCCTATTGTGTAGTCTCGGTTTTTGTTCAGCCTTGTGATTAAGTCGTCTATCACTAAATTCCACAGGAGGGGAGAGACAACTCCACCCTGCGGGCAGCCTTTGGCTATCAGAGCTGTCTGATCTTCTTCCCCAAGGCGAACTACTGTTTTGCTGAGCATGTTTGTTATCCAGTCTGATAGTACCGGTTCCGCTCCATGTTTTGACAGGGCGGCCTTAATACTGGTGAAGCTGGTTTTGTCGAAAGCTCCTTCGATCCTTCGATGTCAATGAACGTTCCTAGGCAACAGCCTTTTTGTTCGATCGCTTCCTCTATCCGGCTGACTGACCAGATGGAGGGCTGATTCCGTAGACTTACCGGAGCAGTATGCGTGCTGGTTTGCATGTAGGGGTAGCTGTTTTAGTGCACCATCTCTCAGCTCCCTCTCGCAAAGGCGTTCCATGGTCTTTAGCATGACCATTTCTTGACACTTACCCATAATATATATTTACGTCAGGCAACAGGGCTTTCTGAAGAAGTACCTATACGAATTTAAATTTGATGAGTGTTTGTTTGTTAGTAAGTACAATATTAATGTATGACTTTTAAAGAATTTCACAGAAACTACTGAATGAACTGATATATAATTTTATTGATATAGTCATGTATCTTTCAACTTGATCGTCATCATCAACCTATTGCGACTCACTGCTGCGTAGAGCTCTTTCCCCTTGTGCTATTTTTCCTGTCTCAGGCTAATCTTGCCTATTTATGATGTCTTCAACATCCTATACCTAACTAAAGGAACAATTAACATTTTTCATCAAAATCGTTTCAGAAGTTAAGACAAGGCTGTGTAATTGTTTATTATGTTCAAGCGGTTCAAATGTATTCAAGTTAAAGGTTCATATGGTACGTATAAAAAAGACACAACAAAGATTTGTTAAAAAATGTAATACTGATAAAAAAAGTAATAAGTATGTTACTACAAAACAAATCAGTAATTTTTTGAAATAATGAAATTGTGTAAATTATAGTAATTTTCTTCGCACTTTTTGTTCTGCAACATCTTGAATAATATTAGACTAATTTATATTGTCGCAAACCTTATGTTCTATTGCAATCATGGCTAATCCAGATAATCTTGCTTGTGTCATGGTGGACCGGAGATAGTTCTTAATTATTTTTAATTTGGAAAAACTTTCGCCACTAGCAACTGTAACTAGTAAAGTTAAAAGGATCCTGAGCGCAATACTGATATTTGGACCAAATCTTAAATCTGTTACAAATTTCAAAACCTCTTGAGGAGATAAATTAATGTCTAAAAACATACAAAGGACAACTACTCACAAAGTTCTAATGCATTTATATCGCTTGAGTTCTCATGAGTTAAAATCGCCTCGAGGTTCTTACAATGTTCTAACAATTCGTAGACGACCTCAGTGGCGTAGCGGTAGTGCATTCGACTGCTAAGCCAAAGGTCGCGGGTTCGATTCCCGCTCAGTGCAAATATGTATATTTGCATTGGTCTGGATGTTTCTATGTATAATATGTATTTATTTACAAAAATATTTAAGTATGTTTATCCGCATTCTAGAACCCATATGACAAGCTCTGCTTAGTTTGGGTCAAGATGGCGTTGTGTACTTTGTCGTACAATATTTATAAAAAAAAAACATCTTTTGGGAGTTCTCTTAAGGCATAGATGTTATATAAAAAAGCAAAATGATTACTGTGCTCAGAAATCTGGGAAAAACTTAATTCTAAGGTATTTATACAGATTTTATATTTTTGACGAGGCTCAATGATTGGTTCGTCCACACACTCATAAGCAAATTGTTTTTTCTTGAATCGTGCACGAGGTCTAGCGACATTTTCAAAGTCTAGTGAAATTGATTGCGAGGTATCAATTTCACAAGCTAAGATGCTTACTTCAATAACTTGAGTAAAATACTCATCTGAACGTGATCGAGTTTTCAATTTTGTATTTTTATGTAATTTAATAACGGAAACTAAGTCAAAATCTTTACTTTGCATTAACTTACTAACAGGTTTTATACGATTCAAACTATTCAAAGTTTCGTACCAAATTATAATAGAACATAAAAATTTAAACTGTTTAATTTGGTTGTCTGTGTTTTGGTAAACACTAAACAATGCATCGTAAACTTGTCCTATTTGATGCCTTTTTATTTTTATTGCTTCGATTCGACTTTCCCATCTTGTGTCACTAAGTGGTTTTAGAGTAATACCTTTTACATTCTTCAAAAGAATTGACCACCTTAATGTTGAATAGGAAAAAAAACATATATTTTTTGCACAGTATTAAAAAAAAATTTAGCTTCCAGTGAAGACTTTGCCATGTCGTTTACCACTAAGTTTAAAGAATGACTACTACAAGGAATGTAAAATGCCCGTGGATTGATGTTTTTAATCCTGGCTTGGACGCCACTTTCTTTTTTTCTTCTTTCATATTAGATCCATTATCGTACCCTTGCCCTCTTATGTTTTCTAAAGACAATCCAATTTCTGTTCGTACCAGACCTGTAGATTTCTCGATTGGTATAAATCCTAAAAAACTTTCATTTATTACAACTTCTTACGTTCTTGGATGATCTTGGGATTGAATAATAGAAATATATCTAATTGTATTAATGAACTCATTTTGAATTGTTTTACTTAAGTAGGTTGCTTGTTTCTCCTCTTTTTTCAAAACTCTGCGTACATGTAACTACATAATGGGATCGAATTCGGCTAACAACTCCACTAGTTGAAAAAAATTACCATTGTTATGTTGATACAGATTATCAGAAGTACCTTGTAAAGTCCATCCAATTTTAGCCAACATTTTAGTGATTGAGGCAATTCGTAACAATACTCTATTCCAGTGTTCTATTTCTGATTTAATTATTCTCTGTGACTCGGCATCTTTGACCAACAGGAATTTTTTTCCTCGTGGTCAAATCAGTTTGACAAAATAGTTTGTCCACCTGGAAGAACCGTAATTTCGGTTGCATCATCATCCTCCATTTTCAGTAATGTCGACAATAGACGAGATATAAATAATTTAAAATATCTATCTAATTTCATCAGGTGATTTAGCTTTGCATGCCAGGATTCTACAGTGTTATTGCTTCTATGTCTCTCACCAAATACTGACCATTCCGATTTGAAGCCCTTGTCTTTCAACCACGTTTTTTCAAAATATTTCATAAACTTTTCGATTTTATCGTTTCTGTGACTTTCCGATACTCCCAGCCAGCGTCAATCTCATCAACATGCAATAGAAACTGAACAAAGTCCAACACTCCTATTTTGAATTTTAGACTTTATTTTTAGTTCTTTCGCTCTTTTCCATAAACTTTTGGTAAAATGGTAGTAACATTTTTTTTATTTTGAGGTTAGTGAAAATTTGTATCAAAGCATTGCTAGCCGCTGTTTCAAAATCTATATGAATTTTTTTTGGCGTCCACTTCGGAATTTGGGACTTTATCATCTGAAATAATGCAGTATAACTCTCCTCTTTTTTATCAGTCATCAAGGCATATGCTGCTGGAATTATATTTGTAGTTAACGTAGACTGGGTCATATCAGCATGAGGACTCAATCCAAGAAGTTTGACCAACAGGATTTTTTTTCCTCGTGGTCAAATCAGTTTGACAAAATAGTTTGTCCACCTGGAAGAACCGCTATCGTTCGACACGATTTGAGCCTACGTGAAAGTTCTACCCAAGATTTTACAGCTACAATATGGTTTCGTGACGTCTCATGAGATTTAAGCACATCACCTTTATGGTGATAGAGTCAAGCAACAGTCATTTTGGCCGTTGCAGGGCCGACTCGACCGGGGAAGCACCACCCTCTCACAGAATATCGACGGCAAGTAATAGTATTTGAACTGTTGCGTTCCGTTTGGTGAGTGAGAGTGTCGGAGCCCAAACTCCTTTCCCATCCCCTCCCAAACTCCTTTCCCATCCCCTCCCAAACTCCTTTCCCATCCCCTCCCAAACTCCTTTCCCATCCCCTCCCAAATTCCTTTCCCATCCCCTTTCCTTCACAGGGTCGGCAGCGCGAGTGTGACGCCACTGGTGTTGCACACGTCTATAGGCCGCGGTAACCGCTTCCCATCAGGTGGGCCGTGTGCTTGTCTGCCACCTTAGTGGTTTACAGAAAAAAAAAAACACCTACATGCTTCCAATTTTTGTAGCCATCTTCAGATAAACCGGAAGTTGCAGTTGTGTTGAAGATTTTACAGCATAAGCTGGTGGTACTGGTGGTAGAAATTTGATGTCACAAATTTGTCACAAAATTCGGCCGGGTGGGTACCACCGTGCACGATAGTAATCCAATTTCGGTTTCATTGCGTTCAGGGGTCAGCAAGTGCATAGCCGGGCAGGGGGATTGTGGTCGCAGCACTAGTGGACCTGTGGGTGTCACGCGGTGCTGCGATGACAATCCTCTTCTGATGAGGCCGTCAAGCTGAGTGCCACCATTGTTAACATGGTACGTGTATGTAATGGTGACCCTCTTTCTTAAGACTGTACCTTCAGCTTACCATCAGGCGAGGTGAAGTCAAATTGACGTGTCCTTAATATAAAAGAAAAAAAAGCAATATACCGAATTTTTCGTCACAGTAAATACAAGCCAATTTCTGAACATTTCTTCACCGTTACTAAGCTTTCTCTTACCCCCCCGCGTGCCAGCGGGGGCGGTTATGTCGGGCTTGAACCGACTAAAACCGTACGCCGTCTCGGGTCTACAGACGCCGGGGTGTAAGGTTGCCCATAGAGCATATCCCTCGCACCCCGACTGACCCTGGGCCATCTCCGGTTTCGAGATGGCCCCCTCGGTCTCTTATAGTATCTCCAAGTGAACCTTCGACCATTGATATCTTGTGGAAATTCAAATTCATACAGTGGGTTTGGAGGACCTCTATTTACGAAATATTATCTTTCTGCATCTGTTAATCTATTGGGCCACGTGGCTGGTTCGACATCTAAAATAGATGTTGATTCTGTAGATGTTGCAATAACACCTTCACCTACAATTGCAGCTTCACCTGCAATAGCGCTTGACTCAGAAGTAAAAGCACCAGGTTCACAGATTACATTGGAATCGGACGTATCTTCTTCGCGAAGTTTAAATGGAATCTCAGCTATAGCATCGGTTTCTCGAATGGGTGACGTTGGTTTGTTTAGCTCACCTTTTTTCAAAAAGTTCTGTAATGCCCCTGCTTGCTTTTGTCGCTCTGCATCTTTTTCAAGTCTTCGTTTTTTATATTGGTGTCCCGACAAGCGTGACCTACCGTCAGCCATTCTGTACGGTAAAAAATAAAAATAATTATAGTGGGCGCGTGAACGTAGCCACGAGTGACAGCTAGTGAGCGGTCAAAGATGAGAATTAACCGTAAAAACTATTTACCTTAACGAACAAATATTAAGTACACTTTTTAGCAAAGTTAATCAATATTACTTTTTTTATTACCTACGTACTACAATTTACTTTTTAAAATAGATAGGTACACTTACGTCATAAATTCACACGCACGCTTCAATATTCATATTATATATAATATGATTAATCTGCCCCACTAAAAAAACTTTCAAGAATAGAACCAACTTGTACACTTAGCACATTATTTCACACACATAGATAAAAGTTATTACATTATTCACGTATATGACGAACATTTGTTTCTAGGGCAGAACGTCTTTACTAGAAGTCTTCGAATTAAGTAGTTAATGGTAAATTGTACAATCTTTTGCTTATCTGATATTTAAGGGAATCCTCGAAAATGTCGCGCTGTACGAATGTAGCTAAAGGTATTAAGGTATAAGGCTAAAGTTTGAGGGAAATCCCCATCAAACAGAAAATTCGAATGATTTTTTGTATTTTAGTTTCTAAGTTTAAGTTTAGTTGGTACCTTATTTCCTATTTAGGTAGATATTCCTTCTACTTAGTGTTCCACTAAATTCCAAGATTATCGTTCTACTTTACTCAATAGATACCAGTAAGTATCGTATCAGATTTATCGATATCGAGATAAGTATTGTTGTTAGGTATCGAGTACTTTTTTAAATTTAATTTTAAAACTTCCGATTGAGTAATATCCGATAAACTTATCAAATGTTATTCGTGAAATTTCGGAACTTGGAGTTCGGAACTTATCACTATAAATGAGACATTTAAAAATTGTATCAAAGTAACTAAATTTCAATTTCGACGTATTAAATTATCGGTACAAAAACAAATTAGAGCAACAGTAAAAAAAGTAAATCAGGATTAAACTGTTATTTTTCTACCTAAATGATAAAAATAAATCTACCAATTACGAGAAACTGGTAACACACGATCTAAACATAAGCTGTTGTCTATATTTAGTGTATCTAATGTTGTGATTTAAAGTTTGTAAAAGTATCTAGTACTTATAAAAGTACCTCAAAAATATCGAAACGCAAGTATCGTGTCCAAATCGAAATGAATCGAATGAATCGAAATGAAAGTATGTATCGATACTACTCAGGTATTGGTACTTTTTGGTTGGAAGGTTAGATGGAATGGATGGCTAACGACTGGATTGGAAGATGGGAATAAGTCAATTTTGCCGCTCTGGGCAAATGCCCCGCTTGCCCCCCCTAGATCGGGCCCTGATATTAACGCACAGCTCATGCGTTACCTAGAAGATCACTAAATAATTAACGACCGGTTTTAGACCAAAACGGTCAACGGGTGATCTTCTGGGTCACGTTACACAACTCTGGGGTGAGGCTATGGACAAGCATGGCGAGTCACTGGCTTTCAGTTTTGACATCACCAAAGCTTTTCATAGGGTCTGGCACAGTTCGGTTCTTGCTAAGCTCCCGGCCTACGGTCTGCTATCTCGACTGTGCAGCTGGTTTGTCAGTTTTCTGCATGAGCGCAGCATCCGAGTTCTTTGTGACGGCCGGGCTTTTGAGTTCATGCAGGTTAATGCAGTGTACCTCTTTCACCTGCATATAAATGATATGCATCGAGTGATCAACACTTCAAGCTAGACAGACGCGAGAAGAAATGATATGCTGTCCGTGGGCAGCATACATTGCTATGCAGATGACAGTACTTTGCATGGGCGTTATCTCAGCCTCCGTGGCGTGGCGGTATTGAACGCGGCCGCTACGCTGGAGGCGCGGGTTCGATCCCCGCTCAGTGCAAATATTTGTATGAATGAATATGAGTATTTGCATTGGTCTGGTCGTGCCTCGGAGAGCACGTTAAGATGTCGGTCCCGGTTGCCATACGAATATGTATGACAGTCGTTATAGGGGAATTGGCTGAAATGGCCCCACATTGAAGGGCTGATCACCCGTCTGGTCAAACGGCGTCCCCACTGGCAGTAGTAATAGGCGTTATCTGGGACATTCAGCGGCCAAGCAGACTGACATAGAGGAGAGAAGACGGCAACTTGTCATTGAGCTCGATCGGGACCTAGAACATATCTCCCAATGGGGATCTGAGAACCTGGTCAAGTTTCCATCTCCTCACCCACCTCAGCTTTACATCAGGCGGGGTGCAGTTACTTAGACGGACTAAATATTAAAAAAACATACATCACGCCTGTTTACGTATATTTTAACCCTTTCACGCTCAAGGAAAATATTTTCCCTTCGACAAAAATCGTTATTGATTGTTCAATTATTATTGAATCGATATTTTTTTACTGAATGTCAAAATAAAACGTATGTCCAAGGCGGCAAATGTGTTTCAGAACGAATATAAAAAAAAGAACTGACAAACTTTATTGCGCCAAAACCAAAGCATTCGCGGGCTGAACTAATATCTTGAAAGGGTTTTGGATTTGAGAAAATAAAATAACTGTATTTTGTCACGTGTTTTATGTTATTTGATAAGTATCATTTTATGTTAGAATACAGTAAACTGCAGAATATTAGCACAAGTACCTTCTTTTTTTCGTGCAGAAATCCCTTCGGATACCCCTCCGCTGTCCAGCGGTTATGTCGGGCTTGAACCGACTAAAACCGCACGCCGTCTCGGGTCTACAGACGCCGGGGTGTAAGGTTGCCCATAGAGCATATCCCTCGCACCCCGACTGGCCCTGAGCCATCTCCGGTTTCAAGATGGCCCCATCGGGTTTGCGAAACACGGTGTCCCCGTCTTGCCCCGGTTTGAGGGAAGGGGCGCTGGTCGCCCCACCGTCCCGGCCTGCTTCTGCTGGGGTGACAGGCGGCCTCACCTGCCACCCCCAGGCCTGCGCTCATGGAGGACGGAGGTCATTAAGCGACCTCCGGCGCCTGAGTCGCCTGCGACGCGCGGCGAGCATGTTGCGGGCCGGGAGAAGCACAAGTACCTTAAAATTACAAATCATCTAAGGGAAAATATTTTTCCCTCTGGTCCATATCTGGTATATTCGTTGTAGTATTATTATATGTAGTGCTTTATGATAATGTATGGTTTTCTTGTATTTTTTATATAATTTACCTTCAAATTTTTTTTTTTACAGAAATGGCTAAAAGTTTGCTTGAATTTCATATTAAAGATGAAGAAATACTGAAGTTACAGGTGTACCCTGTTTATAAGTAGCATTGACAAAATTCGTCTACGCAGAAGAGAGCAAGTGAAAGCCGATTGATTACGATTGCGAAAGTTGTTGAAATGCAGCCTTTATTGCGTTACGTTAAGATTATAATTCAATAAATCCACAGAGTAGTGCTATCTCGCTCATAGTAGGTGTACACTAGCTAGCAAAAACAACAAAAGTACCAATATTTTAATTTAATGATGACAATGACATTATTATTTTAATGAAACAATTTTTACAAAATGCACTCATAAAATGAGTATCTTAAAATATAAAATAAAATTATGGTTCTTTCCGTTGCTTTTTTGAGGTGCAGACTAAAAATAGAAGAGCAATTGTTTTTTTAATTCAGTGGATTTACTCGTTCGATTCCATTATCGTTGCTATCATTATTACAATCATCTGAAGATGATGAGGATGATGACGAATCACCAGTTTTGATGATAAATTAGTCCATTCGATCAACGTGAGAAACATCGTCTTTGCACTTAACGGCTTAATCAACCACGCGACGACAGGTTTCAATATCAATTGAAGAAAATTTTTCATTTAATAGCTGGATTATTTGAGTGACGTTCATGTTGACGTTGTGCTTACTTTATGTAACCCTTGACTTGAGCCCAAATGTTCTTAATTGGGTTAAAATCGGGATGATAAGGTGGTCATCTCAATACTTTGTGACTATGTTCCCCTATTATGGAGTCGATTGATTACTCCACAAAGTCATTTTTGTGTTTTTTTTTAATATCATTCAGTTCATCTAATTTTGCGCGATGAATTACTTTACGTCTTCCTTTTTTTGGATTTCTGAAAGTAGATCCGGCACTATAAGATGGCTCGTTTTGAAAAACTCTTTTCCTTAATTATAGTCCAAACTGTTTTGAGACTCCTGTAGCACGTGCTGTACGTTCCATCACTGTTTGAAAATGTTCCTTATTAAACATTTTGTTTTTGATTGCTGGGCTTCCTTTCGCATAAATTGATGCAGGTTAGGTATACACAATTTCCCTACGGTGTGATGAAGAGACGTACATCCCATTCACAGTACAATTCGCGACTGTCGCGGCACATCGGTGCGGTGGGTTCGAACATGCCGCGCATGCATCAACCAATAAGAAATTGTTATGTTTGGCGCGCGTAAACGGAGCGTTGTGATTGGTTAAGATTCTTTGAATATGAGATTTCTGCGCAGGTACATCGGTGTCCGCCATGGGACCTGGAAGCGAGAGCCCTTTCGCAACTGTACCAGTGGCGAAAGGAGGCGCGGGAGCAGGGATGGAACCCCGAGCCTCGAGAAATCGAGGCCGTGCAGTCCCAGCTCCGCCAGGCCATCGTGGTGGAGTGGAAGGAACGACTTGGGCAACCAAGCGCAGGGCACGCCCCAATAGCGGCGGTAAGGCCCATCATGGAGGATTGGCTGGAGAGGCGACACGGAAGCCTCTCCTACCGACTGACGCAGGTGATCTCAGGGAAGGGGTGCTTCGGGGACCACCTGCATCGGATCAGGAAGGAGCCAACGCCTGAGTGTCATCACTGCGACGCGAGCGAGGACTCAGGGCTGCACACGCTGGCGGACTGCCCGGCGTGGGAGGCGCCGAGGCGTGACCTCGTGGCAGCCATCGGGGTGGGAGTCCTCTCGCTCGGCAGCATGATTGCGGCAATGGTGCGGAGCGCGAGCGCGTGGGCCGCCGCCGCCTCCTTCTGCGAGCATGTAATGCTCGCGAAGGAGGTGGCGGAGCGCGCCCGGGAGAGACTTAGAACTCTCCCGGTCCGCCGAGCCCGCAACTTGCTCGTCGCGCGTCGCAGGCAACTCAGGCGCCAGAGGTCGCTTAACGACCTCCGTCCTCCATGAGCGCAGGCCTGGGGGTGGCGGGTGAGGCCACCTGTCACCCCAGCAGAAGCAGGCCGGGACGGTGGGGCGACTAGCGCCCCTCCCCCAAACCGGGGCAAGACGGGGACACCGTGGTTCCCAAACCCGAGGGGGCCATCTCGAAACCGGAGATGGCCCAGGGTCAGTCGGGGTGCGAGGGATATGCTCTATGGGCAACCTTACACCCCGGCGTCTGTAGACCCGAGACGGCGTGCGGTTTTAGTCGGTTCAAGCCCGACATAACCGCCCCCGCTGGCACGCGGGGGGGTATCCGAAGGGATTTCCGCACGATAAAAAAAAAAAAAAAAAAAAAAAAAAAGGTACATCGGTGTAACTTATAAAACTGGTACAGCTGTATATATGGCAGATAATCGTGACGGAGAAGATGAATTACAGTTAGACGAAGAAGACCAGCAGTTCATAGCTCAAGATGTAGAAAATGGAACCGATGTTGTTGAAATTAAAGATTCAGTTAATTTTTTATTTTTTATATTTAGGACACGTCAATTTGACTTCACCTCGCCTGATGGTAAGCTGAAGGTAAAGTCTCAGGAAAGAGGGTCACCATTACATACACGTACCATGTTAACAATGGTGGCACTCAGCTTGACGGCCTCATCAGAAGAGGATTGTCGTCGCAGCACCGCGTGACACCCACCGGTCCCACTAGTGCTGCGACCACAACCCCCCTGCCCTCATTACCCACCTGTTCAGATACTTCAGAGACTATACCTATTTTCAACTGGAGAAATAAAGCATACGCTCCTCACACATTCAATGAAAGTGAGTATGATTTGGGCGAATAAATACATTATCTGCCCGGCATGGCATGTTGTTGGTAATGGACATTTTCATGGAGGTGACACAAATGGATCAGTTATAATATTTTTCACGTAGCATGGGTACGGTGACATTTGACTAATTCCATTTCATGCATGATTCATTTCGAAACAATTTACCTAACGCGGAATACAGGAAACAACACTTAATACGAAGATAAAAAGAAAACTGTTTTATTTTGCATTTTTAACTTAAAACTATTTTTATTTCTCCGTAATTATTTAAACTTTAAATATAAACATTCCAAATACATAATTCTTGATGCGTGAATAGGAACAGGTTGCGTTAGAGATTGACAAAAGTATCATAAATCGTTAGTTGTATTTTTAACTAAAATACGATTATAAAATATAATTATGTAATAATAAACTTTAAACAAAGCATTTTTGTCTTTGTGGAACTTTATTATAATATAGCAACACTGCTTAAGCATGAGCTGGCAGCCATCTTGTTATATCAACTCAGTACGAGTGCGTCTGCCTTGTATGCGGTCTGTTTTCTTTGTTTTGAGCTTGCGTGGTATTTTTGTTACTTGTTTTTGTTATTGACTATCGTTGTGCTTTGTTGTTTTCGTTACCGTTTTTTGTTATTGACTTTTGTTTTGTTGTTTTTTTTTGGCAAAATGCCAAAAAGAACGAAAAAGACTGTGCTTGGTAGTCAAGCCCGTGAATTTGTAGTTCGATTGCGGGATTACTTTGAGCGGGAACGTGAGAATGGCGGAACGCTATTGCCTGTGTCCAACGTTTTGGATCGAGTGGCAGATGCGTTAGACATTGGGCGGAACACGGTTTCTCGAATCACTCGAGAAAAATATGGTGCTCACGATACAGAAGAAAATAAGTTGTCCACCCCTAATAAAAAGCGAACCAAAAAGGCATCTGTAACAGATGTAGACAGTTTTGCGGCCGATGCTATACGGAGCCACATTTATAACTATTACCAGAATAAAGAATTACCGACGCTTCTAAAGCTGGTCAAGTCTTTAAAAGATGCTGATTTGTTTACTGGAAGTCCTACATCCTTGGTTTCCAATTCAAAAAAGTAAACAAAAGAAAAATTGTCATGGAGAGGGGCGATATAGCACTTGCGCGGGTTACCTTTTTGAAAAAGGCTAAAGCGATTACCGATTGGAGCAATGTCGTCTTCCTGGATGAAACTTGGCTGAATGCCAATCATACGGTCGGTAAAATGTGGACTGACGATACACCTCATGCCTCGACCAAAGTGCCAGAAGGAAAAGGGGAGAGATTGATTATTTGTCACGCAGGCACATCGAAAGGATTTGTAGAAAATGGGCTACTTGCTTTTAAATCGAAAAAGACGGGAGAATATCACGAAGATATGAATGCGGAAGTATTCACGGAGTGGTTTCAAAATATGCTTAGCAATTTAGAAGAACCCAGCACAATTATTATGGACAATGCCCCATATCACTCCGTGCAATTGAACAAACCGCCGACTTCTTCCAATAAGAAGAGCGAGTTGATCGAGTGGCTCCAAGCCAATAATGTGGAAGCCGATGAGACGAAATTAAAGGTGGAGCTAGTGAAGCTCGTAAAAATGCACAAGCCCCAAACGACATACAAATTAGATATGATGGCAAACGAATATGGTCACGAAGTCCTGAGGCTTCCACCGTACCACTGTCAGTACAATGCCATTGAATTAATTTGGGCCCAAATCAAAGGTAACTTGTTTAACCATAGTCTATTTACATACTGACAAAAATATGATTATGTTTATTACTTGAATTCTATGACTCAATTTGTTTTTTATCTTGTTTCAGGATACGCTGCACGAAAAAATACAGCTCCGCCTTTTACAGCCACAAAAATGATGGGGTTATTGAAAGAGGGATGCAAAAATGTCACTGGCGATGACTGGAAGAAAGTAGTGGAGAAAACCAAAAATCTAATCTTACATGACTGGGAGCGAGACATTAGAATAGACTGCATAATTGATTCCCAAATAATTATTCACGTCGACGAGTCAGATGACGATGATGATGATGATGATGATGATGAAGATGATGAACATGTTTGATTTTTAATAAATAATTAAACAGGTTATCAATTTTGTTTTACTTTTTTTCTTCAAAATTATTAGTTAATAGAATCGATTTCTTCTTCATTAATAAATGATCTCGATAAGATATATAATCGATTTTATTTCATGCGATTTTATCTTGACTACATCTCTAGTAACTTCAAATCCCAAACGTCACCGTACCGTACCCATGCTACGTGAAAAATATAATAGTGTCTAATATCATAATAAAAGAAAGTGTCAAATACGCACAACAAAATGGAAGACATTTTACAGTCAGCTTGGATTTAATGAAGGCATTGCATTTTGCAATGAAGGCAAGGCTTGGGCATGAATTTTGTAAGGAGTTATCATGTTTTACCATCTTTTAGGAATTACTCGTCTACTGATGAAGACATGAGTGTGCCTTCATTGTTTCGTAGAATCCCATAACTAACTATATATTTTACTTTTCTGATAATTTTTATCATGTTTTTGGTATTACAAAGCAATAAATAAAATATCGATATACCTTTTTTTTTTTTATCGTGCGGAAATCCCTTCGGATACCCCCCCGCCGGCCAGCGGGGGCGGTTATGTCGGGCTTGCACCGACTAAAACCGCACGCCGTCTCGGGTCTTCAGACGCCGGGGTGTAAGGTTACCCATAGAGCATATCCCTCGCACCCCGGCTGACCCTGGGCCATCTCACCACTAACAGCATCGCTCATCCTGTCTCCTCTGAAAGCAGAGGAGTACGGAGAGCGATGTGTTCCCGCCACGTTGGGTATTGGCCGACGATCAATGCCAACCCTATGAAGGGGTGAAGGGGAAGCCATTGACCGCCGCCCAGGGTGTACCGGCCGCTCCGATTCCGTTCCCCCCGGACTGCAGCGGGACCGGAATCGGAGCGACACTCGAGGAGGTTACCCAACACACACCCCAATACCGATATATGTGTGTGTTTATTTAATACCGATATACCTAATGAACACACACAAATCAATCATATGAGGTAGCTGGGAGGAAAGGATCCCATGCTGACTCCTTACCCACTCGACTATAACCGACTTGCCGTAACGATAGCTGAACTAACTTCTGGTTTTCTTCGGGCGGAGCCGACTGCTATGCTATGGCCCGCGCAATACTTCATTGTCAGTCAATATACTTCGGCCTGCACTTTTACCTCCAAATTCAACGGGGGTATTTCGGCCAGTACGCAGACACGGTTTGGTTACCATGCATTGCCCTGACCATCAGTACTCGCTGGACGCTTGCAAGCTAGGGCCTGTGATGGTCAGTCCGTCCGCCCACAACAGTGCTTCGACTAGCACTCACCTGGTGCCCCACCAGGGTTCGACAAAAGCTTTCCTAAGACAGACGCAGTACCAACGAGCTTCAGTACGGGCAATCGGAGACGATAAACATTCCAAATAAATATGACAGTGAAATTAATATTCACATCGACATGAAAATAACGCCACGTACCTTTTTTCTTTTTTTTTTTCGTGTGGAAATCCCTTCGGATACCCCCCCGCGTGCCAGCGGGGGTGGTTATGTCGGGCTTGAACCGACTAAAACCGCACGCCGCCTCGGGTCTACAGACGCCGGGGTGTAAGGTTGCCCATAGAGCATATCCCTCGCACCCCGACTGACCCTGGGCCATCTCCGGTTTCGAGATGGCCCCCTCGGGTTTGGGAACCACGGTGTCCCCGTCTTGCCCCGGTTTGGGGGTAACGCCACGTACCTATCAGATGAAATTTAACTTACTTAGTGATAGCTGCTTCAGATATTAAGTATTTTCAACCTGTAGTACATTAACGAATTCTTCATCATACAGGCCTATTCAATTTTAGTTACTAAAGAATCTATTAAAGGTGAAATTTGGTGTCCACAAAAATTACCTAACCAAGCTAAAAAACAGTTAAAAAACAACTTCGATTATCTTGTATATTTTGCTGTAAGTCGTTCGTTCAGTCTTATCAGCTGTTCGTCATCGAAAGATACTCCATATAAAACGTGAAATTCAGTCAAAAGTTGTTTATTTATTGTACTAAAAATATTATTCGATCACGAGTTGGCATGAACCCTGTCATTATCATCATCATCTTGGCGTAGTTGCCTAAAACGTAAAAATTTAAAACCGTGTGACAGATCCATTTTGCCACATGATTTTTAAGCAACGTAAGAATAATGCAAATTGTAAATACAATGATGCTGTTTGAACGACAAAAAGTTTTTTTTTATTGAAAACTTCTTTAGGCGCGTTGGGCTCTTTTGATATGAAAGAAAATGAATTCGTGACACGCACTGTTACCGCTATCGACACCTATGTAAATATTGCCTGACGTTTGAAAAATACACAGTGGCACTCCCGGAGTGCCGACAGTGCACGGGCGTGACAGACTTCCAGGCGTCGCGCTCCGTCTATTATGAACTCACTCAGCGCGTACTGCTTGTTTCCGAGCAGAGTGCTGCCGGTAACGGGAACAGTGTCGCGAGATCAATTGTTTTTTCCCATCTTGGAAAATGCCGATAGCACCTGTTTTCACTTCAGAAATAATAATAGTTCATTGAAGAATAAATAAAACCATAAAATAAGGAAGGACGTAAATTTTACCCAATTTTATAGCTATTTTACCATTCTTTATTTTAACTGTAGGTTCTAGGTTTAACTAGGCCCAAAATTACGAACGTCATTGTTTGCCTTATTGAATTAAAAATTCCCAAATGTTTCTATAAAAACAATGCTGTGGCCACACCCATAGACACATTGTAAAGTGTAGTTCCAAAAAAAAAGTACCGTAAAATCACACAAATATGGTCCAAATTCCGCTATGGTCCTACATATTGCCGCTTTTTTTATTTTTAACTTTGGACCATTGTTGCCTGCAATGTTTTCAACTATAGTCATGTAGCAAAATACCATTTAAAACGTTCTTATATTAAATTCACACTATAGTTGGAAGCATCTTTGGTAATGTATAACGTTTCTAACCCATAATAGGCCAGAAAAATACAATAAAATCCAATAAAAATTAAAAAAATAAGCTTTTATTGCCAGTTATACTCTCAGAACCCTATTACTCTTACGGAGGTTTTACTCATCAAACTATTAAAAAAAGAAATATTAATACCTACAGTTCAACATTTAGTAGGTAGTTTACACAAAAATAGGATAAAAAATTAAGTAAAAAAAGAAAAAAAAAATTAGGTTATTTTTTTGGTTTTCCCCACTTATCTTCAAGTTCAGGAACCCTGAATAAAGCTCGTTTGGTGGTCATTTTTGTTGGTGTTTTAATTTTATGGGATGGGTAAAAAATAATATCATCCTTTTCAGGCCACTTCCAAGAAAGCCCGCAACGTGTCAAGCACTTTACATAAGCCCTATTAACTTCTTTGGTTTGAATTTGGCCTGGCCATAAATCACCTTCGTATTCGACAACGACAAAATCATTTTCTTCTGGGATCGATTTGCAGCTCGGGGAGATAGCTCCGTTATTTGAAGATTGATTTTCTTTGTTTACAAATACTACTGGATCCTGGTCTTGAAATTCTTCAACGAAAGTACGATCAGAATCAGAATCGTTTGCCAATTCTACGACATTTTCATTTAAAGAATCATCGGTATCGCTGTCAGCAATCATTACTCTAGCTTTCTTTTTAGATGGCTTCAATTGAGATGTTGTAGGTGTTGCTGATATGGCTTGTATTTCTTCAGACGTGATACTTTTTTCAGCAGGTACATTCAACTTCTTTTTTCTGCCTGTTCCGGCACGACCGACCACTGTATTTCTTTTATTTTCTAGAAACTCTACAAAATAAGTCTGATATAAGGCTCGAATCAACATGCTCTACTTCTCTGTAGGTTGGCAAACGTTGTAACACCGGGGTCTCGTTTGTTGGATAAATGCCTGTCTTCATAAATCCAGCTTTCAGATTGGCCTCACTTCTAGGCATCACACTGTCCCACAAACGCTTCAGCAAAGAAGGGAAGGTATTTTTCGGAATAGTTGGCAAAACTTGACCATCCCTCGTGCTCTTCCACTCATCTAAAACTCGTCTCCAGTGTAACTTAAAAGGTCTAAAATACGCAACGTCGAGAGGTTGTGTAAGGTGAGTGCTATTTGGCGGCAAAGCAACAAATGCAATGTTATATTGTTCGCACGCCTCTATGACCTTTGCACTTATGTGGGAACTTAAATTGTCCCCAATTACGACTTTTCTTCCCTCTTCTCGTCGAAGCACAGGTAACAGTGTGCTAAATAACCAGTCTTCAAAACTGTGCATATCGAACCATCCCGAACTAGATCGGTTGTAATGCGTATTAGGTGGCCCACCCTCTGTCCAAGTATCCCACATATTATCGGCCTTATAATTCACGTAAGGCGGAAGAATCTGGCCAGCCGCATTTCCGCATACCATCAAACTAAATGCCGCTTTCGTGGAGTTTTTTATTGCTTCGGGATACTTAGTCCCCCGCCTTGTAAGCACTTTCTTTTTCCCGGGATCGTCAACAAGATTAGTTTCATCGTAATTATAAATTAAATGTGGTGGAACTCCCTCTGTTTCCATTTTTAGATGGTCAAAATAGTTTTTAATGGTCTCCTCGTTGACCGCAGCACGAACTCTTTTAATATTGCTGCACAATCTCTGTGAAGTTCGTTTTTATGCCTCTTAAGAAAACATTGTACCCATGTTCGACCTTTTTTCTCCAAATATACCTTAACTATACAACGTAAATAGAACACTGTAATGGGAAACCCGAATTTGCACATTTGTATTGCATGTTCCACAAATGAAATTTCCTCATCATCAGTAAAAACGCATTGTCGTCCAGGGTTTCTCACCTTGTTAAGTTTGATTGCTTTAACTTTTAGAATTATCGAACTCCTCGGTATTTTGTACTTTGCAGAAGCTTCTCTTTGAGTCAGAACTTTATTCTCTATATCAGAAATACAAAGTTGCAACTGCCGTGCACTATAAAATTTATAAGACCTAGCACCTGGCTTTCTTCTAGACATCGCAGCTCGTTCTGCAATGAATCAAGTAGGTAGTTTACAAATATGGTCCAAAAATTTATTTGGCCTATAGTTGAAATCATAGTACGAAATTTCAATTTTTTTTCACTAAATTTAATATCCTTAACTATTTGAGAAAAACTAATAGTTCCTTTAGTATATGAATAACTTACCAATCGACAGGAAAAAGCACGAACAATATTAAATACAATAACTATTTTTTTTCAAATTAAAGTTTGCAGCGAAAAGTAACGTGTTCAAACAAGTTTACAATGGTATTGCTCACTGGTCGGATACACCTACCGCCATCTTCGCAATATCGATAAAAACAAATACCCTATAGCTAGAACAACATAAAACTTACAGAAAGTAACACTAGATGTCACTAGTTGTAATTTTAGGTGTCTTTAAGCGACAGAGTGCATTTGGACCATAGTTGTATGATTTTACGGTAGTGTAGGATGGCTTAAAGGTCTTGTAACCAAGCCAAAAAACAAAAAAAAAATCCGAGGCGGGAAACTGAAGAATTCTTTCAACATATATATGTATTGTTGCAAATATGTACTTGTACAAACCCTTCATAGTTTTTAAAATAGTGTTAAGCAATTGCTTAGAATGGAGGAGGCCGAAGGCGGGGGTGTTAATACTCCCCAGAATCCTAAAGTGAGGAAGAGGAAGGAAAATATTGTTACCTTAGGACTGGCGACAGTGGTGAGAAACGTGAAAAAAGTTATTGCCTTTTTTAAACCTATGTATAAAAGACTATCCAGAAGATTCTAACAATACCGAGTTCAATGTGTTCGTGGAAAGCCGTGATAAAGACCGTATGGGGAATTAGAGCCCCATTTACTTGAACCATATTTTTGCATCGAAAGTGAAGCGAAAAATGTGTTGTACATAATAGTATTAATGCCAATAAAATTGTTGTTATATTCAAACAATATAATACTGCAAACAATTTTATTAAAAATGAACATTTCCTAGCGAAATATAAAATTAAAGCCTATATACCTTTTTTTTCGTGCGGAAATCCTTTCGGGTACCCCCCGCTGGCCAGCGGGGGCGGTTATGTCGGGCTTGAACCGACTAAAACCGCACGCCGTCTCGGATCTTCAGACGCCGGGGTGTAAGGTTGCCCATAGAGCATATCCCTCGCACCGAAACAATAAAAAGCTGTAGACCCGAGATGACGTGCGGTTTTAGTCGGTTCAAGCCCGACATAACCACCCCCGGTGGCCGGCGGGGGGTATCCGAAGGGATTTCCGCACGAAAAAAAAAAGGTACGTAGGTATGTGTCAAATCAGTATTTTTAATATTTAATATCGGACTTGGATAGGTTGGTTAGGTTTAGGGTTGCCAGATGGTATACCTAGAAAATCCTGAAAAAAAGCCTGATTTATATATACAAGTCCTGACATTATGCTAAAGCGCCCGCCCACCACGGCGGTGTGACAAAAATAAGTATGTAGGTACGTACGTTACATGCTGCCGGCCGGCCCATGAAATGAGCGAAGGATAAGGGGAGGGGCTCCCCGCGCACCGCTCGCGGCTCGTCACTCAACGCCAACGAACGATTTAGTTAGCGATACGACGCCACCGCAGTGCTACGTTGTCACTTCACTTTCTTTTTGTTTTGTAGGCGCGAGCAGCTTCACTATGGCTACTAGGAATAAAAAACCGCGACTCTGTACTTTCACAGATACTTTGCAAGATAGATATCCGGTAATGAAAAAAGGTAGAGAACCTACCGAAGTGCTTTGTACAGTGTGTGACAGTTATTTTTCCATCAAATTCAAGGGAAGTGCGGACATAGAGAAACACACGCAAACGGAAAAACATAAGAAAAATCTTTTAACAATTTCAACCAATGTACGAATTGATACTCTTTTTCAGTCGCATAGTTCTGGAAATGCAGCACAAAAGTCGGCTGCAGAGGCTACTCTCGCATTCCACACAGTGAAACATCATCATACATATAATTCCATGAACTGCACCAGTACCTTGATGAAGACAGTATTTCCCGATTCCAATACTGCAAACAGTATTTCCTGCGCAAGGACGAAAACCGAAGCAATTGTTAATGGCGTGATTACTCCTTGGGTCATTCAACAGATAAAAACTTCTCTGGAAAATGTTCAGTACGTGGGCGTTTCTACTGATGCGAGCAACCACGGAGCGGATAAAATATTTCCAATTTTGATACAATTTTTTGATTGGCGAGAAGGCATTACTACGAAACTTTTAGAAGTATTTAACACACCTAATGAAACTGCTGAAACGATAACCCAATCAATTGAAACAACTCTCAAACAGTACGATTTATTGGGTAAATGTATTTTCATTTACAGCGGATAACGCTAACGTCAATTTTGGTGGTGTCAACCGGCAACCAGGGCAAAACGTTCTGACAAATTTAAAAAGGTTACTGGAAAAGGATATTGTTGGAGTCGGCTGTCCGGCACATATCTACATAACTGCATTCAACATGGCACTGACATCTTGAAAATTGACATAGAATCTTTAGTACTGAAGCTTTTTAATTATTTTTCCGTTTATACGGTACGCACAGAAGCACTAAAAGAAATGTGTAATTATGTAGATACAAATTATCAAAAGCTATTGTATCACACTAAGACAAGATGGTTAAGCCTATTCCCAGCTATTGAGAGAATATTAAAGATATATGAGCCGCTTAAACAGTACTTCTTGTCTGCACCTGGGGTACCAGTAACTATAAAGAACTTTTTTGAGAATGAACTCGGCGAAGTTTATCTTTTTCACGCTCACTCTCTCATGTCAATTTTCCAAATAAATATTCTGGAAATAGAAAAGGAGTGCAACTCTGTATTAGATGTTGCCAGAATATTACAATCTGTAAATGAAACTCTGTGTGCACGGGCAGAAGCAAACTTTATGTCCATCAAAGTGAAACAACTTCTCGCAAAGTGCACTTCGGAGAATCAAAATACGTTCAAGCAAGACGTGCAAAATATGTACCAAACTTGCATACAATACTTGGCCAGGTGGATAACACCTTTAAATGACTTCAACGTTTTCAATTGGTTGATGTTAAAGAAGGGCGAAATGATTGATTTTAATCAAATTGAAGGATTAATTGGTTACTTGAATGGAAAAGGAGTACACATCGACGATGTCAAATTATTTGACGAAGTTACAGCTCTGAACACCTTTCTAATAGACCAACAAGAAGATTTTTTTAAATATATAATGCTCCATTCACTATGGTCAAAAATTTTTAAAGCCATAGGCATTGCGAGATAATCGGAATTGTTACGAATTTGTCAATTTGTATTTGCCATTACAGCCCAAAATGCAAATGTAGAAAGGGTTTTCTCCATCATGGGAAGTCAGTGGACAAAAGAAAGAAACCGGCTTACTATATCATCTGTCAGGGCTTTGCTGTTAACGCAGTATAATTTGAAAAGCATGTCTTGCGAATCATTTTATAGCACAATAATTAAAGACAAAAATCTACTTAGCAATGTGTCTAAAAGCACAAAATACACCACCGATTAAATTTATTACATATTTTGTGTTTATGATTAGATAGGTTGTTGTGAATTTGAGTTCCAATTTTATTGATAGGTAATAAGAAAGGTTATTTTTTGTCGTTGATTATTTTAAGAAGAATTATATAATTATTATTGTTTGTTTATATAATGATGCGTAAAACTTTATGTAGAAAAATAAAGTTTTAGTATTTCTTTTTTTTTCTTAGATCAAGTTGTGTTGATTGATAGATTGATTATTATTTACTGCCAATGTACCTAGTTGATTGTTACCAAAGAAAAGAACAATACATAAAACTAAATTTCTACGAGTTGTTTTACTCTAAAATCCAAAAATCCTGTCATTTAAAAGTCCGGCCGGACTCCTGACAGGGACCAAAAAATCCTGACATGTCAGGACAAATCCTGACGTATGGCAACCCTAGTTAGGTTAGAAGGCTAATGCGGGAGCGGAGCGGAGCTTAGCTCTCGCATTAAACCTTCGTGGTTATTTTTTTATAACCATGCAGAAATAAGTCATTTTCTAAGCTGTTTGGTTAAATGACAAGTAATTAAACGTATCTGCGCAATTCGGGTTATGATAGGAACGAGACGTCCTTGGTACAAACTTTAGTACAACGGATGATGTGCCTATCACCACAACATCCATAAAACAAATGTTACTTAAACATTTATCATTATAAACAAAGGATATAAGTGCCAGTAACATTAGTTCTAACTTACGCATTGCACAATATAATATTCAAAGTGCCAATAGTATAAAATCCCTATTAATCTTTGTACATGAAAATAAAATTGATATTTGTTTACCAAATGAGACGTGGTTTAAAAACAATAATAAACAGTTTATATGTTGTTTATTGTGTTTGTTGTTTATAATTATATAACTACCTGGTTTTAATATTTAATTTAATAATTCTGTGAATGATCATAATGGTGTAGCATTTTAATAAAACCATATTTAAAATACAATGTTTTAGATACAACTTTCTATGAAGAAATATAAATAATTGCTATTCCAATATCCACAGAAATTGGTAATATTACTATCTTAAAGATTAAATAGATTATGCAACATGATAGGTAGTCTTCCAAAGCCCATTCTTGTTAGTGGAGATTTCAATGCCCACCACATTGCCTTTGGATGTTTAAAGTATGTAAGGGCGAGGTCAAGATTTGTACAATGTGATAGATGACTGAGATTTATGTAATTTAAATGATGGTAGCTTCACTACTGTTAATAGTCCCAGACATAACACATCTGCAAAAGATGTTACCTTTGTTAGTCCGAATTTAAATTTTGAAAAATAAGTTACAGTTGACGAACAAGATCCAATGTCTGCATATTTAGACTTTTGCTCTCGTCTAGACAAACTTCGTAAAAACTAGTGATTTTAAAAGTAGGCCTCGCATCACCCTGGTGGAATGATATTTGTGAGAAGTGTTAAAACGTCATACAATGCCTTGAAATTATATAGAAGTGATCCAACTACATAATATAGCAAACCACATGAATTATAAAAGAAGATTAGTTCTGTTGAAAGTGTTACGGAAGTCATTCCAACCACTCTTAAGCAATTGGATGCTTTGCGAGCAGAAAAAGAGTGGTTGGAATGACTTCTGTAACACTTTCAACAGAACTACTTCAATAAACAAGATTTGGAATCTAATTAAAAGACCCAAGGGTGTAAAAGCTGTCAATAAATCTAATAAGAATGAGTTTGTTCAAACATATTTGTCTAAATTAACAGACAGCAATAATTTGATAGATTATTGAATTTGATTAGATAGATATCATATTGCAATTATTTTAATGTGAATAATGATAATCCCAAATCAATGTTTCTGTTAGATACTTTTACATGGAGTGAATTTACTTTGAGCTTACAAACCAGGAGAAATACAACTCCAGGTATTGATGATTTTCTATTCATTTTAATTAAAAATCTTCATGTGTCTATACAAGTTATTTAAAAAAATTCTAAATGTGCTCTGGCTACAAAAAAATCATCCCTACACAATGGAAAACACCATGTGACATTCCCATTTTAAAAGCAGATAAACCACCTGAACTACCCAGTTGGTATCCATCCCATCTCTTTGTCATCATGTCTCAGTAAGATATGCTCAAATATCGTCTTGATTTGTATGTTTAAGCAAATAAATAATTTTCTTCCATGGATCCAATATGGTTTTCGTAGAGGCTGCAGCTGTGTAGACAGTTTCACCTCAGACCTGAAAAAGGTCAAAAATTTAAGATCAAATACTGTTTGTGTATTTTTGGATGTACCAAGTGCATTTGATAGTCTCGACCCTGGGATTTAAGTTAAGATTTTAACTGGTAGTCTAGGCATCAAATCAATTAGCCTATTGCAGTCCACTGCTGGACATGGGCCTCTCCAGTTGTGCGCCACAGCACCTGATGGCTACACAATTTTTTAAACAAGAAAGTCCTGTATGTCAGACACAATAATATTTTCCACGGTCCAGAAGAGAAGAGTACCACACTTTTACCTTTATTGTATAATTTGTATACTTGTGAAATATGTAAATATGTAAAATGTACAGATTCTGCAATTTGCAGATGATCTGGTTCTTTATAGTTCTGATAACAACATAACTAAAGAAATAGACAATATTAATTTAGCTTTACACAAACTCAAGAACTATTACCAAGATATTTTAAATCTGAAAATTAATGCTGGTAAAAGTAGTGTAGTAGTAGAGTAGAAAAATATTTAAAAATATAAAAAAAAATTTTTAGGTATTATTTTAGATCAGAAATTAAACTTTGAACAACACATTAAATACATTTCTCAAAATGCTCATAAAGGTGTTAACATCATTAGATGCTTAGCTGGTTTGTCTTTGGGTGTGGACCCCAATATATTGTCCCTGTTATATAAAGCAATTGTAAAGAGTCATTGATTACAGTAGCTTATGTAAATAGTCCTTATGTACGTAGATAAGATGTGATTCAAAGCAAGGCTTTGAGAACTATTACTGGAGCAAAGTGTTCCACTCCTATTAGAGCAATGGAGGTTGAAACCAAAATTATGCCTCTTATACTAAGGAGGATCCTACAAATTGAAAGATATTGTCTGAAACTGTTAGCAATAGAAAGTAATGAAGTTACACATAAAATAGTTCCTCACCTTATTAGTATTTCAGGCCCATTAACTTCTGCAGACAAATTGTTGAGAGATATGTAGAATTTTTCAGCAAATTCATGAAAACTGCACTCATGTTAGAATTAATTCAAAAGTATAGGTACTTCATCCTATTACTATTTTAACTCACATTTCCTGTAATTCTGACATGTTAAAATTCTTAGAAGAGAATCCTCATTATTATACTTTCTACATTGCCGGTAGTAAGAGCAACGACCAAGTGAGATCTGCAGTGTTTGATCCACAAACCAATTTTTCTCAAAGTTTCGTTTTGGATAACAATTGTTCAATACTCACAGCAGAGGCATAATAAAATTCTTTAAGCCTAGTAAAGGCTTAAATAATTTAAAAATTACTAGAAATAGAGGTAGTCCTTAAGTGGATACCTTCACATAAGGTAGGTATCTCTGATAATGAGATAGCAGTTAAAACAGCATTTAAAGGGATTAATGCTTTAAATGTTCAATGTGTAATGGACATTCCACTGACCGATTATTACTACACTTTAAAAATGGAAATATTAAGATTCTGGAGAGATACCTGGTGGTATGGAAAAATTCAACTATTTTTTTTTTTAGAGATACCTACTATATTATACTTATTAGTCTATGATACCTACTAAACTTTGGTTCTACAAATTGACGTAGGCAAGTCGAGTCGAGACTACATAACAACTATGAACAGGATTCGATTCGGACATTCCACCACTCCCTTCTACTTCCACCTGGCTACTTTAGTACATATTCTTATCTATGCACCTGGCATTGGCAAGGCTGGGAATTATAACCGATGATAGGTGCAAAGACTGTAATACGCCAAAAGCCGATATCGAATCGAACACACATGCTTTTCTGCTGTCAAAAGTGGAGATTCTTGTCTATGGAATATACTAAATAGGTTGGTGGAATATGCCATAGATTATTATTTATAATAATATACTAGAAAAAAAAAGAATATGCACAGGTTAATACTCGCCAGCGAAGTAAGTGATGGTTGGAAAATAATTCCTCCCGCCACTTCTACGAATTATTAAAAAATAAACAATTGAATAAATTATTTTTTTAAATTGATTTAAAACACCATCGTAAAAGTTTCAAAATGCAGCGTGGTTTGACTTGTGAAGTGAATAAACAAAACTAAATATAAATACAGACATGGCTTAAAGGTCTTGTAACCAAGCCAAAAACTTAAAAAAAGTAAAGTGTAGTGTAAAGTACCTACCTATTATAATATTATTAGCTGTGAGTGACCTTACGTTACGTAGTATTCTAGTACATATTCTAATCTATGGTAGTATTACTTACTCTCTGTGAGTGACGTACAACCAAGAATCGGAGTTTTGGCGCCAACATGGGAAAACACGCATCGAGGCAGTTTAATTTTCTAAAATTTGTGTAATTTCGAGTTTATATGTGTAAAAATGGTGGGGTTTTAGACACGTCTTCGACAACACGCAAAAGTGTAGGAAAGTGGCATATTTACCGTGAATTGTGATTTTCCATGTTGTTTCCAAATTTTAAAGAAGTCTTTAGTACAGCTCCCACTACTTTACTAGGGCAAGACTAAGTGTTTCCATGTTTAGGATTAGGCTGAAGGCCTTGCGCCAAAGCCCTATTATGATAAAAAAAAAACAACCAAGAATCTTATGTCTACAATGTTTAGCAACAAACTACAAAATCATAAATTTAATTTTAACTTCACAGTTTTGGCGGGAGACCAGTTGTAACAGTAACCTAATAAGTTAGGTATAAAGTCATAAAACTAAAGTTGTGATTGTGATTAAAGTAAACATTGAAACACGTCTTGTTTACCTTACGTAGTACATTCTGTACCTTGTAACAAGTAATCTTTGCACAAACCACAATCATGTAAGTGCCTTCCTAATGTACAAAAGTATCGTTATAAATTTTGAATCGTGATCTCATTTTATAATTACTAAACTTAATTTTAATTTTAAATGTAAGGTCGGATTTCACCAATGAAAATAATTGTGTTCAAGTTAAACTATGTAAATCCAATGGGTGTTTTTACTAACGTTAACGAAGTTTATTGACTAAAAAGTGAAAGTGCTCACTATACTAATAAATAAAAATAACTAAAACTTGAATAATAGTAGGTATTTCAATTTGTAGGCCTACAATCACGTTAGGTATCTACTTATATTGGCTACATTTCGCCACGGTTGGCGGTACAACCTACTAGGCAGCCACCCAGTACCGGTTTTAGCACTACCAGCGGCCTGGGCGAGATGGCGCCTCCTAACTTTCATTCAAACCCTGACGAAAAAAAGGCAAAGAATATAATGAAAAAAATTATTAATTAAAAAAGTTTGATAGCAGGTGGGACCCAAATGCAAATCATAAACCGAAAGAAAATTAATGGATCCCGCATGCTATCAAACTTGTTTCGGTCTTTTTAGGGCAGTCGGGTTATTTGATTTTAATATTTATTTTTATTTATGAATACATTTTAGTTATGATATATATATTTTTGAAATCCCCTTTTAAAGTTCTTCATTTTGATACCCTACTCCATAAGTTTGAGTGAAAATATTTTTTTAATAACATACATTTTAGCGCCAAAAATCCACCATTTCGTTTTTTTATTATTTTGATATACCCAGTGTCACTCACAGTAAATACGAATCTAACGACATCTCTCAAGCTAAAATCCATCGAGCCGTTCAGGCTGCAGAACGTGCCAAACATTTACACATACATACATACTCTCGAAAAACATAACCCTCCTTCTGGCGCAGTCGGGTAAATAAGTAATCAACTGCATGCAATGCAATGCTTCGATCAAAAGGATTGAACTGGATTGAACACTGCATTCCATTCTAGTGTTGCCAACGTAACGATTTCATCGCCATAGATTATTATATACATACTAGAAATTCATCGCTATACTATTTCCATTTCTTTATTTTCTCGATGACAGCTCCTGTGGAAACTTGAACGAACGTCTTTTTTACATTATGTATAGTACATTATTTAATAAAAATATGACGCTTACGCACGTACAAGGTCATAGCAGAGTCGGAGAAACTGATAGGGATGGAGCTATCGATAAACGTAACACGATAACAGACCCGATATTTGTTTACAAAATGTAAGAAACAAAATTATTGCCGGATAATTTTTTACAAATTTATTAATTAGTATCACATTTCATTACAAGATGTAATTATAATATGTTGATTCTTTATTTATTTATTTTACATGATATTTTCGGAAGTTTACGCGAATGTCACACATTGAAATAAAACTATTTTTATCGGATTCTAAAGCGATTTATTTTGATGTTATTTTATATTTTACATTGATCCCGACGTTTCGGTTGCTTTTCAGTAGCCATGGTCACGGGTATACTAAAGATGGTTGTTTTCTTGTAGTTTGAAGTGTAAGTTATCTCAAAGTACTCGAACTATGTTGAATTGTTGGTGTTACTATTTACGCAGAATGAGCTCACAGTATCATGGAGTCTTGTTGTATTTTGATTTTTCTTGGAATTAATTAAGTGAATGACTGAGTCCCAAGCTGGTGGTACATTCCAACCATCTTCTCTATTAAAATTAGTATGTTTTTTAATTTCAATAGCTTCGCGGAGCATCCTAGTTAGGAATCGATTTTCTTTGGCGAGTTTCTGTGGTTTATCAAATCTTAAGTAATGTTTGGTCCCCGTTGCACGTGTTCTAGGTAATATAATACAGTGTGCATGGGATCAAATTAATCAAATTGTATGGGGCTCCAAAAAGATCTTTGGGGCTACTTGTTAGACGACACACCTGCTGATTGACGTACGTTGCTCTGGTGCTGGCTTTCCTCCGTCGGCAATCGCTCCCGTAATTCAGGACCAACCACATTAAGGAAAGGAGGAACCCGCACTTTACAGCCTATTCTTAAACGAGCGGACCCTGGCCTCCAAAGTCCGGGCTACTTCTTTCCTTGTGGTTCATATATTTACGGGAGTGACGGCCGTCTGACCCCTCAAACGGCTTTGAAAACCATGATTTTGGTTCTTTCCCACCGTCCACCTTCCCAGACCACCTGAGTGTACGGTGTGGCACTTGAGTGATGATGATGAGGGAAGTAATATGATACAACCGTAAATATATATAGGTACCTACTCAAGATATTAATGGTTTAAATATGCATCGGTTCATAAACGGCGGAAATATCGGTGAACATACAAAAAATACAGATGCATATGAACATAAAACCTCCTCCTTTTTGAAGTCGGTTAATAAAAATAGCTTAAGTTACGCATCAGCTATCTGCCAGTGAAGTCCCGTCAAAATTGGCCGTTTACGAGATTATACTCTGTCCATTATATTATTAGTATTTTGACAGCTCACGCCCATGAAGTTTCGTATTGTTTACGTTTAATTTTCAAACAAATAATATTGTACTGCATGGACGGTTACCGCCCACTTAGTGATGTGCTACACATGACGATTACTATGATTGTGCCACAGATTACAAATAATCGGTAGAAATAAATGCTATGAATAAATCTAAATTTCTTCATAATATATTAATAAGGTGTAATGTGTAATTTAAACAGAAAGGAAACAAAATTTTCATTTAAATTTCTTTTATTAACATGATTTATTCATTATTAACTGAAATTCCTCAGAAACTTCATTTAAACTTGATTGGTCCGATGAGGAGTCTTCAGTAATATTTATGATTAGCTCTTGTGTGCATAAATTATCAAATGCAATGTCCCGGCCCCAATCAGACATTATGACTCTCTTAGTTCTCTCCACCACACTCGCCCAGTTTTCGGTCGTCACGTTTTCTAGTAATTTTAACATTTTATTCGCTGTGAATGGGGGGCTTGTATTGCTTCTTGCAGCATGCCCTTTTACTTGTGCCCATATAAGTTTGATGGCGTTGTATTGGCAGTGATACGGAGGAATCCTAAGGAAGATATGGCCATACTCTGCTGCCATTTCATCGATCACATACCGTTTTGGTTTCTTCTTGTTTTTTAATATTTTTAATAATTCTATTTTTAACATAGAATTCATTTCTCTATTCTATATATTCATTCATTCTACATTTTCTCCTTTATCGCATAGCCAATTAATAATTTCATGTTTATTATTGGCTTGTGTTGGCATTTTGTCAATTAGGCGAGAGTGGTAGGGCGCGTTATCAATAAAAATTATTGATGGTTCTTCCAACGGTAGAAGCATATTCTTCCTTATTATTAACCACGAACGCGAACGTAAATGCGTGTGATTAGCACGGGCGTTTTGTTGCGAGTGACAGACCACGTCAAAATGCAGACCGGGCGGTTGGTTAATGTTGCAAGTTGACTTATATAATTTTACGATTTTATGATGCAATTTTTAGTTTCTAATATTTATTTTTATATTAATAAATAAAGATCTAAGAGAATATTAAATCGAAACGCACGTTTATCGAAATCGCTTATTTTTTTTACGTACCTAATTCGAATAATGATATTAGTACAATCGGAATGGTATCACATTTGAGATACTTTCGTACATCACTAACTTTGTCAATCGTCGAACTGTCAAAAGACTATTAATATAATGGACAGAGTTTTTTTATAAAGCGAAGTCATACTCGTAGATAGAAAGATAAATAAATTTCAAATTGGTTTTGATTTGTTTTTCAGTAGAAAACAAAAACAAATTACAGTTGTTAATGAAAGGCAAATTAGACGCAGACTTGGCTAGGGACAAAAACGCTTTACTACCCGCTAGATTGCTCCTAATTCGGCCTAATGGCAGAGAAACCTTTGGCATCGTGTTCTTGGATGACTTAGCTGGCAACAATGGCCGCCCAGTTGAAGTATCTCTTCCTCTGTGATAGATATCCTGAGAATTTCTTTATTTAATAATTTTTATTTTGGTTTTATAAAAATCAAACAAATTAGGTATTTCACTTTATTAAACATTCCGTTTATCATATTTTTCACAAAAATACTAAGTATTAAACAATATCTGGTAAAAAAAAAACAAAGCGACGACTACAGATTATAGGGTTGTTAGATGGATATCATGTACGGCTTCAGTCATCTTCTATAATTGTTCCATATATTGTACTGATTTAGCCATGTTCTTGTTTAGTCATGATTACAATTTGTGTAAGTCATATTATATTGTTTGTCACAGTAACATCTGGAGTCTTGACTGGAGGAGCTCATTATGTGAACAAAAATATAAGACATTGAAGAAATGTTTCAGGGGATTAGATTCCGATTTTGGACTGGGAATGACTCGAATATGAATTTTTTTAAGCATTTAGTGTGCTAACTTTTTCAAAACATTTAGCTTGGATTCAGTGAACATCCAGGACGAGACTTGGAATCAAGAACATGTCTAAAACCGAATATGACATCCATCTAACAAGCCAGATTGTAGATACGTAGGTACTACATGATACAAATTTAACTTTATTATCAGTAACAAACAAATATCTTATATCATAGTAAGTTAGGACTTTGTTCCGATGTTCATTAAGAGAGGGCACTGCCAACGTCAAATTTAGGAGGAACATGGGCGTATTAAAATTAAGCATTCAAAGTTGGAAGAACAGGCTCTATAGAACAAATTAGGTAAATCACTATATTTAAAAAATTTGGTCACCAGAGCTTAATGATAGTGATTCGTATGGTCATGTAACTGCCTTGCGTTTAGTGGTTAACTCAAGTAACTCAGTATGCATTATGTTTTTTTGATCCTTAAACCATACCGCACTTCCAACCTCGTGCTCTCCTCTAGTGGAAACTCATAATATATAAACTAGTCATCGGAGTCACTCGTCGGGACTAATACAAATATTGAAGATCGTGCTGAAATTTTTTTCTTCGCCAATAAATTATCAACCAGTTTCGTTATATCTTCTTCGCTGCTCACATCACTAAGGACTACAATTATATCTCTGGTTCTAGATCTATGTTTATTTTCTTTTTTCTTCAGTTTCGTTTTATGTGACTTAGGTAGTTTTATTTGGGATGTCTGGAGAAAAATGACGTTTTCTTTTTTGTATCGATTTGGCGATATGTATTCGTAATTAATTCTTTCCGAGCTTCTGCTTGAAGTAGTATGCTCGTAAACCATATCATTACTGCAATCAACAGAGACAACACAACTTAAGAATTTAATAATATACCGTACCGTACCGTATTACAGGTATGTGCCCGACCCAGTTCTTGAAAATGGTCGTGCCACGTTGTACTGGGATCGATCAATCATCACTGACAGGACTATTTTAGCCAATAAGCCTGATATAGTGGTGATTGATCGATCAGAGCATCTCGCAATAATTGATTTTTCCCGAAAAAGACAAACAAATAAAATATTTGGACTTGGCTCACGAGATTGTCGACATGTGGGATGTGGATTCAGCAATTATTGCGAGATGCTTTTTATGATTTTTATTTTACCCGATATTTTTTTGTTTCAAATACATATTTTGTCGATACCAAGTCATCTCACCTAATTCAGAGACCTAATTTGGTGACCTTATATAGTAAATGTTTAATTTTTCATTCACTCTCGTGAGTGTCGTTACAACTTAAGAATTTCACGCATTATTGCTATATATTATGTGTAAATTACGATGACTTGAGTAAAAAATGTATATATGTTGTGGGGACCGTATTGGTTTTATTTCTTTAATAAATAATTCTGGATAATCTGGATAAGGATAGCAATCGATTTACGGTTAGTGATTGTCACATCTCTATCTTTTTTTCAGTCCCGTATGACTTTGTAAGTGCATAAGCCACCTTTTTTAAAATAAAATTGTAAACATGACGCTTGTTCAAAGTTACTTCGTCGGTTTCGTAGCCATCTGTCATAGAGATCGGGCTATACTGAAAGGACTAAAGTAAATTAGATAATTAATATGATCACGCATTAAATTAAAGAACCGGGCAGAATTTATTTCGATGTTTCATTTAAACCCCTCAACTATCAAAAATAAATTATCAGAAATGTAACCATGAACTTAATATTATTGGGATTGATAACATTTTTTTATACCACTTTGTACCAGACAAGCACACGGCCCACCTGATGGGAAGCGGTTACCGCGGCCAATGAACGTGTTTTTATGGGGGCGTCATACTGGCGCTGCCGACCCCATAAAAAACTTCTGATTGAACACTTATTGCAGTCGCTTAGGAAAACCACAGCAGGGATTGCTCAGCAGTGAAGTACCACCCCTACTAACATTCTCTGGCTATTTCCGCACGAAAAAAAGGCACAGTATCGGAGACAAAACTAAAAAATCAAAGATCATGAAAATCGGTCCACCTTTCTCCAGTTATAAAGGGTGTCACTAACCCGACTTTTATTTATGTAGATTAAATAGATAAGGACACTGTATTTTTAAGAAAATAAATCCCCAGCAATAAAATTAGGGATTTCAAGAAGAAAGTATACTAGTACATTACATTTTATAAATATTACATTTTATGAAGAACAACTTACCTTATTACGGTGCCTGCTGCAGAATCGTCAATATTATTTTTATAGCAAAATTCCGTCCAATCTGATTCTTCAAAAGTGTTATTGAAACGTTCATCTGATACAGAATAACATAAATAGCGAGACTCCGATGTAGCGCCACTCTCCGCTATTGTAATCACGCTAGGTATAGAGCTCCTGGTCATTCGTCCACTTGAAGTTATAGAAAACTCACTTGCGCTCAAACTTAGAGAAATTGGGCTTTTTAGAAATAAATTTGAGTTAAAACTATCTTGAGACGGGCTTTCTCTCATTAGATAATCCATTGAACTGGGAGACTGACAAATATCGTTCAATAATTCAAAATGTTTTGAACAATCAAAGTACCTCTTGGAGTCAACCCTTGAAGTCCCATGTGAAGTCTTATTGGGGTATGAATATTTTTTTTGATCATTGCGTCTATATTTCACCTCATTTTGATTTTTAAGAGGATCAGCCTCATGTGGAGATGAATTATTAGAAATATCGATAATGCTACTTGGTGACGTTCCAGAATTATGCGCGTTCTTGAAAGAGTTCAAAAAATTATTTCTATACGAGGAGCTATCAAATAGAACCTCCAGTGGTACATGCATTTCTCCACAATAGCCAAGTTTTGAATTTTTATTGTCATTTCTATCACGATACTCTATACAGTTGGTATTTTCTTTAGAATATGTAGGGACACCAATAGCGCTACCAACAGTAACTTTTATACCCTCATTATCAACAAAGACTCCACCCTTAACGCCAGGAATACATTCATCTGGACAGGGACAAAGCGAAGAAATATCTGGTGATGTCACTCTAATCTTGACGTAACTGTGCTTAAATCTAATTTTTTTTTTATCGCAGCCACATCCTCTGTCGCATGTTGTAGATTTTATTATGTCTTCAAATTCTTCTGCGATTCCAGCTTGAGATTTGGCTGTTTTTTTTTCAGCAATTTTTTTTGATGGTGTTATTCCTACTTTTTTTGATTTGGTCTTTATTTTACCTAGTTTTTCTGACGGAGTGACCTCTGGCGGTAGACCAGCCTCCACTCTAATTTTTTTAACTAATTCCTTTTCTGATGGTGTAGTTCCTTCAGGCATAGGCAGACCAGCCGCGGCAAGACCTCTAAGTATTTTTTCTTTTTCAGCTGGCGTCTTACCGGTAAGAGGCGTAAATAAACCTTCTGCTTTAGCTTTGCGTATTACCTCTTTTTCAGACGGAGTCTTTCCTGTTGGAGGTATTCCGGCCTCTGCTCCAATTTTACGTATCAATGATTTTTCTGATGGGGTTTTACCTTCCGGTAAAGGTACGCCCATTTCCGCTAGCCCACGAAGTATTTTTTCTTTTCTACCTATTGATTTGCCTTCTAGTGGTGTAAGTAATCCGGCAGCTTTTGCTTTTCGCAATTTTTCCGATGGTATTCTAGAAGGTGCAGCTTCAGCTTTAACTTTCGCTATTAGTGCTTTTTCCGAGGGACTTCTACCTTCGGGTAATGGTATTCCTAATCCTGCCTGAGTTCTGAGAACTTTTTCCTTCTCGGCTGGCGACAAACCTTCTAGTGGGATTAATCCGCCAGCAGCAGCTGCCTTCTCATACTTTTCCTTCAAAGACTTGGTTGTTGGTTCTGGTGGAAGACCTAGATCCTTTCGAATTGCTGCGGCAATTTTTTTTTCAGATGCTGTTCTTGGTTCTGGGAGTGGCAATCCTTGTTTTGCTAGTCCTCTCATGATTTTTTCTTTTTGCTCTGGTGTTTTTCCTTCAAGTGGAGTCAGTAAGCCGGCAGCTTTGGCTTTCCGAAACATTTCTGTGGGTATTTTAGAAGGCACTTTAGATTCAGCAGCTACTTTGGCAATGAGCGCTTTTTCGGAAGGTGTTCTACCTTCGGGTAATGGTATTCCTAACTCTGCTTGAGTCTTGAGAACTTTTTCTTTTTGTGCTGGTGACAAACCTTCAAGAGGAACTAGCGCACCAGCTGCAGCTGCCTTTTCATGCTTTTCTTTTAAAGACTTAGTCGAAGGTTCCGGTGGAAGACCCAGTTCCTTACGAATTTTTGCCGCAATTTTTTTTTCTGATGCTGTTTTTGCTTCAGGAAGTGGTAGTCCTTCTGCTGCCAGTCCTCTCATAATCTTTTCCTTTTGCTCTGGAGTTTTACCTTCAAGTGGCGTTATCAAACCAGCAGCTTTAGCTTTCCTAATCTTCTCTGATGGGATCTTGGAAGGTCTCTTAGCTTCAGCTGCAACTTTAGCTATGAGTGCCTTTTCAGAGGGAGTTCTTCCCTCGGGCAGAGGTATACCTAATTCAGCTTGGGTTTTAAGAGCTTTTTCTTTCTCTGCGGGTGATAAACCTTCCAATGGAACCAAAGCTCCGGCAGCTGCTGCTTTTTCATACTTGTCTTTCATGGATTTAGTGGTGGGTTCCGGTGGTAAACCTAACTCCTTTCGAATTTTCTCAGCCAACTTTTTTTCCGATGCAGTTTTTGCTTCAGGAAGTGGTAATCCTTCTGCTGCAAGTCCTCTCATTATCTTTTCCTTTTGCTCTGGAGTTTTTCCTTTAAGTGGTGTTATTAAACCAGCAGCTTTAGCTTTCCTAATCTTCTCTGATGGGATCTTGGAAGGTCTCTTAGCTTCAGCTGCAACTTTAGCTATGAGTGCCTTTTCAGAGGGAGTTCTTCCCTCGGGCAGAGGTATACCTAATTCAGCTTGGGTTTTAAGAGCTTTTTCTTTCTCTGCGGGTGATAAACCTTCTAAGGGAACCAAAGCTCCGGCAGCTGCTGCTTTTTCATATTTGTCTTTCATGGATTTAGTGGCGGGTTCCGGTGGTAAACCTAACTCCTTTCGAATTTTCTCAGCTAATTTTTTTTCCGATGCCGTTTTTGCTTCAGGAAGTGGTAATCCTTCTGCTGCTAGTCCTCTCATTATCTTTTCCTTTTGCTCTGGAGTTTTCCCTTTAAGTGGTGTTATTAAACCAGCAGCTTTAGCTTTCCTAATCTTCTCTGATGGGATCTTGGAAGGTCTCTTAGCTTCAGCTGCAACTTTAGCTATGAGTGCCTTTTCAGAGGGAGTTCTTCCCTCTGGTAGAGGTATACCTAATTCAGCTTGGGTTTTAAGAGCTTTTTCTTTCTCTGCGGGTGATAAACCTTCTAAGGGAACCAAAGCTCCGGCAGCTGCTGCTTTTTCATACTTGTCTTTCATGGATTTAGTGGCGGGTTCCGGTGGTAAACCTAATTCCTTTCGAATTTTCTCAGCCAACTTTTTTTCCGATGCTGTTTTAGCTTCAGGAAGTGGTAATCCTTCTGCTGCTAGTCCCCTCATTATCTTTTCCTTTTGCTCTGGAGTTTTCCCTTTAAGTGGTGTTATTAAACCAGCAGCTTTAGCTTTCCTAATCTTCTCTGATGGGATCTTGGAAGGTCTCTTAGCTTCAGCTGCAACTTTAGCTATGAGTGCCTTTTCAGAGGGAGTTCTTCCCTCGGGCAGAGGTATACCTAATTCAGCTTGGGTTTTAAGAGCTTTTTCTTTCTCTGCGGGTGATAAACCTTCTAAGGGAACCAAAGCTCCGGCAGCTGCTGCTTTTTCATACTTGTCTTTCATGGATTTAGTGGTGGGTTCTGGTGGTAAACCTAACTCCTTTCGAATTTTCTCAGCCATCTTTTTTTCCGATGCTGTTTTAGCTTCAGGAAGTGGTAATCCTTCTTTTGCAAGTCCTCTCATTATCTTTTCCTTTTGCTCTGGAGTTTTTCCTTCAAGTGGTGTTATTAAACCAGCAGCTTTAGCTTTCCTAATCTTTTCTGATGGGATCTTGGAAGGTCTCTTAGCTTCAGCTGCAACTTTAGCTATGAGTGCCTTTTCAGAGGGAGTTCTTCCCTCGGGCAGAGGTATACCTAATTCAGCTTGGGTTTTAAGAGCTTTTTCTTTCTCTGCGGGTGATAAACCTTCTAAGGGAACCAAAGCTCCGGCAGCGGCTGCTTTTTCATACTTGTCTTTCATGGATTTAGTGGTGGGTTCTGGTGGTAAACCTAACTCCTTTCGAATTTTCTCAGCCAACTTTTTTTCCGATGCTGTTTTAGCTTCAGGAAGTGGTAATCCTTCTTTTGCAAGTCCTCTCATTATCTTTTCCTTTTGCTCTGGAGTTTTTCCTTCAAGTGGTGTTATTAAACCAGCAGCTTTAGCCTTCCTAATCTTTTCTGATGGGATCTTGGCAGGTCTCTTAGCTTCAGCTGCAACTTTAGCTATGAGTGCCTTTTCAGAGGGAGTTCTTCCCTCGGGCAGGGGCATGCCTAAATCAGCTTGAGTTTTAAGTACTTTTTCTTTCTCTGCAGGCGATAATCCTTCAAGAGGAACCAGAGCGCCGGCAGCTGCTGCTTTTACATACTTGTCTTTCATGGATTGTGTAGTGGGTTCGGGTGGTAAACCTAAGTCTTTTCTAACTTTTGCAGCCAACTTTTTCTCCGATGCTGTTTTAGGTTCAGGGAGCGGCAATCCTTGTTCTGCAAGTCCTCTCATTATTTTTTCCTTTTGCTCTGGAGTTTTTCCTTCAAGTGGTGTTATTAAACCAGCAGCTTTAGCTTTCCTGATCTTCTCTGATGGGATCTTGGAAGGTCTCTTAGCTTCAGCTGCAACTTTAGCTATGAGTGCCTTTTCAGAGGGAGTTCTTCCCTCGGGCAGAGGTATACCTAATTCAGCTTGGGTTTTAAGAGCTTTTTCTTTCTCTGCGGGTGATAAACCTTCTAAGGGAACCAAAGCTCCGGCAGCTGCTGCTTTTTCATACTTGTCTTTCATGGATTTAGTGGTGGGTTCTGGTGGTAAACCTAACTCCTTTCGAATTTTCTCAGCCAACTTTTTTTCCGATGCTGTTTTAGCTTCAGGAAGTGGTAATCCTTCTTTTGCAAGTCCTCTCATTATCTTTTCCTTTTGCTCTGGAGTTTTTCCTTCAAGTGGTGTTATTAAACCAGCAGCTTTAGCTTTCCTAATCTTTTCTGATGGGATCTTGGAAGGTCTCTTAGCTTCAGCTGCAACTTTAGCTATGAGTGCCTTTTCAGAGGGAGTTCTTCCCTCGGGCAGAGGTATACCTAATTCAGCTTGGGTTTTAAGAGCTTTTTCTTTCTCTGCGGGTGATAAACCTTCTAAGGGAACCAAAGCTCCGGCAGCGGCTGCTTTTTCATACTTGTCTTTCATGGATTTAGTGGTGGGTTCTGGTGGTAAACCTAATTCCTTTCGAATTTTCTCAGCCAACTTTTTTTCCGATGCTGTTTTAGCTTCAGGAAGTGGTAATCCTTCTTTTGCAAGTCCTCTCATTATCTTTTCCTTTTGTTCTGGAGTTTTTCCTTCAAGTGGTGTTATTAAACCAGCAGCTTTAGCTTTCCTAATCTTTTCAGATGGGATCTTGGATGGTCTCTTAGCTTCAGCTGCAACTTTAGCTATGAGTGCCTTTTCAGAGGGAGTTCTTCCCTCGGGCAGGGGCATGCCTAAATCAGCTTGAGTTTTAAGTACTTTTTCTTTTTCTGCAGGCGATAATCCTTCAAGAGGAACTAGAGCGCCGGCAGCTGCTGCTTTTACATACTTGTCTTTCATGGATTGTGTAGTGGGTTCGGGTGGTAAACCTAAGTCTTTTCTAACTTTTGCAGCCAACTTTTTTTCCGATGCTGTTTTAGCTTCAGGAAGTGGTAATCCTTCTTTTGCAAGTCCTCTCATTATCTTTTCCTTTTGCTCTGGAGTTTTTCCTTCAAGTGGTGTTATTAAACCAGCAGCTTTAGCCTTCCTAATCTTTTCTGATGGGATCTTGGCAGGTCTCTTAGCTTCAGCTGCAACTTTAGCTATGAGTGCCTTTTCAGAGGGAGTTCTTCCCTCGGGCAGGGGCATGCCTAAATCAGCTTGAGTTTTAAGTACTTTTTCTTTCTCTGCAGGCGATAATCCTTCAAGAGGAACCAGAGCGCCGGCAGCTGCTGCTTTTACATACTTGTCTTTCATGGATTGTGTAGTGGGTTCGGGTGGTAAACCTAAGTCTTTTCTAACTTTTGCAGCCAACTTTTTCTCCGATGCTGTTTTAGGTTCAGGGAGCGGCAATCCTTGTTCTGCAAGTCCTCTCATTATTTTTTCCTTTTGCTCTGGAGTTTTTCCTTCAAGTGGTGTTATTAAACCAGCAGCTTTAGCTTTCCTGATCTTCTCTGATGGGATCTTGGAAGGTCTCTTAGCTTCAGCTGCAACTTTAGCTATGAGTGCCTTTTCAGAGGGAGTTCTTCCCTCGGGCAGAGGTATACCTAATTCAGCTTGGGTTTTAAGAGCTTTTTCTTTCTCTGCGGGTGATAAACCTTCTAAGGGAACCAAAGCTCCGGCAGCTGCTGCTTTTTCATACTTGTCTTTCATGGATTTAGTGGTGGGTTCTGGTGGTAAACCTAACTCCTTTCGAATTTTCTCAGCCAACTTTTTTTCCGATGCTGTTTTAGCTTCAGGAAGTGGTAATCCTTCTTTTGCAAGTCCTCTCATTATCTTTTCCTTTTGCTCTGGAGTTTTTCCTTCAAGTGGTGTTATTAAACCAGCAGCTTTAGCTTTCCTAATCTTTTCTGATGGGATCTTGGAAGGTCTCTTAGCTTCAGCTGCAACTTTAGCTATGAGTGCCTTTTCAGAGGGAGTTCTTCCCTCGGGCAGAGGTATACCTAATTCAGCTTGGGTTTTAAGAGCTTTTTCTTTCTCTGCGGGTGATAAACCTTCTAAGGGAACCAAAGCTCCGGCAGCGGCTGCTTTTTCATACTTGTCTTTCATGGATTTAGTGGTGGGTTCTGGTGGTAAACCTAATTCCTTTCGAATTTTCTCAGCCAACTTTTTTTCCGATGCTGTTTTAGCTTCAGGAAGTGGTAATCCTTCTTTTGCAAGTCCTCTCATTATCTTTTCCTTTTGTTCTGGAGTTTTTCCTTCAAGTGGTGTTATTAAACCAGCAGCTTTAGCTTTCCTAATCTTTTCAGATGGGATCTTGGATGGTCTCTTAGCTTCAGCTGCAACTTTAGCTATGAGTGCCTTTTCAGAGGGAGTTCTTCCCTCGGGCAGGGGCATGCCTAAATCAGCTTGAGTTTTAAGTACTTTTTCTTTCTCTGCAGGCGATAATCCTTCAAGAGGAACTAGAGCGCCGGCAGCTGCTGCTTTTACATACTTGTCTTTCATGGATTGTGTAGTGGGTTCGGGTGGTAAACCTAAGTCTTTTCTAACTTTTGCAGCCAACTTTTTTTCCGATGCTGTTTTAGCTTCAGGAAGTGGTAATCCTTCTTTTGCAAGTCCTCTCATTATCTTTTCCTTTTGCTCTGGAGTTTTTCCTTCAAGTGGTGTTATTAAACCAGCAGCTTTAGCTTTCCTAATCTTTTCTGATGGGATCTTGGAAGGTCTCTTAGCTTCAGCTGCAACTTTAGCTATGAGTGCCTTTTCAGAGGGAGTTCTTCCCTCGGGCAGGGGCATGCCTAAATCAGCTTGAGTTTTAAGTACTTTTTCTTTCTCTGCAGGCGATAATCCTTCAAGAGGAACCAGAGCGCCGGCAGCTGCTGCTTTTACATACTTGTCTTTCATGGATTGTGTAGTGGGTTCGGGTGGTAAACCTAAGTCTTTTCTAACTTTTGCAGCCAACTTTTTCTCCGATGCTGTTTTAGGTTCAGGGAGCGGCAATCCTTGTTCTGCAAGTCCTCTCATTATTTTTTCCTTTTGCTCTGGAGTTTTTCCTTCAAGAGGTGTTATTAAACCAGCAGCTTTAGCTTTCCTGATCTTCTCTGATGGGATTTTGGAAGGTCTCTTAGCTTCAGCTGCAACTTTAGCTATGAGTGCCTTTTCAGAGGGAGTTCTTCCCTCGGGCAGAGGTAAACCTAATTCAGCTTGGGTTTTAAGAGCTTTTTCTTTCTCTGCGGGTGATAAACCTTCTAATGGAACCAAAGCTCCGGCAGCTGCTGCTTTTTCATACTTGTCTTTCATGGATTTAGTGGTGGGTTCTGGTGGTAAACCTAACTCCTTTCGAATTTTCTCAGCCAACTTTTTTTCCGATGCTGTTTTAGCTTCAGGAAGTGGTAATCCTTCTTTTGCAAGTCCTCTCATTATCTTTTCCTTTTGCTCTGGAGTTTTTCCTTCAAGTGGTGTTATTAAACCAGCAGCTTTAGCTTTCCTAATCTTCTCTGATGGGATCTTGGAAGGTCTCTTAGCTTCAGCTGCAACTTTTGCTATGAGTGCCTTTTCAGAGGGAG
The DNA here is from genome assembly GCA_946251805.1 of Cybosia mesomella. Taxonomy (NCBI): domain Eukaryota; kingdom Metazoa; phylum Arthropoda; class Insecta; order Lepidoptera; family Erebidae; genus Cybosia; species Cybosia mesomella. The sequence goes on from OX276388.1 coordinate 5,036,038, forward strand.
TTCTTCCCTCGGGCAGAGGTATACCTAATTCAGCTTGGGTTTTAAGAGCTTTTTCTTTCTCTGCGGGTGATAAACCTTCTAAGGGAACCAAAGCTCCGGCAGCTGCTGCTTTTTCATACTTGTCTTTCATGGATTTAGTGGTGGGTTCCGGTGGTAAACCTAACTCCTTTCGAATTTTATCAGCCAACTTTTTTTCCGATGCTGTTTTTGCTTCAGGAAGTGGTAATCCTTCTGCTGCAAGTCCTCTCATTATCTTTTCCTTTTGCTCTGGAGGTTTTCCTTCAAGTGGTGTTATTAAACCAGCAGCTTTAGCTTTCCTAATCTTTTCTGATGGGATCTTGGAAGGTCTCTTAGCTTCAGCTGCAACTTTAGCTATGAGTGCCTTTTCAGAGGGAGTTCTTCCCTCGGGCAGAGGTATACCTAATTCTGCTTGCTTCCTGAGAACTCGCTCTTTCCCTGCATGTGACAAACCATCCAATGGAAGAAGTGCGCCCGCAGCGGCTGCTTTTTCATGCTTATTCTTCATTGATGCCGTTGTTGGATCTGGTGGCAGACCCATTTCTTTTCGAATCTTGGCCGCTAGTTTTTTCTCCGATGCAGTTTTAGCTTCAGGAAGGGGCAGACCTTGTTTCGCTAATCCTCTCATAATTTTCTCTTTCTGCTCGGGAGTTTTCCCTTCAAGTGGCGTCATCAAACCAGCAGCTTTAGCTTTCCTAAAAATTTCTGTTGGAATTTTTGGCGGTGCTTTTACTTCAGCAGCAACTTTTTCAATTAGTGCCTTTTCAGAAGGAGTTCTACCTTCAGGCAGAGGAATACCCATCTCTGCCTGAGCCTTTAATATTTTTTCTTTTTCTGCGGGTGGTAAACCTTCTAGAGGAATAAGTACACCGGCAGCTGCTGCTTTTTCATACCTATCTTTAATCGATTTGGTAGCAGGTTCGGGTGGTAAACCTAATTCTTTTCTAATTTTGTCTGCTAAAATCTTTTCCGAAGCTGTTTTCGCTTCAGGAAGGGGCAAACCTTGTTCTGCAAGTCCTCTCATGATCTTTTCCTTTTGCTCTGGAGTTTTTCCTTCAAGTGGCGTTATTAAACCAGCAGCTTTTGCTTTTCTTATTTTCTCTGATGGGATCTTGGTAGGTTTCTTAGCCTCAGCAGCTACTTTTGCAATAAGTGCTTTTTCGGAAGGAGTTCTTCCTTCCGGTAGTGGTATGCCTAAATCTGCCTGCGTCTTTAACACTCTTTCTTTTTCAGCAGGTGACAAACCTTCAAGTGGGACAAGTGCGCCGGCTGCAGCGGCTTTTTCATGTTTTTCTTTTATTGACGGTGTCGTGGGTTCTGGAGGAAGACCCATTTCCTTTCGAATCTTTTCAGCCAACTTTTTCTCTGATGCTGTTTTAGCCTCGGGAAGGGGCAAACCTTGTTTAGCTAAACCTCTCATTATTTTTTCTTTTTGTTCTGGTGGTTTCCCCTCAAGTGGAGTAAGTAAACCCGCAGCCTTTGCTTTTCGGAATATCTCTGTTGGTATTTTCGCCGGCGCTTTTGATTCGGCTGCAACTTTAGCTATGAGTGCCTTTTCAGAAGGAGTTCTTCCTTCGGGCAGAGGTATACCTAATTCAGCTTGTGTTTTAAGAGCTTTTTCTTTCTCTGCGGGTGATAAACCTTCTAAGGGAACCAAAGCTCCGGCAGCTGCTGCTTTTTCATACTTGCCTTTCATGGATTTAGTGGTGGGTTCCGGTGGTAAACCTAACTCCTTTCGAATTTTCTCAGCCAACTTTTTTTCCGATGCTGTTTTTGCTTCAGGAAGTGGTAATCCTTGTGCTGCAAGTCCTCTCATTATCTTTTCCTTTTGCTCTGGAGTTTTTCCTTCAAGTGGTGTTATTAAACCAGCAGCTTTAGCTTTCCTAATCTTTTCTGATGGGATCTTGGAAGGTCTCTTAGCTTCAGCTGCAACTTTAGCTATGAGTGCCTTTTCTGAAGGAGTTCTTCCCTCGGGCAGGGGTACACCTAAATCAGCTTGGGTTCTAAGAATTTTCTCTTTTTCCGCAGGAGATAAACCTTCCAGGGGGACCAAAGCTCCAGCAGCAGCTGCTTTGTCATACTTGTCTTTCACAGATTTTGTGGTAGGTTCCGGTGGTAATCCTAATTCTTTTCGAATTTTTGCAGCCAACTTTTTCTCCGATGCTGTTTTAGCTTCAGGAAGTGGCAATCCTTGTTCTGCAAGTCCTCTCATTATTTTTTCCTTTTGCTCTGGAGTTTTTCCCTCAAGTGGCGTTATCAAACCAGCCGCTTTAGCTTTTCTAATCCTCTCTGAGGGGATCTTGGAAGGTCTCTTAGCTTCAGCTGCAACTTTAGCTATGAGTGCCTTTTCAGAAGAGGTTCTGCCTTCGGGTAGGGGTATACCCAATTCAGCTTGTGTTTTTAAAATATTTTCTTTTTCTGCGGGTGATAAACCTTCTAAAGGTACCAGAGCACCAGCAGCAGCTGCTTTTTCATACTTACCTTTCATGGATTTAGTGGTAGGTTCTGGAGGTAAACCTAAGTCCTTTCGAACTTTCGCAAGCAACTTTTTCTCCGATGCTGTTTTAGCTTCGGGGAGTGGCAGTCCTTGTTCTGCAAGTCCCCGCATAATTTTTTCTTTTTGTTCAGGTGTTTTACCTTCAAGTGGTGTGATAAGACCAGCAGCTTTTGCTTTACGTAATTTTTCACTCGTGGTCTTAGTTGGTGGTTTTCCTTGAATTTTTGCTATAAGTGCCTTTTCAGAAGGGGTTCGCCCTTCTGGTAATGGGATTCCCATTTTGGCCTGTTCTTTTAAAATTCTTTCCTTTTCATCGGGAGTTAGTCCTTCTAGTGGAATAAGTATGCCAGCGGCTGCTGCTCTATCATGTTTGTCACGCATTGATGGTGTTGAAGGTGGAGGTGGAAGTCCCAATTCTTTGCGTACTTTCTCTGAAATTTTTCTTTCTGATGGCGTTCTTCCTTCTGGGATGGGTAAACCTTGTTTAGCTAATCCTTTTATGATCTTTTCTTTTTCCGCTGGTGACTTTCCTTGCAGAGGGGTAAAAAGCCCTAGCGCTTTAGCTTTTCTTAATTTGTCTGACGGTAATCGTACTTTTGCAGGTATTTCTCTTTCAGATTCAGGGGTCAAGAGACTACAAATACATTCATCTACGGGTCCCGTACCTTCTTTGATTCCTTTTGCGGTTTTTTTCTCCAGCTTTTCCCTTTCTGCAGGTGGAAGAGCGGGAGGCCCCATATATTGTGATGGATGTTTCTTAACATCAGTCAATATCTTATTTATTAGTGCTTTTTCTGAAGGTGTTCGTCCTTCGGGCAATGGGATACCTAATTTCGCTTGATTTTTAAGAACTCTTTCTTTCTCAGCTGGCGATAAACCTTCAAGAGGAACAAGTGCGCCGGCTGCAGCCGCTTTTTCATGTTTTTCTTTCATTGACGGTGTCGTGGGTTCTGGGGGCAGACCCATTTCCTTTCGAATCTTTTCAGCCAACTTTTTCTCTGATGCTGTTTTAGCCTCGGGAAGGGGTAATCCTTGTTTAGCTAGACCTCTCATAATTTTTTCTTTTTGTTCTGGTGGTTTCCCCTCAAGTGGAGTAAGTAAACCCGCAGCCTTTGCTTTTCGGAATATCTCTGTTGGTATTTTCGCCGGCGCTTTTGATTCGGCTGCAACTTTAGCTATGAGTGCCTTTTCAGAGGGAGTTCTTCCCTCGGGCAGAGGTATACCTAATTCAGCTTGGGTTTTAAGAGCTTTTTCTTTCTCTGCGGGTGATAAACCTTCTAAGGGAACTAAAGCTCCGGCAGCTGCTGCTTTTTCATACTTGTCTTTCATGGATTTAGTGGTGGGTTCCGGTGGTAAACCTAACTCCTTTCGAATTTTCTCAGCCAACTTTTTTTCCGATGCTGTTTTTGCTTCAGGAAGTGGTAATCCTTGTGCTGCAAGTCCTCTCATTATCTTTTCCTTTTGCTCTGGAGTTTTTCCTTCAAGTGGTGTTATTAAACCAGCAGCTTTAGCTTTCCTAATCTTTTCTGATGGGATCTTGGAAGGTCTCTTAGCTTCAGCTGCAACTTTAGCTATGAGTGCCTTTTCTGAAGGAGTTCTTCCCTCGGGCAGGGGTACACCTAAATCAGCTTGGGTTCTAAGAATTTTCTCTTTTTCCGCAGGTGATAAACCTTCCAGGGGGACCAAAGCTCCAGCAGCAGCTGCTTTGTCATACTTGTCTTTCAGAGATTTTGTGGTAGGTTCCGGTGGTAATCCTAATTCTTTTCGAATTTTCGCGGCCAACTTTTTCTCTGATGCTGTTTTAGCTTCAGGTAGTGGCAATCCTTGTTCTGCAAGTCCTCTCATTATTTTTTCCTTTTGCTCTGGAGTTTTTCCCTCAAGTGGCGTTATCAAACCAGCAGCTTTAGCTTTCCTAATCTTCTCTGATGGGACCTTGGAAGGTCTCTTGGCTTCAGCAGCAACTTTAGCTATAAGTGCTTTTTCCGAGGGAGTTCTTCCCTCGGGCAGGGGCATGCCTAAATCAGCTTGAGTTTTAAGTACTTTTTCTTTCTCTGCAGGCGATAATCCTTCAAGAGGAACCAGAGCGCCGGCAGCTGCTGCTTTTACATACTTGTCATTCATGGATTTTGTAGTGGGTTCGGGTGGTAAACCTAAGTCTTTTCTAACTTTTGCAGCCAACTTTTTCTCCGATGCTGTTTTAGGTTCAGGGAGCGGCAATCCTTGTTCTGCAAGTCCTCTCATTATCTTTTCCTTTTGCTCTGGAGTTTTTCCTTCAAGTGGTGTTATTAAACCAGCAGCTTTAGCTTTCCTAATCTTCTCTGATGGGATCTTGGAAGGTCTCTTAGCTTCAGCTGCAACTTTAGCTATGAGTGCCTTTTCAGAGGGAGTTCTTCCCTCAGGCAGAGGTATACCTAATTCAGCTTGGGTTTTAAGAGCTTTTTCTTTCTCTGCGGGTGATAAACCTTCTAATGGAACCAAAGCTCCGGCAGCTGCTGCTTTTTCATACTTGTCTTTCATGGATTTAGTGGTGGGTTCTGGTGGTAAACCTAACTCCTTTCGAATTTTCTCAGCCAACTTTTTTTCCGATGCTGTTTTAGCTTCAGGAAGTGGTAATCCTTCTTTAGCAAGTCCTCTCATTATCTTTTCCTTTTGCTCTGGAGTTTTTCCTTCAAGTGGTGTTATTAAACCAGCAGCTTTAGCTTTCCTAATCTTCTCTGATGGGATCTTGGAAGGTCTCTTAGCTTCAGCTGCAACTTTAGCTATGAGTGCCTTTTCAGAGGGAGTTCTTCCCTCGGGCAGAGGTATACCTAATTCAGCTTGGGTTTTAAGAGCTTTTTCTTTCTCTGCGGGTGATAAACCTTCTAAGGGAACCAAAGCTCCGGCAGCTGCTGCTTTTTCATACTTGTCTTTCATGGATTTAGTGGTGGGTTCCGGTGGTAAAGCTAACTCCTTTCGAATTTTATCAGCCAACTTTTTTTCCGATGCTGTTTTTGCTTCAGGAAGTGGTAATCCTTGTGCTGCAAGTCCTCTCATTATCTTTTCCTTTTGCTCTGGAGTTTTACCTGCAAGTGGCGTTATCAAACCAGCAGCTCTTGCTTTCCTTATTTTCTCTGATGGGATCTTGGAAGGTCTCTTGGCTTCAGCGGCAACTTTAGCTATAAGTGCCTTTTCCGAGGGAGTTCTTCCCTCGGGCAGGGGCATGCCTAAATCAGCTTGAGTTTTAAGTACTTTTTCTTTCTCTGCAGGCGTTAATCCTTCCAGAGGAACCAGAGCACCGGCAGCTGCTGCTTTTACATACTTGTCTTTCATGGATTTTGTAGTGGGTTCGGGTGGTAAACCTAAGTCTTTTCTAACTTTTGCAGCCAACTTTTTCTCCGATGCTGTTTTAGGTTCAGGGAGCGGCAATCCTTGTTCTGCAAGTCCTCTCATTATCTTTTCCTTTTGCTCTGGAGTTTTTCCTTCAAGTGGTGTTATTAAACCAGCAGCTTTAGCTTTCCTAATCTTTTCTGATGGGATCTTGGCAGGTCTCTTAGCTTCAGCTGCAACTTTAGCTATGAGTGCCTTTTCAGAGGGTGTTCTTCCCTCGGGCAGAGGTATACCTAATTCAGCTTGGGTTTTAAGAGCTTTTTCTTTCTCTGCGGGTGATAAACCTTCTAAGGGAACCAAAGCTCCGGCAGCTGCTGCTTTTTCATACTTGTCTTTCATGGATTTAGTGGTGGGTTCTGGTGGTAAACCTAACTCCTTTCGAATTTTCTCAGCCATCTTTTTTTCCGATGCTGTTTTAGCTTCAGGAAGTGGTATTCCTTCTTTCGCAAGTCCTCTCATTATCTTTTCCTTTTGCTCTGGAGTTTTTCCTTCAAGTGGTGTTATTAATCCAGCAGCTTTAGCTTTCCTAATCTTTTCTGATGGGATCTTGGCAGGTCTCTTAGCTTCAGCTGCAACTTTAGCTATGAGTGCCTTTTCAGAGGGAGTTCTTCCCTCGGGCAGAGGTATACCTAATTCAGCTTGGGTTTTAAGAGCTTTTTCTTTCTCTGCGGGTGATAAACCTTCTAAGGGAACTAAAGCTCCGGCAGCTGCTGCTTTTTCATACTTGTCTTTCATGGATTTAGTGGTGGGTTCCGGTGGTAAAGCTAACTCCTTTCGAATTTTCTCGGCCAACTTTTTTTCTGATGCTGTTTTTGCTTCAGGAAGTGGTAATCCTTGTGCTGCAAGTCCCCTCATTATCTTTTCCTTTTGCTCTGGAGTTTTCCCTTCAAGCGGTGTTATTAAACCAGCTGCTTTAGCTTTCCTAATCTTTTCTGATGGGATCTTGGCAGGTCTCTTTGCTTCAGCTGCAACTTTAGCTATGAGTGCCTTTTCAGAGGGAGTTCTTCCCTCGGGCAGCGGTATACCTAATTCAGCTTGGGTTTTAAGAGCTTTTTCTTTCTCTGCGGGTGATAAACCTTCTAAGGGAACCAGAGCTCCAGCCGCAGCTGCTTTTTCATATTTGTCTTTCATGGATTTAGTGGTGGGTTCCGGTGGTAAACCTAATTCCTTCCGAATTTTCTCAGCTAACTTTTTCTCTGATGCTGTTTTAGCTTCGGGGAGTGGCAAACCGTGTTCTGCAAGTCCTCTCATTATCTTTTCCTTTTGCTCTGGAGTTTTCCCTTTAAGTGGTGTTATTAAACCAGCAGCTTTAGCTTTCCTAATCTTCTCTGATGGGATCTTGGAGGGTCTCTTAGCTTCAGCTGCAACTTTAGCTATGAGTTCCTTTTCAGAAGGAGTTCTTCCCTCGGGCAGGGGAATACCCAATTCAGCTTGAGTTTTGAGAACCTTTTCTTTCTCAGCAGGCGATAAACCCTCTAGGGGAACGAGAACGCCAGCTGCGGCTGCTTTTACATACTTGTCTTTCATGGATTGAGTGGTGGGCTCCGGTGGTAAAGCCAATTCTTCTCGAATTTTCGCAGCCAACTTTTTCTCTGATTCCGTTTTAGCTTCGGGGAGTGGCAGACCTTGTTTTGCAAGCCCTCTCATAATCTTTTCTTTTTGTTCTGGAGTTTTTCCTTCGAGTGGAGTAAGAATTCCAGCCGCTTTAGCTGCTCTTAGCTTCTCAGAAGGTATCGCTTTTGGTTGTACTGCTGACTTTACTTTAGCAATCAACGCCTTTTCCGAAGCCGTTCGTCCTTCTGGCAGCTCTAGTCCCATTTCAGCTTGTTTCTTGAGAATTTTTTCTTTTTCCGATGGTGTTTTGCCTTGCAATGGAGTTAAAAGACCAGCTGCTTGAGCTTTGGCGTATTTTTCTTTCATGGATTTCGATTTTGGTTCAAGAGGTATTCCTGCCTCACGTTTTACTTTTTCAATCATTTTTTTTTCTGACGCTGTTTTGCCTTCGGGTAATGGCAGGCCTTGTTCTGCCAAACCTTTCAGTATCTTTTCTCGCTGTTCCGGTGTTTTACCTTCTAATGGCGTTAATAACCCTGCAGCTTTAGCTGCTCTTAATTTTTCGGAGGGTATGGGTACTGGAGGTGGTACTGCAGCTTTAATTTTCCCAATAAGTGCTTTTTCTGAAGCTGTTCGTCCTTCTGGAAGTTCCAATCCCATTTCAGCTTGTCGTTTAAGAATTTTCTCTTTTTGTGATGGAGATTTACCTTCTAATGGTGATATAATACCCGCTGCTTGGGCTCTGGCGTATTTTTCTTTCATTGATTTTGTTTTTGGTTCAGGAGGTATGCCTATCTCTTGTCGTACTTTATCAATAAGTTTCTTTTCTGAAGGAGTTTTCCCTTCTGGTAATGGAAGGCCCTGTGCTGCAAGACCCTTTAGTATTTTTTCTTTATGCTCTGGAGTTTTTCCTTCCAATGGTGTGAATAGGCCTGCAGCTTTAGCTGCTCTCAATTTTTCTGATGTTATTCCGCTTGGTCGTGCCTCCGCTTTTTTTATTTTGGCGATGAGTGCTTTTTCCGAAGCTGTACGTCCTTCCGGCAGTTTCAACCCCATTTCAGCTTGGCGTTTAAGAATTTTTTCTTTTTGTGATGGTGTTTTACCTTCTAATGGTGTCAATATACCAGCTGCTTTAGCTTTTTCATATTTTTCTTTCATTGACTTCGTTTTTGGCTCAGGAGGAATCCCTACTTCACGTTGTACCTTCTCAATCATTTTCTTTTCGGAAGGTGTTTTACCTTCAGGTAATGGGAGTCCTTTTTCTGCTAGTCCTCTTAGTATCTTCTCTTTCTGTTCCGGTGATTTACCTTCCAGTGGCGTTAGTAGACCTGCAGCTTTAGCTGCCCTTAATTTTTCTGATGGAATAGCCCTTGGTGGGGGTGCAGCAGTGGCTTTTACTTTAGCAATGAGTGCTTTTTCCGAAGCTGTTCGTCCTTCCGGCAATTCCAACCCCATTTCAGCTTGGCGTTTAAGAATTTTTTCTTTTGCTGATGGTGTTTTGCCTTCTAATGGTGTCAATATACCAGCTGCTTTAGCTTTTTCATATTTTTCTTTCATTGACTTCGTTTTTGGCTCAGGAGGAATCCCTACTTCACGTTGTACCTTCTCAATCATTTTCTTTTCCGAAGGCGTTTTACCTTCAGGTAATGGAAGTCCTTTTTCTGCTAGTCCTCTTAGTATTTTCTCTTTCTGTTCCGGTGATTTACCTTCCAGTGGCGTTAGAAGACCTGCAGCTTTAGCTGCTCTTAATTTTTCTGATGGAATAGCCCTTGGTGGGGGTGCAGCAGTGGCTTTTACTTTAGCAATGAGTGCTTTTTCCGAAACTGTTCTTCCTTCCGGCAATTCCAACCCCATTTCAGCTTGGCGTTTAAGAATTTTTTCTTTTGCTGATGGTGTTTTGCCTTCTAATGGTGTCAATATACCAGCTGCTTTAGCTTTTTCGTATTTTTCTTTCATTGACTTCGTTTTTGGCTCAGGAGGAATCCCTACTTCACGTTGTACCTTCTCAATCATTTTCTTTTCCGAAGGTGTTTTACCTTCAGGTAATGGGAGTCCTTTTTCTGCTAATCCTCTTAGTATCTTCTCTTTCTGTTCCGGTGATTTACCTTCCAGTGGCGTTAGTAGACCCGCAGCTTTAGCTGCCCTTAATTTTTCTGATGGAATAGCCCTTGGTGGGGGTGCAGCAGTGGCTTTTACTTTAGCAATGAGTGCTTTTTCCGAAGCTGTGCGTCCTTCCGGCAATTCCAACCCCATTTCAGCTTGGCGTTTAAGAATTTTTTCTTTTGCTGATGGTGTTTTGCCTTCTAATGGTGTCAATATACCAGCTGCTTTAGCTTTTTCATATTTTTCTTTCATTGACTTCGTTTTTGGCTCAGGAGGAATCCCTACTTCACGTTGTACCTTCTCAATCATTTTCTTTTCCGAAGGTGTTTTACCTTCAGGTAATGGGAGTCCTTTTTCTGCTAATCCTCTTAGTATCTTCTCTTTTTGTTCCGGTGATTTACCTTCCAGTGGTGTAAGTAGACCTGCAGCTTTAGCTGCTCTTAATTTTTCTGATGGAATAGCCCTTGGTGGGGGTGCAGCAGTGGCTTTTACTTTAGCAATGAGTGCTTTTTCCGAAGCTGTTCGTCCTTCCGGCAATTCCAGCCCCATTTCAGCTTGGCGTTTAAGAATTTTTTCTTTTACTGATGGTGTTTTGCCTTCTAATGGTGTCAATATACCAGCTGCTTTAGCTTTTTCATATTTTTCTTTCATTGACTTCGTTTTTGGCTCAGGAGGAATCCCTACTTCACGTTGTATCTTCTCAATCATTTTCTTTTCCGAAGGCGTTTTACCTTCAGGTAATGGGAGTCCTTTTTCTGCTAATCCTCTTAGTATCTTCTCTTTCTGTTCTGGTGGTTTACCTTCCAGTGGCGTTAGTAGACCTGCAGCTTTAGCTGCCCTTAATTTTTCTGATGGAATAGCCCTTGGTGGGGGTGCAGCAGTGGCTTTTACTTTAGCAATGAGTGCTTTTTCCGAAGCTGTTCGTCCTTCCGGCAATTCTATCCCCATTTCAGCTTGACGTTTAAGAATTTTTTCTTTTGCTGATGGTGTTTTGCCTTTTAATGGTGTCAATATACCAGCTGCTTTAGCTTTTTCATATTTTTCTTTCATTGACTTCGTTTTTGGCTCAGGAGGAATCCCTACTTCACGTTGGACCTTCTCAATCATTTTCTTTTCCGAAGGCGTTTTACCTTCAGGTAATGGGAGACCTTTTTCTGCTAATCCTCTTAGTATCTTCTCTTTCTGTTCTGGTGGTTTACCTTCCAGTGGCGTTAGTAGACCTGCAGCTTTAGCTGCCCTTAATTTTTCTGATGGAATAGCCCTTGGTGGGGGTGCAGCAGTGGCTTTTACTTTAGCAATGAGTGCTTTTTCCGAAGCTGTTCGTCCTTCCGGCAATTGCAACCCCATTTCAGCTTGGCGTTTAAGAATTTTTTCTTTTGCTGATGGTGTTTTGCCTTCTAATGGTGTTAATATACCAGCTGCTTTAGCTTTTTCATATTTTTCTTTCATTGACTTCGTTTTTGGCTCAGGAGGAATCCCTACTTCACGTTGTACCTTCTCAATCATTTTCTTTTCCGAAGGCGTTTTACCTTCAGGTAATGGGAGTCCTTTTTCTGCTAGTCCTCTTAGTATCTTCTCTTTCTGTTCCGGTGATTTACCTTCCAGTGGCGTTAGTAGACCTGCAGCTTTAGCTGCCCTTAATTTTTCTGATGGAATAGCCCTTGGTGGGGGTGCAGCAGTGGCTTTTACTTTAGCAATGAGTGCTTTTTCCGAAGCTGTTCGTCCTTCCGGCAATTCCAACCCCATTTCAGCTTGGCGTTTAAGAATTTTTTCTTTTGCTGATGGTGTTTTGCCTTCTAATGGTGTCAATATACCAGCTGCTTTAGCTTTTTCGTATTTTTCTTTCATTGACTTCGTTTTTGGCTCAGGAGGAATCCCTACTTCACGTTGGACCTTCTCAATCATTTTCTTTTCCGAAGGCGTTTTACCTTCAGGTAAAGGGAGTCCTTTTTCTGCTAATCCTCTTAGTATCTTCTCTTTCTGTTCCGGTGGTTTACCTTCCAGTGGCGTTAGTAGACCTGCAGCTTTAGCTGCTCTTAATTTTTCTGATGGAATAGCCCTTGGTGGGGGTGCAGCAGTGGCTTTTACTTTAGCAATGAGTGCTTTTTCTGAAGCTGTTCTTGCTTCCGGCAATTCCAACCCCATTTCGGCTTGGCGTTTAAGAATTTTTTCTTTTGCTGATGGTGTTTTGCCTTCTAATGGTGTTAATATACCAGCTGCTTTAGCTTTTTCATATTTTTCTTTCATTGACTTCGTTTTTGGCTCAGGAGGAATCCCTACTTCACGTTGTACCTTCTCAATCATTTTCTTTTCCGAAGGCGTTTTACCTTCAGGTAATGGGAGTCCTTTTTCTGCTAGTCCTCTTAGTATCTTCTCTTTCTGTTCCGGTGATTTACCTTCCAGTGGCGTTAGTAGACCTGCAGCTTTAGCTGCTCTTAATTTTTCTGACGGAATAGCCCTTGGTGGGGGTGCAGCAGTGGCTTTTACTTTAGCAATGAGTGCTTTTTCCGAAGCTGTTCGTCCTTCCGGCAATTCCAACCCCATTTCAGCTTGGCGTTTAAGAATTTTTTCTTTTGCTGATGGTGTTTTGCCTTCTAATGGTGTCAATATACCAGCTGCTTTAGCTTTTTCATATTTTTCTTTCATTGACTTCGTTTTTGGCTCAGGAGGAATCCCTACTTCACGTTGTACCTTCTCAATCATTTTCTTTTCCGAAGGCGTTTTACCTTCAGGTAATGGGAGTCCTTTTTCTGCTAATCCTCTTAGTATCTTCTCTTTCTGTTCCGGTGGTTTACCTTCCAGTGGCGTTAGTAGACCTGCAGCTTTAGCTGCTCTTAATTTTTCTGATGGAATAGCCCTTGGTGGGGGTGCAGCAGTGGCTTTTACTTTAGAAATGAGTGCTTTTTCCGAAGCTGTTCTTCCTTCCGGCAATTCCAACCCCATTTCGGCTTGGCGTTTAAGAATTTTTTCTTTTTGTGACGTTGTTTTGCCTTCTAATGGTGTCAGTAAACCAGCTGCTTTAGCTTTCTCGTATTTTTCTTTCATTGACTTCGTTTTTGGCTCAGGAGGAATCCCTACTTCACGTTGTACCTTCTCAATTATTTTCTTTTCCGAAGGAGTTTTACCTTCAGGTAATGGGAGTCCTTTTTCTACTAATCCTCTTAGAATCTTCTCTTTCTGTTCCGGTGATTTACCTTCCAGTGGCGTTAGTAGACCTGCAGCTTTAGCTGCTCTTAATTTTTCTGATGGAATAGCCCTTGGTGGGGGTGCAGCAGTGGCTTTTACTTTAGAAATGAGTGCTTTTTCCGAAGCTGTTCGTCCTTCCGGCAATTCCAACCCCATTTCGGCTTGGCGTTTAAGAATTTTTTCTTTTTGTGATGGTGTTTTGCCTTCTAATGGTATCAGTAAACCAGCTGCTTTAGCTTTCTCGTATTTTTCTTTCATTGACTTCGTTTTTGGCTCAGGAGGAATCCCTACTTCACGCTTTACCTTCTCAATCATTTTCTTTTCCGAAGGCGTTTTAGCTTCAGGCATAGGTAGTCCCTGTTCTGCTAGTCCTCTCAATATCTTTTCTTTTTGTTCTGGTGTTTTTCCTTCTAATGGTGTTATAAGACCCAAAGCTTTTGCTTTTTTCAGTTTTTCAGATGGTGTTTCAGGTATACCTCTTTTTATTTTTATTTTTTGTATCAGAGCTTTTTCTGATTCTGTTCTACCTTCAGGCAGTTTAATACCCATATCAGCTTGACCTTTGAGAATTTTTTCCTTCTGTACAGCTGTTTTACCTTCTAACGGAGTCAATAATCCTGCTTTCATGGCGTCTTTAAACCTCGATTTTTCCAAGGAAGTCCTCGGCTCAGGTGGTAAACCAAGATCTTTTCTTACTTTTTTAATTAACGATTTTTCTGATGGCGTTTTACCTTTTGGCAGAGGAGCGCCAGATTTAGCTAAGTCTGTTAAAATTTTTTCTTTTTCTGATAGTGTTTTTCCTACCATTGCCTTTTCTGCTTTTTTGGTTAGTTCTTTTTTCTTCTTTATGCTTTCAGTATCAAGACCAACTGATGCTAATGATTTCCTTATTGCCCCGATTCGTCGTTCTTCCCGTGGTAAATGTCCACAAAGAATGCAATCACAGTGGTCACAACTTTTCATTTTATAACAGTCATACAAACCCTTCATTACTTCAAACATTGCATCCGAGTTACAAGAACAACAGCAGCTTTCGCGGGTAGTGCTAAATTGACATCGATATACTTTATATTTGGTAGGCTTTTGAAAATAGGTGTAATTAAAACCATTATTCAATTGGTGCTCTGATACTACATTTATAACGTACTTTGACTTCAAAGAATTACTATTTTTGTTCGGTAGGTCATTTGAACTTGTACTTATCTTTGATATGTTAGTCTGTTTATGTAATTTGGTTAAGTCAGGCACACTGGTGCGTCTAGCCATGATCTTTTGATTTTTGGAAATTAGTGTTACTGGTTGATTATTATTTATCATGTTGTATTTGTAGCTGTTTTTATGTTTTTTCCTTTGAACAATGATGCTGATATTTTCAATATCATTACTAAGATCACCTTCTTGCGTACGAGTCTCATATTGCAGTGTTTTGTTACCCATACTAAATCTTATTTTTTTCATTTTAACTGTTCAGATCCCTTATTTAAATATAAAGGGTTGCAGTGTTTCGGTAAAATGCCATAATATTAATTTATGGCATCTCCGATAGGTAGCAGCTATCGGTTCATCATTATTACTATTATCTTCAATTAAATGTTTTTTCATTTTATTCATAGTTACAGGCTGTAACAAAAATGGATCTTGCTTACTAAAAGTAATGTTGATATTTTTACATAATAAAAAGAAGCAGGTAATTTTGTAGCCCCTATTCAAAGGTTAATGGATAAACTATATAGTCATAATTTCAACCAGCCAGTTGTTAACAGGGAAAAACGTAAATAGTAATTAGAATATAACTATTTTTAACGGATTCTATCGCAATTTATTTCCCCGTGATCATTCAAATAAATCGCGATAAAATCCATTTAGAATATTTTTAATAATTAGAACTTGAATAAATGTAATAGGCATGACGACATTTTTTGAAAAACTGTCCAATAATTGGGACTCATATACGGAATAATCTATGGTACCTACCATTTTGAGATGTCCAAATTGCTATACCGGTTATAATAAAAAAATTGACTCTGTATCTGTAATCTTTTTCACTCGTTCGAGTAGAAATTTAGACTTGAGAATTTTTCTTCTTTTAGTTTAATAATTATATTAATTTTAGATTTGAGTTTAGAAAAGTTAATAGCGCTTCGGTAATTCATTGACAATTTTTTATGAATGAAGGTGCGTCCTTGTTCATAACTGCGCGGGAATAGGTATAAGACGCCTGGCGCGGTGAAACATGTTATTATAAGAGGCCACTGACCGCTTTAGGTACTCCAATATTCTCTTTCATACTTTATGAGTACATAACAACGGACATACATATTAAAAAATAGCGTTGTTTACAAAATAATCAACTTACATAGGTACTATTTTAGTTTGACCTTGAAGGCCACGACAGCGGTTGCCCAAGTCGTGGAGTGGATCCGGCGGCTGTGTCTCGAGGTGACTCTGCATAAAACCGAGGCCCTGTTCTTTCATGGGCCTCGGAGCAAGCCACCTGAGGGATCAAGTCTTATCGTGGGAGGCAATTGCATCGGCATCCAGCCCCAAATGAAATATTTGGCGCTCGCCGTGCTCGACGGCCGATGGGACTTTGGAAAACACATCTGAAGTCTGGTCCCCAAATTGAAAGGCACATCAGTCGCTCTGGCGCGGCTGCTGCCCAACATGAGGGGGCCCGATGACTCCTGCAGGAGACACTACGCGTGGATCGTGCGGTCCATGGCCTTATATGGGTGCCCAATATGGGCGGAGGCCCTGAAGGCCAGAAGTGTGCGGATGCTGCGCGCTCCGCTACGGGTGATGGCCAACAGGGACATCAGATGGTACCACATGATCTCCTTCGAGGCGGCGAGTGTCCTTGCCGGAACTCCACCATGGGATCTGGAGGCGAGAGCCCATTCGGCCCGGTGAGGCTCGGGAGCAGGGATGAAACCCTGAGCCTCGAGAAATCGAGGCCGTGCAGTCCCAGCTCCGCCAGGCCATCGTGGTGGAATGGAAGGAACTACTTGAGTGACCAAGCGCAGGGCACGCCGCAATAGCAGCGGTAAGGCCCATCATGGAGGATTGGCTAGAGAGGCGACACGGAAGCTTCTGGTGCCGACTGACGCAGGTGCTTTCCGGTAAGAGGAGCTTCGGGGACCACCTGCATCGCATCAGGAAGAAGCCAATGTCTGAGTGCCATCACTGCGACGTGAGTGAGGACTCGGGGCTGCACACGCTGGTGGACTGCCCGGCGTGGGAGGTGCCGAGGCGTGACTTCGTGGCAGCCATCGGGGTGGGAAAACTCTTGCTCGGCAGCATGATTGCGGCATTGGCGCGGAGCGCGCCCGCGAGAGATATAGAACTCTCCCGGCCCGCCGAGCCCGCAACATGCTCGCCGCGCATCGCAGGCGACTACGGCGCCGTAGGTCCCTTAACGTCCTCCGTCCTCCATGAGCGCAGGCCTGGGGGTGGCAGGTGAGGTCGCCTATCACCCCAGCAGAAGCAGGCTGGCACGGCACGGCGACTAGCCCCCCCCCCCCCTAAACCGGGGCAAGACAAACGGGGCACAGACAACAATGGTTCCCAAACCAGAGGGAACCATCTTGAAACCGGAGATGGCCCAGGGTCATTCGGAGTGCGAGGGATAATCTTTATGGGCAACCTTACACTCGAGACAGCGTGTGGTTTTAGTTGGTTCTAGACCGACATAACCGCCCCCGCTGTCCAGCAGGCGGGTATCCGAGGGGATCCACGCACGAAAAAAAGAAAAAAAAACGTACAATTTTAGTTTACACTTTCTCTGTACAAAGTAACTGCTCGAAATCGAGCGGGTCCTCCACGTTCGATAAACAACGGGCACGTTTTATGGTATTGTCTTTTAGCTTTGTACAAGCTACGCTGTACATTGACCTCGCGTTACGTATTACCTACTTTTGTACAATAAATACATCATATTTTAGTAGCAATTAAACATTCGTACATAACATACGTCTACTCATTTCAAACAAGCAATAACAAACATTTTAACAATTTTAACTTAACAACAATTCACTGTAGGGAAGCTAACCCTACATATGGTCCTTCGAGCTTACTAGTGTGTGTAGTGCGTATTCTTTTGCGATATTCGTAGTTGGCCTGGCCTCCCACAAGCGGGACTCACCAGAATTCAGCTAAGAAAGTCGTAGAAGAGTCACATTACATACGAAGTACCAGTAGCCTGGAGACACAACACGCGTTTCATCCCGATATATCTACCTAAGTGTATTGAAGGATAATAAAAAAACAACAAAAGATGTCAACTACGGTTATTTTCGTGCTGGGGCGATTTCCAGTACAACCACGACCGTCTCTCTACAGAAGAAGCTAGGAGTCATTATTATTTTATAAGTGACTTATTCAATTCCAACCACCCGAACAAGCCGGGTTCCGGAAAGGCTATAGTACCATAGACCACATTCATACGTTGCGGCAAGTTATACAGAAGACCGAAGAGTACAACTTGCCACTTTGCTTGGCGTTCGTGGACTATGAGAAAGCCTTCGATTCGATTGAGACCTAGGCGGTGCTGCAGTCTATCCAGAGGTGCCAAATAGACTACAGGTACATCGAGGTGCTGAGGTACTTATACCAAAACGCCACCATGTCAGTCCGATTATAGAATCAGAGCTCTAATCCTATCCAACTACAGCGAGATGTGAGACAAACTGTTCACAGCTGCGTTGGGGGATATTTTTAAGCTTCTGGACTGGAAAGGATGCGGCATCAACATCAATGGCAAGTTCCTAACACACCTACGGTTTGCCGATGATGTAGTTCTTATGGCTGAGACCTTGGAAGACCTGAACACAATGCTCGTAGATCTTAATAATGCTTCTTAAAGAGTGGGTCTTAGGATATACATGGATAAGACGAAAATCATCTCCAATGCCCATGTTGCACCTGCTCCACCAGCAGCTTCCCAACATTAATGTTGGGAACATTACACTCGAAGTTGTTGACCACCATGTTTACCTAGGACAGACGATCCAGTTAGGTAAGTCCAACTTCGAGAAAGAGATCTCTCGTCGAATCCAGCTCGGATGGGCAGCGTTCGGGAAGCTCCGGCATATATTCGCGTCCGAAATACCTCAATGTCTCAAGACGAAAGTCTTTGACCAGTGTGTGTTGCCAGTTATGACATATGGAAGCGAGACGTGGTCCCTTACTATGGGTCTCATAAGAAGGCTCAAGGTCACCCAGCGAGCAATGGAGAGAGCGATGCTCGGTATTTCCCTGCGCGATCGAATCAGAAATGATGAGATCCGCAGGAGAACTAAAACAATCGACATCGCTCGAAGGATTGCATCGTTGAAGTGGCAGTGGGCGGGACACATAGCGCGGAGAACCGATGACCGCTAGGGCGGAAAGGTTCTCGAATGGCGACCGCGTACCGGACGACGTTCCGTGGGCAGGCCCCCTACAAGGTGGACCGACGATCTAGTCAAGGTCGCGGGAAGCCGCTGGATGCGGGCAGCGCAGGACCGATCGTTGTGGAGATCCTTGGGAGAGGCCTATGCCCAGCAGTGGGCGTCGTTTGGCTGACATGATGATGATGATGATGATTCAATATAACGTACGAGTTATATAAAGAAGTCAAGGAGCTCATTCTTCATCAACATCAACAACTTTCGTCTCAACAACCATCGTTAAGTGAATGGAAGTCAACAAAAACACAAGATGGAGCTCCAAGTTCGTCAGGACTAGGAAAAGCTAGCGAGTGACGGGGAAGATGAACCGCAGCAGATTCAAGGTTCTAACAACGGGGATCAACCTCCCTGCCAACAACAACAACTGAACATCCCGATAAAAGATGCAGCATGTAACAGCAAACTAGACGAGATGTTACGCAAGCAATCGGCAAACTTTAAAGCCTTTATAAGAGCAGTAGCTAACACGCAAGTTGAATTTATCTCTGAAAAGTGGGAATTTCAAGACGCATTACAAACATTACAGGCGCGTTGGTCAGCAATTGATAACTTGCACTGGGAGATAGAAAGTGAACTCAACGGAGAGCTGATTGCGACATGTGAAGATTGATATGCGAGATTTGAGGTTCAATACATTGATTTAAAAAAGGCCTTAAATACAAAAATGTGGTCGGGTGCGTATCGCGAAAAAACAACACCAGAATTGGATATACCAGTGTTTAACGGCAGTTATAATCAATGGATTTCATTTAGAGACCTTTTCCTAGAAGCGATACACAACAATCCATCTTTATCGCACGCACAAAAGATGCAATTTTTGAAAAGTAAAGTGCATGGAGAAGCTGAAAAATTAATACAACATTTACGCATTAGTTCAGAAAACTATGAAATTTGTTGGGAAATACTTAATCATCGCTACAACAATAAACGACGCATAGCAACCGCACTCCTCGACACTCTATTTGGCCTTCCAAACATACAACAACAGTCAGCGGTACAAATCAAAAGACTCCACGATGTCTCCTGGGAGTGTTTACATGCAATTGACAACATAGGAGTGGATCGTGATACAATTCTTGTATACTTATTGTCACAAAAATTAGACTCCGAAACTAATTCTGATTACATTGAGTCACTGCAAAATTCTCGTGAGCTTCTGGTCTTAAAAGAATTTCTACAATATCTGGAAGAGAAATTCACAGCACTAGAGGCGTCCCGCCGACGACAAGATAACCCGCTGAAAAACAAATCTCCAAATCAAAACTTTTCACACATGAAAAACAATTTAACAATAATTATTCGGATAGCAACAAGAAGTTCGCAAAAGCATTTCATGTGTCAGCATTTCAATGTCCACTTTGCAACAATGAACATGGCCTCTATCATTGCGCAAGATTTCTAGAAATGACTAACGACAAGAAGTTAAATACGGTCAAGAAACTGCAACTGTGCACTAACTGTCTATTTAGTCATAATGGAAGTAAATGCACGTCAATGATGTCGTAATTGTAAAGAAAAACATAATACTTTATTACACGAGGCATATCTAAAAAACGAGAACCAACAAACAACAAACTCTTCCCATGTATCGCAGGAGGATAGCTCCTCAGAAATACTGTTAGCGACCGCCATAATCAACGTGGAAGCGGCAGATTGGGTAAGAAGATGCGCGTTTTAATAGATCAGGGATCTCAAGTATCTTTGACAACCGAGCGATCAGCGCAATTTTTAGGCCTCAAACGTCAAAAATGTCAAGGAGTTGTTTTTGGAGTGGGGCAGAAAGAAAGTAACTGTAAGGGTATAATAATAATTTCATGCATTACTACTATTTACAATGACTTCAAATTCGAAACATCAACAATAATTATAAACAATCTTATTAAGAATCTGCCGAACAAAACTTTTTCGAAACCATCATGATCTCATATACAAAACATCTATCTAGCGGACCTCGAATTTTATAATGGTCGCCCAGTAGATATATTACTCGGGGCAGATATTTACTCACGAATTGTGCTACAAGGAATAATAAGGAATTAACATCGATCAACCTATCGCCCAACAAAGCCACTTAGGCTGGTTACTATGCGGGCACGTGAAAACGTTTCAATGCAACGTGATATTGAACAACATAGATGACATGAAACAATTCTGGGAGACCGAGGATATTAGTGATGAGCCCAAATTATCATCGGAAGATCAAACCTGTATTGATCTATACAATAACACCACACGGCGCTTACAAAACGGGCAGTATGAGGTCAGACTACCTATGAAAAAGGACGTGGACTCAAAACTGGGATTCTCAAAACCGATGGCAATTGTACAATTTAAAACCTTAGAGAGAAAATTCGAAAAACATTTTTTTTTATTAGAATCGTATAAAGAATTTATGAACGAGTACATTGACCTCCAACACATGTTTCAAAGTATAAATATAACAACACCCGAATGCTATTTACCGCACCACGGTATTCAACGCGCTGAATCAGCAACAACAAAATACAGAGTGGTGTTTAATGCATCGGCTAAAACATCTACAGGGTATAGTTTAAACGATCTTATGTATAAGGGCCCGAATCTACAACAAGATTTGCAAACTTTACTTATCAAATGGAGACAGTACAAATATGCATATACAGCGGACATCGAAAAAATGTACCGTCAAATTTTAGTGGCCCCCTGTGATCAACATTTATAAAAAATTGTGTGGCGAGATACACTTGAACAGCCGATAAACACATACCAATTAGCAACGGTAACATATGGTACGAAGGCGGCGCCTTTCCTCGCTATGATGACTCTAAGGAGGTTGGCTGTGGACGAGCGCACACAATACCCAGGCGCTGGAAAGGTGTTAGAAGAATCCTTTTATATGGATGACCTCTGCCATGGATCATTTGGAGCTCTAGAAGGCAAGCAATTAATTTCGGACCTCAAACAACTATTAAAAAAAGACGGGTTTAACCTTAGAAAATGGTTATGTAACGATCTTAGCCTCTTAAACATGGATGACGGACAACAAACACAAGAAGGAATGGTTTTTAATTTCAAAAACGAACAAACACAAAACGCTTGGTTTACGGTGGAATCCGACGACCGATATGTTCACTTTTCAATGTCCGATCTCAGAAGAAAACAAAAAGAACACAAAACGCAGCTTATTGGCCGAGATTTCAAACTTATTTGACCCTTGGTCTATTAGCGCCCCTTTCAACTAAACTGAAATTATTATTTCAAAAATTATGGGAAACACAATGAGATCGGTATCTCGTATGAGATACCGAGATGGCTCAGATGTGACGGAACACAAACAATAGAGCTCCATGGGTTCAGTGACGCCTCTATGGACGCTTAGGCATGTGTTATCTACGCGCGAATGCAACAAACAACACAGGTCGTACTTGTCGCCGCAAAGTCCAAAATTGTACCTTACAGAAAGGTAACAACTTTACCTAGACTGGAATTGAACGGAACACATCTTTTATCAAAACTTATGCGGAAGATAAAAGAATCACTACAGCAGCATAATATTTGAGTCTATGGATGGACGGATTCAATGGTGGTATTAGGATGGTTACAAGGCGACCCTTCGTGGTGGAAAACATATGTAGAAAATAGAGTACAACAAATTAATGACGTCCTGCCGCGTACTTGTTGGAATTATGTAAGGTCAAACCCGGCGGATGCCGCAAGTAGGGGTCAATACGCCAATCAACTGAAAGAAAATCGCCTGTGGTGGCAGTGTCCCGTATGACTGTCATCATTCGACGAGCACAAACATTCCAGCACAAGTCTCTATAGTACGAATCAAGAAGAAAAAACAACGATTCGTAAACAAGCGAATACAGCGCAAACCAATATACATACATATAATATTATAGAACAATTATTACAAAAATATAGTTCTATAAATCATATGATTCGAGTCGTCGCATGGATACTAAGAGCATTGAACCCGAAGCGACGTCAATTACCTACATATCTGACATTGCAAGAATTAAACAATGCAATCCGAGTCATTATTGTACAAGTGCAAAACAAAGTTTTTGAAATAGATATTAATAATTTACAAAGATACGGCAAATAGGGGTCAACTAGTAAATTATTATCTTTAAACCCGTTCATCGATCAAGACGGTATACTTCGCGTGGGAGGTCGGCTGAATAACACACTGTTGAGTGAAGGTGTAAAACACCCGATGATTATCCCACATGATAGTCGTTTGGCCCATCTACTCATAGATCAAGAACACCAAATGACATTTCATGGAGGTCCCCGCCTAACTTTATCGTATTTGCGACAAAAATATTGGATAACCGGCGGCGTTCGTGTCACCAAGATGCAAGTTAGAAAATGTGTTATATGCCGCAAGAATAGTCAGTAAACAAATTATGGGTGATCTACCCCCCTCCAGAACCAACATAGCTCCACCTTTCTATCATACCGGAGTGGATTATACAGGATTCGTGGATATTAAGTTGAACAAAGGTCGAGGAGCGAGGACAACGAAGGGGCATAGGGGGAATAGGGCATATACCTAGGCTGACTGTCTGCTCACCTCTGGATGCCTCCGCCTCAATGTCTGCCGATTCCGTCGTCCGTTCACCTCGTATCCGTTATTTCTAAGTACCTCCTGAACACGATCCAGCTCTCGCTCCAGATGTTCAGGGTCACAGATCATAGGCTCTATTCTTGAGTGAGGTCATAACGGATTGCAAATGTCGGGGATGGTGATGAGACGGCGTGTAGGTATCTGTCCGAATGCGTAGGTGTACCGGAAACCTACTCAGGTCACTACCTAAACCTATGTCAGGGGAGTAACGGATAAAATCGGTTCCGTGTTAAAAAAGTACTCCATACCGACAGTTTACACACCAGGCATAAAAGTAAACAACATCGTGGGCACTCAGAAGGATGTCTTGCCACTACAAACTCTAGGTGTCTACAAAATAAATTGCAGCTGCGGTAGTTCATATATAGGCCAAACAAAGCGGACTATTGCTGAGAGGGTCAAGGAACACATTGCAGCTGTAAAGAACCGTCAGACGAGCAAATCAGCGATTGCAGAACATCTTCTGGAAGCAGGCACCAATCACTGGATTGAATTCCACCATACGCAAGTCCTCTCCACCGAACGTCACTTCTATTCGAGAGTTGTACGTGAAGCCATTGAAATAAAGAAACATAAAAATTTCAATCGGGAAGATGGGTTTAAATTATCTGCAACATGGAATTCAGTGATAAAAAACTTGCTACCTCGCTTTTCTGCGCAGTCGGATAGACACCGGCCAGTTTGTTTACAGAATAGGGACACTGTAAGTGTAGTATGTGACGGTACATGGCGAAACGTAAATATATAAAATATCGAGAATGTGCGGGTGGAAGAACTTTGTACCTCACGGACTCGACGGCGGAGGACATGCACCACTGCGCCAGTCAGCCTGTGACGACGGCCAGTGTAACCTGGTCGAAACGTCAGGCAATCCAAAGGTATGTATATACCTATAAATGATCGCGTTAATTCCCGTTAAATTAAATTATTGTATATTTTGGAACGCGAAAGTTTAAAAAAAAAAGTCAGGTCCAAGTGGCAAGAGCCTAGGCAAAACGTAAACATAGGCGACATGGTGGTGATTCATGATGAACATTTACCCCCAGGGAAATGGTCGGTAGGCAGAATAATAGCCCTTCATCCCGGAGAAGACGGATATGTTCCCGTGGTCAGCCTTAAACCAAAAAATGGCTATATAAAAAGACCCGTGATTAAACTGTCTATTTTGCCTATAAACAGTGAACAACTTCTCGAACAAAAAAAAACAATAAATGAGACAAGGACTGAGTTATCGACAAGTGACAACACAAACAAACAAGGCAGCGTAGATCTACAACAAAAAACAGAAAAGTCAATTTTATTGGTCTAGTTATGACATTTACTATATAAATTACACCTCCTCGACTAACATAACAACCACAGTGAATATAGAACAAAGTTTGTACTTTGATAGAGTGACTAATGTGCACTTAATACGCGACGACTGGAAGATCATTGTATATTACGACGTTAAGCCCTACTGGAATGGCATAACAGCGTTTGGATCATCTGGAAAACATATGTTCTAAAATAAAACAACAATCACAGTGTGATGTAATTCCATTACAATTACATCACGCTTACGCCGAACTCCTGCACTACAATCATATACTACTTAATCAGCACGGAAATATGAGAACTAAGCGCGGCCTGATCAATGGCGTCGGTAACATCGCTCATTCATTGTTCGGAATACCTACTAGATGACCAATTCGCCGAAAAATATGACACAACTAGGACATTTCCCTAATAAAACAAAATGAGAAACATTTGGCTCTACTGGCAAGAAACCAGACGTCTATGATAGAAGCTGAGTAGAATTTTTTGAAAAGATCAGAAGAAACAGTCTCGAAACAATAAAAGCTTTTCAATCAGCATCTACTTAACCTGGAGATGACTACCAATTGACTACAGAAGGAAATTAATGCTCAAGAGATTTCTATTGAGTTTGCATTGTCGGCTATTTCTGCAAATAGTCTGATGGAACATCTACGGAACATACAAGAAACACTGTTGGACACCATAACAAATATCTACGGGGACTGCATTTGCTTCATTTATTTTTAAGGCTTTCTACTTAAGTATTGCTTTTAATATTTTATACAATTTTCAATATTTTTTATACTTTTACATTATTTAATATTTCTTTTTATACTGTTTACTTTGTGAGGGGGCAGTATCTACAAGCTACGCTGTACATTGAGCTCGCGTTACGTATGACCTACTTTTGTACAATAAATACATCATATTTTAGTAGCAATTAAACATTCGTACATAACATACGTCTAATCATTTCAAACAAGCAATAACAAACATTTTAACAATTTTAACTTAACAACAATTCACTGTAGGGAAGCTAACCCTACAAGCGTATTCAATGTGTGTCTGTCTCTATAATTTTGTCACGAATTGGAAGACGTACCTACCTACACTGTCGCACTCCATAACTCATCACGAGTTTCGTATTCACGACTGTAAACTAGTCGTTTTATCTTAACCACAAATAAAAGTCTAGGGCCAAGTCATGGTGCTACCTCGGTGTATCCGTCGTGCACCAAATTCACAATTTAGATACTCACACTCTGGTGTATGCATAATAAGCCGGCTGGACTACCTGGTAAGGTACTAAGGGTATATCCTCTAATAATTCTGATATTACTGTACCTACATAGCATTACTAGATACGAACTACCAGTGAGATGACCTCAACAGACGGGCCCTAATCATTGATCGTTAATGATACCGGCACAAACCGCACACACATTCACATAGAACGCAAACCGCGCAACTGGGAAGGGCGCCTGGCCGGAAGGATGACGCGCATATGTTATCGTAGGGCTGAGAATGGGCTCTGATTGGTCATAGCGCCACATTGTTTACCGAATGCGGAAATGTTGAATGAAAATAATGGTAGTGAAAATAGTAAGCGTATTACGTGAAATTGAAAGGATTTACCACGAGTTCTCATTTGATTTATATGCAAACGACATCAATTTTGACCTTTTTATTAAAACTAATATTTTTGTTTTTCAAATAAATACTTCCAGGCGGTTCTGTTATCAAAACTGTGCCCAAAATATTTAGTTCCAAAACGACTATAAAATTAGCGTGAATTATTTAAAGGGAATAACATATTTCTCAATAAATTAAAGGTTTACTAGGAAAACAATTGCATTTTAGTTTTTAAATTTTAAAATTCGTACCAAAACGCTTTTTAGTATCATGGCGTTGCTTGTGACGCCACTTGCATGAGTAAGTTTTTAGGGATTTTCTTTAGAAAAGCCCTATTGCTATCGACTTGTCGTCGTCGACGTCGTCGTTGCCAATTTTCTGTCACGGTTTTGGGTATGAAGGAGATGAGCTATCGAGTTGCTGTTAAAAAAAACTGTCACGGTTTTGGGTATGAAGGAGATGAGCTATCGAGTTGCTGTTTTCGGTAATAGATTCGTGCTGGGGTGAACCATTGCAAGATAAAAAAAAAAGGGATTTTGTTTAGAAAAGCCCTATCTATTGCTATCGAGTTGTCGTCGACGTCATCGTTGCCAATTTTCTGTCACGGTTTTGGGTATGAAGGAGATGAGCTATCGAGTTGCTGTTTTCGGTAATAGATTCGTGCTGGGGTGAACCATTGCAAGATAAAAAAAAAATCGCAAAAAATCGCAAAAAAAAACGCAAAATCGAAAATCCCTTGTATTCGGCTGAGCTCGTCTCAGGAATTCAACTTGTTTAAGCCTTTATCTAACTTGATCTGTATGAATGTTAATGCAACTGAATTTTGAAACAGCTATCTTCAACTGATTGAGATAAAATTTTGCATACCTTTTTTTTAGGTAGATTTCGATGAAATCGATCTACCTATTGGTTTCTTGACTACTGTCGAATTTAAAAAAAATTCTTCATAGGAGGTCTAGTTTTGACCCCCTGAGTCCGAAATGACCACTGGTCAAAACGTTTATATATATATATATGTATGTATGGTTCCACTTCCCAAAATTTGCGGCACTCTCACGGTCGCATTTTTGCCCCGATCGCTTTCAAACTGCGGTCAAAAATTGCTTGGGTGTAAACTTAGTTTAAGTTCGTGAACGGGTGGAATCCGGCCTAAGGGGACGGTAGGGCCTCACTTTTTGTGAAATCAGTTTTTCCTCAAAATTTCACGTTCCATGAAAGATATTCGAACCGTTCTAATTTTATCCCATAGTATACATGAATACCAACAACTTTTAATTATAAACCTATAAGATTAAAACTTTAACAAAAAGTGGAGGGGGGAAAAACCAAAATTTTTCGGGGAAAAAATCATAATTTCTAACCGGTGAACATTCTTGCTGTAGGAAACATTTTTAATCGATAGGCCATTTTTAAGTCTAAAATAAATGTCTGTAAAGTTTTTCGCTAAAAGTTACCGTTTTCGAGAAAAAAAACATGTTAAAAATGCGCTCGGCGTGGGTCATAGAAGAAGCATAGGTCATACAGGGGCAAAAAAATATTTGTAACCGATAGGTTATTTTTTATAATGAAATATTTTTATATTTTTATATAAAATAATATTATTTGCTTCACGAAATCTACCTGTGCGTTCCCCCTGCGGGAATGGATTTTTTTTTTCGTGTGGAAATCCCTTCGGATACCCCCCCGCCGGCCAGCGGGGGCGGTTATGTCGGGCTTGAACCGACTAAAACCGCACGCCGTCTCGGGTCTTCAGACGGCTGGGGGTAAGGTTGCCCATAGAGCATATCCCTCGCATGCCCCGGTTTGGGGGAGAGGCGCTAGTCGCCCCACCGTCCCGGCCTGCTTCTGCTGGGGTGATCGACTACCTAAGATGATGACGATAAGTAGAGGAATTTTCATTAAAAAGTGCGAGTCGGACTCGCGCACGAAGGGTTCTGTACCATCGATACAAATAAATAAAATTGAAGTGTCTGTTTGTCATATTAAAATAACAGATTTTTAAAGATTACACATCAATTTATACATGATACTTAAAACAAATTACAATTTTTAAATTTTTTGTCTGTCTGTCTATCATTCTGTCTGTTTGAAAGAGGTAATCTTTGGAAAGGCTAGGCTGATTTTGACGAGACTTTCACTGGCAGATAGGAAATGTTACAAGGCGTAATATTGGCTGCTTTAATTTTAGAAAAATAATTAGGTGTCCGTACAAAAGAACTAAAACCCTAAATATCTTAATCCACGCGGACGAAGTCGCGGGCACAGCTAGTTATTTAAGACCTTGCTTTTAACCAAAATTGTCAATGCTAGGTCAACCGGAAGCACTTTTTTTTTCGTGCGGAAATCCCTTCGGATACCCCCCCGCCGGCCAGCGGGGGCGGTTATGTCGGGCTTGAACCGACTAAAACCGCACGCCGTCTCGAGTCTACAGACGCCAGGGTGTAAGGTTGCCCATAGAGCATATCCCTCGCACAAATCCCTCGCACAACCGGTACCCTATACTTTTTGGGTTGAAAACGAGGGAAATTGAAACTGAAAATATTTCAAAGGATGCCCAATTTTTTTTTAAATATTTAGGTCACGTCAATTTGAACACCTTGGTTCCCAAACCCGAGGGGACCATTTCGAAACCGGAGAAGGCCCTGGGTCAGTCGGGGTTTATTTTTTTATATTTAGGACGCGTCAATTTGACTTCACCTCGCCTGATGGTAAGCTGAAGGTAAAGTCTCAGGAAAGAGGGTCACCATTACATACACGTACCATGTTAACAATGGTGGCACTCAGCTTGACGGCCTTATCAGAAGAGGATTGTCGTCGCAGCACCGCGTGGCACCCACCGGTCCCACTAATGCTGCGACCACATTCCCCCTGCCCGGCTATGCACTTGCTGACCCCTGAACGCAATCAAACCGAAATTGGATTACTATGGAGGGTTTTTCTCAATCGTACACGGTGGTACCCACCCGGCCGAATTTTGTGACAAATTTGTGTCATCAAATTTATACCACCAGTGAAAATGGCATTCTAGACATACATAATCTATATAAATAAAAATGAATCGCCGAAATATACAAAAAGGTGACCAAAAGGCTGGCTAGATTTTTGCGCAAAGAATTAGCATTGCCACCCAACGTGGCAATGCCGCTTGCCTTTTAGGTAGAGAGCGATGGGGAGGAATTCTTCGACCCCTAAACCTTTTATTTTGCAAATAAGGAGTAAGTGAAAAGTAAAAAGTTTAGGGGTCCGACCTCTTTTTTGAGGATGTTATTATTTTAGTTTATATAATTTTGTTTTTAGTTAATGTTTTTCCCCGATAATTTTAATGTTATACAGTAACAGAAATGTGAAAGCCAAATAAGTCTATAGACTCCCATACTATTTATAACAGGTGAGTAGTTATATTTCATAGCTTACCCTTCATTTTCCATTTTGTTTTGCATGTACATAATCCGAACAAAGTTCTAAATAAACTACTGATAAGTATAGTTTATTATAATATTTCACATTTTATATACGAAAAAGATTTTTATATGTATCTGTCACATTTTATGGATGTGTCGTTCATAGGAATTGTCATGTGACAGATTAAAAAGGTCATTGGAAAATATAAGCGGCCAGTTCTCGTTGAAGAAAGAAGTAGTCTTGTCAATTTTTTCTCAGAACGGTATCCGATCGAACTAGCAAAAGAAAAGTTGCATATTCCACTGCACGCTGCATAACGCCGTAACTGCGCGTTTTTGCTATACTCATGGGATACCTTGCACCCATGGGCCCCCTACACCCATGGGGCCGTACACCCATCGGGCCCCATACACATATATCACCCATAGGCCCATACACCATGGGGCGCATACACCTATGGATCCCAAACACCTATGGACCCAGTAAACCCATGGGCACCGTACACCTATGGGGCTTCGTACACTCCGTGATTGACGGACGAGGCTCTGGCGCAGGCTTCTGGGAGGTCACACTAGGATATTACACTGCAAGTTTTGGATGCAACCGGGATCGAAGCTCGGATGATGATTATGATTTATTTGGTGTTTTTTACTTGAGTGAGCGATGCATCCGCGTGGACAGCTGCTATACAATAATACATTTACATGTTTTCGTCAAGTATGAAGTGCAGTGAAGTCTTATAACCGTTCTTAGTGGTTAAACAAATAAAATTAAAATTTCCTTTTGAAAAATGCAACCATTCCATCAGTATTTTCTTATGACGTTGTCACGTTCAACTATCGTCAGTAAACCGACTTTACAGACAACCGACTTTTTTTTAAATTTGAGTTTCTATCCTAACCGGGATTAAAACAATTCCAGTCCATAACATGGTCCTACACGAACCGGATTTATAAGAGTTGACGGAATCAGCGCAAGAAGAAATATTATCGGAAGATATAAAATAATTGCACTTTGGAGTGAAAGGTTAACGTGCCTACGTGGTGTGAAAAAATGAGTTCGACTTGGACTTTAAATAAAACGTCATTTGAGTATTATAATATTTATTAAAATTAATCCAACATTCTTAACATTCAGGTAATATTTCCAATCGGTTGGGTAGAAACTGTACAAGGTCAGTAAAATATATTTTTCTACTTTGTAATTAATTCTACATTTGTGTGATTGGCATGGCGTTATTTACATGCAATAGGTTGTAATTAATATAAAATACAGGAAATGTTTAGAGATGAGTGCTTAATATATAAAGTACAGTAATGTATGATCGGGGCCTGAGGACGGCAGTTGGCCGACTCGCCGTCCTTACAGAAGCAGGCCGTGGCGGAAGCGTGTCGTCTGTGTCCTTACACACGCCTGCCAACTCACCGACGCGGGATAAAACCCGAACCCACCAGGCGAGGCCGCGGTGGCGGCCAAAGTCCACCGGTAACCCTGGGGTTATCCTTTCGAGGGCATACCCGGGGTGCCCGGCAATGGACACTTGGGAAGGACACCGTGTGGTTTTAGTCGGTCCGATTCCGACACGTCCACCCCATCGTCGGTATCGATGGGGTGTAGCCAGTGGGGGTTTCCACACGCTAAAAAACAAAAAAGCACAGTAACGTTTTTTTGCTGCCGACCTTGTTAAGGAAAGGGGATGGGAAAGGAGTTTGCGCTCCGTTACTCTCACTCGTTAACGTTACATTAGTTACCTATCTACCTACTTATAATTAAATATGTACTAATCGTACAAAATCATTCAATGATTACATTGTGAATCATTACGTAGTTATTAAGCTAACTTTATTGGCTATTCAATTATATTATAACAAACCAAACATTACTTAACCTGAACCACAGATAGTCGCCAAAGAAAATAGGTTCCTACCTAGGAAGCATGGTATAGTTCAAATACCTTTGGTTAGGAATAAATGAAGACGTGTATCAGCGTTTTCAAAGTGCTTTCATACATTCGCGCAATTTTGAGCGTCAAGGTACTCGTCATCAACTTTTGATACTTTGTCGCTATACTTACTTTTGACTCTCCATGGCGTCGCTATACTTACCTACTTTTGACGCTCTGTAGCATGACCTACTTTTGACACCTGGGTGTGATCATCTTTAGACGCTGACTGTACCTACGAAACTGGTGATAAATACATGGTGGTGCTTTGGTCTAATGCTAATTACTTATGTTTATTAGTTCTTAATTTGGTTCTTCCATCAATTTCGTATTATGCTAATAATATTATGTTCTTCTGATGTGTAGTAAAAATAGTTGAAATTTATTACAATGCCATCTATGTTCAAATATTTAAGTTATTAAGAAGGATCGGAATTCATTTGGTCGTCATTAAAAAACTGACACTTTTAATGTTCTTAATTTTCTCATCAAGTACGAGATATCAACTACCTTTTTGATTAGTTTAAATAGCAACAAGGATATTGATTAACCTAGTACCTATTAGGTTTTAGAAACCTTAACACAGCTTAATATGGCCAAAATAGGTATATTTTTTATTCATATTTTAAATATGAAACTATTAGTGTCATCTATTAGTGAAACTTATTATTATTTCTAGAATGAATTGGTTGGGTTGCATGGTCGCGGAGATGTTAGCTCTTTGGTTTTCGAAGAGATGGCGTTAGTAGTATGGCGTGATAGTTTTCCATTAAAGTGTACCACAATAATGCTCTGGTTGTGGAATAGTTTGCGATGGATGCGAAAATTACTAATATAGATTTAGATTCGTATTTTTATATTAGAAAGGTCTTATTCAGACTTAAAATCGAAATCTGCCGTATGTTTAATTGCAATTGGTTAAGGCGGTTATTGGTTACGGTTTCTGAGGAAGGGTGTTTTTAGATTAAGATTTTTCGAAAGTGAGGAGTCCCTGTATTCTGAAAATCATATATGTTATTCTAGGCTATTCAAACTAGTTCGGTTATCCGATACACGATGACTTTTACTTGCCTCGATAGAATTTACTCTCAACGATTGGTCTAACCCTAATGATGGTCTTGTGCGAAGGCGCATTATCGTGGTGCAAAATCCAAGAATTTTCTCTCCACAAATCTGGCCTTTTTGTCGAATTTGCTCGAATAAATGCCGCATAACGCTCAAATAATATTCTTTATTTACCGTTTGACCTTCCGGCAAGAATTCCGAGTGCACAACACCGCGATAGTCAAAGAAAACAGTCAACATGACTTTGACTTTTGATCGACTTTGGCGTGGATTTTTCGGTTTCGGTTCAGTTGGAAGGCGCTACTCCGAAGCTTGTTGACTAGTTTGCATGTCAAACTCGTAAACCCACGTCTCATCACCAGTAACAACAATGCGTTTCATAAATGTTGGGTCGGAATTGACTCGTTCTAGCAAGTCCTCAGCGACTCTTATGCGATTGAGTTTTTGGAGAAAATTCAGGTCTTTTGGGACTAGCCGAGCGGTAACATGTTTCGCACCCAAATGATTAGTTAAAATGGTACGAATGAACTCGTGAGATATGGAAAGTTCGGCGGCTATCCCTCTCAAAGTTGAATGAGGATTTTCAGTCACTATTTCTTTCACTTTTGCGATGTTAACTACAGTTGCAGACGTTGATGGCCTGCCAAAGCGAGGCAAATTTTCCATCACATCTCGACCGCTTTTGAATGCTTTGTAGCACTCATAAGCACGTGTTTTTGATAAAGTCGATTCACCGTAAGCCTTCTGTAACATTTTCAGTGACTTCGAACACGAAATTCCATGGCGATGCAAAATTTAAGATAAACTCTTTATTCGATGT
Organism: Cybosia mesomella; assembly: GCA_946251805.1. Lineage (NCBI taxonomy): Eukaryota > Metazoa > Arthropoda > Insecta > Lepidoptera > Erebidae > Cybosia > Cybosia mesomella. The sequence continues at coordinate 5,068,984 of OX276388.1, forward strand.
TTTTGTCCATAATGAAATTCGATATACACACTAAATATTGTATTACTAAAAACAGCACTGTATTTAATATAAATAACAGATGCAACTCAAACCCCGCGCCAAAATGGAAAACAGTTGTGACAATCTAACAACAACAAAACAATGAATTGAACTTAAATGAATTTGGAACCATAAACAAATCATCCATTCCCGATACTTTCTTGACAGAGTGTATAATGTTTTCTTTGCTGATGGAGCTTTTGCTTTGGGGCCTAACCTCAGGAATCTGAGCTCCAATTCCGGTTGCATCCAAAGCTTACAGTTTGGAGCCCTATGGGTATACGGGCCCCATACGTGTATGGGGGCCCATTAGTGTATGGCCCTATGAGTATATGCAGACCCATCAAAATCTTGCAGCTTGGCACCCGGCTCTTCTATTGCTCTTTTTCATAGTTTGGTTCATATAAGCTTTTACGGGAGCGACTTTCTGATAGCTTTATTGAGATTGTAATTATTATAAACCTTATTCCCTTTATTTGAAGTGCAACTAGAAGATCTTCTATTCCAATAAATATTGCGTCATTATTTGTGTTGATACTACAACACCACCTTATGTTAACTTTCGTTGTTTTTCTTTATATTGACGCGAAACACTGGACGCGGACCGCCAGCGCCTCGCTGTGGCGTAAAGTGGCAACTTTACTATGCCAAAAATACCTAATGTCGACGAATACTCTCGCTTTAAGTAGATATTTAATAAAAATACTTGATTTATGTTAAGAACGATTCTGAACACAAAAATATTTCTTTTAAGAATTATTGTCTGTTTGTGTTTGTCTGTTTCTTCGCGATGGACGCATAAACTACTGAACGGAGTTTGATGTGGTTTATTTCTATTAGAAAGTTCTTGGCCAAACTTAAAATCTGCCATATGTTTAATTGCAATTGTTTAATTAAAACGAAAGAAAAATACAATAACTGACTTACGGTACCTTATTTTTTAAATTTTTTTTCGTGCGGAAATCCCTTCGAATACCCATTGGTGCGAATGCCGTCTGACATCTCAACCTCGAGAGAAAGGCCTGCGCCTGAGCATCGTTCGTCAATCAGCAGGTATATCGGCTAGCAGGTTATAGGTTGGCTTGGCCTCGAAGGGTGTAGGTCTTGGTAGGATCACAAAATCTAACATAGACTTCAATAAGCTGATTGAATTATAAAAGCTGCCTATTTAATCTATTATAACTTAAATAGGCAGTTAGATGCTTGCTTTGAAGTTATAGGGTAGATACTGTCAATAAGTTAGCTATTTTCTTTTTTGCAACGCTAGTTGTGCCAACCTTCCAATATCACTGTCACTACATACTAGGTCGTTACATATGAAATTGCCGTTTTTCTTGAAAAAATTGGAGGAAACCCAAAAATGTTTTTAGTACTAACATTTTTGCATTTTATTTAGGAATGACAAATCCAAATTTTATGTTTTTTTTGTGTATGAATGAGACAACTGTGGTGGTTCAGGCCCAGATATGTGATCGTCTATATAGTTGAATCTATGTATAAGAACTTAGTTGCTTCATTACAGGATAACTTCAATGCTTATGAGTGTGAGGATAGTCTTTGTGGCAAATGAAATTAATTCAATCGCGTCGGATTATGCAAGTGTGCAGTGTAGTGATGGTATTCCCAAAATAACAAGTCATATATTCACTCCAGCTTAATTTTAATGGACCCTTAGATAATTAACGGAAAGAAGTCGTTAAGACCTTCATGAGTAGATTGTCTAGAGTTAGTAATGTTTTATGACAAATTAGGTCTAGTAAGTGTTCCTGAAGAGTGTATATGTCTGTTAATTGAGTCAATGACAATGTCATTTCGTTGCTCAAATCACTCTGGCATTTACGGGATCACCCTACGGCCTGGCTCAAGGCTCCTACGCATAGGATTATGGGGCCTCGAATTCAACTCCTTTTCATCGCTGAGAAGCGGTCAATCAACACGTCCTAAGAAGTGGAATATTTTTATGGTGCATAAAGCAGCCTAGCCCCGTGACCATGGTATAATTTTTATATTATATATATATATATCAGTTAGGGTTCTATTCGGCCGAATAGAGGTCAGCGTTGATTCGGTAAAAGAGGAATGTGTTTGCTTATGCCCAGATTTGATGCTAACTCCGACAACTTCTGCACAGTTCAGTTCTGACCCAGAACTGCTATTCAGGCCGATCTGAGATTCCGCTATGGCTAGAGGTTCACAATGAAAATCCTTTTATTGTATAGATATCCACCGGAATCCCCGCGAGGGAACGTCACCCCGCCTGCGCCTTTAGTGGTATTTAAGTCCCACACAAATTGCAACTTTTAATTCATATAAAATGTGCTATCCTTGACTTTAAGCATTGAAATAACCACTGTCTTGCAGTTTAATAAATAGACTAAATGAATTTAGTCTCCAGAGTCTGTGATAGGATATCATCTCCAAGTCTTGTTATTAAATAGATTAATTACTTACGAACAGCTCGATCTTTCTCTCTCTGGCGTGCCTCTTTTGAGTTCAATTGAGACCATCAGCTCAAAGGTCAGTTATATATTATGCATTTACATATTTGAAATTAATTCCAAGACTCTTGATTACAAGAAGTCATATAGTGTCTGAGTATAGCTTGAGTTATTACTTGAACCTTAGATAGAATTGGCTTCACTCAGTTAGATCAGATAGTAGCTTGGTTATTACTTGTACCTTAGATAGGATTGGCTTCATTCAGTTAGATCAGATAATAGCTTGGTTATTACTTGAACCTTAGATAGGATTGGCTTCATTCAGTTAGATCAGATAGTAGCTTGACTCATTAATCTTTCAAACTCATTCATAGAATACTTAGTTTCGTGTATAATTCATAAAATAAGCCTAGACATGTACTCGTATGTTGGTGTTTTGCGGATAAGACTTGTACTTTATACATATTATTTACAATGTAAGTCGCGTTCAGCGTGAACTTATTAACTGAATAATTATCATCCTTTAAAACTCCATTTTACTATTGCCAAAATGGGGAAGGGAATTAAATCTAAACCATTGAAATAGAATATATAAGAAATTAAGTATATTAATTTCATAAATGAAGTTAATAGAATCTGGGTAGATTATTTAGATAAGATGTGACCGATTAGAGTCACATCTAGACCGAGCTTTCTATTCCAATTGAATTAAATATTCCAAAAATTACAGGGAAAAACGAAAACTCAAAGGAAAAAACCCTTGTATGCCATTAATACTTAATTATAACACAAATATTTACACAAGACTTAAATCTATTTATGATAAAATTACATGCACAATAATTTTCACGGTTATTGTGTGCTCGATGAAATGTTATTTACTTGTTAGTTATCCTTTAATCTAATGCCGGATAATTTGTCTGGGTTTATGTCTGACCCAATACACAATGATATATGTATATATATGTATATATATATACGTGTGTTGATTTCATTGAATTCATTTCAGTAGTGACTTACAAACACAAGAATGGTTTTGTTTAGAACAGAATAACATGATTGTGCACTTAATTTAGTTATAATTTGTTATTAAGCACATTATAAAAGCAATTTACTTTCAGGATTTATAACTTGATCTTGAATATCTTTACAATTTCATCTTACACAGACACAATTTAAAACAGTTTATACACATTTATAAACACATCAGTTCAAAACTTTATTCATAATATATATATGTTCTTAATTTAATGCAATTTTCATGAATTCTATGGGCTGATCAATTCATTATATTTACCTAGATGGTTGTATGGGATTTAATGGAATCGCCATTACTCTCGTCTGTGCGGTCCTGAGACATTTCCACATTACTGATAATGTGGAAATGTCTCAGGACCGCACATAATTATTTTAATCATTATTATACTGATATAATAATGATTAAAATAATTATTATAATACATATGTATGAAACTGTTGGTTTCCAATACGATCTGTATTTAGACAATAGCTCGTATTCCTTATCGGTCATTAGGTCCATTAATAATAACTCGTTTGATTATGTTTAGCTAATAAAGTCAGTCAATTATAAAATTATATGTACAAAGTTTTGAACACTAAAATTATGCAATTTAGTATACTTTACCAAAATCAGCTTTCTGCTCCCACTAGTTTATTATTATTCCCGCCTAATTCTTATACAATTATTATTTAAATTTATTTATTACAAGTGAATAAAACTAGTTCACACAATACAAATAAAATTATCTAAAACCGGACTAGCATTAACTAGTCAAATCTTTCTATTAATCCTCTAGGGAGCTCACCACGAGACATGTCACTCGATCTAAGGTGTAATCCGTTCTCCCCCTGTCGTCGTCAATCGAGCGTCGCCAGCGCAAACCAGATTCTTCTGGCTCCGCCTTGCATTATGCATTCTGCCAATGGAAAAAATCAAAGCCAGTCAATTGTTCCTGATTGGTTCATATTTTAGCGTTGTTATGGTGTGCCTTACCGCCACAGAATTTGGCGGCAAAGTCTCCACGATAATATTTTTTTGTGCGTGGTGATTTATGGGCTCGGCTGTGCATTTTAAAACTCTTACGAAATGTCTCCCTTTTACAAATTTATGACGGCTTTAAGTGTTGAACCCATCAAATTTCCTAGGATTTGAGGTCATTATTTATTCCTCTCAAGTTTAGGACTGACATTTAAAATAGTTCTGGAATGTCCGGTGCCAACTTATTTATGAGGCAGTGCGAGATTAGTTAATTGTCCAACTTTATTTGAAGCAGATGTTGTTAGGCGATAAGAGAAAAAAAATAGGGTTTGTTTTGGCAATGAAACGTAATCTATTTTTGTATTATAAATGGTGATTATGTATCTACAATAGTTGGCCATCTCACAACAATAAGCTAACAAACAGCAACTTTTATTACATTTTTGAAAAGTGACAGCTGTTAAGTAATACGAAATTTATCATCAAAATGGATAGCATTTAGGAAGTACTGTTTTTGAAGATCGAATTAATTTATCCAGCGGCCAATAAAAACAAAATTTCATACAGAGTTGTAAAATCTTGAAATCAACTTTTAAACAAAATATAAATAATGGAAATAGCTATTAAATTACAGGAATAACGAACTCATGAATTTGTAAGAAAATTTCGGCAATTTCATAGGTAAAGACCTATTATTATAAAACAAAGTCCTCCGCCGTACGGTTTTCACCAATGGATAGAGTGGTTCTCAAGGAAGGTTTCAGTATAAGCTTTTATATAAATTGGCTAAAAATAAAATATAGTGAAATTTATTGGAGGTGTCGGAAATAAATAACCCGTCTGGGAGCTTTAACCAAAACGCTGCCTTAACCTCTTGAGATGTAACAAAATGATGTATTGTGGAATTGTACTGGTGGAGTAGGGTCCACTTGGTAGCAGAAACAGGATCTGAATTTCACGGGGGCGAGGCCGCGGGCAAAACTAGTAATTGTGAAAGTCAAACACCGCAATATTATTTTGTTAGTCTGAAATTCAAGTTTGTGTGTCCGCAACCATAAAACCGTCTTGGTCGCAACCCTTGTCCCGCGGCCACCATCTTGTATAAAGGGGTGCGAATAATTTTTACGCTATACTTACTGGGAACATTTGTGAGATCCTTTTTTGTTTCAAATTAAATAAAATACTCTATAACTTTGATTCTGTCATTTTTTGTCGGAGAACCGAAACCAAAAAAGTTATTAACCATCGAAATTTTTAAATACTCAACGTCTTCTGAAAAACACCTGTTTTATTTCCCAATTTCCTCACTGGAAGTAGTGAGAACAACCGTTTTTTTTTTTTGCAATTTAAATTTAGAACTATTTTTGCAAAATAGATCTAAATACATTACAGTCATTGTAGGTGTTTTCTAAGTTATAATAAAAAACAAGGTCTTTAAATTTGTTATATATTATAATGTTTTTCACAAAAAAAAATAAACATATACAAACGATTTATTTAAAAATACAAAACGATGACTCTTAAAAACCCTTAAATATCAACATGTTATTAAATCGATTTATAATAATCAATTTTGGAAGTAGGCACTACAAAGAACTACAGAGACTGTCTTCTAAATTATACTAAAAAAAAGCTTTTATAAGCTCTAATTGCTGCTACAATAGGTCCTATGAAATTGCCGAAATTTTCTTACAAATTCATGAGTTCGTTATTCCTGTAATTTAATAGCTATTTCCATTATTTATATTTTGTTTGAAAGTTGATTTCAAGATTTTACAACTCTGTATTAAAAAAGTTGCTGTTTGTTAGCTTAATGTTGTCTCATTCATACATAAAAAAAACATAAAATATTGGATATGTCATTCCTAAAAAAAATGCAAAAATGTTAGTACTGAAAATTGGGTTTCCTCCAATTTCTTCAAGAAAAACGGCAATTTCATATGTAACGACCTAATATTATTATTGTTTTCACTCCCATGATGATTGCTTCAAAACATGATGCAAGATTGAACTACAATAACTTACTGGTCTCAACACCATGGAAAATCAGGAAAGTAGACCCCAGGGCTGGGATGTAATCGGGACACAACGCTAAGACGATGATGTTTATGATCATTCAAATTATTATAAATAGAAACTATACAACTCTTAAAGATTTTACAAAATAAATAAATATGGATTGTTTGCACATTTGCCAATACAAAATTTTGTCATTATTCACAATTATTGTTCACGTAATTTGTTAGAAATATTGACATTGCTAAGTAAGAGCTTTAGGATGTGAACTTTTTCCACCGAAGCGTAACTGTAAGCCATGTAGTGGATCTTCTTTCATCTGTCGGTCTTTTGGGTTTCCGGGCGAAGTTAATAAGGGCACTGTTTTAATGTACTGCCTATCGTTGGACTTCATTGGGTTATTGGCATATTTTTTAACAGAAGACTGTGGTTCACTTAATAGACCCTTATTCATGTTCGCATAAAACTTTAAGAAATCCTCAAAAGTCACTTTCAACTTATGCGTGGGGGCTGGTTGTTTCTGTGGATATTTGAAATCTGATAATGTTTGAATAAAATTTGACTTCATTGGATATTTTTTCTTCGAGTTTATTGACATGTTGTCGTAATGCGTTAACGCGTTTGAAGGAGGGTATTCTAAGCAGTTTTCCTTATTTACATCTGTATCTGCGTCGAAGTTTATCGTAGGTTTCATGGTTCCAGGTTCCTGTAGATATTTAAATCCTGACAACGCTTGAATTAGATCAGACTTAATTTGATCTGTTGTTTTTGACCTTATTGGCATATTTCCGTAAAACGGTCTTGTTTTTTGAGTAATATTATCCTTTTTGTATTGCCCTCTTCCGGCGTGTTTAAACTTCGTTTTAGTATCAACCAAAATATTATGCCCTCTTTGTTGACTTGGTTCATTATACTTAGCTCTTTCTTCTACTGCCGAATAGAGTTCTCTGCCATCGATTCCTATCGGTTGAGTAGGTAAATCCCAATAATTTGGTTGCCCTGTCAATATTGTTCCATTGGGCAAGGTTGTTTGTTTTGCTACGCAACTTAATTTATACCGCGTGTCATCAGCATTCATGGAGATTCTGGGAGGAGCTTGAATACTGATTGGATCATCTAAACAGAAAAGAGTAGACGCTGCTATTTTTTGCACAGTTGGACTAGTATCGGCTGCAGTTAAAAGCTCGTCACAATTACAGTCCACTGACTTATTTGATTCAAGGTTGTTTTTTATAGTACTTTTTTGCTTTGGCAGCATACAACCAGAGCATTTTATATCTGAAAATAAACCCTGCGTTTATTGTAAGTAGTAATCTTACACCATACTTAATAACTTTGTAGAATGTTCACACGAAAATCCTTACTAAAGTCAGCTGTACAGGTACTTCAATACCATCACCAACGCCTACCATCCTATCAATATCCTTATTATATATATAATTACTTGATTGTATGTAAGTAGACACTTTACAGTTCCTAATTGCTAGTAAAACAGGCAAAGTTGTACCTATGAAGTGTATATGCTTCGGGACCCCGGACGTGTCCATTGGACTGCCACAGCAAACATTAGTTTTTCTCAATGACTTTTCAGCCAGGACTTGTTCTAATAATAATCTCAATTTTTCGGGAGTGCATTGACATGATTTTAGTATTGATTTTTGATTTTCCTCAAATTCTGATATAGGAGTGTTATATATATATCTTTGTTTGATGTCAAATATTGGATCACCATCATAATTTTCCATTTCTGGGGCTATAAGATTGGCAGATATTGAAGCGATTCGTTTATCTCTGTCCAAAAATGAGCTCTGGTTTGGCAAATTGAATTCTTCCGTGCTGAACTCTGAAACAGTAGAGTAGAATAAACAAACTTATTCATCCAATCTTATATTATAAGCAAAAATGAATCGCCAAATGTATTGCTCATCACAAAACCCTTCCCAACCCCTGATACAATACGACATTGGGCAAGCCAAAGATATGTTAGGCTTTTATTGGGTGTGAATACGAGAGTAGTACGCATAGCAGGATCAGATTCAATAAGTGGACTTAAGCTTTATCCACAATACAGATGTCAGGACATTAGTTAGAGCTCCTCAATGATCTGTTATTCGAATAAACGTTTCTTTACAATACTTTCAGTTATATTTATTTAAAATTAAGCACGTTCTACGTAATGGCATTCATCTAAGAAAGAATAAAATGTTGTTTGAACACCTGTCTTAACGAGAACAGGCGAAATCAATTGTGATCGATGTTTAATCATCCGATTGGTATGATTCTTATTGGATTCTGTGGAGTAAGTGTCTAGACAGCCACATAGTTGATCCACGGTGCCATCAGCAGAATTTTCTATTTTGCAGCAACATGGTCTATCTATTGTTGTGTCAGTTCCAACAATAAAAGTCATTTTATTCATAACTTGACTAATTGGTGATGTAGCTTGACAATATTTATTATTAACTTTCTTTTTTATTGTATTTGTAGCAAATCTTGTGTGTCGATGACGTTTTTGTACAACAGCCTGAGGTGTCGTGATTTGGCAAAGCTTATTGGTAACATCACAAGGTGTTGTTATTTGACACAGTTTATTGGTAACTTCATGAGGCGTTGTTATTTGGCAAAGTTTATTACACATCTTCATCTTTTTAGGTGCACTTGCAGCACTTAGTACAATTTCTAGATTTTCGTGTCCATATTTAGATGATTTTAGGTTACAAGATAATGGTCTTCTGAGCGATAAATCTGAAATTGATTTGAATATTAATTGATTTTAGATATATATAGCTTGAAACTGTGAAAGTAACGGAGAAATTCAGGTACTCGTGGAAATTAGTATTTTCCGCAAAAAAAAATCCCAATGTTTATGAATGTGAATATAGGGGAAGCACCCGATTTTATAATAGCTATGAATCGAAACCGAAGTTGGCATTACCAAAATATAAATTGTTACTTTTTTAAGTAGCTTGTTGGTTGACTTGACAGGTCACATCGTTGCTGCTTCTCTTGATTTACATACCTTATTGTAAAGTCCAAATATCGTGGATCAGTGATGTCAATCATTGAGTTCGATTCATATCAAACTGATTGTGTTCGACTTCATAATATTTAACTTATTGCGTTAATTTATATATTGCCTAGTTATTAGAGTCAGTAACATGCAATATGATACTAACCGTATCCTAATTCATCGGCATTTTTCTTCCTGGTACAATTTTCTGATAATTGTATTCCTATTATAGAACCACACGATAAGTTATCATCATCTTCATCATCGGAGACTGGTACTAATACAAATATTGATGAAGAGTTTGACAGTGCATCATTCATTATAAGGGCTTCTATTGCTGTCGTTATGTACTGATTACTGTTAAAATTATGTATTACTGTAACTTGTTCTTTAGTTGGAATTGTTGGTCCGATTTTACCATTAATGTTGTATGTACTACAACTTTTTGGCAGAGACATTTGGTGAAGCATAACCGAAGGTTTTATATTTCCAATTTCATTCATTTCTTAGATTTTTTGGTAGCGCATTTATATTTTAACTGATACGGTCTGAGCTTCTGCTGAAATAAAATCATTACATTAGAACAATCTATACATGTACCTTCTAAATTAATGTTTACTTTCACGGAATGGATATGGAATCTAAACATTGTCGCATCGTTGAGATAATTATTTGACCTCAAAGTTCAAATATCATAGGAACAATGCAACCAGCACATTACTTATACATAACATGATGGGTCCCACCAACTATCTTCGGGGCCCAAGCCAACATCGCCTGCAAGCCAGTTCACTTACTGATTGACGGACGACGTTTGGGTGCAGACTTTCTTCTCGGGGTCGAAATTATAATCAGAGACACATTAGCACGCAAATAAAAAGCTGTATTTTTCTTTTGTTGGTAAGAGATACTACCCAGTGGAGCGATTTAGTTATACAACGGTTATACTGTTATGTAATTCATCCGATTGTTTTTACTTCAGCCAGTATAAAAGCTTGGTAACTTTAAAAGCACAAATCATACAAGAGTCTACTAATGTGTTTACCCGCGAGAACTTTTATTTATTCCGTGTGCGTGTGTGATCCATCTGGCAGATTTCTACTTTTATAAATAAGGTTTCTTTATCATAAGATTCCGTGACTTCTTTTCTTTTTATTTCTATTTGTGTTATGGATTTGATAAAATATGCCTTTAAAATATAAGATTGCGCATGTACCAAATATCTGGATTGTTTATTAACTGAATTGATCCAGATACTTGCACTAAAAGAAGTGTATGCACATTTTTTTATTGCTTTTTATCATTTTTATTCAACGATTATTTCCTATACCACATTTGAAAGAAATTGAGTAAATAAAAACAAACATAAATATTGTTACATTTTGTTTGGATTTTACGGGATTATTACCATGAGTTGAAATTGTCATTTGACATTTTTTCTTTATCAGTTTTACTGGCCGGCTTTGCGCTTTTCTTTACGCAGAATTTATAGTTTAAACATTTTTTATAACTTGATAATATAATAAAATCATATATATTAAAAATAAATGTAATAAACTTAAAACTTATTTTAAAAGAAGTCTAAGAGTATATAATACAATATCTTAGACTACCAAGACCAAGTATATAGGTACGTATAAATATACCTTTTACATAATATATTTTCGTTTATTAGTAGTGTAGGCAGTGTATATAAAAATGTCTGAGTTGTCTTTACCTTTTTTTTTTTTTTTTTTTCGTGCGGAAATCCCCTTACGCTTGAGATCGAAGAGGCGTCACTCCTGTGAAGAAGGAGGGAAAGAGGACTTTGGGGGCAGTTAAGGTATGGAATGCTGCATGTTACTTCTAAGCATTGAATTAGGGTTATTATTAACGCTAATTATTGCCAGGCTATCCTGGGTCTACAACAAATACATCGCCCATAGTCCAATCCTTTTTTGCAAGATTGCGGAAAATGAGCAACGATGTTTAGATCGAAAATTTGAATCTGAGGTTTTCTAGGCTTTCCCCACGTAATATCCAAAATTTAGCTTTCTCGGTTCATTTGCATTTCTAACCAGTTTTTTTTCGACGTTATGATTGGACTACTATCGTATTAAGTCATTAGGGCAATAATTTACAAGTAGTTATAATTATTCACGTATCTTTGATTTGATTTGATATACATTGGGATTTTAAACGCTTACCTCTAGAGATAGAGGTGCATCCAGGTATTCGTGAAGGATTAGAAATAGTGACTCATGCGATCAAGTGTAGAATATGCCACAATTGTGGCAGTAAGACCAATCACGGATAATTTAAATGAAACCATTATATTTACATAATATACCACTGTATTTGGACTTTATTTGATTTTACATATCAACTACAAAAATATATATAAAATTTAGTCGGTACATGACTTGGAAATATAACAAAACAGAACTACTTACAAAACAACAGTATCAAATTGAATTATTTTTAACTTCTATGAATGTTGGTAGGTACCTACTAATAATTAACTTCAAAGTAAGTGATGAATTGCCTTCAGTTTAAGTTCGATCAAATACTGGAGGAACCCAAAAATGCATAGGAGTGGAACGTTCGAGACATGGAAATTGTTGATGAATGCTTTGATTGCAGATTCTGGGCGTATTATTATTATCGTCATACCTACTTCATATTATATTAACGTAACGACACAAAATTTAATGCGGAAATTAATTTGCACATATTTTGTGCCACTGGAATCCCTGATAAATAAATATCGAATTCACACACATATCCTTTGATTATATTCTTCGCTGTAGTACTTATCTCTGAAAATGTAAGAGTATCTCTCGTTATTTTCATTTATGAAGTCATGCATAATGCAAGCAGGACATGGTGAGTAAAGGTCTTTGTTTTGAACTAGCTGTCGCACCCTATCGAATGGCTAGGCCAGTTCCTAATTGAATAAGAATCAGTTTACGTTTATCGACCTGGCGTATTGAAATTCAGCCCGTTGAAGATGGCTGAGCAAGACTCAGCCAAGTGATTGAAATTTAGATCAGGATTGAGTTGGCATGGCTTGGTGATATGTCGACAAAGAATGTAGGTATCTCTCATACATTTTGGACTTTTGAAGGTCCGCTTCGCAGCGATTCCACTAGTCAAATGTCATTTTGTCTAGGCCCCCAGCTATCACGTTAAACGTTTCGCTTAACGACTTGGCCAGTTGTTTATCAGCCATTTAATTGAAATCCGGTGTTTAGTAAACGGCCTAGGCGGTTAATTACCTGGTAGATTTAACCAGAGGGTGGTGACACACACATATATATATATATATATATATATATATATATATACATATATATATATATATATATATATATACATATTATATGTATCTATAGATATATATTTATATATATATACTATTTTTACCACATGTTTAATTTAAACTGGAAAAACTATCATAAAATGCACACCCTCAATTGCAGGCCTGCACGAAACACGAACCTAAGAAGTGTAATTTAGGCACCACGAACTTCGGAATTCATTCTTTCGGTCGTTACAATATACAATATATTTCTATTAAAACATGAACAATTATAAAATACATTGTTTTATTATTATATTATTGGATTATGATAGTCTTTCGACCGTTTGAAATAAGTCGTATACCTAGAATCGATTGGTTGTGACACGGGCAAAAAAGGCGATTTAATTTCTTGGTGGACTGTAAAATTCCGGGTCGTTTCATGGTAGGGTTTAGGCCGAAGGAACTCTCACTGGCCTTCTGTGGACCTGTTTGAGGGATAAGTGCGTTTCATAGTGCCGATTGCTCAAAATTTCGGCTCGCAATTGCGGACGTACGTTTCATGGGAGGCATACTACACAGCGGTGAAGATATGATGTGGTCCAGATTCAAGACAACTATTATAAAAATGTCTCAGGTTAGGTCGAATAAACAGATAGGTACTTACATAAAACTCACGTTTCATATTTGTGACTAACAAGATGCCTGTGATGTGCTGTAAAAGAGTATAAAGTATGAGATTAGTTTGTTTATTAAGTACCTACCTATTAAGAAAATGGAGGAAGCACAAAATAATAATATAATTAATTAACATCGCCACGTGGATTCACCCGCGTAAGTCCTGATTCCGCGGGAATAATGAGATAAAAAGTAGCCTATATTACACTGGGATAATTTAGCATACTGCAAGTGAAAGAATTTTTGAAATCAATCCTGTAGTTTCATAGTTTATAGATTACAAACAAACAAATCTTTCCTCTTTAATATATTATCATAGTATGGATTACGTTATGAGAAATCCCGAGAAGTACCTATATAGGTAAAATGGATGAAAGGAGATTAACGAAACAGATTTCTGAGGCGAGGGCTACTGGGCAACCCGGTAAAGGTCGACCTAGGCGTACGTATGCCAATCAGATCGACGACGTTTTGAAGAAGGGCCAGGTCAGAAGTACCCGTAACCGGCGTGCATGTATGAAAACAATTATGAAAGTAGAAGAAGCCAAAGGCGTATGCCAAGATCGTAGCAAGTGGAAAGATGTTGTCTCTGCCTACCCCTATGGGAAAAAGGCGTGACTATATGTATGTATGTATATAGGTAAGACACCAATTACGTAGACAAAAATACCCGGCAAAACTAATATGTATATCTAACACACCAAAACATAACATAACTTCACGCCTGTGTCCTCGAAGGGGATTAATTATTATATTATATTATTGTTTTAAAACGTGATTTACGTTACACATGGTGTAATAACGATCGGTTATCTACTGTAGGCCTTCCTGTGAATATTTGAGGTACGAGAGAAATCAAACTCGGCATTTTAGAGTAAGATCGTAGGACTACTAGAAATGACTTATTTTTCAAGAATAAAATGTATGGGACAGTGTATTGTAGACATGTACCTTGACTACCTTGACTGTACGCATACCTGCTACCTTATCCTGGCGGCAATTTTTCAGTAATCATGTGCTAAATGTTGGTAAAAATAGTACAAACTTCACTTAAATTTGCAGTGCTGATTTTGACGTTTGTGTTAGAAAATATTGTTTAAATTCACCATCAACATTGCTAGAAGCGTTCCGAAGGCGGTAACCTGTATCAGGAAACTTCCAAAAAAAGTATTTTGTCATGTTTGCCGTGCGTTATTACTTCCCAGAACTCATTCCTTATTAGCGGTACTATCGAATAATATAGGCTGTTTTTTTTTCAAAATCATCGGGTTTGATTCAAGACTAGCTCGATTTTGTTGAAAACTAAAACTGCATCATTTGGATTTTAGTAAATCATTATTCCTACCTTGGAGCATTGATTTTTTGGGAACGAAAATACACCCTGGATTACTAGATTACACCATTTGATAGTACCGCTAATAAGCAACGTATTTCAAGTAATAAAATACGGCAACCTTAAGAATATATTTCTTTTTTTTTACCGGGGTGGTAAGAGGGGTAGTCCCAGGAGGTGCTGGCTTGGCGTCATAGAAGATGGCATGCGTGTCAATGGTCTCACTACCAGGGATGCCTAAGAGTGTGTGAAGTGGAGAAGTAAAAGCCAGAAAGTGGACCCCGAACTCCGAGGTAAGGGCCTCGGATGCGGTCAGGACTATCGTGAAAATGATGATTAACGTTTGCCAAATCAGCTAGTGTATACAATTATTATAAAATGTCAGGACGAATTTTGTGGGTTGTTAAAAAATTTTTTATTCATTTGTATGGGACGTTGTCCCCTATGGACATAGGCTATGTATAGGCTTGAGTTAAAAAGCAATGCAGTTCAGCCGAGGCAGAGAGTAAGATGGAGCTATAAACCGTGTAAACTCCATCTCTGAACTGCATTACTATAAAGAGTGTCGTGGTAAGGCCCCTGGAAACATTTCTATCACTACAATTCATAAGAGTTTTAAAAGGCGCAGAAATTCGTACAAAAATTTTACAAGAAAAAGAAACAACACAATTCGTTATTGTCAGAAAAAGGATTGTATCAATGAAAGATTTAGAAAAGTTCACGGGTAAGGTGCTATTAATGCAGCGGGGCGAAGCCAGGGCGCGCAGCTAGTTTATAATACAATTGTTACTCCTAAAACATTTGCTGATAATTGAATTTTAGTAACAGACGAATAGCTATAAATCTAACTCCACGTAGTCTTGGCTGCCCTACCCCTAGAGTTGCGATTCATTTTTATATATATAGACGAATATTCGGAATAATACACATTTTACAATACAATACTCGGGACATGTGACTTTATTTCATACAAAATTACGATATTCGATTCGATATTATGAAAGAATAGTTTTAGAAGTAAAGATAATGACGTAAAATAAAATAATAACATAATTTCGAATTTTGGAACATTATGTTCACTGAATTTTAAAGCAAATGTGTTATGGAAAATGATTTTCGGACAAATTATGTTTGTTTAGGGCAAGTCATAGTAAATTGCATTTTAAATACTAAAAACATTTTTATTTTTATTTAAATATGATTTTCGATTGAGAATCTACCCCTTTTTGTTCGGACATGGCTGATGTTACTTACAGGGTAAAATAGGTATTGAAATTTTATGTGGGAAGTCCGTCTGTTTAAAAAAGACTGTGGTCTGGCCGACATCCACGTGGAGCCGCAGGCGGAAAGCTAGTATTATTATATACCGAACAGGTATACCGAGCTGGAAACCCATTAAGAGAATATAGGTGTGATGTAATGTATGCCTAGATATGGGATAGCAGCAATCACGGTTCCTTTGCTGGTATTTATTGTAGAGTTCCGTTGTCTGGGTCTGAAACTTACCAGTTATCACGAAATTTAAATGGAACCCACCCTTTGAAACAAGAAGAATTTTCCAAATCGGTCTTCATCTTCGAGTAATCGACGACCATACATAAAAAAAATCCGACGGATTAAGAACTTTCCTCCTTTTTGGAAGTCGGTTCAAAACCAATAAAAGGACTGATCAACCAATCACGCGAGCCCTTTGAACGATTCTGACGTTTAAGTAATCTATTATTGGTTGATAGCCACCCCCCCGCCCGTCACCACATCACGCTTACCATCAAAGAGACCAAAAAATATGGACTACACAATTGTTAAGATTTTTGAATTATACTATACCACAAGAAAATTAAACCATCATCTAAGGTCTACAGTAGATGGTGTTATGACGCCATGTAAGAGTAATGTCTAAAGGAATGAAGCTGGTTAATGTAGAATGTAGAGTGAACAACGTCATGGTGATTTAATTACCTTTCGTCTATATTTGTGAGATTTTTCATGTCCATTATTACATCACTTATTGAATTTAAATGTCTGTTGTTGAGGGATATTGTACTCTCATTCGGTGTTGAAATAATGCTGTGGAAGTCGAAACTTTGGCAAGAGCTGCTTGAGCTTAGAGAGGTTTCACTTTTAATTATAAGAATCGAATCGCTACTTTCAGGCGTTCTTTCTGCCAACATATAATTATTATAATACCTTAAGAATGGTAAACTAAGGATTTCTCTTTCTATTTTGAAGTATCCTGAATGAGTTAGATACGTTTCTGATTTACGAGAGTTCTTTTGATATTGGGATGTATCATGGAATTGATTGTGAATGTTGTAGCTTTCATCTGAACTACTGGTGTAAAAAATATCACTTGTAGTCAAATTGTATTTCAGGTTGCCTTCATTAGGACTAGTTCCAAGCCTTTCTTTAATTCTATTTTGTAAACCATTTGACTGGCAGTAACTTGAGGACTTCATATAATCCTTAATTATTGTTATATTGTCATTTGTGTTTTCTTTACAATATTGTGGAATGTCCTCAGTTGACAGCCTGAAATATGATGGAATAGAAATAACACTTCCAATAGTAACTTTTATACCTTCGTTATCAACAAAAACACCACTTTTAACACCTGGAATACATTCTTCAGGGCATGGACAAAACGAAGAAATATCAGGTGATGTTACTCTGATCTTAACGTAACTGTGTTTAAATCTAATTTTCTTTTTATCACAGCCACATGCATGGTCACAAACAGTTGTTTTTGTAACCTCTTCAAGTTTTTCAACAATACTACCTTTCGATTTTACTTTGATAGCTTTAGGACCAACCGCTACTGTTTTTTTTCTAACTTTTTCTTTTTTCTCGGTGGATAAACCTGTTTTTGAAGTTGCTTTGACTTGTTTAATCAAAGCTTTCTCCGAAGACGTTCTACCTTCGGGAAGTGGTACGCCAGCGTTTTGAAGATTTTTTAAAATATTTTCCTTTTCTGCTGGCGTCTTGCCCTCAAGTGGCGTAATAAGTCCACCAGCCAGAGCTTTGTTATATTTTTCTTTCATGGAAGGTGTCTTAGGCTCTGGAGGCAGCCCTGTTTCGGCTCTGATTTTATCAATCATTTTTTTTTCTGAAGGTGTCTTTTCTTCTGGCAGCGGTATCCCAGCTTGTACGAAGCCTTTTAAAATTTTCTCTTTTTGCTCAGGTGTCTTTCCTTCTAAAGGCGTTAATAAACCAGCAGCTTTTGCAGTTTCCATTACTTGTGATGGGGTTCGTGGCTTGCGTAATCCTGTTTTAATTCTTTTAATCCTAGATTTTTCGGAAGGAAGCATACCCATGGAAGGTGTCTTAGACTGAGGTGGTAGTCCCGTATCTGCTCTAATTTTATCTATCATTTTTTTTTCTGATGGTGTCTTTCCTTCTGGCAGAGATACCTTAGCTTGCATCAAGCCTTTAAAAATCTTCTCTTTTTGCTCAGGTGTTTTTCCCTCTAAAGGAGTCAATAACCCAGGTGTTTTTGCAGCTTTAAGACGCTGTGAGAGATTTGAGGGTTTAGGTAAACCCTCTTGCACTTTTTTAATTATCGCTTTTTCTGATGGCGATCTACCTTCGGGAAGTGGAATTCCAGCATTTTGAAGCTTCTCTAAAATATTTTCCTTTTCTGCTGGCGTCTTCCCCTCAAGTGGCGTAATGAGTCCATCAGCCAGCGCTTTGTCGTATTTCTCTTTCATGGAAGGTGTCTTAGGCTTAGGTGGTAGCCCTGTTTCGGCTCTGATTCTATCTATTATTTTTTTTTCTGATGGTGTCTTCCCATCTGGCAGTGGCAATCCAGCTTGCGCCAAACCTTTCAAAATTTTCTCTTTTTGCTCAGGCTTCTTTCCCTCTAAAGGTGTCAATAACCCTGCTGCTTTTGCAGCTTTTAGACGCTGTGGCATTATCGAGGGTTTCGGTAAACCCTCTTGAACTTTTTTAACTATCGCTTTTTCCGATGGTGATCTACCTTCGGGAAGTGGAATTCTAGCATTTTGAAGCTTCTCTAAAATATTTTCCTTTTCTGCTGGCGTCTTCCCTTCAAGTGGCGTAATGAGTCCATCAGCCAGCGCTTTGCCGTATTTCTCTTTCATGGAAGGTGTCTTAGGCTTAGGTGGTAGCCCTGTTTCCGCTCTGATTTTATCTATTATTTTTTTTTCTGATGGTGTCTTTCCATCTGGCAGCGGCAAACCAGCTTGCGCCAAACCTTTCAAAATTTTCTTTTTTTGCTCAGGCTTCTTTCCCTCTAAAGGTGTCAATAACCCTGCTGCTTTTGCAGCTTTAAGACGCTGTGGCATTATCGAGGGTTTGGGTAAACCCTCTTGAACTTTTTTAACTATCGCTTTTTCCGATGGCGATCTACCTTCGGGAAGTGGAATTCTAGCTTTTTGAAGCTTTTCTAAAATATTTTCCTTTTCTGCTGGCGTCTTCCCCTCAAGTGGCGTAATGAGTCCATCAGCCAGCGCTTTGCCGTATTTCTCTTTCATGGAAGGTGTCTTAGGCTTAGGTGGTAGCCCTGTTTCCGCTCTGATTTTATCTATTATTTTTTTTTCTGATGGTGTCTTTCCATCTGGCAGCGGCAAACCAGCTTGCGCCAAACCTTTCAAAATTTTCTTTTTTTGCTCAGGCTTCTTTCCCTCTAAAGGTGTCAATAACCCTGCTGCTTTTGCAGTTTTAAGACGCTGTGGCATTATCGAGGGTTTGGGTAGACCCTCTTGAACTTTTTCAATGATCGCTTTTTCCGATGGCGATCTACCTTCAGGAAGTGGAATCCCAGCATCTTGAAGCTTCTCTAAAATATTTTCCTTTTCTGCTGGCGTCTTCCCCTCAAGTGGCGTAATGAGTCCATCAGCCAGTGCTTTGTCGTATTTCTCTTTCATTGAAGGTGTCTTGGGCTTAGGTGGTAGCCCTGTTTCGGCTCTTATTCTATCTATTATTTTTTTTTCTGACGGTGTCTTCTCATCTGGCAGCGGCAAACCAGCTTGCGCCAAACCTTTCAAAATTCTCTCTTTTTGCTCAGGCTTCTTTCCCTCTAAAGGTGTCAATAACCCTGCTGCTTTTGCAGCTTTTAGACGCTGTGGCATTATCGAGGGTTTGGGTAAACCCTCTTGAACTTTTTTAATTATCGCTTTTTCCGATGGCGATCTACCTTCGGGAAGGGGAATTCCAGCGTTTTGAAGTTTTTTTAAAATATTTTTTTTTTCTGCTGGAGTCTTGCCCTCAAGTGGTGTAATAAGTCCATCAGCCATAGCTTTGTGGTATTTTTCTTTCATGGAAGGTGTCTTGGGCTCAGGTGGTAGCCCTGTTTCGGCTCTGATTCTATCTATTATTTTTTTTTCTGATGGTGTCTTCCCATCTGGCAGCGGCAAACCAGCTTGCGCCAAACCTTTCAATATTCTCTCTTTTTGCTCAGGCTTCTTTCCCTCTAAAGGTGTCAATAACCCTGCTGCTTTTGCAGCTTTTTGACGCTGTGGCATTATCGAAAGTTTGGGTAAACCCTCTTGAACTTTTTCAATGATCGCTTTTTCCGATGGCGATCTACCTTCAGGAAGTGGAATCCCAGCATCTTGAAGTTTCTCTAAAATATTTTCCTTTTCTGCTGGCGTCTTCCCCTCAAGTGGCGTAATGAGTCCATCAGCCAGCGCTTTGTCGTATTTCTCTTTCATTGAAGGTGTCTTGGGCTTAGGGGGTAGCCCTGTTTCGGCTCTGATTCTATCTATTATTTTTTTTTCTGACGGTGTCTTCCCATCTGGCAGCGGCAAACCAGCTTGCGCCAAACCTTTCAAAATTCTCTCTTTTTGCTCAGGCTTCTTTCCCTCTAAAGGTGTCAATAACCCTGCTGCTTTTGCAGCTTTTAGACGCTGTGGCATTATCGAGGGTTTGGGTAAACCCTCTTGAACTTTTTTAACTATCGCTTTTTCCGATGGCGATCTACCTTCGGGAAGGGGAATTCCAGCGTTTTGAAGTTTTTTTAAAATATTTTTTTTTTCTGCTGGAGTCTTGCCCTCAAGTGGTGTAATAAGTCCATCAGCCATAGCTTTGTGGTATTTTTCTTTCATGGAAGGTGTCTTGGGCTCAGGTGGTAGCCCTGTTTCGGCTCTGATTCTATCTATTATTTTTTTTTCTGATGGTGTCTTCCCATCTGGCAGCGGCAAACCAGCTTGCGCCAAACCTTTCAAAATTTTCTCTTTTTGCTCAGGCTTCTTTCCCTCTAAAGGTGTCAATAACCCTGCTGCTTTTGCAGCTTTTAGACGCTGTGGCATTATCGAGGGTTTGGGTAAACCGTCTTGAACTTTTTTAATTATCGCTTTTTCCGATGGCGATCTACCTTCGGGAAGGGGAATTCCAGCGTTTTGAAGTTTTTTTAAAATATTTTTTTTTTCTGCTGGAGTCTTGCCCTCAAGTGGTGTAATAAGTCCATCAGCCATAGCTTTGTGGTATTTTTCTTTCATGGAAGGTGTCTTGGGCTCAGGTGGTAGCCCTGTTTCGGCTCTGATTTTATTAATCTTTTTTTTTTCTGAGGGTGTTTTCCCTTCTGGTAAAGGTATACCAGCTTGCGCCAATCCTTTTATAATCTTTTCTTTTTGCTCGGGCGTTTTTCCCTCTAAAGGAGTCAATAACCCAGCTATTTTTGCGGCTTTAAGACGCTGTGAGAGATTTGAGGGTTTGGGTAAACCCTCTTGAACTTTTTTAATTATCAATTTTTCTGATGGCGATCTACCTTCGGGAAGTGGTATTCCTGCATTTTGAAGCTTCTTTAAAATATCTTCCTTTTCTGCTGGCGTCTTCCCCTCAATTGGCGTAATGAGCCCATCAGCCAGCGCTTTGCCGTATTTCTCTTTCATGGAAGGTGTCTTAGGCTTAGGTGGTAGCCCTGTTTCGGCTCTGATTCTATCTACTATTTTTTTTTCTGATGGTGTCTTCCCATCTGGCAATGGCAAACCAGCTTGCGCCAAGCCTTTCAAAATTCTCTCTTTTTGCTCAGGCGTCTTTCCCTCTAAAGGTGTCAATAATCCAGCTGCTTTTGCAGCTTTAAGACGCTGTGGTAGTATCGAGGGCTTAGGTAAACCCTCTTGAACTTTTTTAACTATCGCTTTTTCCGATGGCGTTCTGCCTTCTGGAAGGGGTATTCCAGCGTTTTGAAGTTTCTTTAAAATATTTTCCTTTTCTGGTGGCGTCTTACCTTCAAGTGGCGTAATGAGTCCAGCAGATTTAGCTTTCTTATATTTCTTTTTTAATGAAGGTGTTTTAGGTGCAGGTGGCAACCCGGATTCTAATCTTATTTGATCTATTAAATCCTTTTCTGAAGGTGTCCTACCTTCTGGTAATGGAACCCTGGCTTGCACCAAGTCCTTTATTTTTTTTTTCTTTTGTTCCGGTGTTTTTCCTTCTAATGGCGTTAACGATAAAGATGGTGGCTTACTTAATCCTGCTTTAACTTTTTTAATCATTGCTTTTTCTGAAGTTGTTCTACCTTCTGGCAGTGGTAATCCAGCCTCGTGGAGCTTCCCTACAATTTTCATCTTTTCTACAGGTGTCTTGCCCTCTAGTGGGGTAATGATACCATCTGCTAAGGCTTTTGTGTACTTTTCTTTTAATGAAGGTGTTTTGGGCTCAGGTGGCAGCCCAGTTTCAGTTCTGATTTTATTAATTAAATCTTTATCTGATGGTGTTGCACCTACCGGTAATGGCAAACCAGCTTTGGCTAAGCCTTGTAAAATCTTCTTTTTTTGTTCGGGTGATTTGCCTTCTAACGGCGTTAATAATCCAGCAGCTTTTGCAGCTTTCAGCCGTTGTGATAGTGTTGAAGGTTTAAGTAACCCGGTTTTAATTTTTTTGATCATGGTTTTTTCTGAAGGAGTTCTTCCTTCGGGAAGTGGTATTCCAGCTTTATGCTGTTTTTTTAGTAAATTTTCCTTTTCTGATGGAGTCTTGCCCTCCAGTGGGGTAATGATACCTTCTGCTAAGGCTTTGTTGTACTTTTCTTTTATTGAAGGTGTTTTAGGCTCAGGTGGCAGCCCAGTTTCAGCTATTATTTTATTAATTAAATCCTTTTCTGATGGTGTAGTACCTACCGGTAGCGGCAGACCAGTTTTAGTCAAGCCTTTTAAAATCTTTTTCTTTTGTTCAGGTGTTTTACCTTCTAAAGGCGTTAATAAACCGGCTGCCTTAGCAGCCTGCAGTCTTTGTGATGGTGTTGGTGTTTTCAGTAATCCTGCTTTAGCTTTCTTGATCATTAATTTTTCTGAAGGTGTTTTACCTTCAGGAAGTGGTATTCCAGCTGCATGAAGCTTTTTCAAGATATTTTCCTTTTCTCTTGGCGTTTTACCCTCCAGTAGAGTAATTATTCCCGCAGCTGCAGCTTTTTTGTATTTTTTTTTCAAGGAAGGTGTCTTAGGCTCAGGGGGTAGCCCCGTTTCAGTTCTGATTTTAGCTATTATTTTTTTTTCGGAAGCTGTTTTGCCTTCAGGCAGAGGTATCCCAGCTTGTACTAAGTTTTTGAGAATCTTTTTCTTCTGATCAGCAGTTTTTCCAGTTAATGGGGTTAAAATACCAGCTGCTTTCGCAGCTTTGATAGTTTTTTCAGATTTTGATTTCCGTGCAATTTTTTTTGATAATTCTTTACCTTCTTGTAATGGTACGCCTGATTTTAATTTTCGCAATTGCTCAGTAGGTGTTTCATAGCCGGCCCTTATTTTTTTTATAAAATTTTTGTCTGATGCTGTTTTGCCTTTTGGTAACGGCAAACCAGCAGCAATTCTGCCTCTTAGTATTTTTTCTTTCTGTTCTGGGGTTTTACCTTCCAAAGGTGTTAAAATTCCAGCTTTGTATTTATCTATTTTTTCTGCAGCAGTTTCTTGAGGTTTAGTTAGTTCGTCTAGTGTTAACTGGTCGCATATACATTCATCAGCAGGGCCTTTTGCCTCCACCATACTCTTAGCTGATTTTTTATCAAGCCTCTGGCGTTCTTTCTTAGCCACTTTTACTTTTGATACCAAAGCTTTTTCGGAACGTGTACGTCCTTCTGGCAATGGTATGTCCATATTGGCTAGTTTTTGTAATATTTTCTCTTTTTGTATTGGTGATTTGCCTTCAAGTGGGAGCAGTAGTCCAGCATCTGCAGCTTTTGCGTGCTTGTCTCTCATAGCCTGAGTCTGAGGTTCAGGAGGGAGACCGAGTTGTGCGCGAACTTTTTCTACTAGCTTTTTCTCTGAAGGGGTTTTTCCTTCAAGAAGTGGCAATCCATGCTCAGCTAAACCTATTAATATATTCTCTTTTTCCTCGGGTGTTTTCCCCTCAAGAGGAGTTATTAAGCCTGCGGCTAATGCCTTTCGCAATTTTTCTGATGGTGCTAATATTGAAGACTTTCGGGGTGCCGCAGCTATTCTACCAATTAAGGATTTTTCCGATGGAGTTCGCCCTTCTGGCAAAGGTATATCCATATTTCGTAAATCTTGCAAAATTTTTTCTTTCTCTTCGGGGGATTTGCCTTCAAGAGGCTGCAATAATCCAGCACCAGCGGCTTTCCCATATTTTTTTTTCATTGATTCAGTCTTAGGTTCGGGAGGAAGACCTAGATCAGCTCGAACTTTGTCTAGTAACTTCTTTTCAGATGCTGTTTGTCCTTCAGGGAGAGGCAAACCAAGCTTGGCTAAATCATTTAATATTTTTTCTTTTTGTTCTGGTGGTTTGCTTTGAAGGGGCGTTAGTAATCCGGCCACTTTCGCTTTGCGTATTTTTTCTTGTGGTGATAGAAGCGATGGTTTACGCGGTTCCTTTGCTATTTTAGTTATAAGTGCTTTTTCGGATGCTGTTCGTCCTTCTGGTAAAGCTATTCCCATATCATGTAAACCTTGTAAAATATCCTTCTTTTCATTAGGCGACTTGCCCTCGAGAGGCTGCAATAATCCAGCATCAGCGGCTTTCACATGTTTATCTCGCATAGCTTGAGTTTCGGGTACTGGAGGAAGACCTAGATCAGCTCGAACTTTGTCTAATAGCTTCTTTTCAGATGCATTCTTCCCCTCGGGAAGTGGAAGACCTAGCTCGGCAAGGTCATTTAGTTGCTTGACTTTTTGTTCTGGCGATTTTCCTTGTAAAGGTGTTAGTAAACCTGCTGCCTTTGCTTTATTTATCTTCTCTTGTGGTGATAAAAGCGATGGCTTACGTGGTTCTTTTGCTACTTTAGCTATAAGTGATTTTTCAGACGCTGTTCGTCCTTCTGGCAAAGGTATTTCCATATCGTGTAAGCCTTGTAAAATATCATTTTTCTCACTAGGCGATTTGCCTTCGAGAGGCTGCAATAATCCAGCATCAGCGGCTTTTGCATGTTTATCTCTCATAGCTTGAGTTTTAGGTTCTGGAGGAAGTCCTAGATCGGTTCGAACTTTGTCTAATAGCTTCTTTTCAGATGCAGTTTTTCCTTCAGAAAGTGGTAAACCAAGCTCGGCAAGGTCTTTGAGTTGTTTTTCTTTTTGTTCTGGGGGTTTTCCTTGCAAAGGTGTAAGTAAAGCGGCTGCTTTTGCTTTATTTATCTTCTCTTGTGGTGATAAAAGCGATGGCTTACGCGGTTCTTTAGCTATTTTGGCTATAAACGATTTTTCGGAAGCTGTTCGTCCTTCTGGCAAAGGTATTCCCATGTCATGTAAGCCTTGTAAAATATTCTTCTTCTGACTAGGCGATTTGCCTTCAAGAGGCTGGAGTAATCCAGCATCAGCGGCTTTGGCATGTTTATCTCTCATAGCTTGAGTTTTGGGTTCTGGAGGAAGACCTTGATCAGTTCGAACTTTATCTAATAGCTTCTTATCTGATGCAGTCTTACCTTCGGGCAGTGGGAGACCATGTTTAGCGAGCCCTTTTAGTATTTTTTGTTTTTGTTCTGGGGTTTTACCTTGCAGGGGTGTTATTAAACCTTCTGCTTTTGCTTTACGTAATTTCTCTAGTGGTGCCTGAATAGATGACTTACGGGGCTCTTTAGCTATTTTAGCTATAAGCGATTTTTCGGACGATGTTCGTCCTTCCGGTAAAGGTATTCCCATATCATGTAAGCCTTGTATAATATATTTTCTCTCACTGGGCGATTTGCCTTCGAGAGGCTGCAATAATCCAGCATCCGCGGCTTTGGCATGTTTATCTCTCATAGCTTGAGTTTTGGGTTCTGGAGGAAGTCCTAGATTTGTCCGAACATTATCTAATAGCTTCTTTTCAGATGCAGTCTTTCCTTCAAGAAGTGGAAGACCAAGCCGGGCAAGGTCTTTTAGTTGTTTTTCTTTTTGTTCTGGGGATTTTCCTTTCAAAGGTGTAAGTAAACCTGCTGCTTTTGCTTTATTTATCTTCTCTTGAGGTGGTTTACAAATACAAAGCGATGGTTTACGCAGTTCTTTTGCTATTTTAGCTATAAGTGATTTTTCGGACGCTGTTCGTCCTTCTGGCAAAGGTATTCCTATATCGTGTAAGCCTTGTAAAATACCCTTTTTCTCAGTTGGCGATTTGCCTTCAAGAGGCTGCAATAATCCAGCGTCAGCGGCTTTTCTATATTTTTTTTTCATTGGTTCAGTTTTAGGTTCAGGGGGAAGACCTAGATCAGCTCGAACTTTGTCTAGTAACTTCTTTTCAGATGCTGTTTGTCCTTCAGGGACAGGCAAACCAAGCTTGGCTAAATCTTTTATTATTTTTTCTTTTTGTTCTGGTGGTTTGCCTTGAAGGGGCGTTAGTAATCCGGCCGCTTTCGCTTTACGTATTTTTTCTTTTGGTGATAGAAGCGATGGTTTACGTGGTTCCTTTGCTATTTTAGCTATAAGTGATTTGTCGGATGCTGTTCGTCCTTCTGGTAAAGGTATTCCCATATCATGTAAGCCTTGTAAAATATCCTTCTTTTCATTAGGCGACTTGCCCTCGAGAGGCTGCAATAATCCAGCATCAGCGGCTTTTGCGTGTTTAGCTCGCATAGCTTGTGTTACAGGTTCTGGAGGAAGACCTAGGTCAGCTCGAACTTTGTCTAATAGCTTCTTTTCAGATGCAGTCTTTCCTTCAGGAAGTGGTAGACCTAGCTCGGCAAGGTCTTTTATTTGTTTGACTTTTTGTTCTGGCGATTTTCCTTGTAAAGGTGTTAGTAAACCTGCTGCTTTTGCTTTATTTGTCTTCTCTTGTGGTGATAAAAGTGATGACTTACGCGGTTCTTTTGCTATTTTAGCTATAAGTGATTTTTCGGACGCTGTTCGTCCTTCTGGCAAAGGTATTCCCATATCATGTAAGCCTTGTAAAATATCCTTTTTCTCACTAGGCGATTTGCCTTCGAGAGGCTGCAATAATCCAGCATCAGCGGCTTTGGCATGTTTATCTCTCATAGCTTGAGTTTTGGGTTCTGAAGGAAGTCCAAGATCGGTTCGAACTTTATTTAATAGCTTCTTTTCAGATGAAGTTTTTCCTTCAGGAAGTGGTAGAACAAGCTCGGCAAGGTTTTTGAGTTGTTTTTCTTTTTGTTCTGGGGATTTTCCTTCCAAAGGTGTTAGTAAACCTGCTGCTTTTGCTTTATTTATCTTCTCTTGTGGTGATAGAAGCGATGGCTTACGCGGTTTTTTAGCTATTTTGGCTATAAGTGATTTTTCGGAAGCTGTTCGTCCTTCTGGCAAAGGTATTCCCATGTCATGTAAGCCTTGTAAAATCTTCTTCTTTCTACTAGGCGATTTGCCTTCAAGAGGCTGTAGTAATCCAGCATCAGCGGCTTTGGCATGTTTATCTATCATAGCTTGAGTTTTGGGTTCTGGGGGAAGACCTTGATCAGTTCGAACTTTATCTAATAGCTTCTTATCTGATGCAGTCTTACCTTCGGGCAGTGGGAGACCATGTTTAGCGAGGCCTTTTAGTATTTTTTCTTTTTGTTCTGGGGATTTTCCTTCCAAAGGTGTTAGTAAACCTGCTGCTTTTGCTTTATTTATCTTCTCTTGTGGTGATAAAAGCGATGGCTTATGCGGTTCTTTAGCTATTTTGGGTATAAGCGATTTTTCGGACGCTGTTCGTCCTTCTGGCAAAGGTATTCCCATGTCATGTAAGCCTTGTAAAATATATTTTTTCTCACTAGGCGATTTGCCTTCAAGAGGCTGTAGTAATCCAGCATCAGCGGCTTTGGCATGTTTATCTCTCATAGCTTGAGTTTTAGGTTCTGGAGGAAGACCTAGATCAGCTCGAACTTTGTCTAATAGCTTCTTATCTGATGCAGTCTTACCTTCGGGCAGTGGAAGACCATGTTTAGTGAGGCCTTTTAGTATTTTTTCTTTTTGTTCAGGGGTTTTACCTTGCAGGGGTGTTATTAAACCTTCTGCTTTTGCTTTACGTAATTTCTCTATTGGTGCCTGTACCCCAATAGATGACTTACGGGGCTCTTTAGCTATTTTAGCTATAAGTGATTTTTCAGACGCTGTTCGTCCTTCTGTCAAAGGTATTCCTAGATCGTGCAAGCCACGCAAAATATTTTCTTTTTCTTTAGGGCTTTTACCCTTAAGAGGTTTTAATAATCCAGCAGCAGCAGCATTGGCATGCTTCTTTCTCATAACTGAGTTCTTGGGTTCGGGAGGAAGACCTAATTCCGAGCGAATTTTCTTTAATAACTTCTTTTCAGATGCTGTTTTTCCTTCAGGAAGGGCAAGACCTTGCTTAGCAAGGACCTTTAATGTTTTTTCTTTTTCATCTGGAGTTTTGCCCTCAAGAGGTGTTATTAACCCTGTGGTTTTTGACTTACGTTTTTTTTCTGATGGTACCAAAGTTTTACGAGGTTCTGCTGCTATCTTCGCTATTAAAGCGTTCTCTGATGGTGTCTTTCCTTCAGGTAATGGTATTCCTGCATCATGTAAGTGTCGCAGAATATTTTCTTTTTCTTTAGGGGTTTTATTTTTAAGAGGTTTTAATAATCCAGCAGCAGCGGCATTGTCATGTTTATTTCTCATGGCTGAAGTTTTCGGTTCCGGTGGTAGACCTAGATCAGCTCGAAGTTTGTTAATTAACTTCTTTTCTGATGGTGTTTTTCCTTGTGGTAGTGGCAGACCATGCTCCGCTAGACCTTGTAATATTTTTTCTTTCTGTTCTGGGGTTTTACCTTCCAGCGGAGTCAATAAACCCGCAGCCTTTGCTTTCCGCAGTTTTTCTGACGGTGGCAGCATCGAAAGTTTCCGAGGTTCTGCTGCTATCTTGGCCACGAGAGATTTTTCTGATGGTGTATGTCCTTTTGGTAATGGTATTCCTAAATTATGTAAGCCCCGTAGGATATCTTTCTTATCTTTCGGCGTTTTACCTGCAAGCGGTTGCAATAAACCAGCTTTAGCAGCTTTCTCATGTTTTTTTCTCATATCTTGAGTTTTAGGCTCAGGAGGCAGGCCTAGATCGTCACGAATTTGATCTATTAAACTTTGCTCCGATAATGTTTTAGCTGCTGGCAAAGGAAGGCCCGTATTTGCCAATCCTTTTAAGATATCTTCTTTCTGTTTTGGCGACTTTCCTTGTAAAGGTGTCAGAAATCCTGCAGCTTTAGCTTTTCTTATCTTTTCAGGCAGTGTTTCTGCAGATAAGCATTCAGCTAATTTAACCTTGTCTATAAGAGACTTTTCTGATGCAGTTCTCCCTTCTGGAAGAGGAACACATAATTGCGCTAAACCCTTTAATATTTTCTCTTTCTGGGCATGTGTTTTTCCTTCTAATGGTGTTAATAAACCAGTTTTTGCGGCTTCTTTCATTTTAGCTTTTTGTGCTGCAGTTCTTGGTTCAGGCGGTAGACCAAGATCTCTTCTTAGCTTTTTTACTATAGATTTTTCTGAAGCTGACTTTCCCTTAGGTAATGGAATACCAGACATAGCTAAATCCCTTAAAATTTTCTCTTTTTCTGCTAAAGGTTTTCCAAGTATTTCTTTTTCCGCTTGTTTAATTTTCTCTCTTATTTTTTTAGTACTAACAGTGTCGAGGCCAACGGACGCTAATGATTTCATTATCTCGCCAACAAGTCGCTCGTCTTGTTGTAAATGTCCACACAGTACACAGTTACAATGGTGACAATTTTTCATCTTATAACAATCATACAATCCTTTCATTACTTCAAACATTGCGTCAGAGTTACATGAGCAACAGCAGCTTTCTCGATTGGTTTTGAGCTGACATCGATACACTTTCCATTTTATTGGCATAATGTAGTTACAAAATTGATCACGACTATACTGGCCATTTTCTAATTCTTGGTACTTTAAATAAAATGCTTTGCAATTTTCCTTTGGAATTCCATTAGAACTTTTGTTTCGCAGTTTTGTATGATTGTTATTTACATATTTCTGCGTTTTTATTAAATCGGGCATGCTTGAATATCTAGTAATATACTTTTGAATTCTAGTCGAACGAAGACATTGTGGCAATATAAAGCAGGACTGTGGAGTATGTTTTGTTTGTAAGTTGTCTGTTTTGCTTTTATATTGTATATCTCGATTTTCTACGGTTCGGATATTTGGGTTTAGATTACATTGACTAAAACTGTGACTTACATGCACGGATACGTGTTGGGTAAAACTATAATTAGCATCGTTGCATTCGGTGTTCTTCATTTTGGGAATAGTTTCTTGTTAGTATTAGATATTTGATACTGTTTTATTTATTTTGTTTCATATGAAATACATAGTCATCAAAAAGTGTAAAAATGTTTCCTACTTAGAGCGTATGTTATGCCACAGTAAGTTGCAATGGCATTTTAACCAGATGACATCTGTTGTTTTACGATCATATTTTTTGTCATATGAATCACCTTTGATTTATTTTGTCTTGGTTTAAGCTGAAACAAATAAATTAGACATCTTTACAAGAACACTGCGAATCTTTTTATAGTTGTGCACTTAAATTATGTTAACCTTGTAATAATATTAATATAATAGATGCTTCGTTTTGATAATTGGTGGGCCTGAATAAGGTTGAAATAATGACAAAGCCAGAAGTAGTCAACCGTTTGGACAGCTCGGTTTGGCTTCATATTTTTACGAGCGTAATTGTCATTGGACAAGGCGTCGGTAAATTTAGTTTTGTGTCTAGTTCATGTCTTTATGCCTTTTGGAGGAGTATGAAAAAAGAACATACATAAAAACAGTGGGGCTGTCAAAACATAACCCTTCCTTTTGCTGGGCTGTAATCGGGTAACAAATACATTACGTTTTCAACAGGTAAAATAATGCTCTCAGCCCATCAGGAGAAATATGACGATGAATATGTATGAACCATCAGCCTATGTGCTCGATAGTCCATTCACAGTACTATGATAGAAAGGCCAGCAAATAAATCAAGATAACCTTAACGTCGATCACGATTGGGTCGAAGCCACCATCTCAGCCTCTAAGTAAATCACACAGTGAAACTAGTTGTTTTAATTTTAGTAAGTTTTTTAGTACAAGCACATCCCATAAAGGTTCCTGACATAGAACAAAGGCATTGCATGGAATGCAGGTAGTACTCAAGAAACAACTTACAAGAAAAACGGATCTGAAGAAACTATGCAATTTTTAAACTGCGTACCTGTTATATCCAAAAGTATAAACATTTTATCTGAAACAAGACTGTTTCTAATTTTTTATTTACAAAATAATTGATTAAATATTTTTATAGCATTATAAAATTATTATGTACATATAGATAGATTGTATTTGTAGGTTATCACATTTTATAATATTTTGACATATCTTGATCCAAAATTGTCACGAGCATAGATTATTATATATATATGGTCACGAGCCAGAATTGTCACTTAGGCATAAGGAGACAGAATGTTACTTTTTTTATTATTTTTTCTTGTATGGCGATCCCAACGATTCCGTTTTTATACTGATCGAAATAACGTGTGAAAGTACAAGTGAAATAATCCGTTCCCGCAGGGGGAACGCACAGGTAGATTTCGTGAAGCTAATTGCTAAAATATTATTTTATTAACATGTTTAATTTTTTTTCTCGAAAACGGTAACTTTTATCGAAAAACTTTTCAGACATTTATTAGACTTAAAAATGGCCTATCGATTAAAAATGTTTCCGACGGCAAGAATGTTCACCGGTTAGAAGTTATGATTTTTTTCCCGAAAAATTTTGGTTTTTCCCCCCTCCACTTTTAGTTAAAGTTTTAATCTTATAGGTTTAAATTAAAAGTTGTTGGTATTCATGTATACTATGGGATAAAATTAGAACGGTTCGAGTACCCTTCATGGAACGTGAAATTTTGAGGAAAAACTGATTTCACAAAAAGTGAGGCCCTACCGTCCCCTAAGGCCGGATTCCACCCGTTCACGAACTTAAACTAAGTTTACACCCAAGCAATTTTTGACCGCAGTTTGAAAGCGATCGGGGCAAAAATGCGACCGTGAGAGTGCCGCAAATTTTGGGAAGTGGAACCATACATACATATATATATTTATAAACTTTTTGACCAGTGGTCATTTCGGACTCAGGGGGTCATAACTAGACCTCCTATGAAGAATTTTTTTTTAAATTCGACAGTAGTCAAGAAACCAATAGGTAGATCGATTTCATCGAAATCTACCTAAAATGTTATATTCAAACAGTTGATTATAAAAAGTGGCCAAAAGGTTAATAGTGTGTTGAAGTACCTGAAAAGAGGAGACAACATTAAAGCAAACAGAGAATATTACTTTCAAGCAGTTGCTCACGCAGCATGCAGTCTTTCTGACACATGAAATTGGCGAAATTATAATGGTCTCCCTCAATAGCCACTATCAAAATATGAAATTAAATTACTTTAAGGAAAAAAAACCGGAAATAAACTTTTTGGCCCTTATGTGCCCCAAGCTCCACCCGCGCGGAGGTGAATTTTCGTAAATTTTAAGGCTGACCAAGATCTTACTATTAAAAACCGCAACCGAATCCGTTCAGTAGCTTCTGTGTCCATCGCGGACAAATAGATAAACCGACAAACTGATAAAAATTCAAAGAACAAAATATTTTAGTGTTCAGAATCGTTCATTTCATTTAATATAACCCCAGTATTTTTTTAAATATCTCCAAAGTATGTACAGACTCAACTAATACACGATTTTATAATAGTACCAGCTGATGCCCGCGGCTGCGCCCGCGTGGATGTCGTTTAATGCCCGAAAAAGTAATCACGAAAACACCCAGATGGCTTATTTTTTTCCGACACCTCCGACAAATATCATTATATTTTAGCCAATTTATACAAAAACTTGACAAATTGTATACCAAAACCTTCCTCGAGAGCTCTATTCGTTGGTGAAAACAGCATGAAAATCGGTGCTGTAGTTTTTGGGTTAGTCGCTAACAGACAGATAGACAAGAAGTATCGCGGGAGGTTTGTCCGGCGCTATTTTAGTTACGTCTGTACATTGGAGATATTAAAAAAACTTTATATAACAATACCAATAAAAATAACAATAATAAATAACATAAATTATCTCTCCAAAGTTTTAAAATCAGATGAACTAATTCTTTGCAAGACTTAAATCTAGAGCCATTTCTTTGCCGTATTAGGAAATATACTGCTATAAATGATCGTAAAAGTATAATAAAGTTTATAATTAAAAACGAAAATCTTGGATGGTACTTCCGGCTTTGTCGCACGATAGAGAACTAGAAAACTGGGCGTGAAAAAGCATCTGTCCAGACAGTCAATTTAGGGACCACCATTTGAGAATCGTCAGCATCTGGGATGGTGACCCATATCTTCTGGACTTCACCCTAGCTTCTTGCCATTCAGAGGGGTGCAGTCAATTGACGGGCTAAAGCTTTTGTGAGGACAGCTCCTTTTCGCACCATAAAGATTTCGAATTCTTTACCAACACAACGTGTTTCCGTCTTCCTATAGTTCCGGCCCTGTAGGCAGGGTGTTAAAAATTATCTATCTTAGGCCGTCAATCTGAGGACTGCCATTCTAGCAGTGACCATTGCTGGCCTTCTTTTCTTATACTTCGTTTACAGCTTCTTGCCTACAGCGGGTGCAACACAGTTCTATAATAAAAGTAAATACGCGTAGCAACTACACTACAAGTGGTAATCGTCTAAATAACCTTTCATTTAAACGTTTGCATTATGCATGCAATAGCAATTAGTTTTAAAGCTAAATGCAATTCCTCAGCAAGAGCTTATACGTTTCAGTTGACTGTGAGTTCCATTAAAAGTCAATGACTTCGTTTAACTATCAAGTTGATCACGTCTATATCTACAGTTAACTAACAGAATAACGAGGTCTGGAAAAGCTCAATGCAAATTGTGTACTCTTTCACTGTTATTTTGTGGTGAATAATATGATTTTAGATTGCCATGGTCATTCAAATTCCTATTAAAATTACTAGTAGTAGGGCTAGTGTCTATTTATACGCTTTTTATTAGCTTCACCTGTATGTTTGTTTGTAACCGACTCCTTTGGGCGCGAATTTGATCCACTTTAAACGGCCAGATTTCGTTCAAACTTTGTAGATTTATCGAGGACCGATGACAATACACTAATTTGATAAAATTATTCAATTTTTCAATTAGCAAAAAAGATTTTTGTTAATTTATATAATTTTCATCTATAGTCGATAAGGCAGAAATTTTAATTTCCAACCATTATCTTTAGCCGATTTATCTCATCATCATCATCAACCTCTATTAGTCCACTGCTGGACATAGGTCTCCCCTAATGAGCGCCATAGCGCCCTGTCTTCAGCTTGCCGCATCCAGCATATGCCCGCAGTCTTTCGCAGATCGTCATCCAGCCGGAGGGTGTCCTACACTACGTTTGCCGAGTCGCGGTCTCCACTTAAGAACACGTTTACCCCAGCGGTTGTCTAATATTAACAAATTTTCGAACACCAAAGAGATTTTTTAATTCAGCAAAGCATATAATAGTTTTAAAAAACTCAAAAAAGAAAGTTTTTATAAATAAACAGAACTAAAAAAATTAAAAAACACGCTTTTTATTGAAAACCGAACTAAAAAAATAGAAAATAAGTTTTAATAAATTTAAATTAAGAATAGTGTTAAAAATTACAATAAATATAAATTAATAATAGTGTAAATAGAAATGTAACCAATCGTATCCACGTTTCTTACAGTTTGTGTTTTCTTTGTTTCAAATTCTTTTGGATTATGTGTTCCTAGTACTTACTAATTAGGTTGGGATCTTGATGGGCCGCATCGTTAGCTTTCCATAAGACTGTGTCCATGAAATAAACTATGACCAGTAGCATCCTACTCCCTACTAATATTATAAACTAGCTGTGCCCCACGGCTTCGCCCGTGGCATAATTCACCCCAGTGGCATCCAATTGTCCCCCATACATTTCCGTAATTTATTAGTTCTACAATAATTTGCCCGATTCAATGACATTTATGATTACTGCTCCGCTCTCCTAGGTAGTAGCGTGATGATATTTAGTTTATAACCTTCCCTGATAATTGGGCAATCCAACAAAATAATATAAAAATAATATAATATATATTTTTTAAATTCGAACTAGTAGTTCCTGAGTTTAGCGCATTCAACCAAACAAACAAACAAAATCTTCAGCTTTATAATATTATTAGTATAGATATAGAAGCATACATGTGAAAGTTTTTGAGTTTTAATGGTTGGATGTTTGTTACTCAATCACTTAGGTTATGTTAAATGAACGATTCTGAACACAATAATATTTTATTTGCAATTCTTTTTTGGAATTTTTGTCTTTCTATTTGTCTGTTTGCATAACATATAACATAACATAAACTCACGCCTATATCCCCGAAGGGGTAGGCAGAGGTGCTAGCACCCACATTTCGCCAGTTTATGTTTAGGTCCCAATGTAAAAGGTGGCGAGCCTATTGCCATTAACCGGGCACTTATAAACCAGCGATAAATACACACATAACTTCGAAAAGCATCGAAAAGTCATTGGTGTGTGCCATGGTAAAACCTGGGGTCGAACCCGAGACCTCGTCTCAGCAGTCCATTACCCATACCACTAGGCTACCGCGGCTTCTGTTTGATGGACGCAAAAACAACTGAACGGATCTTGACGCGTTTTTTTCCCCTCTTATAAAGTTGTTGGTCAGTCTTGAAATCTGCCGCATGTTTGATTGCAATTGGTAAAGTACAACCAACCAAAAAACGATGACCAACTTTCGCTTGGGCGGAGCCACGGGCATTAGCTAGTAGTATAAAATACAGTTTAGATAGGCTCAACATAGTCATCTAACGTACTTTATTAAAACTAGTAGAACTGTGGAGGAACAGAGTGTGATGTTCCTCCAACACAAAGGGAGGATCCTCCGACCAGGCAAGGTGATCACGCCTGGCGGGCCACGGCCCAACGGTTGTCGTTGGGATGTTGTATATATGTTACACCAGCGCGCGAACTTCACTTTCGCGATTCAGGATTGGTAGTGACGTATAGTTCGAAGTAGTTCAACTTGTTGTCGCTAGATGGCGCTGGGTATATGTGGTATCGCCGAAGTGTAGGTACACAACTCACCGCTGAGCCCGCAACATGCTCGCCGCGCGTCGTAGGCGACTCAGGCGCCGGAGGTCGCTTAACGACCTCCGTGCTCCATGAGCGCAGGCCTGGGGGTGGCAGGTGAGGCCGCCTGTCATCCCAGCAGGAGCAGGCCGGGACGGCGGGGCGGTTTTAGTCGGTTCAAGCCCGACATAACCGCCCCCGCAGGCCGGCGGGGGGGTATCCGAAGGGATTTTCGCTTAAAAAATGGTACACAACTCACGTTGCTCGGAACTGAAACTAGATGGAACGCAGCGCCATTTTTCAAACCTGTGAGTTAGGAAAGATACTTTCTTTATTCCGTAAGTAAGCATATATGTTTTTTAATACTCCTGAAGTGACAAACAAGTTTAGCTGTTAGCAGGCGTCTGTCTACCAGTGCCTCTAAGTAATTAAATAGGTAGCGGAGGAGTCACGTGCGCGTTATTCACGTATCGCTTGCTCCAAATACGATGACGAACGGCCAATTCTCTTATAAATTCTGGTCGTATGATTAAATTTTGCACAGTCACACTCGCACTCCGAGGGTTCCAAACAAAATTTTGACGGGAGGACGGTTTTCGTTTTTTGGCCATATCTCCGGTTCTACATAACCAATGACAACCATACGGCAGATTTTAAGTCTGACCGGGTTTTTTTGTATGTCAATGTCTGACCAAGACCTTTATAATAGAAAAAAAACCACATCAAAATTCTATGCTACTCATAGAATGTTGTCGTGGCTTTTTTTTCATTATTTTTGCGTCCATCGCGAATAAACAGACAAATTGAAAGTCAAATAATCCGTTCCCGCAGGGGGAACGCACAGGTAGATTTCGTGAAGCAATTAATATTATTTTATTAACATGTTTAATTTTTTTTTCTCGAAAACGGTAACTTTTAGCGAAAAAATTTTCAGACATTTATTTTAGACTTAAAAATGGCCTATCGATTAAAAATGTTTCCGACGGCAAGAATGTTCACCGGTTAGAAGTTATGATTTTTTTCCCGAAAAATTTTGGTTTCCCCCCCCTCCACTTTTAGTTAAAGTTTTAATCTTATAGGTTTATAATTAAAAGTTGTTGGTATTCATGTATACTATGGGATAAAATTAGAACGGTTCGAATATCTTTCATGGAACGTAAAATTTTGAGGAAAAACTGATTTCATAAAAAGTGAGGCCTTACCGTCCCCACTAGGCCGGATTCCACCCGTTCACGAATTTTAAACTAAGTTTACACCCAAGCAATTTTTGACCGCAGTTTGAAAGCGATCGGGGCAAAAATGCGACCGTGAGAGTGCCGCAAATTTTGGGAAGTGGAACCATACATACATATATATATTTGTAAATTTTTTGACCAGTGGTCATTTCGGACTCAGGGGGTCATAACTAGACCTCCTATGAAGATTTTTTTTTTAAATTCGACAGTAGTCAAGAAACCAATAGGTAGATCGATTTCATCGAAATCTACCTAAAAGTCCAAAGAAAAAACTTTTTGTTATAAAATCGCTCATTTAACATAACCCAAGTTTTTATTTTCATATCCCCAATATTAATTTACAATTTAATTAATGTATAGAGGATTGGTTATACATATTGCGTAGCTACGAGTATATATTTGTAAGTATTGTTTTATAAAATATGTAACTATACCTTAGGGTATGTATTACTTTCCAAAATTATTGTAGTGTTACTGTTCATTCGTTCTACAGATGTTGCTCTCAATAATCAACCCACTGAGTGTTTCTCTGCACCACCTTTGGTGGACTGGTAGAGAATGCCTGTGGCATTAAGTCCGCCTATGTACTTATGCCGCATATATTTTAATTACTCTGTGACTTCTGCACAAAGTTTAAAAAAAGGGTTTAAGCGTTAGCGTAGTTGGTGGTTAAGGGTTCGCCCTTACGATCGAGAGGCCCCAGGTTCGAACCTTGGCCATTATACTACCGAAGGGAACCCACTCCTAGCAACAGGAAAACTAGTAACAACAAAATAGGTAACAGGGAAACAGTTAACAGAAATACTAGTAATTTCGGTTACTACTACTCTATTGATGGCTTGGTCTCTTTATCAGATGCCGCGGGGGACCACAATACTGATTAGACATACCTGGTCACTTATTCTATTTAACACGTTTGGCGTTAACCGAAATGTATCGTATTAGCAGACGCATTTACGTTGGTTTAGTTTTACGCCAGTTCTTTCTTCTATGTTAAACAATCAAAATCTACAGACTTCTCACGACTCTGATTATAACTCTATTTAAAATAGAATGTCCCTTGAGTAGAATCTTACAATATGAATGAATGAATCGACGAGGATAAAGCCAAATATTCTATGAAATTCTACACAGCGCTTTCTAGACTCAAAGTAAACATAGTTGTAACTAGCTTGTTGTATGGGTTCCATAATGCGGATAAACATACTTATATACTTTTGTATAGTATTAATTCGTTGCCAGTAGTAAATGCGTTAAAGGCTCTTTCATTCTTTTCCCTTCTTCCTCGTAGTCAAACTTTTTGGTCAAACTGGTTTGACTATGAGGAATTACGTTTCCTCGTGGTCAAACTTGTTTAACGACCCTCCCTGTATAGCTGTTTAGTTAAAAATGGGTACAGTCAATCAATAAACTGTATAATAATATTTTTTATGGGTAATGCGATAAAGTAATGTTTTAAGCAAGCGAGCAACTGTTATAGGCTGATATTTCTTCATCGATATATTAATTTGTGCATTCCAGCTTTCCACGTATTATTAAAGAACATTGCTTCCTAAACGATTTATTCTTTAGCCATGTAGTCTTGAAATAACAAAGATACTTTTGAATTTTTTGGTTCTTAGGACTATCAGATGTTATATAATCCCAACCTTCCTCAATTCTGTTTTCGGGAAGCAAAGCGAGTGCTGAACATAGTCCGACAACTCTACGAGGAAGAAGGGATGCTTTTCACTTTTTCAAGTGTTTATATCCATGTCAGGCGATAAATGATAGATATTTTAGATTTACAGTTTATATTTATTACTAAAACAGGTAAAAACCAACCTTTATTTCATTTACTTACTATAACATCAAACACAAAAAGTAGCAAAAAATTATGAATACAAATTGATTTTCAGATAAATACACAAACGATGACTATATTGACGCAATATTCTCTTTTTCCAGGAAGAGCTTTTATTTAATATAGACTTTGTTCGAATGTTCCCTGGCAGAGTAATTTCGAATTATGATTTAAAAATCCTGATACATTTCAAAGCAACAAATGCCGCTAAGGCCTTTTGAACCAGATCCTTTTCCACCCATAGAAATTTTTAATCCTGGACGCGGCACTTCTGGCTCTGGCACCGGCACCGGATTCTCAAGAATAAAATTACCTTTTCCGTCTGGAATAAGAATCTCGTAATTATTAATACCTATATCATTTTCACACGCACAATCTTTTTTGCGTCCTTTGCGAATTACACCTGGTGGTACTAAGTCACGAATAAAATCAGGTCTAATTATAGCATAGTCTCTAATGGCATCTTCTATAGTATATTGAGCCTCTGGTATTGCTTCGGGCTTTTTCTTCTTATCGAATTTAAATCCTGATGTTGTTTGTGTTAGATCTGATTTGTATATTTTGGATTGTTTTCTGGCTTCCTCGAAATCTGCATACGTATATAATAATAACGGTTCCTGATCTGACTCCGTGACCGAGGGACACTGACAAATGATTTTTCTCTTTTTTTTGCGTTTCCCAAAACACAAACAATTTTTTTTAATTTTTGACGAAGATTCTGCACCAACATTATTAGAGTGTGGATCAGTCCCGGCACCACTACTGAATCTAATTTCTTTTATACCTGCTTGAGTATATATTCCACCTGGACCTACTATGACATAACCTCCTTGTGGGCCTATGATTTCTAATTCTCCCATCTCCGATTTCTTATCGGGTTGGCCAAAGAATCCCAAAGGAACTGGGCTTATTGTCGTTTTAGTGAGTTTTGGACACGTTGCATGTTCTGATGTACACGGTAGACCCGTCGGGCATATTATGCATCCTGTACCATCTTGTACACCAGTACTTACTGGACCACCTGGTACTCCTATAATTGAAGGCGCTGTTTTTCCTAGTTTGAATATTACGTCCTGACCAGATTTTTTTGCTTTACTGGAATACTCATCGCAAATGCAGCATTGGTCACCTATTGAACGAGTAGCTATTTTCAGTCCAGGTTCTTCCTTTGATATTGGAAACTTGTGCACTTCACAAGGGCATGGTGGTTTTATTTTCACTGTCTTTTTCTTACCGCTGCATGCACATTTCATCTTAACACCATTTCTGTATTTTGGTTTATGACAAGCAGCACAGTCTTCATCTTTAGCTGAAAAACAAAGCTAAGCTAAGTTCTTTGAACAAATATTCCAACTTGGGGAAAATTATCAAGATAGACTCGCACGAATTCCTACATCTTTGGGACTGGTGGAATTTAGTCACTCACTGCGATTAGCAGCATTCAGTTGCAACACAATAGACCTGACGGTATTCAGGTCACACTTATGCACAGAAATTCTACATATAGATATTAACTCAACCAAGAAAGTACTTCATCAGTTTTGACAATAACTTCTAGTCAATAGAAATTTCGCTAAGGCTTAATTTTATAATCTGCTTGTAAGATTAACATAATTGGTTGACTGTAAGCCAATCGGGAATAGGTTAAAAGTGCATGGCACTGTAACCTTAGTTATCTATTGAATAGATACTATTATTATCTACACTGTTCTATAAACATGTCAGTCATTATTATTCCGCATTCGTTTATTCTAATCAAAAATGAGAGTTAACTCTTTAGTGGATAAGAAATATTTTCTCTCTTTGACATATCGCAATATATCGTACGCTTTTGGATAACACGAGTAGGCGAAGAAGGGCTCTTACATAGAGCCATAGGAGCATAGGAGAAGTGGTCGTAGGTCTGCAATATCAGACGTGCAAAGGAAAACAATGAGACGGGCCTATGAAGAGAACAGTTTTACGTTTTTTTTTATTTTGCCGAAGAGTTCGATGTTAGTTCTGAGACTGTGCGAAAACACTTACTTATAATAGGATTGCACTACAGACGTCACGCTAAAAAGGTTTACTTGACTGAAGCTCAAAAAGCAGCTAGTTTGAATTTTCTTAGATCGTTTTTAGATTTCAACTGGGCCGCTACGAAATTCACAGGCGAAAAGACTTTTAAGTCTACCAACATGCCAACATGGTCGCATAAATCTTTGGCGTTATGACAACTCGCGATATAACGTAGACCATATAGTACCAAAT
Source organism: Cybosia mesomella (assembly GCA_946251805.1). Lineage (NCBI taxonomy): Eukaryota > Metazoa > Arthropoda > Insecta > Lepidoptera > Erebidae > Cybosia > Cybosia mesomella. The sequence continues at coordinate 5,110,566 of OX276388.1, forward strand.
ATGGCATCTGGTCGAAATTGTGCAAACCTTTGGGGCTGGATGTCCGCTAGTGGAGTCGGTGACTTGTTCACTTTACCTCCAAAAGCAAACGCTTTAAAATATATAGACATTTTAGAAAATGGCATGCTACCAACCATCCGAAACGTTTACCTGGAGGGTGAACTGAATAAATCTAATTTTATACAAGATAACTGCCGTGTATCTACATACAGCTAGGGTGACCCACCACTGGTTACAACAACATGAGTATATTCATTTAATACCGTGGCCTTCAAGATCTCCAGACTTGAACCCCTCTATGGGGTTTAAGTCTGGAGATCTTTAGGGACTGATGGCACAATGGTGGGATAACCGAAATGAGAGAATACGCGACGCCATTGAAACTCATTGCAATGAGGTATGGGAAGATCTGAGGGGTATGGACATTTTTGCTAGAAGTAATCGTAGCTAACGGAGGATACATCTATTATTAAGCGTTTTTACTATTCACGTGATGTTTTTAATTATGTTTTCATTATTTTTACTTTTAATAAAATGTTTATTTATTTCATTCTAAATCCCAGAGGAAGTCAGGTATTTGTAAATGAACGCATTAGGTCTGGATAGAACTTAAATTCATATATTTAACAGATCACTACATAGCAGATTTTAAATTTGATATTAGTGGTTGACGTTCAAGTTCAAATGAAATGACAAGCCGATAATGTCATGCACTATTTAAGCGAAATTAGACCTTATAATTCTATGACATTCAAAGAATATTCAACCTTTGGGTGATAAAGCAACTACTTGGTCAAGTTTACAAGATAACGGTATTTAGGCATTATCAACTTTATTCTTAAAATTCAGCCTTCGGCACTGTCACACCCTGTTTCGCTACACCAATTACAACTACTATGTACGTACCTTTTTTTTTTCGTCCGGAAATCCCCTCGGATACCTCCTGCCTCCTAGCGGGGTCGGTTATGTCGGGCTTGAACCGACTAAAACCGCACGCCGTCTCGGGGCTACAGATGCCGGGGTGTAAGGTTGCCCATAGAGCATATCCCTCGCACGCCGACGGACCCTTGGCCATTTCTGGTTTCGAGATGGCCCCCTCGGGTTTGGGAACCACGGTGACCCCGTCTTGCCCCGGTTTGGGGGAGGGGCGCTAGTTGCCCCACCCTGCTTCTGCTGGGGTAACAGGCGGCCTCACCTGCTACCCCCAAGCCAGCGCTCATGGAGGACGGAGGTCGTTAAGCGACCTCCGGCGCCGGAGTCGCCTGCGATGCGCGGAGAGCATGTTGCGGGCTCGGCGGGCCGGGAGAGTTCTAAACCTCTCCTGGGCGCGCTCCGCCATCTCTTTCTCGAGCATAATATGCTCGCAGAAGGAAGTGGCGGCGGCCCACGCGCTCGCGCTCCGCACCATTGCCGCAATCATGCTGCCGAGCGAGAGGACTCCCACCCCGATGGCTGCCACGATTTCACGCCTCGACGCCTCCCACGCCGGGCAGTCCGCCAGCGTGTGCAGCTCCGAGTACTCGCTCGCGTCGCAGTGTTGGCACTCAGACGTTGGCTCCTTTCTTATCCGATGCAGGTGGTCCACGAAGCTCCCCTTCCCAGAGATCACCTGCGTCAGTCGGTACGAAAGGCATACGTGTCGCCTCTGTAGCCAATCTTCCATGATGGGCCTTACCGCCGCTATTGCGGCGTGCCCGCTATGTACGTACCTGACAATGTAGAAGAATAAATCCTAAAAAGAAAATAAATCATCACGATAACCTACTTACCCCACCGCCGGTGATGAACGAGAAAAGAGTAAGTCTAGCAACTAGAATTGAGGTAGCGAGCAGCGATTAGCAAGTGTGTAACGCTAATAGTTTTATCGTTGGAACTATAAGCGTGTGTGCAAGGCTAACTTGCGATTATTCGCAACATTATAAAATGCTGCTTACTCCGCGAGTATGCCTACCCGCTCGGCAAGCCAATTAAGCGAGAACCGCACAGCAAATATTATCTTATTAACATCTCTTGACGTTGCATCAAAACTAGTAGAGAGATAGCCTTGCCAGCAGTGTGAACAAAAGCCTTCAACTATTCATACATGCATTTCTTTTAGTCACACGCGATCTGTATCTACTGAACGGTTCGCGAGAGAGAAAATAATTAAAATATTTATTTAATCGTTTTCTCGCCAGCAGTGTTGGGACAAGTGCTTAATGGCCCCGCACTTTAATGACATACATACTTTAACAGTTCTTGTTCATTATAAGTTCTATTTTTTGAGCTAAATCGACGCAGGTCTATATACTTCAAATTTAAAACTTTTAATTGATACAATTCTAATAGAACTATTTTGAAAAGGCAAAATAATATTACGTTTGGGTGCATAGACTTCAGGCGGCAGAACGATTATTGTAGATGGCAAAGGTCCAGGTTGACCTCTGAGCTTATGGTCTCTAGGTGCACAGTTTGGAGGTATATCTCGTGGAGGCGAATAATCTGTAGCTACAGAAACAGAAGGTGGTGGACACACAGAAGGTGGTGGACACACAGAAGGTGGTGGACACACAGAAGGTGGACATACATCAGGTGCTATGACTATAGGTATTTCAGGAGTCCGCCCGCAGTCAATATTCCTAAAATCCTTCAAGTCACCAGCTTCAATTTGCTCAAATAAATCTCGAACTGTTTCTGGACTACAGTTATCTTCTAGTAACATTTTTAGTTCTTCCAGGTGTTTTGGTAAAGGAGTACCGAATGGATATTGTAGAAGGTCATCCGGTGAATGACAATATGCCCGGCCTTGACATGGGGGAATTAGACACCTCCCTGCTGAAGGTTTAGAGACAAAAGGTGGGTCATCAACGTCATCAAACTCATCGCGTTCCAGTTCAAAAAGTATTTCCATAGCACACGCCCAATCATGATTTTCCAGGTTGCTAGCTTCTATTTCATTTAATAACTGTTTCCGTTTTTTTGGATCAATGTTACGTTCTAAAGTCCTGAAAGGATATTGGAGAATTTCGTCAGGTTCCGAATTTGAATATTTATCAGGCAATAAATTTTGACATGTTTTTGACATTTCAACCCAATTACAATTATTCAATTCGCTGTTTGAGTTACAGTTTTGTTCCAGATATGTTTTAAGTTGTGACAGATTTTGTGGTAAGGCAGTACCGTATGGATATTGTAAAACTTCGTCGGCTGAATGACAGCTGAGACGTGCCTGACAGAATGGATCATTACAGTCTGACGTAGGGGCTGACTGTGAAGATGAGTATTCATCAGGATGGCAACATGGAGTTGGCATCATAGCTCCCACCCAATCAAGATTTTTCACTTCACCAGATTCTATTTGTTCAAATAAATGTTTAATTCTTCGCTTATTGCAATGCTTTAATATATTTTTAAGTGCTTCCAGCTGCATTGGTAACGGAGTACCATGTGGGTATTGGAAAACATCGTCAGGTAAATGGCAACCGGAAGGTAAATAACGCCTCCCGCAGGAAGGCTTCGGGCATAACATCGATGTATCACGTTTTGAAGTTGCATTGTTATCTAGCGGTTGTCTTGCCATGGCTCCTAGCCAATCAAGATTTTTGAAATGACCAGTTTCTATTTGCCCAAATAATCGTTTAACTTTTAATGGATTATAGTATTTTTCAAGTATGTTTTTAAGTGTTCGCAAAGACGGTGATAAAGGATATCCATACGGATATTGTAACATTTCATATGGTGAATGACAGGAGGAAACTATACATGTTGAGGTTTTAGGTACTAGTTTAGAAGTTAGGCAGTCATCAGATGAGACATATGTAGGGGTTTCAGTTGCCCTTTCTCTGCAAATATTTTTTAAATTTGCCGTTTGTATTTGGTCAATTATGTGTTTTACTTTTGTTGGATTATTGTTTTGCTCTAATAACTTTTTCAGTTCTGCTAGATACGGCGACAAGTGAGTTCCTAACGGATTTTGTAAAAAATCATCTCGTGAATGATATTCTGACCGTTGTTGATTGGGGGGTAATCGGTGCGACATTGCTGTAGGTTTCAAAACTGGATGATTATTGGGCTCCAAATCTGTAGGCCGTTTCAAAAACGTCTCGCAAGTTTTAATGTTCCTAGCTTCTAATTGCCCAAACAGTTGTTTTACTTTTTTTTCATTCTCATTTTGTTCTATTAATTTCTTAAGCTTTACTAGATTAGGTGGAAGGGGAGTGCCAAATGGATATTGCAAAACTTCGTCGGCTGAATGGCAGCCCGGATGACCTTTACAAGAGGGCAGGTTACAGTTTGATGTTGATGTAGGTTTCGAAACAGAAACAGGCTGTAAATCTATAGATCTTTTCTTAGGCATCTTAGAATTAACATTTTTCATGTTTTCCGTTACTAATTGACCCAAAAATTGTTTAACTTTATCTCGACTATCATTTTGTTCTACTAATTTCTTAAGTTCTAACAGTTTTGGTGATAATGGTGTGCCGAATGGATATTGTAAAACTTCATCTGGTAAATGGCAGCCCAGATGACTTTCACTGGAGGGAATTTGACAATCCAATGACATTGAAGTTACTAAATCTGAAGGTGGGTCTTCGATAGGTATTCTCATAGCATCCTTCCAGTCAATATCTTTCAAGTTGCCTGCTTCTATTAGCTGAAATATGTATTGGACTTTTTCTGGAGTACAGTTCTGTTCTAATAACTTCTTGAGTTTCAACAGAGGTTCTGGTAATGGAGTACCAAATGGAAATTGCAGAATATCTTCTGGTGAATGGCAAGCCTGACGTCTCTCACAGGGGTTGATTTCACACCGCGATACTGTAGTTGACGATAAAAATGACGCTTGTTGTGTTTCATCTTTCCTTAATTCTGTAACGGCATCTAAACTGGTACCTAAAAAAAGTATTGCATTAGTTATTTTTCATCCACACGTAGGTATATATTAGAAAGGGAATATGACGCTAAAATATTTCATCTCTACTTCATCATAACGTAATGACAATGATTGTAAATGATATTTTGATTAAAATTTCCTTAAATTTGATTATTGATCATTCCAGCATTTATTTACTCCTTGGATCCAATGCTTGCACTTTGGAACCCAGGGTCCACTCTCCTCCCGACGTGGATGACGACGACGTGCCCGAGGTCACTTGGGTAGAACTAGCTGGCGGTGTGAAGGTTAAGAGCCAAACACACCGCCCCAGGACCCGACGGCTATCCAGGCCGAGCGTGGGTCCTAGCTCTAGTTGACGACGCTCTCAAGCCCCGACTGAGAGAGCTTCTCAGCGCATGTCTGGAGCGGGGCCAGTTTCCGAAATTGTGGAAGACGGGGAAACGCCCGGCGGAATCGCCGTCCGCCTACCGGCCCATAGTGGTGCTCAACGATGTGCAAACTCTTTTTGAAGAGAAGAAGAGAGAGAAAAGTAATTGCGAAGTAATTGCGAGGCGCCTCGTCGAGCACCTCTCATGAGTGGGGCTAGACCTGGCGGATGGCCAATATGGCTTCCGCCAAAGGCGCTCCACCGTGCGCGTGAGGGCTCTGGCGGAGGATGCAGTAGCCTGGGGTGAGGTGACTTTGGCGGTGTCCCTGGACATCGCCAACGTGTTCAACACCTTGCCCTGGAGTTGCATTAGGGAGGCGCTCGTATATCACGAAGTGCCTCTCTACCTCGCATATCCGTCATCTACCCAACCGGGACTGGTCTCGGTCGGCGTAAGATGTCGTGCGGTGTTCCACAGGGATCGGTCCTGGGGCCGCTCCTGTGGAACATCGGATACGACTGGGTGCTTCGCGGTGAACTCGTAGACGGTGCCGCCGTCACGTGCTATGTGAACGACACGTTTGTGACGGCGTGCGGGGCGACGTACCGCGAAGCGACCCTGAAGGCCACGACCTCGGTTGCCGAAGTCTTGGAGCGGATCCGGCGGCTGAGTCTCGAGGTGGCTCTGCATAAAATCGAGGCCATGTTCTTTCATGGGCCTCGGAGCAAGCCACCCGAGGGATCCAGTCTCATCGTGGGAGGAAATCGCATCGGCATCAAGCCCCAAATGAAATATTTGGGCCTCGTGCTCGACGGCCGATGGGACTTCGGAGAGCACATCCGAAGTCTGGCCTCCAAACTGAAGGGCACAGCTCTCGCTCTGGTGTGGCTACTGCCAACATGAGGGGGCCCGATGACTTCTGCAGGAGACTACGCGGGGATCGTGCGGTCCATGGCCCAGTATGGGTGCCTAATATGGGCGGAGGCCCTGGAGGCCCGAAATGTGCGGATGCTGCGCGCTCCGCAGCGGGTTCACGGTCGTCCGCGGGTACCGCACGATCTCCTTCGAGGCGGCGAATCTCGTTGCCGGAACTCCGCCATGGGACCTGGAGGCGAGAGCCCTTTCGCCACTGTACCAGTGGCCAAAGGAGGTGCGGGAGCAGGGACGGAACCACGACCCTCGCGAAATCGAGGCCGTGCAGTCCCAGCTCCGCCATGTCATCGTGGTGGAGTGGAATGAACCACTTGGGCAACCAATCGCAGGGCCCGCCGCAATAGCGGAGGAGCTGGAGGATTGGCTAGAGAGGCGACACGGAAGTCTCTCTTACCAACTGACGCAGGTTGATCTCCAGTAAGGGAAGCTTCGGGGACCACCTGCATCGGATCAGGAAGGAGCCAACGCCTGAGTGCCACCACTGCGACGCGAGCGAGGCCTCAGGGCTGCACACGCTGGCGGACTGCCCGGCGTGGGAGGCGCCGAGGCGTGACCTCGTGGCAGCCAGAGAGATTTAGAACTCTCCCGGCCCGCTGAGCCCTCGCATAGCGTCGCAGGCGACTCAGGCGCCGGAGGTCGCTTGACGACCTCCGTCGTCCATGAGCGCTGGCCTGGAGATGGCAGGTGAGGCCCATAGAGCATATCCCTATGCTCTATGGGCAACCTTACACCCCGGCGTCTTAAGACCCGAGACGGCGTGCGGTTTTAGTCGTTTCAAGCCCGACATAACCGCCCCCGCTGGCCGGCGGGGGGGTATCCGATGGGATTTCCGCACGAAAAAAAAAGAAGGGTCCACTCTCCTACTCTTCCGCTACATTTGGCTTATCTTGGCTTATACGGAAGCGGCTGTCGTATGACCCCCTAATGCCGATAGTACTGAAATACTTTGGCCCTTTGCTAACAAAGGGCCAAAGTATTTTCCTTCTGCAGTCTCGATTTACTATTATCTGTTTCCATATTAATACATAGGGCGCACTAAACGTTTCCGGAACTGGACACATACTTATAAAATTTTAAAATGTTAAAACAACATTTGAAAATGGAACTCTCTTTGGTTTTAGAATACAATTTGTTTAGCGTGTTTTTCAATTGTTTTAATTTGGACGCCATTTTAAACATTTATTCTTCTTCTTCTTCTTCTTCTTATATATAAAAATGAATTGCTGTTCGTTAGTCTCCCTAAAACTCGAGAACGGCTGGACCGATTTGGCTAATTTTGGTCTTGAATTATTTGTGGAGGTCCACAGAAGGTTTAAAAGGTGAATAAATATGGAAGTTGTTATCGATTGAGGCAGTACGAAGTCTGACGGGTCAGCTAGTATAAAATAAACTCGTAAAAATTTTCGTACTATGACTAGGTACGTTATAGCAACGTAGAAAATCATAATGTAATTTGACAACTCAGCAGAGCCATGTTCGATTTCAAACTGCGTTTGGAGATGAAGCCCCATACAAGACGACTATTAATAACTGATTTGCTGAATTCAAGCGCGGTCGTGTCAATCTCTGCGATGAATTTGGTGAAGGCATATACCGCTGTGAACATCAAAAACATTGATGCTGTGCGCCCAATGATTGAAACAGACAAGCATGTGACATACCATGAGAAATTCTATCAGTCTTACGCAAAAATTTGAGTGTGAGAAAGTTGTGCTCTCGATGGACCTCACACAATTTGACTGAGGTTCAAAAAATGGACCGCGTCACTTGGTGCCATGTTTACCAGAATCAACGAAGGGGCGTCAAATTCGGTGTGGGATATATAGTAACAGGATAAACATGGATTTTTTGATACGACCTCAAAACAAATCAGCAGTCGAGCGTATGGGTCTTTCAAGATTAACCGAAAAAACCAAAGCGGCTCGCCTGGAAAGTGCTTCTAAACGGATGATTGGATCTTTTTTCAATTAATTATGGATATGTGGCTACTGTTGCTTTAGATAATCGTCGTACTTTGAATAGTAACAGGTACACGACTTCGTGAAACTAACCGTAAACAGCGTATCTTCTTGCACCACGACAATGAAAGTGCCCCACACGGCCAGATAGACAAACGAGTTTTTAAAGATGAAAAACGTAAATCTTATGAGCCATTCTGCATACAGTCCCGACCTGGCACCTTGTGACTTTTTTCTATTCCCAATAATCAAGAATCAATTATGTGATCAACGGTTTTCATCACCAGAAGAGGCTATCGAAGAGCAATCAACATGTATCTGACGTCACCACAGAGGAGTGACATAAATATTTTCAAAATTGGTTTATTCAAACGAAAAAGTGCATTGACGCAAAGGGAGAATTATTTCGAGAACTAATAAATTCATTATTGAACATTAAATGTATTTTTTTTTGTTCATTCCGGAAACTTTAAGTAAGCCCACATATTATAAAGAAAAAAGGCCTCATCTAACGCTCATCACCTTTTATAGCATGATAATTAATAGTCTCGATTTGGAACCATGCTCGAGTCCTTACGTCCATTTTGCCCCACCGGTGGGGGCAAATTATACCAGTATAAATTTTTGGTGCACTTGTCAAAATTACTGCTACATAGGTACACCGGTCATAGCTCCAACTAGGAGCTTTACGGGCCACCTTACACCCTCTGACCATTTGACGACCCGAGACGGCTTGCGGTTTTAGTTGGTTCGAGTTAGTTAGGTATGACTGATGTACCTATGTAGCAGTTATTTTTATGAAACATATTCAATGTACTAATTTTTTCGTTACGAGTTTATTGTATGGATAGACAAAAAATGATTAATCTCAAAAAGAGAGACCACAATTTTGGTTGTGTAAACTTTTAAATATTTTAGTAATAGCAGCTTCACATTCCAGTTAAAATATTTAAAATTCATTCACCGTGACTAAAATCCGAGGTTTTCATGTTTTTATGTCTCTTGGTCTACACTATATCTGGACATTTTATGGTTGCCTGTCGAGTAAACTATAAATTATTTGGCTAACTACAATACAATTCTAGTTGAATCGCGCTAAAGAAAACCTTATATTTGAGATAAAAATAGACCAGCACAACGACGAATACTACGAATACTTCTGTGAATTATAATGACTTACACATTTAAAGAGTAATGGATTGAATAATCAACAGTTGAAGTAGATATCGATCTCTCGTTTGGATCATTATTGAAATATTTCAGAGAACAAATTGCTTAATCCTTTGGGACCAGAACTTTTACCAGGTTTCTCAATCTTAAACCCCGTAAAGGGGCGACTCTCCAGTTCATGTGTATCTTTTGTGGGTACTCCTTGACTTTCAGGTAAATAAGAGAGTCCAGAACTTGTACCAGGTTGACTGTGTACGTATCTATCTTCCTTAAAGGTACTGTCTTTAACAACTGGCTTTTTTATACTGGTTAGTGAAATCAAAGTCTGTAAAACTTCGGGCTTAAACTTGGCATAGTATCTTATTAAATCCTCTATAGTCCAAGATACTTTTTGTTGTTTTAAAAATACGTTATTATCTAGTTTTACTCGTGATGTCGTTTGTGTTATGTTTGGTTTCATCAATGTTACCTTCTTTTGATCTATTTCAGTTTCTCGATGCATATACCTTGGTATTGGTTTAGTTTTTAGTGCTGACTGCGGATATGGATTACTGTTTTTCTGTATTTGTTTATTTGAGTAATCAGATTTATATTTCTCCGTACTAGCATTTTTAAAATCTACCCCGACTCCAGCATCAATACTGTATGGTATAAGTTTGGAACCTCGTTGAGTATATATCCCTCCTGATCCTATAGCGACATAACTTCGTAAAGGGCTTAAGGTGCCTTGACGTTTTGAATGGCCATAAATATTTACTGGCGTTTGCTGAAACACATTGGAGAGCGAAGTTCTGTGGCCAGAGACGTTATGCTCCGATGTACACGGTAGGCCTGACAGGCACAATATACAATCTGGGCTATCTTGAACACCAATACTGACTAGACTACCAGGTCTAATAACAGGCCGACAAGTTGTTCGATGGAATCTTGAAATAACTTGACCAAAAGATTTTGTTCTATTAGGAGTGACAGGGCAACACTGTTTAGTCAACGCGTGCAATTCTTTTTCTGATTCCTCTTCTGTTTTTATAAATGACGGTATTTGATGTTTACAATCGCACACAGCATCTATCCTCACCGCCTTGTCACCATGGACCCATTTTGATAACTTTTTATTTTTTAATTTGTGTTGGTGACAAATAAGGTAGTTTTCGTAAGCAGCTGAAAAATTAACCAACAGTTATCTGCTTTATCGATGAAAGTAATAATTCTGCAAACATGAAATCTAGTTTGAGGTTTTGCACAAATAATCAAATAAGTGAATATACCTATTACATGAAATTTTAAAATGACTTAGAATAGTAACATTCATGTCTAATAATTCATTTGATATTACATTTCTCAAAATAAAATAAAAATGCTTTTTCTAGGTTAGATTGGCCAGTAATTTTTATGGTGCACCGATGTCAATGGAAGTGGCGAAAACTTTATTTTTGGGTTATTTGTTACTGTCACTGGATAGTATTTTACCGCGGTGGCCCACATTTTCGAGTATATCTGAGATACGTAGGTGTCTCTATGTATCTCAGATTTTAGCATAGGGCATAGTGGAGAAACCATGTAGTACCGGGCTATTATATTTGATCCATCCAGTACCTCCACCCGGCCAAGTTGTAATCCTGACCAGCAAAGGTCGGGAACGGTGGTTCTCAGGGACCACGGGGAAGAAAATTTAACAAAAATCACCCTGCTGTAGGCATCAGAAGAAGCGGCGTGTTCGTATCTCACACGCGCGGGTTACTAGCGATGATCGCCAAGACCTACTGGTGGCTGATGGCTACCTGGCTTCGCGGGCATGCCATTATTCCTGGCTACAGGTCGGATGTTGGTGACAACGTTTGGATTTAGTTTGCTCAACTCTGACATAACTGCTTCATTATGCCCTGCCCACCGTCTGCTCATTTAAGGTGGTTTCCACTTGAAAAAAGGAGGTGTTTTTTCTAAACGTGTTAATGTCTGATAGTGACACGGAATTTTTTAATAAACGTTATACCTATACCAAATAGTATAGTTCGTAACTACTAAGTTACGGACAAGCGCTTCATTTAACAGTGCGGTGTAACCGGTGTCTACAAACACTAGAGGTCACTATAGCCTTGCCTTTCTCCGCCAGAAGCTCTAGCAACCTTTTTCACCTGCAGAAACACAACACTGTGCAAATGTAGTTTAACAGCAGCCTTCTCTAGGGTAGAGGGATTACCCCAATTGGGCGGCAAACATCAAACGACAAACAGGAAAATCTGTTTTGTAATTCCTAAGTCCTCTAATTATACTCTAAAGACTACCTTCTAATGAATAAATAACTAACACTTATGATTAAATGTTGAAAATTTAATTGCCCTGCTGGATAATAAGAAGTTAGGGTGCTGTCCAGAAGACACGTGCCACCATTCCAGATGCCGACAATCCTAAATTGGTGCCTAATCCCTCAATATCAACGTTCAACTACTTCTACCTGTCAGATCAGAAGTAAAAGCAAATTTTAAATGTTTTAGATTTAATATTGTCGATTCTTATATTATTATTGCTAGCATGCATAGTGGGTTATCATGCCATGAAGGCTTAAAGTTGGTTGCTACTTTAGGTGCTGCTGTGTGTTTTGCGAAAGAGTTCTTGGATAGCTTCATTTGTTTCTATTTCTTGTGCAGCTCTCATCACCTTCTCGCATTAATTTCGGCAGTCAGACTTAACAAGAAATAAGAGGCAGTAAAATCCAATTTGTCATGGAGTTGCGGCTAGGGCGATAAACCCGACGAAAGTTCATATTTTAGGCCCCGATCATCAAACTGAACTCGGAAATGGTTTCTGAGGAGATCCGTGGTATACCTGATTGCTTCTAAAAATAAGCTGTATCTGATTCTTCCAAAAACTTGATTTGCCAAGACTTCCCTAAATCTCTCTCCAAAATCAAGAACTTATAGCGAGTTACTTAATTGCCACTTGATAGAAAATCTCGGTAACTCTTCTTAATGCATTCTTAAATTCTAATCTATGGTATGTCTTATCTTATCTATCTTATCTTGTATTTGTTATCAGTCATTTGTGTTCATATTTGATTAATAACTATTAAACAAAAGCTTGTTGAACTCTGCGCGTCTTGACATGTACTACTGGCGCGCACGTTTGCAGTGCACGCATGAAATTTGTATTCGTAGTCGTGCTGATGTTCAATGGATTTAGCGTATAACCTACTCAGATACCATTTTTTTTTATAGCTAGGACACATCAATTTGACTTTACCTCGCCTAATGGTAAGCTGAAGGTAAAGTCTCAGGAAAGAGGGTCACCATTACAAACAAGTACCATGTTAACAATGGTGGCACTCAGCTTGACGGCCTCATCAGAAGAGGATTGTCGTTATAATATTCTCAATTAGCTGTTGTTCGTGCCTTGGCTCAGTGGAATTTTTAACAAACAAATACATTTTTTACACTTCAAAAGATTAAATATTTATTTCAAAATAATATAGACTAATAAATCCATAAATTATATTTTCTTTGAAATCACTCTGAATTCTAAAGTTAATATATTGCGGTTTTCGAGGACCTATCAATGAATATAATTTTTTTTATAGATTATTCTAATATCAAGGAAAATACCAAGTAACTATAAACCACATTGTCGAGACTACAACAAGCGGAAACGTAAGTTGGGATCGAATCGTCTAGATCGAAATGGTGATCAGTCTCAAGTATACTCTTTCGGAATGGTTTTCCAACAGCCACTATTCAGGCATAAACCTCAATAGTATATAGTACCTTTTTTTTCTTTTTTTCGTGCGGAAATCCCTTCGGATGCCCCCCCGCCGGCCAGCGGGGGTGGTTATGTCGGGCTTGAACAGACTAAAACCGCACGCCGTCTCGGGTCTTAAGACGCCGGGGTGTAAGGTTACCCATAGAGCATATCCCTCGCACCCCGACTGACCCTGGGCCATCTCCGGTTTCGAGATGGCCCCCTTACTTGCTCTCCACTGTGCCATCTGCTAATCAGAGGGACACGTGGAAAGCTTCCGAACAGCCCTCAACAGGGCCGTCCTCGCTTCGGTCGGAGTTGGCCGTAGGCGGCAGCGTCTCTCCCACCCTAGGAGAGAGGCGCTGCTGTCTCCGTTGCCCAGGGTGCACCGCGTGGAGGTCCCCAACCAAGCACCCCAGTATATAGTACCTAAAGTGCTATCTGTTCTGTGAAATAGGGGAGGGCCAAATGAAGTCTTAAATAACTATAAGACTTCGAAACGATGTTCTATGAAGCACGCAAGAAAATAAATAGCGCCAAATTTGATGTCATGGCCCAATCGACATCGAAACCTTCGGTTTCTATCCACAATCCGTGTGCACCCAACCGTAGCCAGGATAACCTATAATAATGACAGAAAGCGCAACGCGTTGCATTAGCCGTAAATGGATATTAGACTGATAGCTGTTGAAATCCAGAGTATTTTGTTGGCAATTTATGTACTACGTGTGGGCCAGGTCAGGGCAACGTATGCACACGTTGTCCTGATACAGAACGACTACGCGCTTTTTTTAGATATCCACAACAGCGCCAACTTTCAATTTAAATTTAATTTCTTTTCATTAAACTTGTTCTGACAATTACGAAAACAAAGAAACTGCCATATTAGACTGATCGACGAGGCATTTCATCCATGTTATAATAAAATAAATTTTAAGTAGCAATTTCTTTGTTGTATTCTTTAGGTTTTGGCATAGCAAATAAGTGGTCAATTTTGTAAGAAAATCTATGGTTAGCACGGGGGTGAAAGAAGTGCCAAAAGTGCCAAAAATGGGTTTCCTCAATGAAAAAGAAAACTTGTAGTCGTACATAAATGTTCTATATATAAAATGTGTGTTTCTAAAAAACAAATCGAATGATCTCTAGCAAACGTCAATGGCTTCAATAGTTCTCCGTTAAATTGCAAAAAACCACATTCTTCGTGCAAAATTTCGAAAGTCTATAATTTCCGTTTTAACTCATAATAGCTGATGGCCGCGGCTCCACGCGCGCGGAGGTTTTAGTACTTGCGATTGGGTTACGATTACGACAATATACCAAATTGTAGATAAACTCTTCACAAATATGAAACCCTTCGAAAAATCATTCTAGGTAATATAGAAACTTTTTTTGGCCTCTTACCAAGGCACCATTTTTTCAATATAGGCATATACGGCATACGGTACACAGAAAGTTATGAATCGATTTGATTAAAATTTTACAGAAACATTAAGGACTATAAAAACTACAACATGTTCAAATTTCAACTCTTCATTTGAATTAAAACGGCAATTACGATCTTTCCAAATTTAGCATTTAGCTATAGCATTATGAAATATAGTCTGGATTTTGACCATGTGTGAGTTCTGTTGAACTACAAAATTTCGTTAAGATCTACCTTGTAATAATAAAGTTGTCATCAATAATAAGTTAAGACTGATTTTGCTCTACTGCTCCTATCATACCTATAATAGCGTGATGATATATAGTGCAGTTTATGACCATGCCCTAGATCAATGTACATGCAAAATTTCAGCCAAATCTGTTCAGTGGTTTTCAAGTGATGCTCGGACATCGATAATAAAAAGCAAAAACAGGTGAACAGACAAAAAGGCAAAAAACAACGGAGCAAGCCGTTAGTAACGTACAACGATTTACAGGCTAACTACCATAATAATTATATCACAAAAAATTACGTGTCATTGAAGTGGTTGCTAAAATATGTTCTTCTTTTGAATATTCTGTAGGTGAATCATTGTTTCTACGATTTGATTGTTCAATATTCCTTGATTTCCTTTTTTTTGTAGGTGGACTATGAGACTGCTTGGAATTCTTAAGTTGTGCTGGTTCTGTGGCGCTTAATGGGTAATTTAAAATCTGTTCCGGTGATTGAAAGCTCGGATACCGGTAACGTTCAGAGATTTGATCTACAGACAATATAGGTGATTGTTTAATGGATATAATTGATGCTTGTTGAATGTTATTCTTTCGTGGTATTGTTTTAAAGAAACCGATACCTGGAATAAAAGGAAATAAGTCACTATTATAATACAAAATAATTAAGATTAAGCTCAGGTTCAACAAACCCAACAATCAGTTCATTTATTCTGTCAAATTTGAGCAGGTACCTACCTAACTAAAAAATAATAAGTTCAATTCCTGAGACGAGCTCAGCCGAATACAAGGGATTTTCGATTTTGCGATTTTTGTTTTTTTGAGATTTTTTGCGATTTTTTCTTTATCTTGCAATGGTTCACCCCAGCACGAATCTATTACCGAAAACAGCAACTCGATAGCTCATCTCCTTCATACCCAAAACCGTGACAGAAAATTGGCAACGATGACGTCGACGACGACAAATCGATAGCAATAGGGCTTTTCTTAAGAAAATCCCTAAAAAGTTGTTACATGGTTCATTATCATTATACATAAGCACCCGAGTACACCTGCTGCTTACTGGACGAAGCTCTGGTGCAGGTTTTAATGGGTTTGGGGGTTAGAATAAAGCAGATATAAACCACTTTAAAATAATAATAATAATGGGGAGGCGTGAAGTACTTTGATGGGAATAATAATGAATAATAAACATTCTACGACATTCTACAGCGCTTTCTAGACCAAAAAAAAAAGCATAGTTTAACTAGTTTGTGGCTTCTATAATGTGGAGAAATATACTTATAAACTTTTTTTGTAAATACATACATACATACATATTATACACCCAGACCAATACAAATAGACATATTCATGCATACAAATATTTGCACAGAGCGGGAATCGAACCATGTCGTAGCTGTCGAATGCAAAACCGTTACGCCACAGAGGCCGTCAAAAAAAATCCATGCTGAATTATTGGCAAATACATTATAATCTCTAGACAACAACAAAAAAAGACAATGTAAGAAAGTGCAGTGCTTTGTATGCAATCGAGATTGGCGTTCGCATTGAAAGATATCTCTTTTTTATGCTATGGACCTTCCATTTCGAAACGTAGACTCTTCCAGTGTAAAATAGCTTCCTGCTACTCAAGTTAATGCATCTAGTGGGTACGTTCTCCGGCGGGCATTCGAATTAACTGTTTATTTCTTGCATCGAATATTTGGGTATAAATAGTGTTAAGTACGCGGGGTAGGTGCGACTTGTGTTGGCGATTCTAGATTTTTCTACACTTATCGGTAGAGTACTTCGACACTAGCAATGTGTTTTAATTTCCTGAAGATTCGATGAGTAGTTTTCGAAAAATCGACGATCGTTATAACAATAGATATATGTACTCGATAATGTGTGATATATGAATACTTATGATACTACCGTGTAAAATAATAGCTATTGCATAAATAAGAAAAGAAAGCATGTGTAAGAACTAGCGCAAATATAGTGAAGCACAGCGCAGAGCCTTTTATACTGGCAAAACATTATCGACCTTTTTGGTGTTCAAATTAGATCGAAAATTAGTTAACATCGAATTATCTTCTAAGAGTATTGAAGTGACTTGCCGTGTTCATTTATTTTAGATCTAATGACAAAGTATACAAAGTCAATTTTGCTTAAGCAGTACAAAATGCTCGGGGCACTGCGCTTCATCATATGTGCGTCGGCCCTTAGAGAATGTTGGTCGTGGCAGTAACTTACCTATGAGCTATTTGTAGGTAAAACGAAAAAAAAGAAAATAAAATAAAATAACATAGCGAGTCCTTCAACTCCTGAAAGTCTGTTATAACATAGTTCTTGAGAAAACCTTTCTATTAATTAAAACAGAAACGAACTCTTTAAAGTACCTTGGTTGATATATTCAGGTTTGATCACTTCAGACATAACGTTTGTAGTACACGCGCCAGATTGCATAGTCACACAGCAACATGGCCGATCCTGGGTGGTATCGGTACTAACAACATGACATCTATGAAACATTTCATTTGGTGTTGTTATTTGACAAATTTTATTTCCCGATAGCCAGTTTGGACTATAATTTACATAATTATAGAAATTTTCCTTGTTATTAATAGAAGATACTATAGTAGTTGGCACTTTTTCAAAGAAAAATGTATCTTGCTTTGTTTCTTTCAAGTCTTCTATTTTAGACGATGTTGTATAGCACGACGAACCTTTAATTTTAAAATGAAATATATTATTGTCTCTAATTTCTAGGGAAAGTATACCGGGTGAAAACGTTAAGTGTGTTGCGACAATTATTACGTCACTTTTAAAAATATTGTAAATCTTTAAACTGATATGAAATCTGCAGCGCTTAATCTACATAATGACATAATAAAAAAAGTTAAAAAATCAAATATACACTAAAAAGTAAAATAAAAAAAGGTGTTAAAATTATTATACTTTTGCGGATCCCATACATTTAAGGTCACACACATCAGACGTGTCAGGGCCGTGGCCGGCGTCGGCTCAGACAGGATTATTGACGACGCTCACGTGACTAACTTGCATGCCGGTGCACAAAGCACACAGTTCGCATTACTACAAAGATATTGGATATTATCTAGTCGTGATGTAGTTCGGTCTCGCATACATCGATGCGTGCGTTGTTTTCGCGTCCGTCCCCCACGCTCGCAGCCGAGCATGGGAACGCTTCCCGCAGCGCGTCTGCGACCTAATCGTCCGTTTCTTAACACCGCAGTTGATTTCGCAGGTCCTTTTTTTGTACGCGCGAATAAAGTACGTAATGCTAAAGTTGTAAAATGTTACGTTTCAGTATTTGTTTGTATGAGTGTTAAGGCCATACATTTGGAGGTAGTTTCGGAGCTTTACTCGTTACGTTAAGATTGTAATTCAATAAATCCACAAAGTAGTGCTATCTCGCTCATAATAAGTGTACACTTGCTAGCAAATCAAAAGTACCAATATTTTAATCTGACATTATTATTTTAATGAAACAATTTAATACAAAATGCAGACTCATAAAATGGGTATCTTGTAATATAAAAAAACAAGTTGAATTCCTGAGACGAGCTCAGCCGAATACAAGGGATTTTCGATTTAGCGTTTTTTTTTTTGTGATTTTTTTTTATCTTGCAATGGTTCACCCCAGTACGAATCTATTACCGAAAACAGCAACTCGATAGCTCATCTCCTTCGTACCCAAAACCGTGACAGAAAATTGGCAACGACGACGTCGACGACAACTCGATAGCAATAGGGCTTTTCTAAAGAAAATCCCTAAAAATATTAGGGGAGCTAGGATTTCAATTTTTAAAAACTGAATCAAATAGACAAATTTTAGCAGAAAAAGATGATGTACGAGATGAGATCCGATTCTCAGCACTCCATGGATTCACCGTGCGGTCGCCGGGTCCATAGCGTGGTACAGAGAGGAACACCATGACGACGACTGGGACTTGCGACCCAGATGTAGGTTTAGGGTGGCCACCTTGTGATGCATCAGCGCTCACCTCCACCGTCAGTAGTGTTCCCCCCCCCTACCTATCCAAATTTGGTAAGATCCTAACAATGCCGCTTTTGATATACGTTTTAGTAAAGAGCTTACTGAAGCTCTTGGCAATCCGAGGTCTTTAAGTAAGTTGTACAGGGATTTAGCTGGAATTCCCCTTGCTCCTACTTCTACGGCGTAGAGTTTAACCACGTAGCCGTTTTTAGTTAACTCGTTAGTCAAATCAAAGTATTTGTTTGTCTTTATAGCGTGGTCTTTAGGTATATTAGTTTCCCACGGTACTGTGAGTTCTACTAGCACTGCACGCTTATGCGATCGTGAAAAAAGGAATATGTCGGGTCTGGATGATGAGGCACCGACATCCACCGGTATCCTATAGTGCTTCTCATACGTGTCTACGAGTATTGTCCAGTCAACGGCAGCTATCAAAATTGAATATGGCTTTTGAGGTGATTTCTTTGAGCAGCCTTCCTTTACAAACGCAATGTCATTTCTTTGGTTTGTGGTTAATCCTTTTTTCGCTCTAGCTACCGCCAAACTTACAGCCTCACGTGTGATTTCTAATACCTTATCATGACGGCGCGAGTAATGACCCTGGTCTAATAGCGTTTTACAACCCACTAGTAGGTGCCTAGCCGTACCAGTTGCTTCACCACATGAGTTACATGTTTTATCTGTGACTTTTCCCCATCTGACCAGATTGCTTTGGTCGGGGAGGGTCAACTGGAATGCATTTAGGTAAAATTTAAGTAAGGCCGGTGACCAGTCGTATATTATGGTACGCCATTTTAAGGCTATGGGAATACAAAATTCACCTATAGGGTCAACCATTCGTTTTGCATTTCTAGGTTCATTGCGTGCACCTTATAGGTGTTGTTTTCGTCTGCTTGAAGAAAAGATTTTGTTATTTCTTTATCTGTTTGTCTCTGAATATTACCTAGACCTACTCTACCAGTCTGCGAGCCTATCATGATTTTTTTATGGAACTGGAGGCGTGATTCGAGCTCCGATGCATTTTTATCTTTTGGAAGGACTTTTACTATTTCGTCTTTAGATTCCGATAAGACGTGCATTTTAGTTACTCTTAGGTGTTTATAGAGTTCTGATGGCTTCTTAAGCGTCATTCCAAAGTTATTCGCGGATCTATACAGTGCCGACGGGTCAGCCGACTGAGCTAGCCCTAGCCACGACTTCAGTGTCTTCGTGACACTCGCATCTAGTTTTTTGAGGAGGCTCTGGTTTATATCATATATAAGAAACGGCCAGTTAAGACTCGAGGTTAAATAATTGTCATAGATCCAAGCTTTTTTAACATTACTTATTGGTTGTTGGTCTACCTTTTTTAAATCGATAATGAAAATATCAATTAATTCGTCCTAAGCTGGAGTGCAACCTCTGTTGTCAATCTTTCTTCCGAGGAATTTAAAAGGCACGGTTTCAGATACTACTAGGAATAAAATATTTACGAAAAATTAAAGAATATAGGAATGAAGGGAGGAATATAGTACACAGAGATGAAACGTATGTTCACACGACTCATACGAAAGAAATGATATGGACAGATAAAAGTGGAAAAGGACTAAAAAAGCCCATTTCTAAAGGGCAAAGATTAATAATAGTTCACACCGGTGGCTCAAATGACTTCGTCCCTGCCGCTTTGTTAATTTATAAATCGACTCAAACCACAGGAGATTATCATCATGAGATGAATACCGAGAATTATGAAAAGTGGATAAAAAAACAGCTAATTCCTAATCTTCCGCTATACTTTGTATTTGTAATCGATAATGCAGCATATCATAACACTCTCAGAGAAAAACCTCCGAACTCTACCCTACTTTGACCTTTTTAAAGGTCTGCTGCTTTTAAGAAAAGACATAATAAATAAAAAAAACACTGTCTTCAAGTGCACGGTGCTATGAAGAGGCAGTACAATTCGCGACTGTCGCGGCACCGCGGTGCGGTGGGTACGAACATGCCACGCATGCATCAACCAATAAGAAATTGTCATGTTTGGCGCACTTAAACGGAGGATTGTGATTGGTTAAGATTTTTCAAATATGAGACTTCTGCGCAGGTACATCGGTGTAACTTATAAAACAGGTACAGCTGTACACAATTGTATATTTTTTGAATCCCAGACGGGACACGGCTCGTTCACGGCCCGTACATGTCCCTGATGTGTGCCCTTAACTCTGGAAAAAGTGCTAATGAAGATATTTTTTTAACTTTTTTATTTTTATTATGTCACTTTGTAGATTAAGCGATGCAGATGACATCAAGTAGAAGTTTTTGATACAAAATATTTAAAATTGACCAAATAATAGTCTGGACACACTTAACGTTTCCACTCTGTATTATGATAGACCAACGAATTGCATACCTAATTTCATAAATATATACAAAATATGAAATGTGTGTCAATATCATTATAGCAATGATTAATACCGGTCTTTATTGACATCTATGATATGGCAGAAGATACGGTTCTGTTTTATAACAATTTAATTCGAGAAAGAAGCTGCTAACCGCTACATTTGCTTACTGGTATAAGACTGGCATTGGCAAGGGATTCATATTTGAGTATCATACGAAAAGTTTCATAGACCATTTTAATTTATTTTGCTCACTCTGGTTAATTTGGTTTATAAATATAAAAGTAAGTCACGCAAAAGTGTCTTTGCTATGGCCAGCCCTTGCACCAGGAACGATCCGGAACGAGAGTCATCGTTGACGTCTCTTGGAACCTTTGTCCGATTTCCTTTATAAGGATTTTGGCCTCCCTGCCCGACCTCCCCAAGGTTTCCACCGCGACGGTGTAGCGGGTAATGATGGCGTATGAAGGTATACAGTGGCTTCGAAGCGGAGTATTTAAGCCTCTTCCTTAAGCGTCTTCCGCGGCTACTTCTTAAATCTCTCTGTTAATAGAATAAATAGATGAAATAAAGATAACTAAATACTTACACGTATCTTCATCATTTTCATTTTCCGACGAATTACAATTTTCTAGTAATTCACTATATTCATTATAATTCAGCTCATTGCAACAAATTTCATTTTCTTCATCTGATGGAACTACTACGAATAGTGAAGCTTCACTAAATTCTTTCTTTGATATAATATCGCCCACGACAGATGTTAAGTCGAGGTCACTGCTTAAATTAGTTATAATTATTACTGATTCCTTATCATTATCCTTGCATTGAATATTGCAATTTGTTTGATTAAAAGTACTTAATTTTGTCGAGGACATCGGGAAGACTCGGAAGACATCATCTGGCATCGGATTTTGGTTTACTAATATATTTTTATCAGTACTTGCGATTAACGTCGCTCGACTAACATTCTCTCTACTGCAAATACAATCAGTCTTAAAATATACAAAATCTTTTAAACTATTTTTTTACGTATTTTTTTGTGAAATTAACATATTTGCAAAACATATCAAATGCCTTAAGTGGCCAACTAACATCATTCGCAATTTTCTTTCAGGCATGGGTTAAGTAAAAAAATTAATAGACATAAATCAGATGATTTAAGATAACTTAAGTATAAGTTCATCAGTTCTTGTACTCAAAAAATCAAAGAAGATAAAGTTTGATCAATGCAAGAGAAAAGCATAAGAAGCCTTTTAATACAAAACACATGCAAATATAGGTATCAAACGTAATCAGTCGATCGAAATCAGCACAAGCTTGGCAAAAATTGGAAAGTCTAAATCACTAATTCTTAATTTTCTCTTATACCACTTAGTTGACAGACAAGCACACGGCCCACCTGATGGGAAGCGGTTACTGCCTCTATAACTTATCTTAAAATGTTGTTTGGGAATATTCAAAGTCAATTGGCCACTCAAAACTCATGGGATTTAGTGTTAAACTTATGAGATAAAAGCCAGCAACAGCCATGACAATAGTCCTTAATTGAAATATTAAAAACGAATTACAGAATGCATTTTTTGCTGTACTGTTTGGACACTAAAATCTTGCGTGATGGATTTCGATGGTTTGTGAATAGATTATCTGTGGTAAGTAGATATAATAAATAGATATTATAAGTGAATAATTTAGTCTGACTGAT
The DNA here is from genome assembly GCA_946251805.1 of Cybosia mesomella. NCBI lineage: Eukaryota > Metazoa > Arthropoda > Insecta > Lepidoptera > Erebidae > Cybosia > Cybosia mesomella. The sequence goes on from OX276388.1 coordinate 5,133,348, forward strand.
AATATTCAAATGCGACTTCAACAGTAAAGTCTTCTTTGCTTTTTTCTTCCTCTTCTCGCTGGATATCTGTAAATTATTCAAAGAAGAAAGATCAGTTGTCTCCTTATGGATAATGCAAGAATCCTCATCTATTGTAGTTATTTGATTCTGGTCTGGTAGGTACTACTAAATGGGGTGTGTGTTGGGTAACCTCCTCGAGTGTCGCTCCGATTCCGATCCCGCTGCAGTCCGGGGGGAACGGAATCGGAGCGGCCGGTACATCCTGGGCGGCGGTCAATGGCTTCCCCTTCATAGGGTTGGCATTGATCGTCGGCCAATACCCAACGTGGCGGGAACACATCGCTCTCCGTGCTCCTCTGCCTTCAGAGGAGACAGGACGAGCGATGCTGTTAGTGGTGAGATGGCCCAGGGTCAGTCGGGGTGCGAGGGATATGCTCTATGGGTAACCTTACACCCCGGCGTCTGAAGACCCGAGACGGCGTGCGGTTTTAGTCGGTGCAAGCCCGACATAACCGCCCCCGCTGGCCGGCGGGGGGCATCCGAAGGGATTTCCGCACGAGAAAAAAAAAAGAAAAAAGGTACTACTAAATGAAACATTCCAACATTTTTACAGCCTTAGTTTGAACCGAACTGATTTTCTGAAAAATTTGAAAAATAAAAGGTTTGTATGGGTTCAAAAGAATTATCTGTTATATCATATATTACATAATATAATAAATAATATATAATATGATTACAGGGCACAAGAAACATCGCTTTATAGTTATCTTATTTTTTATATCCTCCAATATCTGCTTTTGCTTGTTCTCTCTCTCGTGTAAACTATTCAGTTCAAGATACATTATTCGTAGAAGTATGGGTATAAGCAGTAATTTTTATGGTACGATTTTTGATGATTGATTTAAGCAATCAACCGTACCCAAAAAAAGATTCTGGATATTATTTAATCATGCTAGGTACCTGCCCGCTGCAGAAAAGCTACTTAATATCATTTTTGTAATTACCAAAAGGGTTTTAGTAGAACCTGTGATTGTAAAAAACCTGACGCCTTTGGTCACTATTACATAATAGGGGCCTAAAGACCTGCCTATGACCTCGATAATTGATACATTTCAATTGTCAAGGCCAATATGTCTTCAATATTGAATCAAACAACAGGTGAGGATTCCCATAGTTGACATGAGAGACAACGGATTCATGTTTTATTTATATTATGACGTCACAAATGCCACGTCACGCCATCGTATTGAAGATTACCAGTCAGGCTATTTTTATTCCCGAAATCGGCATTGGTTCGTTCCACTTTAACAATTACCAATTAGCATTTTAATTAAAAGGCAAATATCTAAATCACTGAATTACAGTAGATAGATCATAGAGTATAGTTACTACCGGGGATATCTACCACATTAAAACCCATCAGGAACACTGTAACACAAGTGATGTAAACTGTGAATATTTGGAATACGATTTCGTCAACATTGGAAATAGCGATATTTTAGGAAAATGATTCTAAAAAAGATTGTTTTTTTTTTGTAATAGAAATACAGATATAGATACAGAATATACACATATATTCTATGCGTATATCTGCCAACTCTGGAAATGATAGTAAATTGAAATATCTATAGAATTTATTTCCTATTATTGTTTCATAGAGATTCAATCTACATATTACTTTATAGTTTCTTAAATAATATATTGTTAAATAGTAGGTGTCTACAGACCTACTTTTATTAACTAAATGAACCATTTGCCTTCGTATGAAATGGCGATGAAGTTATTATAGTTGATAAGTTTATCCATAGATGTCAATTTTAGCAGAGTTTACAAAACTACGTACCTTTTTTATTTTAATTATTTGAACAAGTTTATTGTATCCAAACATTATTTTGAACCTCAGTGTGTCTCATGATATGTATCTAAAGTTTGCTATTGCTGGCAGTCACTCGCTTTTGTCTATTAGGTACTGTGAGAAAAGTGGAATCAAATACCTTGTATTAGTGTCTACGGCGCCGTATTTAAATCCATTTGTAAGGGACTCGGATTCAGCGATTGTGCTGCTATTAAAATCAACATTAGATACTGACGTTAAATATGGGTTGGATTTTAGTGTAAGAACACTAACTTCAGAAAAAATCGTACTGCTAGAATTGATTTCTTCATAAGAGGTGCTAAAGTTTAAAGAAATTTCACTTTTTATAATTACGATTGAATCAAAACTATCTTGAGACGAACTTGTCGTTACTGTAGATGGGTTTGTAAGGTAAGTTGTTGAACTCGAAGCCTGGGAATGATGACTAGTTACCGGGCTTTGGATACCTTCTCCAATAGTGCATATTTTGTTGTTGGAGTCAGATCTTGATTCGATAGTATAGTTTCTTGTTTTATGACACCTTTCATTAGAAAGTGAGAAGTAGGTGAATGGAATGTCTGTCATGCAATCGTGACTACTATTATTAGGGTTACATTTCAAACTATGCTCTTCGTACATACTCGTCAGTAAATTACTACAATTCTTGCATGTGACACCGAAATACATTGGCACTGGGTCGGTTCCGTAATTATTTTTATTCATTGAATTTCTGTCTTCGTAAGATAAATCTTTCGGTATGATATTGCTAAACTGCTTGTACTGAGGTATATCGCCTGCTCTTTCAATAATTACATTTATGCCATCATTATCAAGAAAAACTCCACCTTTGACACGCGGAATGCATTCATCTGGGCAAGGACAAAGCGAAGATATATCGGGGGATGTTACTTTAATCTTAACGTAACTATGTTTGAATCTGATTTTCTTCTTGTCACATCCACATGATCGTTCACATGTTACTTTACTTTCTGCTTTTATCCTTTTATTTTCCTCTTTAACTTTCTTTATCAAAGCTCTTTCTGTTGACGTTGTACCTTCGGGTAGGGGAAGCCCAGCTGCAGCGAGGCCTTGAAGAATTTTTTCTTTTTCAGCTGATGTCTTACCAGCTAAAGGCACGAACAACTCTGACTCTTTAAGTCTACGACCTACTTTTCCACCAGCTTGTGATTTACCTTTTAATGGTGTGAGCAAGCCAGCATCTTCAGCTTTTTGTTTCTTTGAAGGTGACACTTTTATTAATGCCACTTCTTCTTTAATTTTCTTTATTAGTGATTTTTCTGATGGTGTCCTTCCTTCTGGTAGTGGTAACCCCATCTTCGCTTGAGACCTTAGAATTTTTTCTTTCTCTGCTGGTGTCAATCCTTCTAGAGGCAAAAGTACACCGGCAGCAGCGGCTTGGGCTTCTCTTTTTTTCATTGATGATGTCTTTGGACTTGGCGGAAGACCTAAATCTGTGCGAATATTTTTTATCAACTGTTTATCAGACTTTGTAGTACCTTCAGGAAGTGGTAAACCTAGTTTTGCTAATTCTCTCAGGATTCTTTCTTTTTCTTCGGGTGATTTACCTTCCAATGGTGTTAGTATGCCAAGTTCTTTAGCTTTTTTTAATTTACTTGGCCTTGGTTTCTTCATTGCTTCTTCACTTTTTTCTGCTGTAACTCCTTTAATTTTATTTATTAGTGATTTTTCTGATGGTGTCCTTCCTTCTGGTAGTGGTAAACCCATCTTCGCTTGAGACCTTAGAATTTTTTCTTTCTCTGCTGGCGTCAGTCCTTCTAGAGGCAAAAGTACACCGGCAGCAGCGGCTTGGGCTTCTCTTTTTTTCATTGATGATGTCTTTGGACTTGGCGGAAGACCTAAATCTGTGCGAATATTTTTTATCAACTGTTTATCAGACTTTGTAGTACCTTCAGGAAGTGGTAAACCTAGTTTTGCTAATTCTCTCACAATTCTTTCTTTTTTTTCGGGTGATTTACCTTCCAATGGTGTCAATAGCCCAAGCTCTTTAGCTCTCTTTAATTTGCTTGGCCTTGGTTTCTTCATTACTTCTTCACTTTCTTTAGCAGTAGCTCCTTTAATTTTATTTATTAGTGATTTTTCTGATGGTGTCCTTCCTTCTGGTAGTGGTAAACCCATCTTCGCTTGAGATCTTAGAATTTTTTCTTTCTCTGTTGGTGTCAATCCTTCTAGAGGTAAAAGTACACCGGCAGCAGCGGCTTTCGCTTCTCTTTCCTTCATTGACGATGTCTCTGGCCTAGGTGGCAGACCCAAGTCTTGGCGAATATTTGTTATCAACTGTTTATCAGATTTCGTAGTACCTTCAGGAAGTGGCAGACCTAGCTTTGCTAATTCTGTCAAGATTCTTTTTTTTTCTTCTAGTGGTTTACCTTCTATTGGTGTATTTAGACCAAGCTCATTAGCTTTCTTCATTTTGCTTGATAGATTTTTTGCCCCTGCTTCATCAATCTCTATGCTAGGACCTCGATATTTCTGAAGTGTCTTTGTGGTTAGTTTATCTGGCTTTCTCTTAACTTCAACTTCAATTTTACCTTTTAAAGCTTTTTCAGATGGTGTTCTACCTTCTGGAAGAGGAATTCCAGCTTCAGCTAGATCCCTCAAAATTTTTTCCTTCTGGGCTGGTGTCTTGCCTTCTAACGGTGTTATCAATCCAACGGAATGAGCTTTACGCATTTTTTCTTTCATAGATAATGTTTTGGGTTCAGGTGGTAGGCCCATTTCTTTTCGTACCTTCTTTATTAATTCTTTTCCAGATGGTGTCTTTGCATCTGGTAGTGATTCACCAGTTTTGATCAGACCTCTTAAAATTTTTTCCTTTTTGTCAGGTGTCATTTCTTCAAATGGTGTGCTAGGTTCTGATAAACCTGCCTTGATTGCTTTTATTAGAAGTTTTTCTGAAGGCGTTGTACCTACTGGTAAAGGAATCCCTTCCTTATTAAGTTTTCTTAGTATTTTTTCTTTTTCTGGCAGAGATTTGCCCTCAAGCGGTGTTATGATACCAGCAGCTTGAGCTTTTTTATATTTTTCTCTCATAGAAGGCGTTTTAGGCTCAGGGGGTAGTCCCATTTCAGCTCTAATTTTATCTATCATTATTTTTTCAGATGGTGTTTTACCTTCTGGTAATGGGACACCATCTTTAACAAATCCTCTAAGAATCTTTTCTCTTTGTTCTGGCGGTTTACCTTTTAGAGATATCAACTGGCTAGCTTTTGCAGCTCTAATTTTATCAGATTTTGACTTTTTAAGAGCATTGAGTTTTTTTATCATATCCTTTTCGGATGGTGTATTACCTGCCGGTAAAGGTATGCCTGCTGCTGCCATGTGTTTAAGATGTTTTTCTTTTTCTGAGGGTGTTTTGCCATCCAAAGGTGACAATAAACCAGCTGCTTCTGCTTTTTGCAAAATTTTAGATGGCGATGGTGTTACATATCCAGTAGAGGCTTTGATTTTATTTAATAAATCTTTTTCTGACCGTGTTTTACCTTTTGGTAATGGTAGTCCGGCAGCGGCTCTACCTCTAAGAATTTTTTCCTTTTGTTCTGGTGTTTTGCCATCTAAAGGTGTCAAAAATCCTGCAGCTTTAGCCTTACGTATTTTTTCTGCGGAAGATTCTTTCCCTAATCCATAATCTTTTTTTATTTGGTTGATCAATGACTTTTCAGAGCGAGTTTTACCTTCAGGCAATGGTAGTCCAACTTTTGCCAAATTTCGCAATATTCTTTCTTTTTCTTCTGGAGACTTCTTATCAAGAGGTGTTAAGAGACCTGCTGCTTTAGCTTGCTTTAATTTTTCTGTCGTAATTGAAGGTTCAGGCTTTATTTTTTCTTTCACTTTAGCTATTACTTTTTTTTCAGAGTCGGTACGGCCTTCAGGTAGTGGTATTCCCATATCTGCTAAACCTTCTATAATTTTCTGTTTTTCTTTTGGTGATTTTCCTTCTAGTGGTACTAGTAATCCGGCAGCGGCGGCTTTATCATGTTTTTCTCGCATAGCCTGAGTTTTGGGTTCAGGTGGAAGACCTAGATCAAATCGAATTTTATTTATTATATTCTTTTCGGACGAGGTTTTTCCTTCGGGTAGCGGAATACCAAGATTGGCGCGTCCCTGTAATATTTTTTCTTTTTGTGATGGTGTTTTACCGGTCAAAGGTGTAAGTAGTCCAGCATCATGTGCTCTACGCATTTTTTCTGATGTTGTTACTTTTGGAAGTGTCCGTGGCTCTCCTTTTATCTTATCAATAAGGGCTTTTTCTGATGGTGTACGTGCTTTTGGCAACGGAATTCCTGCATCAGCTAATTGTCTTAGTATTTTCTCTTTTTCTTTAGGTGTTTTGCCCTCGAGGGGTACTAATATACCAGCATCCGCAGCTTTAGCATATTTGTCTCTTATAGATGAGGTCTTGGGTTCAGGTGGAAGACCAAGTTCAAGACGGAGTTTATTTAAAATATCTTTTTCAGATTTCGTCTTACCTTCAGGTAAAGGTATACCACGTTCGGCTAGTCCTCTTAATATTTTTTCTTTTTGGGCTGGTGTTTTGCCCTTCAGCGGTGTAAGTAATCCAGCGGCTTTAGCTGCATGCATTTTTTCTGATGGCGTTACTTTTGAAAATGCTCTTGGCTCCCCTTTTATCTTGTTAATAAGAGCTTTTTCTGATTGCGTACGTGCTTTTGGCAACGGTATTCCTGCATCAGCTAATTGTCGTAGTATTTTCTCTTTTTCTTTGGGTGTTTTCCCCTCGAGAGGTACTAATATTCCAACCTCCGCAGCTTTGGCATATTTAACTCTTATAGATGAAGTCCTGGGTTCAGGTGGAAGACCAAGTTCAAGACGAAGTTTATCTAAAATATCTTTTTCAGATTGCGTCTTACCTTCTGGTAGTGGAATACCATTCTTGGCGAGCCCTCTTAATATCTTTTCTTTTTGAGCTGGTGTTTTGCCCTTAAGTGGTGTAAGTAATCCTGCAGCTTTAGCTGCACGCATTTTTTCTGATGGCGTTACTGTTGGATGCGTAGGTTTTTCTCTTTGTACCTTATCAGTCAGTAATTGTTCTGACGGCGTTCGTGCTTTTGGTAGCGGTATATTTAAATCATTTAAGTGTCTTAAAATTTTCTCTTTTTCTTTCGGTGTTTTGCCTTCTAGGGGTTGTAATAATCCGATATCTGCAGCTTTAGCATACTTAATCCTCATTGATGAACGCTTAGGTTCAGGTGGAAGACCTAGATCATTGCGAACCTTATTTATCAATTTATTTTGAGAAGCTGTATTTCCTTTTGGAAGGGGAATTCCCATCATTCCTAATCCACGTAGTATTTGTTCTTGTTGTGACGGTGATTTTCCGTCAAGAGGTGTAAGCAGGCCTGCATCTTTTGCTTTCCTCATTTTTTCTGATGATGTTTTCTCTGGTTGCATTATTTCTTTTGATTGTAGTAACATCGTTGAATCCAGAGGTTCTCCTTTTATTTTAGCAATAAGAGCTTTTTCTGAAGGCGTGCGTCCTTTTGGCAACGGTATTCCTACATTAGCTAGACCACGTAAAATTTTTTCTTTTTCTTTTAACGTCTTACCTTCCAATGGATGCATTAGCCCCATTTCTGCGGCTTTTTCGTATTTATTTCGTATACTTTTAGTTTTTGGTTCCGGTGGGAGACCAAGTTCAGCTCTAACTTTGGTTAACAATTTATTATCAGATTCTGTTTTACCTTCTGGGAGTGATAAGCCCTTCATGGCAAGATCCCGTAATTTCTTTTCTTCTAGTGGCTTTGATGCTTTTTCTTTGGGTTTCTTGGCTAAGAGTGCTAACGTAGAAGGTGTACGGGGGGATTCCTTTAAAGTTTTAAGCACCAAAGCTTTTTCTGATGGTGTACGTCCTTTTGGTAAAGGTATTCCTCTAGCATGTAAATCTCTTAAAATCTTCTCTTTCTCTTTGGGCGATTTGCCCTCAAGTGGTAACAAAATTCCATCTTCGACAGCTTTTGCATACTTAAGTCTTAAAGCCGAACTCTTTGGTTCGGGTGGAAGACCAAGATCAGCGCGAACCTTCTTTATCAATTTACTATCAGATGCAGTTTCTCCTTTAGGAAGTGGAAAACCTCCCAATGCCAGACCTTTTAATATTTTTTCTTTTTGGTTTTTAGGTTTACCTTTAATTGGTGTAAGAAAACCAGCAGCTTTTGCTTTGCGCTTTTTTTCTAACAGCGCTAAATGCCGAGGCGCAAGTAGTTCACAAATACATTCATCAACAGGGCCTTTTCCGTCTTTCAAGTTTGAAGCTGTTTTTTGGTCAAGTTTTCGTCTTTTTCTTACCTTAGCTATCAAAGCTTTTTCTGAAGGAGTACGTCCTTGTGGTAATGGTATTTGCATATTATCTAGACCTTGCAGTATTAATTCCTTTTCTTCAGGTGATTTACCTTCTAATGGTAATAGTAATCCAGCTTCAGCAGCTTTCTTGTGTTTCTCTCTCATACTAGGAGTTTTAGGTTCAGGCGGAAGACCTAAGTTAGTACGAACCTTCCCAGTCAAATTCTTTAGTAATGGATCGTCTGCTTCAGGAAGAGGTATACCTCTCATGGCTACTTCTTTTAATTTATTTTCGATTTCGTCAGGGGATTTTCCCTCAGAAGTTATTACTAGAAGCCCTGAACGTTTAGCATCTTGAATATTATCTGCCAATGATTCAAAACGTTGAGACTTTTTGCCTAGTATTCTGTTTATAAGAGATTTTTCTGAAGGTGTGCGTCCTACAGGTAATGGTATGCCTAAACCGTGCAAGTCACGTAGAATTTTCTCTTTTTGTTTTGTTGATTTGCCTTCTAACGGCAGCATTAATCCAGCATTGGCAGTATTTGTGTACTTCTCTCTCATATCTTGAGACATGGGTTCAGGTGGTAAACCAAGATCATTGCGAATAGTATCAATTAATGCCTTTTCCGACGTTGTTTTACCTTCAGGAAGGGCAAAACCTTTCATAGCTACCTCTTTTAATGCACTTTCAAGATTAATTTCAGGACATGGTTTACTTGTTTCTTTGAAACGTTCTCCCGCGGGTAAATTACAACAAAGGATACAATTGCAGTTATCACAATTCCTTTTTTTATAGCAATCGTACAAGTCTTTCATCACCTCGAACATGGTATCAGAGTTACATGAACAGCAGCAGTTGTTACAATTTTCTGCACCATTCGTGGTCACTTGACATCGATATACTTTAAAGTTTTGTTGGTTTATATTGATACATTTGAAAGATTCAAAATTATTTTTGAAAAAATGTTGTGAGATTAAATATTTTGTACCTGTAGGTCTACGTTTACTTTGTGGGATTGCATTAGAGCTTTTAGTGTTTAGGTTTATTGCTCTCTTAAGAATACTTGTTTTATTTATTTCTGACATGCTCATATGTCTTGTGATTTGCTTTCGACTCTTGGGTGAACCGGTTAGATTTTTTATTAAAATTACGGTAGGTTGTGTATAGTTCTGTACTTTGTAGGGATATTTTTTACGTAATTTTGTTTTGTTCTGTTGAATGAGAATCGATATATTTTCAATACCATGACATGGGCTGTCTTCTTTATTGATATAAGATGACTCATATTGTAACTTTTTGTACGATCTGTAGTATTTTGAATCATTCATTTTGTTAGAACACTTCAAATTTTTGCTATACTTATTATTATTGATACGTCCTTGGTCTATGTTCATAGATGTTGCTTTCTACGCTAAAATGCCATAACACAATATTAAGGCATTTCCTGTAGACAGCACGTATAATTGTTATTACTCATTCATTATCTATATAATCTTGACTATGTTGCACTCTTTTTAAGGTATTGCCACTTTATGCTGCAACAAAAATAGAATGATCCATTGACCACGAATATGATCGGTTTTTTACTATGGTACGTAAGTAATATAATGGGTAGGTTACATTTGCTGCCTAGCCAAACCCTTGTAAATATTTTTTTGACGGATATAGCAGACAGCAGCAGCTCGTAAGATATGTAAGTACAGAACCAAATAGATGGCTATTACTACCTACCCCAGCAATGGAAAAAGATGTGCGTCAGTATATTTTATTTATATTATTCACCTAAGTAATATTATGCATAAAGACTATGTATAGCAAACAATTGAATAGCAAATATATCTACAAAATTATTAATAAGGTATTTTGAATATTGTAAATGTTGCGACATATGGTAAATTTCGGATATAATTTATTTTAGACACCTACGGAAAACATTGATAGAAAAGTTTGCATTTGCGAAGGTTGCAATCAAATATATTTACATGTGGATTATATGTAGATAAGTAATACAATGATATCTAGCATTATCATGACAATAATAAAATGATAAAGTAAATTAAAGACATGATGATGAAGACTGATGTAACGTGAAAGTTTAAAAGTTAGTCTAACTAGCTTTCGAGAGAATACCTACTCAACACATTACTCAAATAAGTTCTATAATTATTTGACTTTAATAAGTGTTGGAACGCATACGAAGCCAAGTTTCATCTTTTTTCACACCAACAAGCATATTATTATGGCAAATTTGAGGTTGTATAAACTTTTGTAATATGTTTGCAATAATTACTTATTCAGATTATAGCGTACCATTCATATCCAGGTTGTCCAATTCATAATAGTTCTGTACACCACTTCGAACAAAGTCCATAACATGTGCAACTGGTATATTACATATTTAACAAGATTTTGTTATTTTTGTCTAATAATTTTATTATTACGATTTATCTGTTATTTTTTATGTTTTATGAGTACATTGCAATTGTCAAATGACATTCAGTCAGTAACATTTGATTTTTTTATCTATCTGTCTTGTGTTCAAGAAAGTTTTTCGTAGGATTGATAGGAAAAATAAAATAAAACAGCCAAGTTCGTGTTGCACAACCCACAGCAAAGGGTTCCTTATGGTTGAGCAGAACCACAGATATGGAAGAACATTCAACAAGCATTCAAATTCAAGGTTAAAAACAAAGTAATTATTTATTTCTGTGGCCGATAAGAAAGCAAGATAAATAATTATTTTTAATTTAAGACATATTACATACTATTTATTTACTTTTGAAGAAGGCGTACAGACTAATGACAAATTATATGGTAGGTATGTAATTCGCGCGAAAGAGACGGCGGAGAGGGAGCGGGAGAGAACCCTGCCCCCCGAGTTTCGCAGCCTGCGGCGAGGGCGCCGCAGACTCATCTACGCCCGGGACTACCGACCTCCATGATCGGGGCCTGAGGACGGCAGTTGCCCGACTCGCCGTCCTTACAGAAGCAGGCCGTGGCGGAGGCGTGTCGTGTGTGCCCTACACACGCCTGCCAACTCACCGAAGCGGGATAAAACCCGACCCCACCAGGCGAGGCCGCGGTGGCGGCCAAAGTCCGCCGGCAACCCTGGGGTTATCCTTTCGAGGGCTTACCAGGGGTGCCCGGCAACGGACATTTGGGGAGGACACCGTGCGGTTTTAGTCGAGACACGACATAACCACCCCCGCTGGCCAGCGGGGGGGTATCCGAAGGGATTTCCGCAGGGAAAAAAAAAATTTTTTTTTAACTTAATGACTATTTGTAATTAACTAATATGTAACAATATTGCTAATAACAAGCCTCCAGATGAAGGAATTAAAAATTATTACATTCAGTCCCATTTTGGTAGGATATATCTAAAATGCTCTCCTACTCATTCTCTTGATTTAACTAACCTTGGATTTTGCGAGGGCAACGGCCGTCTAACACCTCAACCACGAGAGAAAAACTTCAGATGAAGTAGATAGATAGCTAGATAAATCATTCTTTATTGTACACCAAAAACATTATGGACACAAAGTACCGGTTTGCAGGTGAATTGGCACCAAAGATCTCAGTAAGACCATGTACACCCGTCATCAAGACACGGGATTCATTACTCTTCTATAAAAAAAAATGTGTGCGTGTACTAGTGTACACAGGTAAGAAATGAAACTTCTTTATGACCTTAATTTTCGAAAAATGATCTACTATATGCAACTTTACAGAAATTGGTTAAATAAAGTTAAATTAGACAAAGTTTAACAAAAGGCTTTTATTATCATAGAGACTTTAGATAGATAAAGATTTAGAAGATAGCTTTTATTATAATACAAATAATACAATTATTTCATTTTACCTTATTACTACTAAGATTATTACAGCATTTCATTAAAGTACAAAACAGTTGTATTAGTTAATAATAACTAGTTTTAATGGAATTATGTACATTGACCGATAGTTACAATCAAAAACTGAGGTCATAATCACACCCACGTGTTAGAAAAAGAGATATAATTACTTACTTTTAATTATTTACTTTTAGAAATTCACTGGAATTAGAATGAAAATAAACCCTTTGATTTTGCTGATCACTATCAATCGCATAAATCAATTTTTTTATAAAAAATGGCGCGTAACGGGAAAACGTGACGGTATTTTTTTCCAACGCCGATAAAGAAGTTTCCCTGCAATAATCTCATTATCTTCTTAGCGTTGTGTCCCGATTGCATCCAAAGTCTTCACCTCGGAGCCCGGAGCCCGCTTTCCATCTTTTCCTTCTCCACTAGGAAAGATCTTCGGCATATATGACAGTGACACCATTGGCACGCATGTCATCCCTTACGACGTCTAACCAGTGCCTGTAGACAAAGTGACATTCTACTAGTGGAATCGCAACGAAGCGAAACTTCAAAAGAGCGAAATGTATGGGAGAGACAACATTTGTCGACATGTCACGTGTAACAAATAATGTCACTCCCATACATATTGAACATTTGAAGGTTCGCTTCGAAGTGATTCCACTAGTAGAATGTGACATTTTCTACAGGCCCAGCACTTCTTGGGCAACTAATTGAATACACTATCATTATCCATTACACTACCGACGTGAACCCACTCCTAACACAAGCGATTTAGCTTATCTGGAGGGGTTAGGGGGAATATTAGTAATTTCGGTTGCTAATATTCTTTATTGAAATAATATATTATAAATAAATGAGAAAGTTTGTATGTTTAGATGTTTGTTACTCAATCACACTTTAACAGATGAACGGATCTGAATGAAATTTGGTACAGGGGTAGATTATATTTTGGAATAACAAATAGGCTACTTTTTACCCTGGATTAATGTATTAATTTCTGATGGGAAACGGGAACCTTAACAGACTTCCATGCAGGTGAAGCCGCGGGCAACAAAAATTATCAATGTGTTTTTTTTTTTTTTTTAAGAAAAGTTTGTAAGTTTAGGTGTTTGTTACTCAATTACGCTACAACGAACGGGTCAATGGATATGCCTGAAATTTGGTACAGGGATAGATTACAGTCTGGAATAACACTTTTTTTTTTACCTGCGGAAATCCCTTCGGATACCCCCCGCCGGCCAGCGGGGGCGGTTATGTCGTGCATCGACTAAAACAGCACGGTGTTCTGCCCAAGTGTCCATTGCCGGGCACCCCGGGTAAGCCCTCGAAAGGATAACCCCAGGGTCTGGAATAACACTTAGACTATCCCTAGAATAGGTTCGCAGGGGAAGCGGGAAAGGCAACCGAATTCCACACGGGCGAAGCCGTAGACAAACAGCTGGTAATCTATAACCATAAAAATGTTACGTGCTGCAGTTTCATGATTTTATTCGCAAGTTTTAACTCTGGATAGCAGATAATGCTGTCCATTCCATCACAATGCGGGTACGTAGAAATTGAAATTCCTAAGAGCACGCCTTGTGCATTCACGTTTTGCGTTACAATAAAAGAGCCTGAGATAGTGATTTTATTCTTTTTTTCCTATAAGGCTTCGGCAAGGTATTTAATTATTTTTTTATGAATGATAGGCTCACGTTTGTCACCTCTATCTCAACTGGTCGTAAGTGACAATGTGGTCTACGATGGATCACATTTGCCTAAAAGGAACCTATTCACTCGAGACTTGAAGAGGTTATAGCTTTCTGGAAACAGACTCAGGCAGGCAATTCCACTTCTTACCTGTATGCATAATAAATGTGTCGCCATGTGCCGGTGGCGTGTCGTAGACGTCTGGTCGTTGTCGGTAATTCAAATAAATCGCGATAGAATCCGTTAAATTATATTTTACTCCACCAGGGAGTAGAGGAGTGTAATTCATAGTTGCGAAGTTTAATATCGCGATGTACGTTACAGCGAAAGTTTACTATTGCGACGGACGTTGTTGCGAAAGTTCATTATCGCGATGTACGTTACACCGAATGTTTACTACTGCGACAGACGTTGTCGCGAATTTTGGTTGCTACTAAAGTGGGTTAGGTTAGGTTAGAACTGTGACCCCAACAGAGCGCGTTGTCGCGAAAGTTCTATACTAAAAAGAAAAAGACTAGTGGTTCCGACGCTTCGCCAGCCGCTGCCGCGGCACGCTCGCTACGCTCGCTCGGCTCGCGCTCTGTTGGGGTCACAGTTCTGACCTAACCTAACCCACTTTAGTAGCAACCAAAATTCGCGACAACGTCTGTCGCAGTAGTAAACTTTCGCTGTAACGAACATCGCGATAATTAACTTTCGCAACAACGTCCGTCGCAATAGTAAACTTTCGCTGTAACATACATCGCGATATTGAACTTCGCAACTATGAATTACACTAGGAGTAGAGACAGGTAACTGGTATTATACCCCGAACTAAGTTCCATCTACCGCAAAGAGGGAAGATGGTATAAAAGTAATAAATACATTATTCCAACACAACCGTTAGATCATGGTTCACCAGTTTCACTAGTTTTTAGGGTTCCGTTGCCAAATGGCAAAAAACGGAACCCTTATAGATTCGTCATGTCTGTCAGTCTGTCCATCCGTATGTCACAGCCACTTTTTTCCGAAACTATAAGAACTATGCTGTTGAAACTTGGTAAGTAGATGTATTCTGTGAACCGCATTAAGATTTTTACAGAAAAATAGAAAAAAAAGCAATAAATTTTGGGGGTCCCCATACTTAGAACTGAAACTCAAAATGTTTTTTTTCATTAAACCCATACGTGTGTATCTATGGATAGGTTTTCCAAAATGATATTGAGGTTTCTAATATCATTTTTTTCTAAACTGAATAGTTTGCGCGAGAGACACTTCCAAAGTGGTAAAATATGTGTCCCCCCCTATGTAACTTCTAAAATAAGAGAATGATAAAACTCAAAAAAAAGAAAATGATGTACATTACCATGTAAACTTCCAACGAAAATTGGTTTGAACGAGATCTAGTAAGTAGTTCTTTTTTAATACGTCACAAATCGTAAACCGCAATTTACCTTTCATTCAATCAACTCAAATATAAAAATTAAAGAAAAACATTATTATGTTACTTGCTGCTACGGAACCCTTAATGGGCGAGTCCGACTCGCACTTGGCCGCTTTTTTAATATCTATATAATGATGACCGGTATAAACTCAAGAATGGGTGGATCAATTTTCATGATCCATTTTGTGGTTTCATTTCCACAACCACACGCCGTTTCGCGTCTCTTTAAAATGCCGCAATGCAATGGGACTTTACAGAATAAATTTAGCTGATAATGTAACCAACACAACTTGATTCTAAGGTGGAACGAAACTTGCCGGGTCAGCTTTTATATTTAGGACACGTCAATTTGACTTCACCTCGCCTGATGGTAAGCTGAAGGTAAAGTCTCAGGAAAGAGGGTCACCATTACATACACGTACCATGTTAACAATGGTGGCACTCAGCTTAACGGCATCATCAAAAGAGGAATGTCGTCGCAGCACCGCGTGACACCCACCGGTCCCACTAGTGCTGTGACCACAATCCCCCTGCCCGTCTATGCACTTGCTGACCCCCAAACGCAATCAAACCGAAATTGGATTGCTATGGAGGGTTTTTCGCAGTCGTGCAATACCTTTTTTTTTTTTTTTTTCGTGCGGAAGTCCCTTCGGATACCCCCCCGCCGGCCAGCGGGGGCAGTTATGTCGGGCTTGCACCGACTAAAACCGCACGCCGTCTCGGGTCTTCAGACGCCGGGGTGTAAGGTTACCCATAGAGCATATCCCTCGCACCCCGACTGACCCTGGGCCATCTTACCACTAACAGCATCGCTCATCCTGTCTCCTACCCGGCCGAATTTTGTGACAAATTTGTGTAATCAAATTCTAAATTATGGTGTAAATTATGTCATCGTCATCATAAAAGCGAGTTGAGGCTCTCGATTCGGAGTCCGAGTTTCTTTGCTCATAGGTGACGTCTTTGATCTCGTTTGTAGGCTCTTTTACGAAGTTTATATGAAAAACTCCATCGCACGTCTGATACATAGAAAATGTTTGCCATATCGAAAAAAAAAATTATTCCATAAAGAAATGTCATTTGTCTGACAATCTTCTATTACCATCATCATTATGAGGACGAAGAATAAAACATTCTTGTCAACTCTTTCATAGTTTACCAATATACAAAGTATTGTACAAATGTTTCATTTGTCTTAAGGAAGTTTCAAAGTAAAACAGTCAAACTAAAAAACCATTTATATGTTTACGGAAAATGACTCACACATATGCTTTATATAAGACGGATCAGTGCAAGTGCAAGATTCTAGGAACTGGTTATCACTGTGAATCAAGAGATATGGAGGGCTTCACATTATTGGCACATAATCAGAGCTTCTGTCGTCTACTGAATTCTAAGGAAACAGTCGCGACTAAATACAATTTTATGCTGAGAATTGTTGAGAATTTATATGAAAAATGTGCTACGTATAATTTGAAGTGAGAAATATTTTTATAATCTTTTCTGGTTGTTGAAATACGCATAGTAACTTAGTGACCATATATATATATGTAAAGAGTAGGTCATAGGCACCTGGACTTAGCATGTATGAGAGGATTAACCATGGTAGTGGAAGCAGGTGTTTTATGTGTGAAAGAAGGCAAAAAATCTATCATTTCACAGAGTGTATTGCTCTTGACTGATTGCTACATAGGTTAATATTTATACCGAGCAAGTAATGCTCGAGAAGGAGACGGCGGATCGAGGCCAGGAGAGATTAAGAACTCTTCCGGCCCACCGAGCCACCATAATACGTGCGAGGGAAATCCTTATGGGCCACCTTACACCCATATGTCTGAAGACCCGAGACGGCGTGCGGTTTTAGTCAGTTCAAGCCCGGCATAACCACCCCCACTGGCCGGAGGGGGGGTATTCGAGGGGATTTCCGCACCAAAAAAAAGGTACATATTTATACCGAAAGTCAGGAGACAGACAGACTTGCCGCTATCCTATTTCAGGTTTACTATGGCTACCGGAATGTACAGTGATTAAATTGGCAGGTTAAAGAATGAATGTCTCCGATTAAATATTAAAGTGATTTTACTGGCAGAAATGGTATCAATAATTAATAAATATATACATACGTACTGTGTTCTAGAATAGGTATATATTTATTATTACTCATCGCCATCTAGACCAAAACTAAGCAGAGTACATTGTATTATACCTAAATACAAACACCCAGACTAATGCTAAAACACATATATTTGCATTCAGCGGGAATCAAACCCGCGACCTGAGCGGGAATCGGGATGTTTCTGCCGAAAACTCGGCTAGTTCCACAGTTTATATTGGCCCTCAACCGGGTTAAACTACTGTTTACACTTATTAAATTGCATACAGCTAAGGAGTGGAATTGCCTGCCTGAGTCTGTGTTTCCGGAAAGCTATAACCTCGGAATCTTCAAGTCTCGAGTGAATAGGTTCCTTCTAGGCAAACGTGATCCATCTTAGACCAGGTGAGATATAGAGGTCAAACGTGAGCCTTTCATTCAGAAAAAAAAATACAGAAAATATATTAATTTTAACTAGAAACCGCTGCATTTCTGCTTCAACTATTGTTAGTTTTTCTTTTTTATCCATGTATGGTGTTTCTTTTCAAGGTATTGTCCGATCTGGGGATTCAAAGTGTATGACAGCTACTTCAGTAAGACTATGAAGGATATCATTATATTGGCATGTTTTTTGATCGCTAATTTCATTGTATTCATCACTATGTTCACTAAGACGGTAGTACATCTATACTACGTTGTTTTTGTATTAGCGGAATGGCTAACCAGGTAAGCGAAACATGTGTTTGGCAGAAGTATGGAATTTAAAATCAAGGGGAAGTAACAGACGGCAGTCGCCATAAAGGTGTAAGCGGATCTTGAGGTCCGAAGTTTGTAGTCTCGGGTCCGGCCGGGAATAACATTAGGCCCAACTGTCATTGTACGTTTGCTTGGAGGTTACATAAAAAATAATGTAACTTACTATGTACGCCTCGGTTTACGGTACTTGCGATACGGCAGCCGTCATGAAGGTCTACTGTCCACGCAGGCTTAGCTTCATAGACGTGTATTCGTCATTGTACGCTTCGTGTACGCCTGCTTGCGGTACGGCAGGCGTCATGTCGCCCGCATGCATTGTTTTGTATGTAACAAATATGCGTCTATGAAGCCTATACGTATATACGCCTTCGTGAACAGGAGACCTTTGTCGTCCGATGGCATTGCCACGTATGAATGAATCCAACTTTTAGAGAATTCAACATAATGGGAATTCAACGGAATGGTCCTGAAGGAAATAAACGCATGCATTGCTCCTCGTAGGCAGTTCAGAATGCTGGGGTGCAAGCAAGCGCACACCAAGCGTACAATGACGAAAACGCGTCTTATGAAACTACGCCTCCGTGGACCGTAGGCCTTAAGATGATGATGATCTGTATAGAGTTGTGGCAGGTACTTTCTCTGTATTTTATTTTCTGTGAGCACAAGCACTATCTAATACCTTTAAACGAGCAATTCTCTGTCACTATATCCCTATGTATGCTTAAATCTTTAAAACTACGCAACGGATTTTGATGCGGTTTTTTTTAAGAGATAGAGTTGATTATAGTGGAAGGTTTATATGTATAATAACATCCATTGCACCCGTGCCAAGCCGGGGCGGGTCGCTAGTATATATATATAAAATCTAAATCTCGGAAACGCCTCCAATGATTTTCATGTAATTAAGCATATAGGGTTACAGGGGCGATAAATCGATCTAGCTAGGTTTCATTTTAAGAAATCGTCGAATAAAAATATCTAGTAGGGCTCGGTCACCCACACGACCCTTACACGACCAATCTGAAAGCTGGGAAAATTAAAAAAATCTAATAAAACATAAGTCAAAAGTAAATTTACCTAAGTAGTCAACGATCAGAGTATAAGCCTTACTTATTAAAAAAAAAATCTAATGTAATATGTAAGTAGCTGAAGACTTCTCGTAGTTAATCTTTTCATTAACCCAGTTTCAAAGTGATTCCTTCTATGTAAAGTGGTGAAACCAACGTAGGTTAGTGAAATATTACAAAAAGTTCCTGTATTATACTGAACAAAGTCTCTCAAATTCTCCCTTATGTGTCCCGCCAGAATGGTAGTATGAGATAGAAAAGATATTTGTGCTATTTAAAACATTAAATGTTGTAGGCTGTTTATCGTAGTACCTTCACCCCCCCCCCCCCCCCCGACGGCCACCAGGGGTGGATATGTCGGGATTGAACCAAAACCGCACACCGTCTCGGGTCTTCAGACGTCGGGGTGTAAGGTTGCCCATAAAGCATTTCCCTCGCACCCCGACTGACTCTGGACCATCTCCGGTTTTGAGATGGCCCCCTCGGGTTTGGGAACCACGGTGTCCCTGTCTTGCCTCGGAAGGGGGAGGGGCGCTAGACGCCCCGCCGTCCCAGCCTGCTTCTGCTGGGGTGACATCGTTAGTATCTACTCGTGGCTATGTCGATCGTCTAGAAGACAAACGTACTAAGTGTAATATTTTGGACGTTCAAATAGAATAGAATACTAAATCGATGGTTTAAAAAACAAATATGTTAAGTACAACATTTTGCGCTTAGCAAGCCTAGAAGACCATCAATGTATGGAATATCATACCTAGAGTAAGCACGCCTAAACTTGTTAGTATGGAAATTAGTGTATCCAATAACGACACACAAAACAATGACGTGATAGGTCATAATTTTCAATGGAGAAAATGTCTAAAAGTACCTAGATATCAGTAACCAATCGCGTTGCAAACTACCCTTCGGCCGTTTATACAGTATGTAACAAAACTTGTGTCCGATCAATAAGGGGCACATAGATACCCTAAATTCATAACCATAATATGAAATTTGTTTCTCTATTTTTGTTTTCTTTTTTATTTATGTCAAAAAATTGTAATTAAATTATTAAAAGAAATGAAATATTAACTATCTATACAGTAAAAAACAAAAATATATAAACTAAAATATTTGCAGCCTAAAAAAAATTTTTTACAAAGTAATAAGTTTAGGTGACAAAGAATGAAATGAAATATGAAATTAAATATAATAATCGCAATTTAAAATGAAATCTCCTATTTCATGATAACCCAATAGTTGACTGTGAATATGCTTACAGGCCCACTACTATGCGAAACTACTATGCATTAGGACATTTTATTAATTGAATGGCTTCTCTAATATACTCGGGTGAAATGAAATCGCAGATGTGACATTTTTTTGCAAAATATTAAATATTATTATTCCTTTAATAAGGAAATTCTATTATTTAATATGGAATTGAAGCTTGTTTCAATACCTATTCAATGATACCAAAATAAGCCGTTATAAGTTCATCCAAGTGTAGTTTAGCACTTGTTGCAATGTTCAGGCGACAACGGAAAATAGATTAATGAACTGTCGATGATCAATTGGTGTAATTGCAGTAGAGTGTATTGTGACAATAAATAAAATTAGTATTGATTGAGTATTTAAGAGAAAATAGCTTTATGTCTTACAGAAACCAAGAAAAAGTTGGGGTTTCGTCATCTAGACCTGACATATTTCTTTATTCGAAAACGATAAAATATGTGGTCCTTGTGGAACTTACTGTACCGTGGGAAATAAATTTACCGAAGGACCACAGAAAAGAAAAATAAATACTATGATCTCACAAACGAATTAATCAAAAACGGTTACGTGGTTAATTTGTATCCAGTGGAAGTGGGAGCGAGAGGTGTACCAGCAAAATCTCTCTATAACCTACTTAAAGATTTAGGCCTATCGAGAGCTACAATAAGCTCATTACTAGGACGAATGTCTAAACCGTCACTAGTTGGTTCGCATCAAATTTGGTTAGGCAGGGAGGGGAACTTGGGTAGTGTAGGTGAATGTTGATGTACATCAACAAAATGGGCCCCTTCTAAACCTATACTTGGGTCGCAAGTCCCAAGCACTGTCCCGAGTTCCCAACTCAGCAACGCGATGGATCCGGCACCCGCACGGAGAATCCATGGATTGCTAAGAATATCGGTCTCATTTAAGTACTAAAACTGCATGAATAAATAAATAAATAAATAAAAATGTGGTAATTCAGTTTAGTTTCCCCTAATCGCAATTCTTATCGTTGGTGATATCAACTTTAATTTTATTTCTGCCTAACCTTACCCGCGTAAGTCCTGATCCCGTGGGAAAATCGGGATAAACAGTAGCCTATGTTACACACAGATAAAGTAGCATGCTAAGGGTGCAAACATCGTTGAAATCGGTCCAATAGTTTTGGCGTTTAACGATTACAAGCATACAATTTTTTTCTCTTTATAATATTAGTTTATATACCTATACTCGTGAAATGATGACTGCATTAAATGGCACCATCGTAATTGCATCGCTAGACTCCCTATAATAGGTAGACTGTGAATGAAGTAACTAGATTGATGAGTATAAGAATCTGGCTATAACCTTCCTCTGAGCTTTTTCCCACTCAGGGCCGACCTTCCAGTCGAGCTACTACTAACTACTAAAGCAACTACTATCTGACAACCCATTGGCGATATCGAAGTTCTGTAGTTACATCAGTTGTCAGATTTTTTTAGGATTTCAACTACCCGTAAAGACTGCCATAGATGTTCGTATAGCAACCGGGACCGACGGCTTGACGTGCCCTCCGAGGCACGGAAAAAATACTGGCTATAATATTCTGACTAATATGTGTTTATATCTATATTTAAAGACAGTTTGATGCTAACCCAATAGATGCGAGTCCAAGAAAAACGTTGACGTACAAGATGAGGCCACCGGAACTAACATAACAGTGTAAGTAATTAAAAGCAATCAGACTGAAATCCTGATAATATAAAAATATTTGTTGGTGGGCCCAAGTAAACCTCACCTGCAATTCGGTACATCTGCTGATTAACGGACGAGGCTCTGGTTTCAGGGTTAGAAGGTCAGCCAGAAGTCACTCCCATAATAACCGTCACACACAACAAGCCACAACAAGAGGCGTATAAGGAATAAGCGTACCCCGGGCTCCGAAGTGTAAGCCATCGATGAAATCAGGAACAGCTGATGATGAGTATGATTAAAATATTGTTGTAGACTTCGAAGATAATCTTATTTCGAAGTCAATTTAGTAACTCACATCATCATGTTAGCGATGTTCCTTGTTGCTTCCAAGTGATCCAAGCTTTTCACCTTGGAGCGTGATTCGCTTGGTTACTTTTTTATCTTGGATACGTCAATATGACTTTACCTCGCCTAATGGTAAGCTAAAGTAATGTTTCAGGAGTGTGGGTCACCATTACAAACACCGATGATGCTATAATGGTGGCCCTCAGCTTGACGGCCTCGTCAGATGCTTTTTCACTCCCCGCTTGAAGGACCCGGGGCGTTCCAGGAATGGGGGTCACCATTTCATAATGCTACAATGGTGGCCCTCAGCTTGACAGCTTCATCAGATGCTTTTTCACTTCCCGCTTGAAGGACCCGGGGGTCCAGGAATGGGGGTCACCATTTTATAATGCTACAATGGTGGCCCTTAGCTTAACGGTCTCATCAGATGCTTTTTCACTCCCCGCTTAAAGGACCCGGGGCGTTTCAGGAATGGGGGTCACCATTTCATAATGCTACGATGGTGGCCCTCAGCTTGACGGCCTCATCAGATGCTTTTTCACTCCCCGCTTAAAGGACCTGGGGCGTTCCAGACATGGGGGTCACCATTTCATAATGCTACAATGGTGGCCCTCAGCTTGACAGCCTCATCAGATGCTTTTTCACTCCCCGCTTGAAGGACCCGGGGCGTTCCAGGAATGGGGGTCACCATTTCATAATGCTACAATGGTGTCCCTCAGCTTGACAGCCTCATCAGATGCTTTTTCACTCCCCGCTTGAAGGACCCGGGGCGTTTCAGGAATGGGGGTCACCATTTCATAATGCTACAATGGTGGCCCTCAGCTTGACAGCCTCATCAGATGCTTTTTCACTCCCCGCTTGAAGGACCCGGGGCGTTCCAGGAATGGGGGTCACCATTTCATAATGCTACAATGGTGGCCCTCAGCTTGACGGCCTCATCAGATGCTTTTTCACTCCCCGCCTAATGGACCCGGGGCGTTCCAGGAATGGGGGTCACCATTTCATAATGCTACAATAGTGGCCCTCAGCTTGACAGCCTCATCAGATGCTTTGTCAAGTCCCGCTTAAAGGACCCGGGACTGTAGGAAGAAGAAAAACTGTGCTGATAAAGAATTCCAAGTTTCTGTGGTGCGGCAAAGAAAAGAGGCGAACCACTTGGTTCTTGATGGAATTGTTTGCACCGTGTGAGGGTGATACCTCAGCCTTGCACGTGTTGTTCTGTATAGGAAAGTATAAGGTGGGACTAATTGGAAGAGCTCATTACTTTTATATTTGACTATTATCTGTGCTGACTACCTCCTGACCTGCCAACGCTGAGAGGAATGTCTGCACAGTGTCTAAAGGTTAGTATTTGTGTTATTACTATTTCAAGACATGAGATGACCACCATTTATTGTCGTTTTGCCTTTATTTTGGCTATGGCTCGTCGTGGTAGGATTAGATCAAATTTGTTGTTACTCGCGGGAATTCTGTTCCCGTTGCCGCAAGTCATGGGAATTTATTCCCGGGATAAAAGCAGCCTATTCCAGATCATAATTTATCTCTGTACCAAATTTCATCTAGGTTTGGATGCGGTTTTTTGTTAGAAAAGTTTGGTCGAACATAAAATCTGCCGTATGTTGGATTGCAATTATTAAGTAGAACCGGAGATATGGCCAATAAACGATAACCGCGTTAAACGATAAACGATGACCTTCGCGCGGGCGGAGTCGCGGGCATCAGCTAATAGTAGTACAAGTACATACCTAGAAGTCTGAAAGAAATGTATCTAATACAACAAAAAGGTCAATTAGCTGCAGCTCGCGGTTTTACTCTGACTACTTTCACAGGATATAACATAATTAAGCGTAGCGAGCCGAAGGCGAGCGAAGCGTCTTTGGTTTCAAAGCTGCATTTCAAACAAATGATACTCCGCCGAGACCGTTTGACCGATCTCGACCAAATTTGCCACGGTGATCAAGTAGACATTACTGAGTGTCGTAAGGGGTCGAATGTCCAGATCGGTCTTAGCATCGAGGAATAATCACCGAAAAACGAAATCATAGAAAAAGGTCGGTCACGTTGACCTATTGTTGGATAGGCAAATCTCGCTACGCTTAAGTTTGGGTTGATTGCGAAGCTGGTAACCGTCCTAGTTAACCTATATTTTAATCCAGGATATAAATTATCTCTATTCCATAGTTCATTTAAATCCATCGAACAATTTCAAACACACACACACACGCACATACCCACTCGTCATTGAAAATATAGTATGTACTTTCTATTCGTGCCCTTCAGCGGCTCTTTTCGTGGATTGTTCAAAATTTACTTTTATACTAGGCATTCAGAGCAGGGTGCGACTGAAATAAATTGAGCTGAGCGAGCACGACTGTTACTGAAAATAAGACATCTTACTACGGTCGCGCGCTCGTGAAACTGTTTTTCGGTGATTATTCCTCAATGATACAACGGACATGAACCATCTTGCTTCAAAACATTCCTCAGTGTCCACACTATTACCGTGGTAAATTTGGTCAAGATCGCGCTAGTGGTTTCGGAGGTGTTCAGCCACCAACAAACGGCTATGGCGCGTATAAGAGCTTCGCTCGCTCAGCTCAGTAAAGGTTTGTATGAAAGAAAATTCTGTACAATCCATTGTAATACATCTTGGAGAATCTTGCCAATCACAAACATAATATTAAAGAAATAGCGGCCGAACAAATTTAGCGAGTAGGTAATGCTTATAATTATACTTAGATAAGTACCTAAATAATACTTTAGCGGTATAGTTACTGTAGTGAAGGAACATTAAGTTGATTTAGTAGTGGTGTCTATATATGACACTATCTGTACAGTGATATAACTGTAGTTTAATTGAGCTGAGTGAGACGAAGTCGAGAGAAAGCTCCTCATACCAGACTTCAGGATTTTCTTTGTCACAGGTCTCCTCCTAAACTACTAATCCAATCAGAACCAAATTTGGCATGATTAAAGAGGTCAATCAGAGGAAGGTTTATGGATATATTTTGAAAAAATTAATGCTACCACAGAGGAATGATCACCGTTAAAAAAATTCCAGATGGAATTACATTATAACCGCTCGAGACACTATGACCAAACTTTACACGCTCAGAAAGCATGTCCAGAGTTATGACTTTCAATAAGAATTTTCAAAATCGGACTTGCCACGGAGGAATGATCACTGTTCAAAATTTTCAAAATCTGATTCACGATGTCTCACTCAGCTCAACATTGCAAGCAGCGATTCGCCTTGCAGACCTAGTTATCATTATAACTTAAAATTAAAATTCTAAACTTAAAATTATACATTTCACCATCTTAGCGATAATCCCGATTGCAATCGAGGCATTTCACTCCAAAGTCCGCTGATCTAATTTTGTATGTTGGCTATTACAGTCCACTGCTGGACATAGGCCTCTCCCATTATATCCTCCTACAGTAGGTACCTATTAAGTTTTTCTCAGCTACCTGGAAAACCAGAGTCCACTTTTAACTTTAAAGCGAAGTGTTTGCCCTGCTAGGTAATTGTCGTCGGTACAATTATTTATTCTGTATTATTTCACTCCAAAGTCCGCTGATCTAATTTTGTATGTTGGCTATTACAGTCCACTGCTGGACATAGGCCTCTCCCATTATGTCCTCCTACAGTAGGTACCTATTAAGTTTTCTCACCTACTTGGAAAAGCAGAGTCCACAGGTAATCGTCGTCGGTACAATTATTTATTCTCTATTATTTTAATGAAGTACGTAGTATTACTTATTTTAGTTTCAGTGGCAATTCTGTTGTAATAAAAACTTAGAAATTCGATTAAATAATCTTCTGAACTTGATCCTAGTCTGTCCCAACCACTGTCCTATCTGAATCTAAAGAGTTTGAGGTTTCCTTTATTACTCGAAAGAAGATTTTAATAGAAACACATCTATGGCGTATAGCACATAGCGGCACATAGTCAAGACATTTGTCAATTCCCTGACAGTGTGTTGTGTTAGTGTAATTTGATGACTACAACAAAATATGAAAACAGAATACTAAAATCACACTTTTAACTGCAGTACATACGAGTATGTGGACGGAGAAAAAATCACACTCTCCGGCTCCACTGGTCCACGGATTACCAATACAAAACACTTTAAATGGCCGATAGAATGGCTTTAAATTGAAAATTTGTTCACAAGGGAATCAGAATGCAAAGTGAATCTAGTTAAAACATATTGTAAAAATAAAAGTGTCTTCGATAATGCCTTGCACTTGTTCTGAATTGAGGACAAACAAATGCAAGTGCGAGGTTCTTGGTACGAGGTACATTACTGGAAAGGAAGTCATGACCAGTGTTTCCTTATTGGCACACAACAATAGCATCAGTCGTCTCCTGAATACTAGCAAACCTAGAACTATCAGACACAAACCTATGTTCAGAATGATAGATTTTATTTATGACAAATGTGCAGCGTATAACTTAAAGTGAGAAATATATGTCTTATGTAATACTTTTGATTAGTAATTTCGAGATGTATATTTCTAAAAGCAGACTGTATTCTCCTGTAAGCGACTGGTCGCGGGTTCAAGTCCCGTCCTGGATGTTCTCTTTTTCCGATATCAATCCGTAGTAAAATTTAGCATACTAATTGCTTACAAATTTCATTGAATTAATGTATACTATTTGTTAAATTTACAATGTGAGGTTTATTTCGAAGGTATTGTCCGATCAGGGGCTTCACGAAGCATAACGGCTACGTCAGTCATGCTGTAATGGACTTCATTATCTTAATTTGCTTCCTAGTTGCTAATTTCGTTGTGTTCGTCACCATTTTTGCCAAAACATTAGTACATCTGTACTACGTCGCCTTCATGTTATTAAAATGGCTCAGCAGGTAAGCTTGCATTTGAACTACTTGTGCTTAGAGTACTATATTTTGATCGTAGATCGACTAAGTGTTAATGTATTTTGGATAATTACGTAATAGGTACGATAATATCTACTGTCAAACTTACTTATACGCATTTTATATCTACTATGTAGCCATTATCTAGTAGGTATTATACTACTTTCATTTTTAAACTTGTATAAAATTCTACTTATTTAGTCTTCCTTTCTAATTCGGCATCCAAATATAGCGCGCGACGTTTGTACTGGTGGGTTCATAGTGCACTGTTTTTACTAAACTTCCTTTAACATATATGCTACTTTATTCTAGAAAAAGAATTAAAGCTACGCGCAAAAAAAAACCTAAAAATCTAAACACACGAAAGAAGTCGTGGCCATAGCCAGTATAACATATGAGAGTATTAAACACGACTTCAGAAAAAATAATGAACTCTGTTGCAGATCTCGTCATGACATCAAAGAAGATGATTTTGGTAGTAAACCTATCAGTGACTCAGTCATGAGACTCACCGAAGCTTTCATGAGGATGAAGAATGATGAAGCCGCTCAGTTGAGCAGTAATGACCCACAAGATCTCATGACCGCGACAAAGGATGCTCCTCGTGTAACTACAAAAGTCTCTCACTGGGTTAGACAGTTCAAGCTATCAAAATGGGTTTATTAGATTCTAACATAACATGAAGTCCTAGCCCAACACTGGGTTATATTAAGAAAGGAATAATGTTATTAAAACATTCTAACCTAACCCATTTACCAGTTGAAGCTCCAAATGTTCATTAAATAGAATAATTCAATTCAGCGAATGAATCCAATTAATCCCACTAACATAATAATAATATTGCAATTAAACAACATACTTGTACTAAGAAATAATAGCCGTATAACGTTTCAAAGTAGCATCACAATCAATATTATTAGTTCGCTTTACCGATAAAATTCATGCACGCATGAGTGAGAAAAAAGAGGAATACAGAGGTACTCCTTAATTCTTAATACTCAAGATTGTTTATGCTAGCAACTATATATATCTTATACACAATACTGTTACAAACTAATTGAAATGTAGCATTGTCTCAAATTTTGCAGTAACTACAGGACTCAGCTTTTATTTCAACTCAACTATAACGCTTAGCAAATACCCGAATTTGAAACTTTGATTATTTATTTAAGTTTGCTTTGCACTATCTCAGGCAACATTATCAGTGTTATTAATTCAATAGTTTTCTCATGAGACTGAAATCCATTGTCCGCCTTGCATTATACAACTGCACGTGGTCTTATATGCATCAGCAATCGAAGAATTCTGCTTCAGCTTTACTCACAAGTCTGAATATGTTAGATATAGGTATACTACACATTAGTTTCCATTCTACATCGCACTGTATAGATCCTTTGAAAAAAGGACGGATAGAGCTTAATAATATTCTCCTATAATCCGCATCGAGAACAGAATCCTAAAAACGAAAGTAGGTATCTTGCAACTATCACTTGGGTGCCACAATTTTGTGAAGACGTTGGAACCCAACACCGCAATTATGTGATTAACTAATAACTAAAATTTACTTTTAGGCATATTTTCTGTTGAAAATTCAATCACGTAAATATTTTGTACAACGTGATTGGTCATAATATGTGAGAGTTTCGACACAAGTTTCCATACTAACGAATTTTAAACAATGACTTTTATTTATAAGTAGTATTAGACTGGCTGTACGGAACCAAAGATTTGATATCGCGGAATATATAAATACTTTTTATAGCTGTCATGCAGATAGACGAAAAAGCGCGCTATGCCTATATCAAGGGCACACGAGAAATTCAAAATTCATTTCTACCTCACCCAGGTACCGTGACGTATATTTTTTTTTTGTTTTTAACAACTTGTTTAGTACTTAGACAACAAAAGTTTTAAGCAGGCCGGGACGACGGGGCGACTAGCGCCCCTCCCCCAAACCGGGGCAAGACGGGGACACCGTGGTTCCCAAACCCGAGGGGGCCATCTCGAAACCGGAGATGGCCCAGAGTCAGCGGGGTTGCGAGGGGTATGCTCTATGGTCAATCTTACACGTCCCTTACGTCTTAAGACCCGAGACAGCGTGCGGTTTTAGTCGGTTCAAGCCCGACATACCAATCCCGCTAGTCGGCGGGGGGGTATCCGAAGGGATTTCGGCACGAAAAAAAAAGAAAGATACTTTATTCGATTTAATATGTCACGGATACTACACTCATACACTCTTCAAAATTCTAAAAAAGTTAAGACCTTCTATTATTTATATTGTGACGTCTCTTTTTTCAGAAGCCTGCTGATGCTGATGGATACCAATGAGTTGCCTGTAGTTATAAAGCAGCCCCTGACAAATCATAGAAGTATTGCAACGTATATATCGAATACCTAGAAGTAAAACAATAAAGTCGTAAAGGAGATATGAAATTAAAAGGAAAATTTGTACGTGTACCATAAATACATACATCATATTACATGAATGTGGTTTTTTGTTTACTCCTCCGCAAGCCGTGAGATAGATTCTTTAAGCGGGAATGCTCCCCTCAATACTTAGATTGCAGCGGCGTGTAGTCCGAATCATCGGCGTAGTCCCTGTAGTACTAACGTACAGTCTTTATACCAACAGACATACTTTAAAAACTCAGTAGAACGACTGCGAATTTTGATTCCAAAAGATATACCAGTAAAACCAAACTAGACCTAATAATATAACTAGGCGAACCTTACTGAACTTGAATCTATGACCTAAGATACAACATTGGCGTGATTGCAGCTCATTCGATAGTCCTTAGGTCACTAATACTGCAGTCTAGAGCCTATGCAGCTGAGTTGAGAGATTCCCTATAATGGCTGTCTCATATTACGCTTATTTCTGACTAGGTCAGTTTTCTCGAATTCCAGGTGAGACAGCCTCAAGGCCGAAAAATACTATTTTTTAAATTGCCTGAAATAAGCACTTTCTTCAAATGACTACTTCCTGAAATTACCGCTTTCTTAGTGAATAACAATAGAATACTCTACCATCAGCTAGTACCATTGACGGTATAACTGGTACTGATTTGTTCCACTAGTAGGTATCTGCCATTTATGGTACAAATGGTACCGATGAATTATAATGCAATATTAAAATCAAAAAGTGCACACAGCTATCGCTTGTATGCATCAATGTTATGCAGATCTTCAATATAACTCTAAGTGAACGTTACTTTTAGGCTTTTCTCTGTTGAAAAATTATAACCCATCTTGTCACTGTTTTTTGGTGAAGTGATTGCTGTGATTGGTCATATGTGAGAGATTGGCGATACTAGTTTCCATACGAACCAGTTTAAAGACACTTTCTGCCTTATGGCGCTATCTAAGAACCGAGCAAAGGTCCCCCAGACGTCTCATTTAAAAATGGCAGTAGAATAGACAAAATATTTTTGCCGTATGTTGCCATCGATGGCAGTATTAGTAGCACAGAATGGAATATGCCTATGGGGGTTACCGCACGTCAAGGGAAATTTTAAGAGTATCGTGGGACTTCATTTTCCACGTAAAACGAGCGACAAGCAGCTGTCAAGATTGCAAATGGTGTACAGGGTAAGTATATCTCTATTATAAATAATAGGTCTTCACCTATGAAATTGCCGAAATTTTCTTACAAATTCATGAGTTCGTTATTCCTGTAATTTATTAGCTATTTCCATTATTTATATTTTGTTTGAAAGTTGATTTCAAAATTTTACAACTCTGTATTAAATTTTGTTTTTATTGGCCGCTTGATAAATTAATTCGATCTTCAAAAACAGTACTTCCTAAATGCTATCCATTTTGATGATGAATTTCGTATTACTTAACAGCTGTCACTTTTCAAAAATGTAATAAAAGTTGCTGTTTGTTAGCTAAATGTTGTCTCATTCATACAAAAAAAAACATGGTGACCCTCTTTCCTGAGACTTTACCTTCAGCTTACCATCAGGCGAGGTGAAGTCAAATTGACGTGTCTTAAATTTAAAAAAAAAAAAAACATTTGGATTTGTCATTCCTAAAAAAAATGCAAAAAATGTTAGTACTGAAAATTGGGTTTCCTCCAATTTCTTCAAGAAAAACGGCAATTTCATATGTATATAAAAAGTGGATTTTTTTAAAGGAGTTTTTCCTATATTCTTGTTAATAAAAAGACCTAAATCAAAGGAGCCGAAACTCAATGAGGTTGCGTCGTGTCATTACGGAGTTACTATGACCACCTTCTAACTCCATCGTTAGACCCTAGTTACCATTGAAACACAAACTACTCGTCAAGACAATACAAGTCGGTAGCTTAGTGGTTAAGGAGTCGACCCTTTTTTTTTTTGTTTTTCGTGCGGAAATCCCTTCGGATACCCCCCCGCTGGCCAGCGGGGGCGGTTATGTCGGGCTTGAACGGACTAAAACCGCACGCCGTCTCGGGTCTACAGACGCCGGGGTGTAAGGTTGCCCATAGAGCATATCCCTCGCACCCCGACTGACCCTGGCCCATCTCCGGTTTCGAGATGACCCCCTCGGGTTTGGGAACCACGGTGTCCCCGTCTTGCCCCGTTTTGGCGGAGGGGCGCTAGTCGCCCCACCGTCCCGGCCTCCCCCCGGCGGTCGGTAGTCCCAAGCTAAATAAAAGCTTAATATAAATAGGTATAACTACTTAAGCGCTGTCATATCGTAAATCTAATCGTGATACAACTTTGTCTGCACTTGTGCGCAGGTTATAGGTAGGTATATGCAGGTGGGGGCACGCCGCAATAGCGGCGGTAAGGTCCATCATGGAGGATTGGCTGGAGAGGCGACACGGAAGCCTCTCCTACCGACTGACGCAGGTGATCTCAGGGAAGGGGTGCTTCGGGGACCACCACTGCATCGGATCAGGAAGGAGCCAACGCCTGAGTGTCATCACTGCGACGCGAGCGAGGACTCAGGGCTGCACACGCTGGCGGACTGCCCGGCGTGGGAGGCGCCGAGGCGTGACCTCGTGGCAGCCATCGGGGTGGGAGTCCTCTCGCTCGGCAGCATGATTGCGGCAATGGTGCGGAGCGCGAGCGCGTGGGCCGCCGCCGCCTAGCCGCCTACCGGAGCGCGCCCGGGAGAGACTTAGAACTCTCCCAGTCCGCCGAGCCCGCAACTTGCTCGCCGCGCGTCGCAGGCAACTCAGGCGCCGGAGGTCGCTTAACGACCTCCGTCCTCCATGAGCGCAGGCCTGGGGGTGGCGGGTGAGGCCACCTGTCACCCCAGCAGAAGCAGGCCGGGACGGTGGGGCGACTAGCGCCTCTCCCCCAAACCGGGGCAAGACGGGGACACCGTGGTTCCCAAACCCGAGGGGGCCATCTCGAAACCGGAGATGGCCCAGGGTCAGTCGGGGTGCGAGGGATATGCTCTATGGGCAACCTTACACCCCGGCGTCTGTAGACCCGAGACGGCGTGCGGTTTTAGTCGGTTCAAGCCCGACATAACCGCCCCCGCTGGCACGCGGGGGGGTATCCGAAGGGATTTCCGCACGATAAAAAAAAAAAAAAAAAAAAGGTATATGCAGGTGGCGTTGATGTCTTGTAGTTAATAATCAGGCGACGGAGTTGTGTCTCCCTTGGGGGATACGGGGATGTTGCTAAGGGCCGCAGCTCCCTTGGACTAGAAAGACAAAGCCCCTCCTATTTTCCTATGATTTTAAGGTGGTTTTGTCTCCTTTGTGCTTGAAAATGTTTTATAACTAATGACATGGTTATTAATTACATTATAAAATACCACTTAATAACTAACTACTTAATGAAGTTTTGAACAAATTAATATGCTAACTTTTTTATAGATTTAGATCGGAAAAAGTAAATATCTAGGACGGGACTTAAACCCGCGGCCAGTGCCTTACAGGGTAAATACTCACTGACGGCGCTACTTGGACACGTCATAGATATTCGAAATTTTTCCGTTACATTACGTCTCGGCGGAACTATTGGAACCCAACCCAAACGATGTTATTTTTAAAGGCATGTATTATACTTTTTCATTAAAGTAGAACATCTAAAAGGCTTGGAGACTACAAAAAGTGATGTAGGGCAAATGCGACAAGTGGAGTAAACATATTTCGTAAAATCTTTTAAGAGACATCATCTATTTAGAAACGAATGTTATGATCGATATGAAAGGTTTAGGAAACGCTAGGAAAGCCTTGCAGGGAGAACTTCGTACTGTGTCTCCTTCTATGACCATTTCTTATAACAGTTCTACAATGAATCATTACTCGTTTATCTATAATAGAATATATATTGTTTAATATATATTGTTAAATATAATATTATGAAGAGGTAAATATATTTATATATAATATCATAAAAAGATAAAGTTTCTGATGTTGTGAGTTTGTTGTGGGTATTCTCTGGATGTACTGAACCGATTTTGAAAATTATCATTCATATCATCATACTTTATATATATTATACCAATAGAAAGTCACATTATTTAAGAGTTTCATAGGCTATATATCATCACGCTACCACCCAAGGGAGCCGAGCAGTAATCATAAATATTCCATACATTATATGAAAACTAAGAAAGTACGGGAATTATTGGGTTCGAAACCACGGGAAGCAGGAAAGATTTTAAAAATACGGCGCGTACGTAGGAGTGTGATATTTAGCATAAATAGTTATGTATAGCTTATGGGGAAAGTGCTGAAATCTAAAATTTAGTCGTATTTGAACTAAACCTTTCTCAATATAGTGCCCTATAGTTTTTTATTTCATTATAATAATACAAATTTCAAACTTTCAATTTGAAACTTTTGATTAATTTTACCGCGGGATATATAATCATCAGTGCTCTGGGCCTTACCACGATGCGTTAAAAACAATTCAGTTGAGGGAGAGGGATGGAGCTGTACACCGTGTATATCTCTGTCTCTCTCCCTCAGCTGAACGGCCCGAAACTGAATTGTTTTAGCAAATCACGGTGAGCGCCCTGAAGTTATCACTTATGTCCCGCAATACCATGGTTAACATAATTCCCAACGATATTGTGTACTAACTGAACTTAAGGCTTGACCTCTCTTGAGAATCATGATTAATTTGTGTGCCGTGATTATTCATAACTATTTGTTTCTTTTTTTTTCCTTGCGGATGGAACGCGGGCCAGCAGGGGAGGATATGTTCTAAAATCGAATCCATAAGGCATTTCCCTCGCACCCCGACTGACCCAGTGCTATCTCCGGTTACGAGATGGCCCCCTCGGGTTTGGGAACCACGGTGTCCCCGTCTTGCCCCCGGTAGCCTAACTCACGTTTTGTAATATCAGCAAAAGGTAATTTCGGAGATTAGCCGGAAGAAACTGCAGACGGACTAACTAAAGTTTTACAAATTGTTTCTTTATTTTATTTTAAGCACCGGCTGTTATATTAATATTACAAACAATTCAATTATATTTGTTTTTATGGATAAAAGATATGCGATCGTTTAGTTACTAAACTAGCGGCACGCTATGATGGCCGTATTAACGTTTGTCCGCTCATGAAGTTTCGTAAAAATAAATATTAAGTTTGTAGGAGTCAATTTCTGTTCTTTATTGTCAATAGTGAGGTACAGTGTACTACTTTACGACACAACATGGCATTTATGTTTTTCGAAATTCGAACCAAAAAATGACTGGTGATAGAAATTTGATGACACTGAAAAATGGCTAGACACACTGGTGGTAGAAATTTGATGACACAAATCTGTCACAAAATTCGGCCGGGTAGGTACCACCGTGCACGATTGCGAAAAACCCTCCATAGTAATCCAATTTCGGTTTGATTGCGTTCAGGGGTCAGCAAGTGCATAGCCGGGCAGGGGGATTGTGGTCGCAGCACTAGTGGGACCTGTGGGTGTCACGCGGTGCTGCGACGACAATCCTCTTCTGATGAGGCCGAAGCTGAGTGCCACCATTGTCAACATGGTACGTGTATGTAATGGTGACCCTCTTTCATGAGACTTTACCTGCAGCTTACCATCAGGCGAGGTGAAGTCATGAATTAAATATCCAAAAAGTATAGATGTGACTCGCATTTGATTTGATTTTTTTTCTATTTTAAATTGACATTTCACATCACCACATCACTATTTTAACGTGTCAAAATGGCCATCACGCGTACCACTAGTATAGTTTCCATAGAAATAAGGTTTAAAGGCACTTCATTTTCATTTCGCATTCTGCGTTAAAAGAATCCAAAATCATAAAAGTTTCAAGTTGAAACGTTAGCGTCGATAGGGTCCGAGTGCTCGCAATTTCTTCATGGAGATTGCGAAGCGTATGATCGATGCTTCGCCACAAATGCTCTGATGTGACATGGTATTCAGGGTCTGATGATGGAGTAGGAAGGAGGCCATAGCAACTACTAAAATTAATACGATAAACCTATCGAGCTTGGGCTCTTTTGTTTTGTGATGACAAACTGTCTGATGTTACATTGTAATTAGGGTCTGATGATGGAGTAGGAAGGTTGCCATGGCAACTCCTAAACTAAACAAAATAAAAATATCGAGATTGGACTCATTGGATTTGTCTTGGCAAATTCTCTGATGTAAGATGTCTGATGATGTAGTAGGAAGGTGGCTATAGGAACTACTAAATTAAACAAGATAGGCCTATCGAGTTTAGGCTCATTTAATTTGTCTTGACAAACTCTCTGATGTGACATGATATTCAGGGTCAATATAGAAGTACTACTATGTGGTAACATACAATATTCATTTATTGCGCTATCGTACACAAACATGACAATTTATATTACATAAAAAAATTAACACTTCAGAACTATTAATATAAAATATTAAATAATTGATTTTACATTAAAAAGTTAATCTCTCAGAAAATTCAACTTCCATCCATAATTTCAACAACTTTTTCACCATAATTATTACCAGAACCATCATCTTTTTTTTTCTTTTTTTATACCACTAAGGTGGCAGACAAGCACACGGCCCACCTAATGGGAAGCGGTTACCGCGGCCTCTAGACGTGTTCAACACCAGTGGCGTCACACTCGCGCTGCCGACCCTGTAAAGGAAAGGGGATGGGAAAGGAGTTTGGGAGAGGATGGGAAAGGAGTTTGGGAGGGTATGGGAAAGGATTTTGGGCTCCGGCACTCTCACTCACCAAACGGAACGAAACAGTTCAAATACTGTTACTTGGCGTCGATATTCTGTGAGAGGGTGGTGCTTCCCCTGTCGAGTCGGCCCATTCATGCAACGGCCAAAATTACTGTTGCTTGACTCTACCACTATTTATAAAGTACTCACTCATTTTCTTTTGCTATTTCTTCGTCACTTTTTTCATCAATAGATGCACTTTGTTTAATTTCCATTTTATATCAATAGATTTATTGCACAAAATATAATAAATATTACAAAAAGTTATATGATGGCAAAAAGTGTTTCTTGGGCCTCGGTTGGAATCGATCTCAGTCTTGACGAAGTCAACGACCTCTCATTAGACGAACGCGCCACCAAGGTTGTTAAGTACAGTGTGAAATTAGCGCTTCTATATTTGTTGTCTTACGATCATGGCACGTGTTTACTGACGCGACTTTAACCTTTTTTACTCATTACAAAAAAGTGCACAACGCCGCTAAAGAAGTTTTCACTTCAAAAATTAAATATTGATTTTTAGCACAGATGCTTACCTAATCATTGCCATAACACGTCGCAATGTTACCAAAAAACGCATGCGATACGGTGGAATTCTATGGTGCATTTAAGGTTTCTTTAGTTATTATTTTTATTTATTTATAATTATTTGTACATGTATGTGTAACTCTCTCAATAAAAGTTCAGACACATTGAAATTAAATTAGGTTAGGTGCACATGCTGACTATTGACTAAATGTACATTTAATTAATATAATAAAAACAATCTTATTTAAAATAAAATGTGTTCGGACACCTGTAGGAAATCGATTCGTCCCCACATCACGTAGCTTTTAATAATTTATCCATTTTCTTTTTAAATAAAATTTGATTTCATAGACATGGTCCACTTTTGAACAATCTCCTCATATTTGCCAATCTTTCCATTTGAGTTCCTTTCAAAGAGCATGGATGAAATAGGTTGTCTAGTTTTATTTCTGATATTCGAGTTGATGCTATATTTTTTGTTCTGTACCGTTTAGCTATAAAACGGCGCTTTGGTTGGCACGTGAGAGTGGTAAACACCACACTAAAATGAACAACTGACACATACTATTCGACTAGAATAGAAAGCTCTAGTTCAGTAGGGCATGGCCGTTTTTGATGGGTCGTCCTAACTAATTCTCAAATTCATAGCAAGATTATCCAGTTTTCAGCCGTGTAAATTCCCTCATATCCTTTTAAAAATATACAGCAATGAAATTATATAATATAAAAGTAGTTTGTATAAATTTATAAGTAAACATTTTATAAGTTTATCAGTAAAAAATATATATATCTAAAACACCTAAATGTACATTTACTTCTAAATAAGAGGCAGGTTCAGCGTGAATTTTAAGTATCGATTACTTGAATAATCATACTTGTGTAGTAAAAACTGGCGAAGACTAGCCGGTTCTGGTTTGCAGTTATTGCAAAAATATG
This sequence comes from Cybosia mesomella, assembly GCA_946251805.1. Taxonomy (NCBI): domain Eukaryota; kingdom Metazoa; phylum Arthropoda; class Insecta; order Lepidoptera; family Erebidae; genus Cybosia; species Cybosia mesomella. The sequence continues at coordinate 5,171,164 of OX276388.1, forward strand.
TTTTAGATAACACTGCATAACAGCATTTCTAATGATTGGGTTATGTTACATGATATTGGTCCAATTTTTAACGCCAATTTCAAATCTGTGACTGATATATTTGTATCAGCTCCAGTTAAAAAAATATATTCTAGGCGAGTGGTGGTCAAATACGCATTTCGTCATATCTCTAGGATAGACTCGTAACTAGTCCGAAACGGAACTCGACAGATATGCAGTTCGGTAGACATGCAACTCGACAGACACGCAACTCGACAGATTTCGTTAAATATTTAAAACCATCCAACCAGATTATGTATGGCATGCATGAGATCAAATACGCGGGTGTCCAAGATTTTTGGGATCCATGCCAACCAGACCTGTACGGTGCTCGGTGCACATTCTGATTATTGACTAAATGTACATTTAAATCATCGGTGCATCCCACTATCCCCATTGTCTTGATCCATGGAGATAGTGAGAATACTGTTTCGATCGATTATGGTTCCACTATCTCCATTAGCCATTTTGCGTATTATTGTGATTATTTGCGCCGGACAAATAATTTACAGGTAATAAACATAATAAACATGTTCTATTTCATATTATTTACAACTAGTAATTCTGCAAAATGAGTAATGGGGATAGTGAGAATTAGCAGGTGGACCACGATCCATGACCGGAATTATCATCTTCCCACTATATCCATCAATGGAGATTTCAAATGGGGATAGTGGGATGCACCCTACATCGTTTAGTCACGTAATGTCCACTGCATCGAATTGTCCATTGTATCGAAATCTACTTTTAATTTTTCATTATACATTAACCGTGTGGAGTCAATTGGCATTTGCACATGCACCTGGTGTAAGTACCCTACTGGCTGACGCACCATCACTATCAATGATCTGTACTCTGTTCTATGGCACTAATGGTACAATTTAACAAATCAATATGTTGTTCCAAGGGACTAGTATCATCCCCACCTGTCCCATGGGACTGGGTCAATGGGACTGTGGGATAGACCCCCACTTTCTTAATGGGCCACCACTTGGTCACTCCAAGAAAGCGGCTGCTCCAAGAAAGCGGCCGCTCCAAGAAAGCGGCCGCTCCAAGAAAGCGGCCGCTCCAAGAAAGCGGCCGCTCCAAGAAAGTGGCCGCTCCAAGAAAGTGACATTGTCGACAAAAACTCGAAAGAAAGGACCAAGAATAATTACACTTGTTTATTTTTGATAAATACCAAACATTTCAATTACATTAGTGGAAAAAAATTTAAAGTACTAGCGCCTGAGTTATTAATATTCTTCACCGCCTTCACCTTCGCCCTCACCGGAGTCCATTCCAACTTCTTCGTAGTCTTTTTCGAGAGCAGCAAGATCCTCGCGGGCTTCTGAGAACTCTCCTTCTTCCATACCCTCACCTACGTACCAGTGTACAAATGCTCGCTTGGCATACATAAGGTCGAACTTATGGTTTAGCCGTGACCACGCCTCTGCAATGGCAGTCGTATTTGACAGCATGCATACAGCTCGTTGCACCTTCGCCAAGTCACCACCTGGCACTACAGTCGGAGGTTGGTAGTTTATACCCACCTTAAAACCTGTCGGACACCAGTCCACAAACTGAATGGTTCTCTTCGTTTTAATCGTGCCAATTGCAGCGTTCACGTCCTTCGGCACTACATCACCACGGTACAGCATGCAGCACGCCATGTATTTCCCGTGACGTGGGTCGCATTTCACCATCTGATTGGCGGGCTCAAAGCACGCATTAGTAATCTCTGCCACAGACAGCTGCTCATGGTATGCCTTCTCGGCGGAAATGACGGGTGCATATGTCACTAAAGGGAAATGTATACGTGGATATGGCACCAAGTTAGTCTGAAATTCCGTCAAGTCGACGTTAAGAGCGCCATCAAATCTCAAAGACGCTGTGATTGACGATACGATCTGGCCGATCAAACGGTTGAGGTTCGTGTAGGTGGGCCTTTCAATGTCCAAATTTCTTCTACAAATATCGTATATAGCTTCGTTGTCTACCATGAATGCGGCATCAGAGTGCTCCAGAGTTGTATGTGTTGTTAAAATAGAGTTGTACGGTTCAACGACGGCAGTGGAGATTTGTGGGGCAGGGTAAATTGCAAATTCCAGTTTAGACTTCTTACCGTAGTCTACAGAGAGGCGCTCCATAAGCAGAGACGCGAAACCGGAGCCGGTGCCTCCACCGAAGGAGTGGAATATAAGAAATCCTTGCAGGCCAGTACATTGGTCTGCCAATTTCCGAACTCTGTCAAGCACCAAATCAACGATTTCCTTGCCTATAGTATAGTGCCCTCGTGCATAATTGTTTGCGGCATCTTCCTTGCCTGTAATCAACTGCTCTGGGTGGAACAACTGGCGATAAGTACCCGTGCGCACCTCGTCTACCACGGTGGGTTCCAAGTCAATGAATACTGCTCTAGGCACGTGCTTACCGGCACCAGTCTCGCTGAAGAACGTGTTGAAGGAATCGTCGCCGCCACCAACGGTTTTATCCGAGGGCATCTGTCCATCGGGCTGGATTCCATGCTCCAAACAATACAACTCCCAGCAGGCGTTACCAATTTGTACTCCAGCCTGACCGCCGTGTATGGATATGCATTCACGCATTTTTAATTATCAAATTCGATAAAGTAACTTAAAAATACAACTTTTAATCTTAAATCCCAGTACCTTCTGGATCTATTCAAAGTATACGTGTGCATGAAAAATTATGCCGCATCGTTCTTCGGTCTAAGTTTAAATTTGTATTTTTTTATTTTGAATACGTGACGTTTGTAAAGTGGACTGTATACAACAACTGTGTACAAAAAAGTTTTAATCATCATGATCTAGCCTTAGTAATGAAGTTATATTTGTACTTAAAAAACAATGTAAGTAATAAATGGTATTATTTCTTGTAAAAAATTGTAATGTAATTTATTCAACTTCATTTCTTAACGCGGTTTCAATATTTAGTATTTCAATTCACACGCTGTGCATCAGTAAAAATAAAAGGATATTCATAGATTATATATATCATACATTTTAACCATAGTTTGTTTCATACTACCTAATTCATATTATTCTAATAATACCACTAAGTTATAGCACCGCGTACGTTTAGCGTGAAATGATTTAAAAATATATAGGTCAATTTAGCATCATCAAACATATAATTTAAGTATACAAAATCAGTTGCAAGTTTCTCAAAGAATTTACAGTAAGAGGAATAATGCCCAAGAGATAAGACGTCGTGAATAGATTGGGTAAAATTGACATTTGGAGCGATGGTTTGCTCTTTATATAAAACCATTACTTACTGTGGCAAGATCTGAGAAACATATGTAAATGTAACATATATATAATTTTGTTTAAGTTACCTACCACACGATGACTGTGACGCATGGAAGTTTTATGATGCCTAATAAAATTTAGTAGATTAGGTATATTTTTTATTTTTATTTTAGGGAGGTATACCTGCCGTTTTTTGCCTGGCTCATTCGTTATTAGGAATTTGTAACAAGAAAATACAAGGTTTTAGGAATCATTAGCTGTTGTTTTTTTTAAATTAGTATTTTTATTTGTAATATAATATAATAACTATGCGTGTTTCTCAAAATATAGTCATTTTGATTTATGCTTTTCGATCGACTCAGTTTCATTATAGGCAAATCTAGTATCGTTTTATCGGAACATAATAATCAGAACAGTTATATATAAATTCATTTGTTATTTGAATCGATTATAATTTATATTAATCCCACTGTATATTGAAAATTAAAACTAAGGTGTCGTATTTTTATAGATTTGAGTTAGGCATCACAGCCAAACCTTCAAAATAGTCGCCTTCTACTAGTTAGATAAATCTACATCAACCAGACGTTAATTTCGGCATCATACTTAGATGCGGCTTACCTACCCCTGGAACGGGCACAAAAACTTTTTTTTTGTGGTTTTAGCTTCTCAGTGACCCCACCTATTCACCTCTTGTGAAGAAAGTGAGGGATACGACTCCACGCCTCCTAGAGAGAAAGGCTGCCGAACCCGCCTCCAAATGGAATCAACGCGCAGCAGAATAAATACTTAAAAAAAAAATACTAATTTCGGCGCCACCTACCGAGTTAAAATGTACACATTTCTGAAAAGGTTTGCTTGCCGTTCGTGGCGCTGCTGTATTCTGCCCTTAAGACCTCGCCGATTTTTCATGACGATGCAGGTCAACTAATAATATGCTAGTTTACCTACTTATCAAAATACAATGTATTATTCAATACAGAGGAATTTTTCTATACCTAATTGTTGCTTGTAATCTTAAAAGTAACGATTATATCCATCAAATTACAAACCAAACATAATTATTTATCTCATAATCTTCCTTTCAAATATCTAAAATTTTATATACTTAAATCATTTTATTACATTTCGGTTACAATATTGTCTTTTCCAAATCTTTATAAATTAGCGCCATCTATTGTCGAGTAGCGAAATTTCAATTACTGTTTAAGGGAAACCTTCAAAAATCGCTACCGTCTGTCGATAGTAATTTTTTTAAAACATCTTCACGCTCATAGTATATTGATTTTGTACAATACTTAAATATAAAATACGAAAATATATAAGAATTAAGCTAACGTTGCTTCACGGCCATCTGTTGAAACTTAAAAGTACTACCAAGTTACTTAGAAGGCAAACTTTGGCAACGAAGAGAAACTGCGCAGAGATAATAAGCTGCCACTAGATGGCACTGTAATGTTTTTTACGTCAAAGTAGGTGAACTTTTATTTCAAACTATGCAGCTGTTGCCTGCGACTTCGCCGGTATTAAATTCGGAATAGATCAAGGTATGTTTACTTCTGCAGTTTCGAAACCATACTGTATTAATATTTATTATGAAGTAATAGATGTTTACATGTAACATCGAAGTAATTTCTACCTTTTTTTTTTTTTTTTTTTTTATCGTGCGGAAATCCCTTCGGATACCCCCCCGCCGCGGGGGCGGTTATGTCGGGCTTGCATCGACTAAAACCGCACGCCGTCTCGGGTCTTCAGACGCCGGGGTGTAAGGTTACCCATAGAGCATATCCCTCGCACCCCGGCTGACCCTGGGCCATCTCACCACTAACAGCATCGCTCATCCTGTCTCCTCTGAAAGCAGAGGAGTACGAAGAGCGATGTGTTCCCGCCACGTTGGGTATTGGCCGACGATCAATGGCAACCCTATGAAGGGGTGAAGGGGAAGCCATTGACCGCCGCCCAGGGTGTACCGGCCGCTCCGATTCCGTTCCCCCTGGACTGCAGCGGGATCGGAATCGGAGCGACACTCGAGGAGGTTACCCAACACACACCCCGAAGTAATTTCTACCTGGTTCCCTAATATCAACTATCTTTTACACGTAGAACTAGAACTCTGTAGTTTCGAGATTTTTTATTTTACTGCTCATGACCTTTTAGCCATAGCGTGATTGTTTATAGTCCTAACGTTGACCATGTCCGAGTTCTATCGAACTGCAGAATTACGTGCTGCTATATGCTTTGTAATAAGGAAAAGGAATTTGTAAAAGGAATAATCAATAATAGATTCGGTCGATTTTACCCTATTGCTTCTACCATACTTATAATAGTGTGATGATATATACCGCAGTTTATGACTAAGTATACGCTAGAAGAATATACATGCAAAGTTTCAGCTGAATTTGTTCAGCAGCTTTCAAATGATGCTCGGACATCGGTAATAAAAAGCAAACAATCAGACAACAAGTTGAATTCCTGAGACGAGCTCAGCCGAATACAAGGGATTTTCGATTTTGCGATAAAAAAAATTTGCTATTTTTTTGCGATTTTTTCTTTATCTTGCAATGGTTCACCCCAGCACGAATCTATTACCGAAAACAGCAACTCGATAGCTCATCTCCTTCATACCCAAAACCGTGACAGAAAATTGGCAACGACGACAACTCGATAGCAATAGGGCTTTTCTAAAGAAAATCCCTAAAAATACTAAACTTCACATATTTGGCATCTGTATCGTTCCTAGAATACAGTAAGATTTTTTTTGAAAAGTATTAACTGTACAGTTTTCATCTCGTTACGATTTTATTATATGTAAAGATAGACGGACAGCGTGAAAACTTAGCTACAGTTAGTAGAATATACTGCTTCCGGGCATTTTGGCCGTGGTCCATATAGGAAACTTGTGTTTCCTATGGACACATGTTTCCGACTGATAAGTCGCAGAAAAGTCGCCACCGAGGAGAGTTCTACGCACTCGTCGGCGACCGGGCCTGTCCCACTGAAGATGTCGACGGCAGTGATCGACGAAACGTTTGGAACATAAGTTTCCTATGAACCACGGCCAAGCAGCCCGGAAGCAGTATATTATACATGCAACGTCGGCCGTGAAAGCCTAAAGATTTATATTAGATACAGTTTATTTCTACGCCCGGGACTACCGACCTCCATGATCGGGGCCTGAGGACGGCAGTTGGCCGACTCGCCGTCCTTTACAGAAGCAGGCCAAGACGGAGGCGTGTCGTGTAGTCCCACACACGCCTGCCAACGCACCGTCTCGCGGGATAAAACCCGACCCCGCCAGGCGAGGCCGCGGCGGTGGCCAAAATCCGCCGGTAACCCTGGGGTTATCCTTTCAAGGGCGTACCCGCGGTGCCCGGCAATGGACACCGTATGGTTTTAGTCGGTCCGATTCCGACACGACCACCCCATCGTTGGCACCGATGGGGTGAAAGCTCGTGAGGGTTTCCACACGTTAAAAAAAAGCTACAGTTTACGAGCAATGCACGAGAAGGAGGCGGCGGAGCGGGTTCGGGGTAACTCAGGTCTCACCCGATCCGCAGAGCCCGCAACGCGTGGTGGCAACTCAGGTGTCGGAAGTAGGTGAACGATTGACCCATGGCCATCTCGAAGCCGGAGATGGGCCTGGGTTACCCGCAAAATGCCTTACAACCTGAAGTCTGAAGATCCGATACGGCGTGCGGTTTTAGTCGGTTCAAGTCCGACATAACCACCTTTGCACCTTTGGAATCCCTTCGGATACCCCCCTGCCGGCCAGCGGGGGCGGTTACGTCGGGATTGAACTGACTAAAACCGCACGCCGTCTCGGGGCTACAGATGCCGGAGTGTAAGGTTGCCCATAGAGCATATCCCTCGCACCCCGACTGATCCTGGGCCATCTCCGGTTTCGAGATGGCCCCCTCGGGTTTGGAAACCACGGTGTCCCCGTCTTGCCCCGGTTGGGGGAGGGGCGCTAGTCGCCCCACCGTCCCGGCCTGCTTCTGCTGGGGTGACAGGCGGCCTCACCTGTCACCCCCAGGCCTGCGCTCATGGACGACGGAGGTCGTTAATACCTACTTCACCAGTATATACAAAATAGTAGTGTATTGAACTTGTAAAATTCCTCACACATCTTTCTTCGAAATGAAAATTGATTCATTTAAAAATAAAGCCACCTGATAAATTAAAAGCAGTTACTTGCTCAATTCGCTGCTTCATTTTCATACTCTGCTCAAACTTATCGTCTGGGATGCCGAGTTCACTGCCCGCTCAGTGCAAATATAGATGAACTAGTTGTTGCCCGCGGCTCCACGCTCGTGTACTAATGACCCCTTACCCGTGACCCAAAGAAACTTTCCGAGTTAAAGAGAAACAAATGTACTCGTCCAGTCTGTAATCTATCCGTGTTAAAAAAAAATCCGTTCTGGCATGTTCGAGTAACAAACATTTATCCATGAAATCATCGATCCATCCATCTAAAATTTCGCATTTTAATAGTAGAAGATGAATTAACATTTCTTTAATTCCTCTAATGAATGACATGGAATGACTGATCCCGTTCCCGCCACCCACAGGACCCATTCCCGAAATAAGAAAGTTGTTTATTCCTGGTTATATTCTACCTGTGAAAATTAACCATCTACACGGTAAACAGAGCAACTACCAAACAAATTTGTTTTACATTTACACTATTACAAAGTTTATAGGTACGAATAAAATTAACCTACTGGCTTGTGGGATGTGCTGCGTCGGCGCAAACGAGATGCACAATTATCCGTCCAGCCCACCATCGCTCAGAACCTCCCTCTTAATAATGCAATCTTATTACGTTTGCTACAACCGTTGAACGATATTACACGATCCTTTTCCTATGGTACCCTCTTCTCAGGACACTTAAACATTACAGTTATATTAACAGTAATATTTTATCTATACCTACGTCATTAGGTCACTGGGCTGAACTTGAGAAGTGGGAGTTACTTCGTTCATTAAACGACTCACCTAACGATAGGTTCAGTGCAACAGACCTCCGGCGCGCACCGCACATGCGCACTAAGGCTGCCTCGGCACTGCAGCGAGCGGCGCACGCGTCGGGATCTCTCGCCCAATGGCAGCCATTGGTCGCCAATTTTATTATGACGTCGATTTCGAACGTCATCATATAAATAAAGTGTGTCGTGTGTTGGTTCGGGGTCGGACCTTTCCCACCGCAGCGCAAGTCCCAACGTATCGATCGTGCGCGATCATAGTGCGCACCGCTTAATGCTTGCACTGCCGGGACCAAACCCCGATGTAGTCATGCGCGAGTCTCCCTCGGAACCGCATCGACCGAACCTGCCCGAGTAGAATTAAACGCGCGAGTGCCGCGGCCGCGCTCGGCAGGGCATCGCGACGAAAGGTATTCGGCACTCGGCGCGTCGGCTTTCGTCACTCGCCGCACACTGCCCATGTGTGTGCAGAGTGCACGTGCATTGGCCCTGACCGCGCTCGCGCTGGACATGCTCTGCAGCTAATCGCACCAGCACGAGGTGGGGCCGTTAGCTCCGCACCGCAACCCCACTCCGAACTCACCACACAGGTAGGTACATTACCACCACCACACACCAATCACCAGCGCGCACCACTCTGCACCATTCCCAAGGATGATTGAAACGGTTACGTTTATGTAAGTACGTCCGTCAATATATCAACCGGATGCGAAGGGGAAGGGGTGACACTAAACTGAATAAAAAAAAGGTTCAATAAAAATCATTCAACCTACAAACGAAATCTCGGAGTAGCAGCGTACGTTGAACGTAGACGAGTTACGCGCAGAGAGGCACTCTCTCTGACGGTCGGACGCTACATCGTAATGTACCTAAACTTTAGAAATAAGGCTATGCGTCGCTATTCTGCGAGTTCAGCGAAGAGTTTCAGATGTGTACAGCATGGCGACTGTTGTTGCATGGATTATGACAGCCACAACATCACTTGAGTCATAAATGGGCAGCAGGAGCTAGGACGCGCCAGGCGGTGGAGGAGTACCGCATCCAGTACGGGATACCTCGCAAATGGAAAAGTTGCTGTGCGAACCATCAACCACCAGAAACGGGTGACGTATCCTCGCTGTCATAGTCATCGCCAAACAGCGGACTGTATTTAAACACAAAATTAAAACTAAATTCAATTGCAATAACATCTAAATAAGCATAAACCACAATTCGATATCTGGATAATCAATGCATTCCGCTGTTTTTGATATTATCAATAAATCAAAACTCCGTTCAAAATTATTAATATTCTGCTGGCGAAAAACAATATTACTTACTAACAATAGCGATTCGGAAAGGAATGTTATAATTGGCCTCGTGGTTTTAATAATACGTACTTCTTCTCTCGGACAATATTACGTGAGTCACAGCAATAAGAACTCGTGAACCGATGCACGGTTTCATGTATATACCAAACTACGTTAAATACAAGTCAATAGTTTATTACTGGCACATACTACGTAACTATAGGCACATACTTAAATATTACAATCAAAATAACTATCAGATAAACACCGTGTTTCACTAAAAGATTTGAAACTACACTCAATATTAATATAGTAATAAATCTAAGCAACAATCCTTATAACTTTTACCTGAATATTACGAAATGATTTCGCAATTATTAGAAACAATGCACTTAAAACGACATAGCTGAAATCGTTCGAAGATTATATGGAAGTCTTCAGTTAACATATATCTTTAAAAAACGTGCCGGTACAAAAAAAATACAGGTACGAACAAAACATTATACAAATAACTTACACAGATAACAATCTATCAGTCCGTATCAAACTATCAGTATACTCGTATATATTTTATAATCTACATTGAAAATATACTACAAGATCTTTTTTCCACTTTCAGCTTGCCAGTCCGATGTTGCATTTCACCGCATGTCATCAATTTACAAACTACAAGCAATGCTGAATAAATACTCATACTCAAATATTAAAGCAATATATTTGAAACTTTATATTTGAAATCATTAGATTAGACCCTTCCATTTATCCATCTCAACGATAACGATACATTTTTTTTTCTATCAAGAATAGGTACCGTTTACCCTCATTCCTGAGACTTTTAGCTTGCCATCAGGCAAGTTGTGGTAATATTGTCGTACCCTACTTAGACTAGGTCTGCAAGGCGAATCGCTGCTTGCAATGTTGAGCTGAGTGAGACATCGTGATTTGAAAAAAAAAATGTCCATAAACCTTCCTCTGATTAACCTCTTTAATCATGCCAAATTTGGTTCTGATTGGATTAGTAGTTTAGGAGGAAACCTGTGACAAAGAAAATCCTGAAGTCTGGTATGAGGAGCTTTCGCTCGACTTCGTCTCACTCAGCTCAAAAGACAACAATATGGGGTTCTTAAAGAAAGGAATACGCAGGTTCGGCAGCGCGACTATGAGGCCTCTGTTGCACACGTCCATAGGCCACGGTAACCACTTCCCATCAGGTGGGTCGTATACTTGTCTGCCACCTAAGTGGTAAAAAGAGAAAAAATAAAACAAAGTAATGATCCTTATTACCCATTTCGAATTTACTTAACGCTAGTGCGATGTAAATAAGACACTACGTATGAATAAATGAAGAATTAGTTATTGAAACTCAACTAAGACCTTCGAGGCCAAAGCCAACATCACCTGCAAGACGAGGTTCTGGCACAGGATTTCCTCCAAGCGTTTGGAGGTCAAACGGCAGTCGCTCCCGATAAAACATAACATAACATATCTTCACGCCTTTATCCCCGAAGGGGGGCAGAGGTGTATTACACAACGACATTCGCCAGTTATGTTAAGGTCCCAATGTAATAGGGGGCAAGCCTATTACCATCTTCCGGGCACATTAAATAAAAAAAAAAGCGAAGATAAGTCAAAGAAAGGGAACGCTGATCACAACCGTACATACATTTCGAAATTCATACCGATTTGTTGGTATGAATTTCGTAAATTTTGGGGCAGTTTATGTGCTGACTTTTCCTGTAAACTCAAATCGTCCAAAACTCAATGTCACCCTAAGACATATGTAGAGGAGAATCCCTGCTACCAAGAACGTGTCTAGGTAGCTCATTTGGTCAGAGTATCCCCCAGAACCTACCATTTTCCCCTTTTACCCTTCAGGGCCAATGCCATTGATCATCCAACAATTATAGCAAGCAATACATTCAAATGGCTCAGTTCTCTTGAAATTGATTGATGACATGAATACGAACTTTGTCTGTATATTTGTTCACTTAACCGATAGTGATGGATCACGAGCAAGGCAGAAGATGATCTACTTGTAATTCTAGATTCAGTTCGTTGCACAAGGAATGAAACTCAAATGGAAGTTAATCGTTATCGTCACAGCGTTAATCTTGGCTTTTATGAGAGCGATTGCCGTCTATCCCCAATATCTTGAGAGAAAGTCTGGACCAGCCTTGTTCGTCAATCAGTAGGTATATCGGTTATCAGGTGAGATTGTCTTAGGAACCTAGGATCTTGGTAGGGTTTCATACACTCATAAGAATCGAAATAATTTGAAATGCTTTCCCACATATAAGTTTAAAATATCTGGGTGACCTTTGCTCGTGGGCTGCCGCTTCCTTCTGCGAGCAAGTAATGCTCGAAAAGGAGGTGGCGGAATGGGTCTGGAAGGCGCGGAGGCGACTCAGGCGTCGAAAGTCGCTGAACGATCTCAGTCTTTCATTAGCGCAGGCTTAGAGGGGACAGGTGGAGCCGCCTGTCACCCTAGCAGAAGCTGAACTAATTCTACCTAAATTCGGAGTACTGTAACTCCTGTACGCCAGAACCAATAGTAATGACCCACAAATCACCGAGTAATGACACTCGAGGAGTCCCAGAGAAAGTTAAACTGTTAAAATTAAATCGAAATTAATCAGAAGTCCCACATGTAAGACTTACATCAAAATATAACGGGATGGAATCACGATCCCAGCGTAGCCTAGCATGCTGCCTACCCTCTACTAAATTATATAAGCAAGAATAATTTTATTATGAGAAAGAATGAGCTTGTGGTTGAGTAGTAACCGAGTAGCCAAGGTTAAGCAATACTAGCCAGGTCAGTTTTAGGATGGGTGACCATTCACATTGAGATCCCTTCGTGCCTCGGAAAGTGCGCTAAGCCATCGGTCGCGGTCGTTACAGGTAATTGGAGCTCTAAACATATCTTCTTATGTCTTTAGCTCCTTTGCAGCAAAAATAATCAAATTCGTTGTAAAACTATATAATATTTAAAAAAAAAACAACATCTCTATCAGTGCCATAAGAAAAAACTAACAATCATCATGTATTTATTTTATTTTCATACATGCGATTACGATTTCTAATTAATTCCCCAAAACAAGTTTAACTTAAATCTCGGATTGTTTGAAGAATTCCGATCTTAGATTGGTCTGAATCAGTGCCACAAAGTGCGACTGTAGTTTCGTAGCACGCTACGAATTTCTGTAGCACGTAGCCAAGTAAGAATATCACGCTACGCTTATGAACTTCCGAGTTTTTATATGATTAAAAAACTGCTTTGTGCTTATAATGACTACCTTCATAGTACAGTGATCGTAAGTGCAGTTCGGTCACGTGTTTGACGGGACCAAAAATATAACTAATGATACCTGCCTACCCTTCGAAGATATACTGCATGCGTAATTAAAAGTCTAAACTGTTATGAGTAAATTTTTAGCCATACAAACGTGCCTTGTAACTTATAACCTCAGATATAGCTAAAAATCAGAAACCAGATATTGTCGGAAGTTTACGTGAGTGTCACACGTTTAAATAAATCAATTTTTTAACGGCTTCCATCGCGATTTATTTGATGTTATTTTATATTTTACATTGAACTCGACTTTGCTTTTCAGCCGCCATGGTCCATGACCTATTTGAATTGTATTGATATGATGTATTTGATGTTAAAATAACATCAAGTAAATCGCGATAGAAGCCGAATATTGTTTTATTTCAATCAGAAACCTGACTTGAAATTACAAGTGAGTATGACACATTGAACTAAAAGTATTTTAACGAATTCTATCTCGATTTATTGTATGTCTACATTCAGCAGGATTCACCGTCATGGAGATCCGTGTGTGTGGTACAAGGAATTAGTTCTATATTTGTTCTAAAGAATTCTGAACGAAACTGAATTTGTTACACGATTTGAAAGGAAATAAATACTTTTAAAACTAACATCCAGCCAACGGTATACTTTGATACTATAAGTTTGATGAACTCCAGATAGGTCTCAAACTTTAGGTCCGTTCCGTTTCCGTTTTTATCCTAGAAAAAAAACTTTATTTATTATTGTAAAAATTGTATCCGCCTACTCCTTTCCGTGATTTATTTGGTTTTGGCTTTTACGGGAGCTATTTGCCCCCCCCCCCCTCCCACACACCCACCTCTTATCTTGAGAGAAAAGCATGCGCGAGGGTCTCAATGTATAGCCGCATTCTAGAAACCATATCATAATCTATGCTTAGTTTTGATCTAAGTAGCCCTGAGCAGTATGTCCTAGAATATTTTTATAATTTTCTTTATTGAAATATTAATTCTGATATTAATAGAATTAATATTTCAATAAAGAAAATTATCATTCTGTTAAAAATGAATTATTTGGATTACCAAATAATTCATTTTAACAGAATGAGATTGTCTATTCAACATGTATTTATGTCCCATTGGAACAGCGCTATAGTCCCTTTATAATACTCCAAACAAATCGCTATACTAAATAATAATAATAAATATTCTAGGACATTCTACACAGCGCTATCTAGACCCAAAGTAAGCATAGGCAAAAGATAAGAATTACACACGGGCGGAGCCCCGGGCAACTACTAGTATATAGATATTTACTTTGTAAATACGTACATATTACACACCCTGACCAATGCAAATATAAATATTCTAGCAAATAAAAATTTGCATTGAACGGGCGTCGAACTCGCGATCTCACCACGGAGGTCGTCGAACATAAAATAGCATAAAAATAATACAGCTATATTTCATCAATAAAAATTACACTTTACAAGGTTTTTTTTTTCTTTTTTTACGTGCGGAAATTCCATCGGATACCCCCCGCCGGCCAGCGAGGGCGGTTATGTCGTGCATCGACTAAAACCGCACGGTGTCCTGCCCAAGTGTCCATTGCCGATATTACAAGGTATAGGATATTAATAATACAACCTTACTAGGGCACTGGACGCAATATAAGTTGACATTGAGATGCTCTGTAACCGAGTTCAGAGGAAAGCTAGTGTATTTTCGCGGAAATTCATGCTCCCATTGATAAAGCGCGAAGTTACGAGAATTAATGCAATTTCCCGTCTCACTGCGAGAAGGTATTTCCCCGTCATAGACTATATGTAGGTGGGAATTTCGCAGAATACACCTTTATGTATCTTACTGCATTTAATATACCTACTATTATAAAATTGTAAATAGCAAAAAGGTTCCGTTGCCAAATGGCAAAAAACGGAACCCTTATGAATGAATGAATGAATGAATGAATGAATATATTTATTTCAGGCAATTATTAACCCATAAGCATTTGATAATTATTAAAATCATATTGAAAAAATAAAATAAAATAAAGTAAAATAAAACATGGCAAATAAATAAATAAATAATAACAATAAGATTAAATTTGAAATCAAATTAAAAACAATTAAATTAAGATGAGAATGAAATTAAAAATCAAATTAAATGGAATTGTAAAACTGAATGTAAAATAATCTAAAATTTTTTTTTTTTACAAAATCTAAATTGTCCAAAATGTGATTGCATGTCCAATTAAATTAAATTTGATTTCAATTAACTTATAGATTCATCATGTCTGTCTGTCTGTCCGTCCGTATGTCACAGCCACTTTTTTCTGAAACTATAAGAACGATGCTGGTGAAACTTGGTAAGTAGATGTATTCTGTGAACCGCATTCAGATTTTCACACAAAAATAGAAAAAAAGCATTAAATTTTGGGGGCTCCCCCAACTTACTACCCATACTTAGAACTGATGTGTGTGTGTGGTGTCTATGGATTGGTCATCAAAAATGATATTGAGGTTTCTAATATCAGGGCATATAAAAATAACAAAACACCAAACATTATTTTTTTAAATTTATTATAAACTATTCCTTAAGGGGCCCCCGTATGGGCGGAGACTCTGGCGGCCCGCAACGTGGCTGTTCTAAACAGCCCGTTAAAGGCGATGGCCGTCAGAGTCATCAGGGGGTATCGCACGATCTCTGTCGAGGCGGCATGTCTCCTAGCCGGGACTCCTTCATGGGACCTGGAAGCGAGAGCCCTTGCGCTGCTGTACCAGTGGCGCAAGGAGGTGCTGGAGCGGGGCCATAGGCCGGAGCCCCGAGAAATCAGGGCTCAGCGGTCCCTGCTCCGCCAGGAACTCATGGAGACATGGAGGGTGCGACTTGAGCATCCAAGGTGGGGGGAATCCACCATTGCGGCGGTGAGACCGATTATGAAGGAGTGGTTGGAGAGGGACCATGGGGACCTCTCCTACCGGATGTGCCAGATATTTACCGGACACGGGTGTTTCGGTAAGTATCTATGGCGCATCCACCGGGAGACAACGACGCAGTGCCAGCACTGCGAGGATCCTGGCGAAGACACGGCGCTCCACACGTTGGTAGAGTGCCCGCCGTGGGCGAGTCAACGCCGGGATCTCGTTGCGGTCCTGGGCGTGGACGTTCTCTCGTTGGAGACAATGGTGAGGGCCGTGGTCTCCGACGGGATCATGTGGCACGCCGCCGCCTCTTTCTGCGAGCAGGTAATGCTCGCGAAAGAGACGGCGGAGAGGGAGCGGGAGAGAACCCTGCCCCTCGAGTTTCGCAGTCTGCAGCGAGGTCGCCGCAGACTCATCTACGCCCGGGACTACCGACCTCCATGATCGGGGCCTGAGGACGGCAGTGGGCTGACTCGCCGTCCTTACAGAAGCAGGCCGTGGCGAAGGCGTGTCGTGTGTCCTACACACGCCTGCCAACTCACCGACGCGGGATAAAACCCGACCCCACCAGGCGAGGCCGCGGTGGCGGCCAAAGTCCGCCGGCAACCCTGGGGTTATCCTTTCGAGGGCTTACCCGGGGTGCCCGGCAACGGACACTTGGGGAGGACACCGTGCGGTTTTAGTCGAGACACGACATAACCACCCCCGCTGGCCAGCGGGGGGTATCCGAAGGGATTTCCGAACGTAAAAAAAAAAAAACTATTCCTTAAAATTATATATAGGTATCATTCATTAATTACGATAGACACTTACAAACAATACCAATCTCTTAATGCTATAGCGTGAACAATTTTTTTTTTTAAAGAATATTAGTAACCGAAATTACTAATATTCCCCTAACCCCTCCAGCTAAGCTAAATTGCTTGTGATAGGAGTGGGTTCACGTCGGTAGTGTGATGGGCAGGATGCAAACCCGGGACCTCTCGATAGTAAGGTCGACTCTTTAACCACTAAGCTACCGACGCATTTTGCGTATTGTTGACCATTTGCATTAGTATTTCGAACTTTTTCTGTTGCTCCGAAATTTGAAAGCATGAATTGAATGTTCGAATTGGTTTCAGGAACACGTTAGCATCTGGATCCGTGTTGATAAGTAAACCGTTCAATGGTTCAGGTGTTGTTTCAATTTCAGGTAGTTGCACCTTTCCTGACGCGCAACACACCCCGCTGGCTCATTTTTGAATTTGAGAGCATGACATTGCGGGCATTCCTTGTCCTTCCTTGGTGCTATACCAATGACCACTTTTGAATGAGCATAATATTCAATATCGGGCTCATACTGGAATGCTAGACGCAGGAATGAATCAGATGTACATGCTCGATGTACCTTTTTTCTTTTTTCTTTTTCGTGCGTAAATCCCTTCGGATACCCCCCCACCGGCCAGCGGGGGCGGTTATGTCGGGCTTGAACCGACTAAAACCGCACGCCGTCTCGGGTCTTCAGACGCCGGGGTGTAAGGTTGCCCATAGAGCATATCCCTCGCACCCCGACTGACCCTGGGCCATCTCCGGTTTCGAGATGGCCCCCTCGGGTTTGGGATGGCCCCCACGGTGTCCCCGTCTTGACCCGGTTTGGGGGAGGGGCGCTAGTCGCCCCACCGTCCCGGCCTGCTTTTGCTGGGGTGACAGGCGGCCTCACCTGCCACCCCCAGGCCAGGTCGTTACGCGACCACCGGCGCCTGAGTCGCCTGCGACGCGCGGCGAGCATGTTGCGGGCTCGGCGGGCCGGAAGAGTTCTAAATCTCTCCCGGGTGCGCTCCGCCATCTCCTTCGCGAGCATTACATGCTCACAGAAGGAGGTGGCGGCGGCCCACAATGCTCGATGTACCTGTTGGTGCTTTTGGTCATTTGTTCTGCGTCCATTGACTGTGAAACGGCGTAATTGTCGTTGTTCGAATCTTATTACTTCATTGTGGTCAGCTCGTGTATCTTGTGATGGTTCTTGACGCAATTGCGCCATGCTCACAAGCGTAAAAGCATTTTTTTTTTGCTGAATTTTTTCTTCGGTTCTTTGGGCTCTTCTATTTCTCATGCTTCTAGATCTAGTTTGCGTTTTGTTGGCTTTGTTTATTGTACAAAACACACATAAATAGATCTAATTGAATTACTTAGTGATGTAAAACATTATAGTAATAATGTATTTAATTTTTGATTGTAGACACATACATATACATGTAAATATTAGACTGTTTTATCGCTTTCGGATAAATTTTATTTTTCTTTATTATATCGAAAATAAATATTGTTAGAAATGGTGAAATATAAAAAATTGTGGAAGTTAGAGCTCTTATAAGTGAGGACACAAAAAAAAAATGTTGCTGAATTGTAATTAAAATGTAGCTCGCCGATTTTTTTTTACCATTTCCAACAACATTTTTCATTTTCCATAATAATTATGGATTTTATAATAAATTGATAAGAATAATTTATACTTACAACACAATAGCCGTTATACAATAATTTAATTTAACTGGAATTAACGCGACAAAATTTCATGGGAATCGGTCAAGCCGTTTCGAAGAAGTTTAACTACAAACAACACGACACAAGAATTTTATATATTAGATATGTAAAAATTTTCTATATTATAAGTTTTTTTGGAATTCTTGGTGTTTGTCTGTTTGTTCACGATGGACGCAAAAACTACGGAACGGATTTTAATACTTTTTTTTTCTATAGAAAGGTCTTGGTAGATTTTAAGAGATTTTAAGTCTGATTAAGACATTTCACTACTAGGTGGGATGACGATCTGCGAAAGACTGCGGGCAGATGCTGGATGCGGGAAGCTGAAGACAAGGCGCTATGGCGCTCATTACGGGAGACCTATGTCCAGCAGTTGACTAGAATAGGTTGATGATGATGATGAAAACATTTCTAATTAAAAAAAACGCATTAAAATCCGTTCACTAGTTTTTGCATCCATCGCGTAAAAACAGACAATAATTCATTAAAAAAAATTGGTGTTCAGAATCGTTCCTTTCACATCACCCAAAACTCTTCAACAAATCTGATATTTTTAAATATCTCCAATATACATACCTACACAATAAATTTACAATTTTCAAATAGTCTAGATAGACAGAAGTTTTGTCGCAATTGAATTAATGTTAACCGGGGAAATTACGACACAATTTGTGCTCGCAGCACAAAAGTTACATAGCCAGAGACAGCAGCTATCTGCTTATGTTCTTATAAACTTCACGAGTTTTCTCTACTGTAACTGTAATTAAACCTTTCATGCAAACTCGACGCTTTCGAGTGCGTTTGACAAAATAGTTTTAAGAGAACATAATATGAAAGTCTTAATGCACTGCAATGCACGGATGATAGATGACAGTTTTTGTCTATGGAACTGAGTGCAACAATCGAAATTGAAAGCACGTACTTATTTTTTGTACATACATACATACATATACTCACACCTTTTCCCCTCCGGGGTAGGCAGAAACAACAGCCCGTCATCTGCTTCTGTCCTTACATACTTCAAGAGCTTCCTTCACTGTATTTATTTTAAGTATAATGTTTACTGGTGGTTGAAATTTCATGACACAAATTTGTCACAAAATTCGGCCGGGTAGGTACCACCGTGCACGATTGCGAAAAACCCTCCTTAGTAATCCAATTTCGGTTTGATTGCGTTCAGGGGTCAGCAAATGCATAGCCGGGCAGGGGGATTGTGGTCGCAGCACTAGTGGGACCGGTGGGTGTCACGCGGTGCTGCGACGACTCTATTCTTGAAGAGTCTCAGGTTATAGCTTAACTTCTTTCGCCATTATCCTTACCCGGAACTTAGCGGAACCACGAATAGACCGTTAGGATAGTTCTTGTTAGGATTAAGGTTTTATAATCTACTAGCGTCTATAGAATGCAATCCACTGGTAGTGCTAGTTATACAGCTAAGACGGGTCGAAGTACTTTACAACTGTATCGGATAGGGAGAGTAATATGAGATGTCAGCATCGAAAGGGAGATGTACCCTGTTATGTAAGTTACACCCGTGTAGGTAGTCTCGGAATAGATATGCTGTCTGTCTTTGCCACACGTAACCCGTACGAGTATCCAATGTTGTCACCATTTCATTACTGGATATTTTTTTTTTAGCACGTGGACACCCGCACGGGCTTCACCCCATCGGTGCCGATGATGGGGTGGGCGTATCGGAATCGGACCGACTAAAACCAGTGTCGCCGCTTAACCTAAACCTTAACCTTAGGAGAGATTTCGCCTCCCTGTGCGTTTTCTACCGCCTTTATAACGGGGTGTGTTCAGAAGAATTGTATGATATGATGCCCACGGCCTCATTCTATCATCGCACCGCTCGCCACAGACAGGGAATTCATCCTCACACGTTGCGACCTCAGGCTGTGGAATGATCTCCCTGCTGTGGTTTTCCCAAGCGACTACAATATGGGGTTCTTCTTGGGTCAGTCGGGGTGCGAGGGATATGCTCTATGGGCAACCTTACACCCCGGCGTCTGCAGACCCGCGACGGCGTGCGGTTTTAGTCGGTTCAAGCCCGACATAACCACCCCCGCTGGCCGGCGGGGGGGTATCAGAGGGGATTTCCGCACGAAAAAAAAAAAAAAAAAAAAAGGTACTTGCTTGTGATTATTATTTATCGCCACGCGGTTTCACCCGCGTATTAAGTATTGGAATAAAATACTATGTTACTCAGGGATAATGTTACATTGTAATGGTTAAAGAATTTTTTAAACCGATTCAGTGCTTTCAGAGCTTATCGATTACAAATAAACAAATCCTTGTATAGTTTTTCCTACACTTCTATGTCTAAAATGTAACTAAATAAGTATTTCAAATCTCACTCTCCTCAGTGGCCGCAATGTTTGTAAACGGCCATTTTATTTATTTATTTAATATGCCTCTATGGCGTAGTGGTAGTGCATTCTACTGCCACGACAAAGGGGTGTGGGTTCTCGATTCCCGCTCAGTGCAAATGCTTGTATGCATGAATATGTCTATTTGCATTGGTCTGGGTGTTTCTATGTATAATATGTATGTATTTACAAATAGTATTTAAGTATAGAAAGGGCACATGGCCGGTGGGACAGAAAGCTTCTTGAATGGAGACCACGTGTCGGCAAGCGCAGCGTAGAAATGTCTCCCGCAAGGTGGACAGACGACCTAGCAAAGAGCGCAGGGACTCGGTGGATGCAAGCCGCTACAGACCGGTCGAAATGGAAGTCGATACGTGGGGGGGGCCTACGTTCAGCAGTCGACTTCCGGAAATTAGTTCTGTTTCTAAAACATCCTTCAAATCTCACTTAGTGAAGTTTCTTATGGATAACTCATACAACAATATGGGTATATGGTGAGTGTGTATGGATACACTTCAATGTTTTAGTGTCATAATTTAAAGAAAAATAGAAACCATAATTACCACATGTGTTGTTTTGAGTGCCCGATATTTCGGCACTGTTGCAAGCGCCATGGTCACGGAGCAACTAAAGTACTACCAGTTACCGACCGGTGGAATAGTTTCAAGCAGAAAATATGTCGATCTACCCTCTTTCGTAATCCTTCCTATATTTCGAGAGTTGGTAATCAGTTGATGAACGCGTGCGATTCTGTTGCCTGTTTTAGTGAGAAGGTGATGGACTCAAAGAAAATTACCGAAAAGTAATGCACCGAGCGCCGAAGAGCTGCAAAATACCTTCAGAAGAATCCTTCAAGAATTCTAGCAGAGAAGGTGGCGTGTAATCCCCCTGGGCTTCACTCCATTGCACATGGTTTTCTGTTAAGGAAAAAAGTGTGGTTTTTTTTAGTGGTGCAGTCCGGACCTACGGGGTTCCACACCTAAAAACACAAAGAACTAATAATATAATAAGCGGTATAGAAGTTAAGTGTTATCGTAAAGATTTCTTCCAGAATCGATGTTGCCGCTGTGTTGATTAATATCAACACAGCGGCAAGTTAAGTTCTGTGTATTTCGTGTTAATACACGAAATACACAGAACTTAACTCCATATAATGCGCATTCTAGTAACGCATACATAGACTCGCTCATGGATGCGAAACTTGGGACGCGCGGGAACCTTGCAAAGTCAAGTACCACCCGTTAATGGATGTTTAAATTAGACTTCAAAAAGAATTTTTTTCCTGTTTTTTTTTCAATGTATATAAAGTAATGTAATTTGATGGATCGTAATAACGTAATATAAAAGAGAGTTATGTGTATGGAGCTTAAGTTGTGTATGTATTCAGTGAAGTGCTATTGAGTGCCGTACCGCAACACAGTCTTGAATGTGATTAACCGTTTATAGTTCTTTCTCATTGCAGCTTCTAAACAGTGCCGTTTGCCTTGTGCGTAGAACTTTAACCAGCCATGTATATTGAAATTATTGATTATTACAAAATTTTGTGACGTTTATAAAATAGATAGGTGATAGATTATGTAAAGATTTAGATCGGAAAAAGAGAACTTCTAGAACGGGACTTGAACCCGCGACCAGTCCTTTACAGGGGGAATGCTCTGACCAGCTGAACTATCTAGACACGTCCCAAATATTCTAAATTCTCCGTATATTATAGACGTCTTAAGGCGACGCTTTTCTTCTTTAGAGAAAGTAAGCATATAAAATACTTATTTTTTTTTTATGAACTGACAGGCGACTCGTCTTATTATTTGTTCTGTGAAAAAAATCTGATCATGTGTTGTAAATACTCAGATTCCACTTTCTAAATACGCCTACATTCAGAAATGATGGCAGATTCGTTACGCTTCTTATCTTATTTTATTTTTGTTTGCTTCTAAGCTCACAGGCAGCATCGTGCACTTAATATGAAAATATTGATGTAGACAGTCCTAAGCCTGAAAAAGTATGAAGGGATATTGGTCTCAGTGTACGTACAAGCATACAACAAACAAATTCCAATTTAATATCTCCTCGTCCGAACGTGCTTGAACGTCCAACCAAACCATTGACAAAATTTTACAGAACTAAGTTTTTATGTTTATTTTCGTGATGCACGCAAGAGATATATACTAGTGAATCACTATTTATATTATACTTATATTCATGCAAAACTAGGCCTTAATGTTAAATAGAATAGGTTCTTTATTCATTGTTGATCGTTCTGCATACTAAAATAATCTACATAAATAAAACTGAATCGCCGTAATGTATTAAGCTGGGTACTCACGTAAGGTTTTATTCGATGGAGCAAAAACATCGAGTACAAAACATGGCATGATCTTTCTTCAGCATGTTCGGGAGATTGCATTTATTTAATTCCATGGAGCCGGGTTGATGTAAGCCCTCGAGTTGTGAGTTTTGCGGCCCCCCGCCGGCCAACGGTCGCGGTTATGTCAGGCTTGAACCGACTAAAAAAGGACGCCGAGGTGTAAGGTTGCCCATAAAGTTCCCCCAATTTTATTAACACGTTTATTTTTATTTTCTCGAAAACGGTAACTTTTAGCGAAAAACTTTTCAGACATTTATTTTAGACTTAAAAATGGCCTATCGATTAAAAATGTTTCCGACGCCAAGAATGTTCACCGGTTAGAAGTTATGATTTTTTTTCCGAAAAATTTTGGTTTTTCCCCTCTCCACTTTTAGTTAAAGTTTTAATCTTACAGGTTTATAATTAAAAGTTGTTGGTATTCATGTATACTATGAGATAAAATTAGAACGATTCGAATATATTTCATGGAACGTGAAATTTTGAGGAAAAACTGATTTCACAAAAAGTGAGGCCCTACCGTCCCCTTAGGCCGGATTCCACCCGTTCACGAACTTAAACTAAGTTTACACCCAAGCAATTTTTGACCGCAGTTTGAAAGCGATCGGGGCGAAAATACGACCGGGAGAGTGCCGCAAATTTTGGAAAGTGGAACCATACATACATATATATATATAAACTTTTTGACCAATGGTCATTTCGGACTCAGAATTTTTTTAAATTTCGACAGTAGTCAAGAAACCAATAGGTAGATCGATTTCATCGAAATCTACCTAAAATAGACAGATGGCAGATAAAACTGATGTTAATTCATATGCATCTTTTTAAAATAAAAGAAAGATGAGTTATTTTCATGTTGAACAGCTTTTGGTTATTGTTATGTTATGACATGACGTTATGAAGTATAGTCGTTTACAAAAGATGCTTAACAAATTCTAATATTGATCACCTTGACTCTTAAACCTTTCACCCGTGAACCCGCTGTTTTGTCCTTTGTCACACGGTTTTCAACCTTTCATAATTCTTCTAAAATTTCGTTCATATGAACCTTTTACTGATAATTTATGAACACAATAAAAAGAAATAATACATATTATGTTTCGCGCTTAATAATACATTTAACAATTCATTTTTATGTACTTAAATAGATAATGGTTGAATTTCGGCTGCCCAATCGACTAATCGTGAAATTAAATAAAACATTTATTTAGTTATCATTTTTTCATACCATCTATTTCCTTTGACGAATACATGCTTGCAACTCACATAATAGAACAAAGTTCAAAAAATAATAGCTTTGGAAAAATTGGTTGTGACAGGAATACGAGTAAATAGCAAACAAAAGGTTAATTGAAATGAGCGAGAATGGCGGTGTCGATGCTATTGTGCATTGTGCATCTCTCTTAACTCTATAATGTTTTTAATTGTATTCCGAAATTTCGTTATATTTGGCATCGCATCAAATTTAAATTTTAATACACAAACTTTACATTTGAATTTTGGTGTAGGTACTTATAATAGGGGGGGGGGCAGCAGTTGTCGGCTGCCCTATCGCGGCGGCCCAAAAGGTTGCAGACGGGCGGAGCCTCCTGGTAGGAGGCTTCCTGAGGGCGCAGGCAAGGCTCCTGCAGGCCCGACCGGCCAGGTGCTTCAGGTGCCTGTCGGTGGGCCATGTGGGGGTGCACTGCACGGCGGAAGTGACGGCGGGTGACCGTTGCTTCCGCTGTGGCCAGCCCGGTCACAAAGCCGGCACGTGTGGCGCCCCGCTGCACTGTTT
This sequence comes from Cybosia mesomella, assembly GCA_946251805.1. NCBI lineage: Eukaryota > Metazoa > Arthropoda > Insecta > Lepidoptera > Erebidae > Cybosia > Cybosia mesomella. Next base: position 5,195,980 of record OX276388.1, read on the forward strand.
TAGGTGTGCAGCGGGAGGCAAGCCGGCTGACCATAGGGTTGGCAGCAAGGCCTGCGCCGGAGGGGAGCCAAAGCCGGGAGGCCGGCCTTCCGCCTCCAGTTCACAGCGGGATGCGGAGATGGGGGTTCCATAATGGATCCTCAACTCCGCATCCTGCAGGTGAATGTTGGCCACGGTGCCCATGCTCAGGACCTTCTGCTCCAGAGCATGGCACAGTGGGCCATAAATGTCGCCGCTGTCGCCGACCCATACACCTACCGGTTCCTCGGGCCTGCCTGGGAAACCGCGCTGGATGGGTCGGCGGCACTGGTGCACAACCCTGCCGCCGGCAGCCACCCTCTTGCCGTCGTTGCAAGGGGACCCGGCTGCGTGGCGGCGGCGGTTGGTGACATAGCGGTCGTGGCTGCTTACTTCACGCCGAGCCGAGACATAGCTGATGACTCGTATGAGCAATGGCTCCGTCAGCTGGCAGTCGTCGTCAATGCCTGCCACCCCCGCCCGGTCCTTGTGCTCGGGGACTTCAACGCCTGGTCGTTGGCGTGGGGTTCCCGTCACGATAGGGGCCCGGCGGGGGATAGAGGCAGGGCACTGGAGGACTGGGCCGAAGGACTCGGCCTAGACCTCCTAAATCGGGGAGCCATGGACACGTTCGTGACCTCGAGGGCCAGTTCAATCGTGGACATCTCGTTCGCGAGTCCCTCGTTGACACGACGTGTTCAGGGCTGGCGTGTCGTTTTGGGGGAGGAGACAAGTTCGGATCACCGATATATTCGGTTTGACGTCTCCGCCCCCGCGAGCGATGCGCCGGCCACACCGGCTCCACCCGAGCCACGCTGGGCACTTAAGCGACTAGATCGGGAGCTCCTCCTGGAAGCCGCCATCGTACAGGCCTGGGCCTCTGCGCCGGACAGGCCTGTCAACGTAGACGATGAGGCGGAGTGGTTCCGGGAGGCCATGACCCGTGTCTGCGACGCGGCGATGCCTAGGGCTCCGCCCTATAATCCGAGGGGTCAGGTCTACTGGTGTTCGTCGGAGATCGCGAGGCTCAGACGGGCCTGCGTGATCACGCACCGCCGGTGGGCCCGATTCCGTAGGAGGCGTCGCCGCCCCGCAGATGCGGAGGCCCGAGAGGCGGAGTTGTACCAGGGATACAGGGAGGCCAGAGGTGCCCTCCGAGCAGAGATAAGGCGGGCCAAAAAGGAGGCCCGCTGCGAACTGCTGGAGACGCTGGAGCGGGACCCTTGGGGGCGGCCCTACCTAATGGTAAGGGGAAAACTGCGCCCCAAGGCCCCGCCGTTGACCCAATGTCTCCTGCCGGAGCTGCTCGGAGGAGTTGTTAGCTCCCTGTTCCCAGCGCGGGCGGTGGAACATGTTCCACCGCAGATGACTCCGCCTCGGTTGCCAATGGTGCCCGACGTGGTTGACGACGACGTGCCCGAGGTCACTTGGGTAGAACTAGAGCTGGCGGTGAGACAGCTGAGAGCCAAACGCACCGCCCCGGGGCCCGACGGCATTCCAGGTCGAGCGTGGGTCCTAGCTCTAGTCGACGACGCTCTCGAGCCCCGACTGAGAGGGCTTCTCAGCGCATGTTTGGAGCGGGGCCAGTTTCCGAAATTGTGGAAGACGGGGAAACTGGTCCTCATCCGAAAGGAGGGGCGCCCGGCGGACTCACCGTCCGCCTACCGGCCCATAGTGTTGCTCGACGAGGTGTGCAAGCTCTTTGAAAGAGTAATTGCGAAGCGCCTCGTCGAGCACCTCTCAAGAGTGGGGCCGGACCTGGCGGATGGCCAATATGGCTTCCGCCAGAGGCGCTCCACCGTGGATGCCATCATGCGCGTGAGGGCTCTGGCGGAGGATGCAGTAGCCCGGGGTGAGGTGATGTTGGCGGTGTCTCTGGACATCGCTAACGCGTTCAACACCTTGCCCTGGAGTTGCATTAGGGAGGCGCTCGTGTATCACGAAGTGCCTCTCTACCTCCGCCGCATAGTCGGGGCGTATTTGACGGAGAGAGCCGTCTTCTACCCAACCGTGACCGGTCTCGGCCGGCGTGAGATGTTGTACGGTGTTCCGCAGGGATCGGTCCTGGGGCCGCTCCTGTGGAACATCGGATACGACTGGGTGCTTCGCGGTGAGCTCGCAGACGGTGCCGCCGTCACGTGTTACGCGGACGACACGCTCGTGACGGCGTGATGAGTGACATACCGCGAAGCGACCCTGAAGGCCACGACCGCGGTTGCCCAAGTCGTGGAGCGGATCCGGCGGCTGGGTCTCGAGGTGGCTCTGCATAAAACCGAGGCCCTGTTCTTTCATGGGCCTCGGAGCAAGCCACCTGAGGGATCCAGTCTCATCGTGGGAGGTAATCGCATCGGCATCAAGCCCCAAATGAAATATTTGGGGCTCGTGCTCGACGGCCGATGGAACTTCGGAGAGCACATCCGAAGTCTGGCCCCCAAACTGAAGGGCACAGCTCTCGCTCTGGCGCGGCTGCTGCCCAACATGAAGGGGCCCGATGACTCCTGCAGGAGACTCTACGCAGGGATCGTGCGGTCCATGGCCTTGTATGGGTGCCCAATATGGGCGGAGGCCCTGAAGGCCGGAAGTGTGCGGTTGCTGCGCGCTCCGCAGCGAGTGATGGCCATCAGGGTCATCCGCGGGTACCGCACGATCTCCTTCGAGGTGGCGAGTCTCCTTGCCGGAACTCCGCCATGGGACCTGGAGGCGAGAGCCCTTTCGTAACTGTACCAGTGGCGAAAGGAGGCGCGGGAGCAGGGACTGAACCCCGAGCATCGAGAAATCGAGGCCATGCAGTCCCAGCTCCGCCAGGCCATCGTGGTGGAGTGGAAGGAACGACTTGGGCGACCAAGCGCAGGGCACGCCGCAATAGCGGCGGTAAGGCCCATCATGGAGGATTGGCTAGAGAGGCGACACGGAAGCCTCTCGTACCGACTGACGCAGGTGATCTCCGGGAAGGGGTGCTTCGGGGACCACCTGCATCGGATCAGGAAGGAGCCAACGCCTGAGTGTCATCACTGTGACGCGAGCGAGGACTCAGGGCTGCACACGCTGGCGGACTGCCCGGCGTGGGAGGTGCCGAGGCGTGACCTCGTGGCAGCCATCGGGGTGGGAGTCCTCTCGCTCGGCAGCATGATTGCGGCAATGGTGCAGAGCGCGAGCGCGTGGGCCGCCGCCACCTCCTTCTGCGAGCATGTGATGCTCGCGAAGGAGATGGCGGAGCGCGCCCGGGAGAGGTTCAGAACCCTCCCGGCCCGCCGAGCCCGCAACATGCTCGCCTCGCGTCGCAGGCGACTCAGGCGCCGGAGGTCGCTTAACGACCTCCGTCCTCCATGAGCGCAGGCCTGGGGGTGGCAGGTGAGGCCGCCTGTCACCCCAGCAGAAGCAGGCCGGGACGGTGGGGCGACTAGCGCCCCTCCCCCACGGCGTGCGGTTTTAGTCGGTTCAAGCCCGACATAACCGCCCCCGCTGGCCGGCGGGGGGGTATCCGAGGGGATTTCCGCACGAAAAAAAAAAAAAAGAAAAAGAAGAAATTTTCTTACAAATTCATGAGTTCGTTATTCCTGCAATTTAACAGCTAATTCCATTATTTATATTTTGTTTGAAAGTTGATTTCAAGATTTTACAACTCTGTGTTCAATTTTGTTTAATTCGATTATCAAAAACAGTACTTCCTAAATGCTATCCATTTTGATGATAAATTTCGTATTAATTAACAGCTGTCACTTTTCAAAAATGTAATAAAAGTTGCTGTTTGTTAGCTTAATGTTGTCTCATTCATACACAAAAAAAAAAAAATTTGGATTTGTCATTCCTAAAAAAATGCAACAATGTTAGTACTGAAAATTGGGTTTCCTCCAATTTCTTCAAGAAAAACGGCAATTTCATATGTAACAACCTAATATTTTCTGCTTCACGTCGTTTGGACTATGATTGTCAGTGATTTTAGTTCAGTAAAGGCAGTTGTCCCACCGCCCCGGCAAGAAAATGACCAACTATCGATTATTTTCTGGCTCTAGAACGGTACAGTAGATACAGATTGCATGTGAATGAATGAAATGCATAATTATTTGAATAGTTGATTGCTGTCTGTTCACACTGCTGGTGAGACTCTTTTTCTACTAGTTTTGTCGCAATGACAAGATCAATGATCAAGTGTTCTTATTAAATTCTTGTTAAGTGTACTTTTGAGAGCCATGGTACATGATAATTATTATTATGGACCTTGGAAGAATAAATTAATTAAAACAGTGAATTAATGACACAGAAGCATGGAAGACCCATCGGAATATTAATGAGGGATTTATAATTTTAGTACGAAAGCGATTTCTTGACATCAATCAAATTGTTTGTTGTTTGTCTATGAATTTTACTCGGCTTTTCTACTGAATAAATGAAGCGTGGGAGGGTGGTTCTCGCAATGGTATTGCATCTCTTATACGGAATCTGGAGGCGGGATGTCAAATAGTGGTGCTTATATAACTTTGAAAGCAATTGTTGGTATTTTATCTCCATCTCTTAATATTGATTCTATTAGTGATCAATCTGTATTCTTTTCACCAAACAAACTTTTGACCCCTATTTTATACCCTTAACTAACGCATTTTGATGGAAGCTGAAACACGTGAGTTATTTTTTCTATTAAATAAATACTCAATAAGGCTTATCTATTTTTTCTTCGTGTGGTCTCTCCAACGGTCTCTGCCCCATCGGTGACAACGATAAGATGAGCGTGTCGGAATCGGATTGACTAATACCACACGGTGTTCTCTCCAAGTGTTCATTGACGGGCACCCCAGGTAAGCCCTTGAAAGGATAACCCAGGGTTCCGGCGGAGGGTTCTGGTCACCATCGCGGTTTCACCTATGGGGTCGGGTTTGATCCCGTGTCGGTGAGTCGGTTGGTGTCTGTAGGACACACGATATGCCTCCGCCTTGTCCTGCTTCTGTAAGGACGGTGAGTCGGCTGACTGCCGTCCTCAGACCCTGATCATGGAGGCCGGAAGTCCTGGGCGTAGAAAAGTCTGCGGCGTCCTCGCTGCAGACTTTCGCGGAACTCGGGGAGTAGGGTTCTTTCCCACTCCCCCTCCACCACCTCTTTTGCGCAAATTACCTGCTCGCAGAAAGAGGTGGCGGCCACTTGCTCCCACCATGGTCTTCAGCGAGAGAACGTCCGTGTTCAGGACCGCAAGGAGATCCCGACGTTGACTCGCCCACGCTGGGCACTCTACCAATGTGTGGAGCGCCGTTTTTTCACCGCATTCCTCGCAGTGCTGGCACTGCGGCGTTGTCTCCCGGTGGATACGACACAGATATTTTTCGAAGCACCCGTGTCCTGTAATTATCTGCGACATCCGGCAGGAGAGTTCACCGTGGTGTCTCTCCAACCACTCCTCTATGACCGGTCTCACCGCTGCGGGGTTACTCGCCATCTCGGTTGCTCAAGTCGCACCTTCCATGTCTCCATGAGTTCATAGTGGAGCTGGGATTTCTGGGACCCGTTTTTTCGTGGACTCGGACTGTGGCCCCGTTTCAGCGCCTCCTTGTGCCATTGGTATAGTGACGCTTGTAGGTCCTATGGAGGGGACCCCTCCCCGGCTACGAGACATACCACCTCGACGGAGATCGTGCGGCATTCTCTTATGACTGTCAGAGTCAGGCTAGCGTTTTCAACGGGCTGTGCAACACAGCCGCGTATCGAGCCGTTAGACGTCCCGCCCATATGGGGGCCCCCATACAGGGCCATGCTTCGCAAGATCCCCGGTCCAGTCTCCAAGTGGGAGCGTCGGTTCCTTTTATGTTGGGTATCATCCGTGAGAGCGCGGCCGCAGCCCCCTTCAATTTAGGGAACCGACTTTGGCGATGGGGTCCGAAGTCCCATCGGCTATAGAATACGAGGTCCAGATACTTTATCTACTTTAGCGAGTGCTCGATGCCGATATTAACGCCCCCTACGGTTATGCTGGATCTCGCAGGCGTCCATCCTCCGAGGCCCGTGAAAACACACAGCCTCAAATTTATGAAGGGCCACCCCGACTCCCAGCCTCCGTAACCCACTGACCCACGACTTGGGCAACACCAGCCGTGGCCTTTAATGCCGCGCCTTGGTACGTTGCTCCTCGGGGCGTTATGAGGGTGTCGTTAGCGTAACAAGTAACGCTGACACCTTCGAGCAGCGAACCGAGCAGCACCCAATCGTAGCCAATGTTCCACAGGAGTGGTCCTAGGACCAATCACTGCGAAATACCGTACTTCTCGCCACCCTTGTCCTAGCCAGGTCGGGTAGGCTATGGCCCTCTCGGATAGGTATGCCTAGACAATGCAGCAGAGGTAGGTGGGCACTCCACGGAGGGAGGTGCTCATGTATCACGATACATGAGCACCTCCCTAACGCAGCTCCAGGGCAGGGTGTTGAGGGCGTTGGCGATGTCAAGAGACACCACCACCTCCGCCTCAGCCTGTGACACTACTGATCCGCCAGGCTCTTAACGCGACCATGACCGCATCCACGGTGGGACTTAAGGAGGCTTAAGTACAAAATATCAAGTCAAAAGACAATGTTTTTAGCCACCCCATACACATTTTCACTCCGTATTTTACACTCTAAGGGTCAATTCAGATCAGGCGGGTAAGTGCTCGAGTTTAAGTACTAATTAATATGTAATTTTATTATTAATATATAATTAGTATGTAATTTTGAAATCTTAACCAATATGACAGTAGCACGTTGACGGGACTTTTACTGCCAGAGCGTATGTTACAATCCGTAACTTTGGCTATTTTATTTTTGAAAAAGAATTAGAGTACCGTGCAACCTATATCTAAGTTTCTTATTTTTAAAATTGTATACTCATGCCCACTGTGTTCAATATAGGTTAGAATTTTGCATGTTCCTAATTAAGTTATCACACAAACAAAACTTCTTCACATTACCTTACACGTGTCATAAGTGCTCACTCAAACAAACCATCACCTCACCTGATAAACACATACAACACAAAAAATAACATACCTAAAAACAGAAACTATGTTGCTTCAACGGCTGCTGTAGTTAGGCAATTATCTTATAACCTTACCTGTAGTGGTCAAATTGGATGTAGGGTGTGTCTTACCGATAAACTTTACTGGAAAAAATGCCTTTCCATCTACTCTCATGGCTAACTTGAACTGTATCTTGGAGGACGTAGACGATTTTGCTGCCTCTAACTCAATTACATGTCCAGTAAGTGAGACTAAGAAATACTTTCCAACTCAGCCCTCTCTATCTATGATTACCCAAAACATTCGTAGCATAAACTGTAGCTTTACAAGCTTTGAGGTGTTACTGGCGGATCTCGGGTTCGAGTGGGATGTGTTTATTCTCACAGAATGCAGGTTGTCCGGGGCATCCACGGTTCCATACATTAGTGGATACAACTCGTTCTCTTCCACAAGAAACCCAATTCAAAATGATGGAGTTGTTGCATACATAAAAGACCTCACCTTCTCTGTTGAAGAAATAGAGATGCAGGACTGCAACAATCTCGTCATTAAAATTGGGCGTAGTGACACTATGATACTGGCGGTTTATCGATCCCCCTCCTACTCGAACTTGGAACCTTTCCTGGTATCTCTCGATGAAGCCTTAAAAGGCTTGAAAAGCTTTAAAAATGTCATAGTCATGGGTGATCTTAATATTGATATAATGCCTGTCAACCCTCCGGAGTCTACGTGTCAATACTTGGATTTAGTTGGCTGTCATGGTTTGCTGCCAGCTCATCGACTTGTAACGCGGGATGCTGGCGGGACTTGCTTGATCACGTGATGCTGAAATCTAAAATGCCATTGTACCACAATCCTCCATCACAGATCACAGGGCTGTCATTCTGTGTCTTGAGAAGAAAGTTACTCTAGAATATTCGTCAATAACTCGCGCACAGATTGACCAGGAGGGCCTGAGGAGGGACATAAGTAGCATTAGTTTTGACCCAGTCTATGCTACTGATAACTGTAACACAGCAATGAGTTATGTTATAGGGGAGTGACAAACAGCGTTGATAAACAACTCTACAACTATCACCTTGGCACGACGTAAGCGGGTGATAAAACCCTGGATCACACAGGGTTTATTGTGATGCATGCGAAATAGGGACATTTTACACAAAAAAATACACGCCTGTCCGGAAAATAACGTGCTGATGATTACATATAAACGGTACCGTAACTTCTGTAACTCAATTCTGAAGAAAGTGAAACTCAGTTATGAAAGAGACCTCATGCAAAGGGCAGGAAAGGACAGTAAGAAGATTTGGGAAGGTATAAAGCATATCACTAATAGCAAGAAAGACATGAGTTTTCCAAAGGAACTACTCAAGATATCAGACACTCCACTTGACTCAGTAAACGCTGTAAACAATTAATTTTCCAAATTGGGTGAGACACTTGCGGAAAGTGTTACTAATCCACAAACCAGTTTTGCAGAAAAGTCAAATTCCACAAATGGACCTCTGGATTCATTTGTAATCCTAAATACGGACGAAGGTCAAATAGACAGTCTTATAACAGCAATGAAAAGCGATTGTGCTGTGGGTTGGGACGGTATATCAAGTGAGTTGTTGAAGCAACATAAAGACATTCTTATCCCTCACTTAACATATATTTTCAATATATGTTTGGATAGTGGAGTCTTTCAAGATAACCTTAAAAAATCACAAATCCTACCGGTTTATAAGGGTTGCAGGGAGGGTGTTGAAAGCTATAGACCAATCTCTATTTTGACAGCTCTTTCCAAAATTCTGGAAAAAATTTTTAACTCCAGACTAAGTGACTTCTTGGAACCTTGACAAATAATCAGTATGGATTTCGTAGGGGTAAGTCAACTGATTATGCGGTTTTAGAACTCACAGATTATGTGACCTCGAATTTGGATAAGGGTAATAAATGCATATCGATATTTTTAGATTTAGCTAAGGCTTTCGACACCGTCTCTGTTCCGATCCTGGTGAATAAGTTAGAGAAAGTGGGAGTTAGAGGGACTCAGTTAAAACTTATCTCTGACTACCTTAACAATAGAACCCAGAGTGTTAAAATTGGTCCTTCCACCAGCACTAGTCTTCCCGTCACATATGGCGTCCCGCCTGGAAGCATTCTTGGCCCGACATTGTTCCTCATCTAAATAAATGATATGCCATGCCTGAGCCCTTTTAAAGGTAAATTGATCTCTTACGCTGACGATACAGCCCTCATCTTCACAGGGAAAATGTGGACTGACACCTATATCGCAGCCCAAAAGGGTCTAAATACGGTCACGAAATGGCTCAGGAACAACGTCCTTACCCTAAATCCCGATAAAACCAAATATATTACCTTTTCAATTCGTAGCTCTCAACAACCATGCTCATCTCTGACTGCACATAGCTGTGCTATTGCACCCCTGACTGGCGTGACCTGTAACTGCAAACCTTTAGAGCGAACCCAAACTATAAAATATCTGGGAGTTATGATTGATGAAAAATTTGGTTTCGGAGCGCATATTCAGCTAATAACTACAAGACTGCGCAAAATAATCTAGATGTTCAAGAAGCTGAGATGTGTGGTCGCACCGACTACTCTTAAGCAGGTTTATTTCGCTCTTTGTCAGTCTTTGATCACATATTGCATTGCTGCGTGGGGTGGCGCACTTAAAACGTCTCTCATTCAAGTTGAGGTGGCGCAACGGACTATACGACGACCGTTGTAACAATACATTGGATCTTACCTATATGCATACAACATCCACAATACCTATATCATGCACAGTCCACAGACATACTCTCTCTCACTCTCTCTCTCTCACACTCACACACACACACAAACACACACACACACACATTCAAGCACACAATTGTTTCAAAATGTCCTTTTAAGTGAAATAGTTCCAAAAGCCTAACAATAAATAGTTCTCTTGATACATTTCTTGGGGTAGTTGACTCTGTATGCTGAAATACAGGCTAAAAGCCTAGTTCGGCTGCAGACGCATGATTGTTACATTACAAAATACTTTAATAGAAGTTTTATAACATTAGATTATATAATACAAATTTGATTTCTAATTTCAACTGATATCTTAAATTTACTCCTAATGCTGACTGATTGTAAAATCTAACTTATAACATTGTATTTCTAATAATGATGAATGTGAAAACTGATATGTACCCTATTTATTACCTCTGTTAATTTGACTGTGTTAACTTCCTAATACTTATATAAATTTTTATTAATGTTGACTGAGTAAACTATGATGTATTGTATCTCTAATACAGATAAATTAAATAATGTAAACTTATATGTATTTTTGGGCTAATAAATTATTATTATTATTATTAAGTCCATGCCGACGAAGCACTTAAGAATCTCTTTCTTATGATTCATTATCTATAAAAGCTAATTTGAGTGGTTTTCTTACATATATTTTTACATTGTAGCGTATACAACTCTCCGAATCCTGTAATTATTCAATGATTCCTGTGATTTCGCGAACAGCACGAACGGAATCACATCACTGTCGAGTTGTCGTTTCGTATTTACATAGAGTAAATCTCTATGTAAATACGAAACTTCTGGAAAAATAAGAGTAAATAAATAATAAAATTTCTCAATAAGTTCGTGACGTGCTCGGTAGGTAGTCAGATTTATAGGGAAGTTGGGTAAACATTGGGCTTGTTAAATAATAGACGAATTTTATATTTTTATACATATTCTAGGACATATTACACAGCGCCAGCTGGACGCATATGGCTTGTTATAATATGGGTTGTAGAAAGTGGATAAACCTATAAAGGTACTTTTTTAAATGGAAACTTCTATAGGCGCGTTGATCACTTTTTGGGTGAACAAATATCATGGAACTAGCGTCATCGTCACAGAACGCTTTCCATATTCAAAACTATGAAGTCAAAGCTTCTTCATTTATAACAACACCATCTTTGTTGTAGCTGATGAACTCGTTTGTAACCTTAACAAAATTATTTTTTCCTTGATGAAGTTTTGAAATGATTCATTATAATAATAATACCACCGTCCCGGGGATTCCCTTAAACATATATTATAATTTCTGGTTTTACTCGTCTTGCTAACGGCAAGTATTTAGGTACATAGACATAACCAAATAGCCAGGATTGTTCATCAACGACTTTCTCTAAACACAATCTTGTGGAATCAGAGATTTCGTACTATAGGTATGTATATAATGTATAATTATCGATATCACCATTCCGCATGACGAGAATCTTGTCAAAGCCGAAAAAGACGTGGCCCACGAGGTTATCGGATTGGGCAATTATTGTTTCGATAGTCGTATCGGTTCACAGACTGATTATCAAGAGCCTTGATCAACCTTTCAAGAGGCTCGCGTTAGACAGTTGGGTCAATGGCTTGATGCAGAAGGCAGTACTCCTCAGCAGTAGTCCTCGACACCTCACGTATTGTGAGGTGATTCCTCTCTCTCTGGAGCCCTAACCACCGGTTGCTTGGTTTCTGTACCCGATGAGGCTGGGTCACTATTTTTTATACTTTTGAATATATACTTTTTTTTTTAAATATAATTTATATGATATTTAATGAAATAAAGGAAATAATAATTAATATTTATTCCATATCAATTATACAGTGTCAATATTAAAGAAAAATTAATAAAATCAGTGATAAAATATATAACAACAGTAATAATAATAATAAAATAAGGTTTTGTCTGTGCAATTACAGATGAAGTTGTCATGACGAATAATTATCGGAGGTATATCCTTAAGGACGGCACGATTGACATATGTCGGGCGTGTCACCGTCCCGGAGAATCCCTAAGACATATTATCTCTGGTTGTTCTCGTCTTGCCAACGGAGAATATTTGCATAGACACAACCAAGTGGCCAGAATCGTTCATCAACAACTTGCTCTAAAGTATGATCTTGTAGATTCGGAGGTACCGTATTACAGGTATGTGCCCGACCCAGTTCTTGAAAATGGTCGTGTCACGTTGTACTGGGATCGATCAATCATCACTGATAGGACTATTGTAGCCAATAAGCCTGATATAGTGGTGATTGATCGATCAGAGCGTCTCGCAATAATTGTTGACATCACCATCCCCCATGATGACAATCTCGTGAAAGCCGAAAAAGACAAACAAATAAAATATTTGGACTTGGCTCACGAGATTGTCGACATGTGGGATGTGGATTCAGCAATTATTGTTCCGATAGTCGTATCGGTTCACGGACTGATTGCCAAGAGCCTCGATAAACATCTCCAGAGGCTCGCGTTAGGCAGTTGGGTCAAGGGCTTGATGCAGAAGGCAGTGCTCCTCGATACGGCACGTATTGTGAGGAGGTTCCTCTCCCTGGAGCCCTAACCACCGGTAGCTTGGTCCCTGTACCCGATGCCGGTGGGCCACTATTTTTTATATTTTTAAATATATTTGTTTTTTATTTATATAGAATGTATTTAAAAATATAATTTATATGTATTTTAATTGTAATAAAGAGAATAATAAAATACCAATAACAATTTATGAATGCCACTTGTGTAGTTACATCCATTTAATTATGAACGGACAATCTGTGTTCAATGAGCTGCAGGTAGCTATTGAAGCTGTCGCGGTCTCGCCGTAATAAAGACGCAGTTCTTTTCCGTTATATTGCGCTAAGCAATCCACCTCCGCATCCGCAAGCATCCCTGACGTGCTTCAAAAGCGTGCCAGCTCCATCAGCGTCCTGTAGCCATTATTCTACCAGTATAATAATGGCTACAGGGCGCTGGTCCAGACCCAGAAGCATCACTATATATATGTATAGAATGACTTGCTTGACTACGAACCAGCATGTTAGGCCTAGTCGATAGTGCCCTGCGTTTCCCTACCATATACAGGTCGTCTTTGAGAGTCTCGGTGACCCATTGGCCCAGGTGCTTCACCCGCTCAACTCTCTTGAGAGCGCTATTATCTAGAGAGACTGTAGGCAACGATATATAAGTTTTAGTACTCGCCTTAAAAACTATGGATTCACTATTATTCTTACACATATTTTAATGAGCCGTCTAAGAGCACTGATCGATGGGCTCAGTAGCACCATATCATCGGAGTAACTTATGTTGTTAATCGTTGTACGATCGATAGAACAGTCCACTCCGGTACCACTGAGCTTACGAACTAGACTATCGATATACAGGCTGAAAAGCCTAGATGACGTTAGACAGGCGGGTCTCACACTATATTACAACCTGTACGCATCCGATATTACCCCATTCCACTTCACATTGATTGATTTGATTGTCATATCTGGACTTAAAAAGTGATAAGAGTTCGCCAGGTAGATCGGTTTGATTCGCTATTTCCTGCCACAGTGCCAGTGCCACGATATCGAAACGCCTTCGAAAAATCCAGAACACCAGCGGAAATGGATGTTTTGCTATAGGTATAGTATTGAACAGTGTGCTTGACGGTAACTCATGGAGACATGGAGGGTGCGACTTGAGTACCCAAGGTGGGGGGAATCCACCATTGCGGCGGTGAGACCGATCATGAAGGAGTGGTTGGAGAGGGACCATGGGGACCTCTCCTACCGGATGTGCCAGATGGTTACCGGACACGGGTGTTTCGGTAAGTATCTGTGGCGCATCCACCGGGAGACAACGCCGCAGTGCCAGCACTGCGAGGATCCTGGCGAAGACACGGCGTGGGCGAGTCAACGCCGGGATCTCGTTGCGGTCCTGGGCGTGGACGTTCTCTCGTTGGAGACCATGGTGAGGGCTGTGGTCTCCGACGGAGCAAGTGGCACGCCGCCGCCTCTTTCTGCGAGCAGGTAATGCGCGCGAAAGAGACGGCGGAGAGGGAGCAGAAGAGAACCCTGCCCCCCGAGTTTCGCAGGCTGCGGCGAGGACGCCGCAGACTCATCTACGCCCGGGACTACCGACCTCCATGATCGGGGCCTGAGGACGGCAGTTGGCCGACTCGCCGTCCTTACAGAAGCAGGCCGTGGCGGAGGCGTGTCGTGTGTGCCCTACACACGCCTGCCAACTCACCGAAGCGGGATAAAACCCGACCCCACCAGGCGAGGCCGCTTTGGTGGCCAAGGTCCGCCGGCAACCCTGGGGTTATCCTTTCGAGGGCTTACCCGGGGTGCCCGGCAACGGACACTTGGGGAGGACACCGTGCGGTTTTAGTCGAGACACGACATAACCACCCCCGCTGGCCAGCGGGGGGGTATCCGAAGGGATTTCCGCACGTAAAAAAAAAGAAAAAAAAAAGTGTGCTTGACGGTCAGTATAGCTGTTTCAGTGGACGATCCTCGTTGGAAGCCGAACTGTACGTCATGTAGTTTTACATGTTGTTGTAGATTATCAAGCACACCATCCAACACCACCTTTTAATACGGCTCTGTAAATATTTCCTAAGGATTAAAAACTAAACACGTAATTGTTCAAGTTTTGACTTTTGTCAGCACTCCCGGAGTGATACTGTTCTTTTTTGTATAAAACTAATATTCAATTTATACAGTCAACGACTTATTTTTAGGCAATTTCTAATTTATTGTTCAAAATAAACTTTTAAGCTCTTCACAATATAATAAACTAAACATGAAATATATTAACTTTGTCCTCTGGGAATTATAAAACTATAATGATTAAAACATGTGTTCTTATAAATAAATAAATATTCTACGACATTCTACACAACGCTTTCTAGACCCAAAGTAAGCATAGTTTAATTAGCTTGTGTTATGGGTAGCAGAATGCGGATAAACATACTTATATACTTTTTTTTTGTAAATACATACACATTATACATAGAAACACCCAGACCAATGCAAATAGACATATTCATGCATACAAATATTTGCACTGAGCGGGAATCGAACCCACACCCCTGTAGTAGCAGTTGAATGCACTACCGCTACGCCACAGAGGCCGTCAAAGGCCAGAGAGGCCGTCGTAATGTAAAAGTTGTTTGTAAATATTTTAGTACCAGCCGTTGCCTGCGGCTTAACCCGCGTGGAATTCTGGGCCCATTCCCGCTTCCCAAGGAACCTATTCCACATCTTCACTAACTTTCACATTTATAATATTAGTAGTAATAGTATTAGCAGGAAGTAGTCATAGTAGGATTAGCAACTATTGTGTGCGATTACTAAGACCCAGAAACCATAACATATAAATTTATATGCGATGATCTTATATTAAATAAATATTGTAGGACAAAGTACACAACGCCATCTAGACCCAAACTAAGCAGAGCTTGTCATATGGGTTCTAGAATGCGGATAAACATACTTGAATACTTTTTTTTGTAAATAAATACATATTATACATAGAAACACCCAGACCAGTGCAAACATACATTTTTGCACTGAGTGGGAATTGAACCCGTGACCTCTGGCTTAGCAGTCGAACGCACTACCTCTACGCCACAGAGGTCGTCCGAGGTGAATATGACTTAAAAACTGGCAATCAAAACAAGGGTGATTCGTATAATATAACTCAACGCAAGCACAAGTGCAACACAACATGCACGAATCAGTGAGTGCGAAGGAGAACACATAATTATAACTTCTGTTATAACCAAAACACGGTGCATTTTTCACATCGCGATAGTATTGAGATATAATATCTTCATGATATTTTCGAAAGTTTACGAGAATAACACTAACAATTCAACATAGTTCGGGTACTTTGAGATTACTTACACTTAAACTATAACTACAATATAACTATATTATTATATATAACCACCATCTTCAGTCTCCCCGTGAAAGGCAACCGAAACGTCGGATTTAGTTTAAATAATAAACTAACATCAAATAAACCGCGATGGAATCAGTTAAGCATAGTTTTATTTCATTATCTACCTTATTTCTATTACCCGGCTTCCAATTTGACATATCGCACAGGTGAGTAAGAGTCCAGTCTGCTAAAATTGGCTCACTTCGGATTCGTCGAGCGTTCTCTCTATGTACATCGGACTGCCAGTTTGATTGATACCTTTTTTTTCTTTTTTAGTGTGTGGACACCCCCACGGGCTTTACCCCATCTGTGCCGACGATTGGGTAGGCGTGTCAGAATCGAAACGACTAAAACCACACGGTGTCCTGCCCAAGTGTCCATTGCCGGGCACCCCGGGTAAGCCCTCGAAAGGATAACTCCAGGGTTACCGGCGGACTTTGGCCGCCACCGCGGTCTCGCCTGGTGGGGTCGGGTTTTATCCAGCGTCAGTGAGTTGGCAGGCGTGTGTAGGACACACACGACACGCTCCGCCACGGTCTGCTTCTGTAAGGATGGCGAGTTGGCCAACTGCCATCCTCAGGCCCCGATCATCGAGGTCGGTAGTCCCAGGCGTAGACGAGTCTGCGGCGTCCTCGCCGCAGACTGCGGAAGTCGTGGAGCAGGGTTCTCTCCCGCTCCCTCTCCGCCGTCTCTTTCGCGCGCATTACCTGCTCGCCGAAAGAGCCGGCAGCGTGCCACTTGCTCCCGTCGGAGACCACGGCCCTCACCATGGTCTCCAACGAGAGAACGTCCACGCCCAGGACCGCAACGAGATCCCGGCGTTGACTCGCCCATGCAGGGCACTCCACTAACGTGTGGAGCGCCGTGTCTTCACCAGGATCCTCGCAGTGCTTTGATTGATACCTTAATAAAATGATTTTACTAGAAGTACACGGATCGTTTGGAAAGAGTACAGCGGAAGTTTGTAAGAACTATTCGTTATAGATGTCGCCAGTATAACTTAAATACTCTTCATAATTCAATAAGATATTCGAAACTGTGAGATTTAAAATCCAGACGTCTGTTCCTTGAAACAATATTTCTATATGATCTATGTCGTAATAGATATGATTGTTCAGATATAACTAACAAACATTGTTACATTGTTCTCAGAACTATAATTAGACGTAAGGCGTGCGCACGACCAGTTTTCTCTGTCCGTAGTTTTCGGACAAATGCCGGTGTTCGCGCACCTATGCATCGTATTACTAAGAATTTTTCAATTTTAATGCACAAAAAGTTATGCAACGATTTGGTTTAAACTTTCAGGAAACTTTAAGGAACCAAAAGATACAACATGTCAAGTTTCAGTTCTGCAAAATAAATTAAAATGTAATTTATAGACTTAAAAAATTCGCTTTAGAAACGAGATTTTTTCAAATTACCGGATACTGGACGACAGAGCGTCCATTAGAGCTCATCCGATTTATTTAAAAAAAACATACTTTTTTGGTATAAAATTTAATTGTCTTTTGTACGACCCTTAAGTTTGAAACTGTTTTTGACACTTTTTGACCACTTTTTTACTCTGTACTGACCATGGATTTACTTCCAAATTTAACCACTTATTATGTCGAAACCTAAAGAATGCTGTTAAGTAATTGCTACTTACAATTTGTTGTGTTATTAACATGGTTTGCCTCGTCGATCGGTTTAATACTGGCGTACATCCACCGGAGCTAATATCGGTAACTTGCCGATATCGGATTACGATACCGCTCACAAACTAAAATCGATATTAAGTGCCAGTTAGTGACTTACTAGCTTGAGCCGGCTTTCGTCTGGCGCATATTAACTAGTTAGAACACTTCATTGATAATGGTACTCGATTCTCGACTTAGATTTTTTTACTTATATTATGAGGAACTTTTGCTTTTTGTTCATAGGTACATGCTATTTCGCCGCAATAGCGGCGGTAAGGCCCATCATGGAGGATTGGCTGGATAGGCGACACGGAAGCCTCTCGTACCGACTGACGCAGGTGATCTCCGGGAAGGGGTGCTTTGGGGACCACCTGCATCGGATCAGGAAGGAGCCAACGCCTGAGTGTCATCACTGCGACGCGAGCGAGGACTCAGGGCTGCACACGCTGGCGGACTGCCCGGCGTGGGAGGCGCCGAGGCGTGACCTCGTGGCAGCCATCGGGGTGGGAGTCCTCTCGCTAGGCAGCATGATTGCGGCAATGGTGCGGAGCGCAAGCGCGTGGGCCGCCGCCGCCTCCTTCTGCGAGCATGTAATGTTCGCGAAGGAGGTGGCGGAGCGCGCCCGGGAGAGACTTAGAACTCTCCCGGTCCGCCGAGTCCGCAACTTGCTCGCCGCGCGTCGCAGGCGACTCAGGCGCCGGAGGCCTGGGGGTGGCGGGTGAGGCCACCTGTCACCCCAGCAGAAGCAGGCCGGGACGGTGGGGCGACTAGCGCCCCTCCCCCAAACCGGGGCAAGACGGGGACACCGTGGTTCCCAAACCCGAGGGGGCCATCTCGAAACCGGAGATGGCCCAGGGTCAGTCGGGGTGCGAGGGATATGCTCTATGGGCAACCTTACACCCCGGCGTCTGTAGACCCGAGACGGCGTGCGGTTTTAGTCGGTTCAAGCCCGACATAACCGCCCCTGCTGGCACGCGGGGGATATCCGAAGGGATTTCCGCACGATAAAAGAAAAAAAAAAAAAAAGGTACATGCTATTTTCTTTTTGTATGAAGGTAACGATAGTTAAAATTTTGGTTACTTCTCATTATCCCGGCTTCGCTTCATTTCCCGTCCTCAAGTTCAAGTTTATTTAATAGTACCGGCCCATCCTGGGTTCGCATGGGAAAAACATTATTTTAATTATAAGACCACACTTGTTGTACCTGCATTCTGTGAATAAATAAATGAATATGAATATGAAAATTTCTTATTTTTCATTACTCATACTCTGAAAGTAGGTCTGAAGTTGCCTGAGGTGCGGGATGAAAGTAATACTTTTCATCCCTAGGGAGAATCGCTTTCAACTGACAGCTGTCAAATTATTAAAAAAAAAACCACATTAACATAAGCCATGAACATAAACTTGGCAACGTCGCGTATCTGTCAGTGAGTGGTCCTATCAGTGGTCTAAATCCGCTAGGTATATTACCTTTATGGGCTAAATGGACATATAGACTTCCGCTCCCGTGAAATTTGGTTATATCGCGTTCCCTATTTTATCCCACGGGATCATTCTATCGAGATAAAAATAAGTCTATGTTACTCTCCAGCTCTCATACTATCACTATGCAAAAACAAGATATGCTGTTGATCGTTGGTTTTAGCATGAAAGCATGACTTACAAACACACATTCGCATTTATAATATTAGTAAGGATTTCTATGGTCTGAAACTACGTACATGTCAAATTTCATCTCAATCGGTTCAGTGATTTAAGCGCGAAAAGGTAGCGGATAGACAGACTAAGTACTTTTCTTTCGCATTTATAATATTATTAAGAATGGGTGAATGGGTGAATGGGTGCCTCTACCAACTTATTACTGCTTAATATGAGGCACTCACTATGTAAGGAATAAATTATTTAGGTTTTATTCTTTTTGTAAATATAAACGTAATGTGATCCGACATTCGGTCTAACTTCCACTTTTCTGAAATAACACTATCAATTCTCGTTGAAAGATCGTCATAATTTTTAATTAAATCATTTTAAAGAAAAACTTTGCTAATCTCCTCTTGCCTTTCTTGCTCTTTGCGGCGCCGGGCTTCAGGATCCGTTCGTGATTTTGGTGTTGGCGTGGAAAGATAATTTGGCAAATTTGGAAAAATAGTTGGATTTGCACTATCTATTAGTTTAGGCCTTTTCAACACTTGTTGCGACACAACTCCATCTTTATCAACTACTCACTCAGTTCTGATAATGTCGGTGGACACAAAATGTTTCGCACATACTACGGAGCTGTGACTTGGCGTCCAATTTTTTCTTGGGATAGCTCTTAACCAAGCCCGGCGGATGTTTTCATCATTTGGAAATAAACAAGTTGAATTCCTGAGACGAGCTCAGCCGAATACAAGGGATTTTCGATTTTGCGATTTTTTTTTTTAGCGATTTTTTCTTTATCTTGCAATGGTTCACCCCAGCACGAATCTATTACCGAAAACAGCAACTCGATAGCTCATCTCCTTCATACCCAAAACCGTGACAGAAAATTCAACAACTCGATAGCAATAGGGCTTTTCTAAAGAAAATCCCTAAAAAGTGGTAACCAGTTCATCTTCTTTCGTACTATCGTAATTACTTTTGCACCCTGGGACACAGCAACGACGTGGCATCTGAAATATAACCTCAAATTAGTACTCATAGAAATTAAACTATTAATGCCTACAGAAAATATCAGTAATATACGATAATAAACGCATCTGTACTTACTTTTACTTATGTAGATATGCTTGATGTCTAAGAATTCTAATGTCTAAGAAAATTCTGATGTCTAAGAAAAACAAGGAAAAAATTAGCCAAACACGCAAACACACTAATGAACACAGAATAAAAATGCGCGGGTGGAAGAGGCCGGACCACACGCTACGTTGCCATACCTCTCAGTTCGTGGCTTTTGTCAACAATAGAGGAGGCTATGATCAACCATGTACCAACTTTCTATACAGCCACTCAATTACAGCGCTTTGTAAAATTGAAATAAAATAAAGTTAAGTATTGATTAAAGAATATATATTTTTTAAATAACTTTACTTTAGTTTAGTTTCAACAATTTCCTTAAAATAACATAGATTTGGGCAAAATATTTACCAATTTTTTCAATGATGAAAATGAAAAATAATGGCTGAATAGCTGGCCGGCCACAGAAAAAAAAAACAAAATAGGCGGAAAAGCGGCAATTCGATCTTCATTTGTTTTTCGATTTGATGGTTTTACTCATTTTTTCTTTAGCTAATTCATGTTTTTATTTGTACTTTCCTTGTATTCGTAATGAAAAGCACAGTGTTTACCTCGGGTTAAAGATTTATTTAGTCCCTCGAACTATTGCATGTCTTGAAATATTTATTTTCCATCCTAAGGTTGCATCGAGGAGGAGATCGCATTTAGCGATAAGGCATTTGCATTTAACTGAGTTACTGTTATCCATGCTACATTGTGTTCAAAT
Organism: Cybosia mesomella; assembly: GCA_946251805.1. Lineage (NCBI taxonomy): Eukaryota > Metazoa > Arthropoda > Insecta > Lepidoptera > Erebidae > Cybosia > Cybosia mesomella. The sequence goes on from OX276388.1 coordinate 5,216,885, forward strand.
CTAACGTTGGTGTATAATAAAGAGTTGTCTATTTATCTATCTATCTATTGGCACCCTCACTTCCTTCGGGCGCCAAACCTCGTCTCGGGACTAAATAAGTTACTTTCAGGGTAACAATGTACTATTACACCTTTAGAGGGGCAATTTTCAAAAATCCTTCACAATATAAAATGCATCAACAAACAAAATTTTAAACTTGTAACCTCAGTGGTTTAACCACTTCGTTGATAAAGTTGAATTACTTATACGTTTAGACCGTAAATACATATTTTTTTAGGAAAACAATGAAACCGACAAAAGTTCAGTATCTTTATTGTATATTATTATATATAGTCCATTGAAATGTTACATTTTTAGGCCTAACCTTGCGTTTTTTAGAGGACGCAATTTTGTTTTTAGTTAGTAAATAGTTTATGAGATATATCGTAAAAACCATTTCAACCCCTATTTTCAAGATGACGGCCGTGGGACAAGGGCGGCGACCCCACAAACTTGGTTTTAGCTTTACACTGACCCCCCCTACACATGAAAAAAATAAAATTGCGTCCTCTAAAAAACGCAACCCCAAATGTAACTTTTCAATGGACTAATACTCGTATTTACAGTTCAAAGTAAAGGTATTATATTAGGCACTGAAAAGTGACAAGACAAGTTATTTCAGTTCACAATAAAAGTTTGATAGAAGCCATCGAACACCGATCGACTCGTGCGTATTTTTTACTAAGTTGCTCTGCTCGTATGATATTTTGTCCGTCCAAATTTGCAAATCATTTTTCGACCATTTGTTGGCATCTGATTGTGCTGAAATTTCGCATACACGTTAAGTATAGATGACAATGCACTAATATGGTATAATGGAACTGGTCTGATTATGGAGTAGGAATCAGGTAGGATCAGGTGCTACATAATATTACTAAAACTAAAAACTTGAAATCAAAATAATTAATAAAAAAAGTCTTTTTCAAACAAGCTTTTATTCAAAAATATAGTGCACTTACATTCTTGTATCGCGCCAGTAATTTCTCTGTTTTCTATTTGCGCTAAAAGCTTTTGAAATCAGCACAACCCTTGCATAAAGCTAATATTTTCAGTTTAGTGCAACTAAATTTTTGAATGAAAGCATGTTATATAAAATTGTTTTTACTCACAATTTCATTATTCGGTCATTCAGTCTATTCATTAGAATACACGTAAGTCAAAATCGTTGTGAAAAGGCCCTTAGAGTAAAATCAAATAAGGCATAAGAAAATGAAACGAGGTAGATAAATGCAAATTATATAAAACAAGTTGAATTCCTGAGACGAGCTCAGCCGAATACAAGGGATTTTCGATTTTGCGATTTTTTGCGATTTTTTCTTTATCTTGCAATGGTTCACCCCAGCACGAATCTATTACCGAAAACAGCAACTCGATAGCTCATCTCCTTCATACCCAAAACCGTGACAGAAAATTGGCAACGACGACGTCGACGACGTCGACGACAACTCGATAGCAATAGGGCTTTTCTAAAGAAAATCCCTAAAAATATGAAGGGGAGGAGAAAAATACGGCAGACGGTCACCGGGCTCCGAGATAAATAACCTCGGATGCGACCGGGACTCGACACTGATATGATAATGATGGATGCTGTGAAGATGTTCAACACAACTCGCATGCTCGACACTAATTGCACCTAATTTATTATCTTTTAGGCTTGTTCTCTTTCTTTTTTACGTGGTACTTTGGATACCCCCCCGCCGGCCAGCGGGGGTGGTTATGTCGTGTATCGACTAAAACCGCACGATGTCCTCCCCAAGTCAGGCTTGTTCTCTGTTGAAAATTGTAACCAACCACGTCATTGTTTTGCGTAACGTGATATACGTGACCTATTATAATACTAGAGGCTACTATAAAATTCAAGAATATTTAGATGACAAACAAGCTTGGATATGAACTAATTGCTCTCTCACTATGCTACATACACAAAATATTGTAATTAGATCTGGTAAACATGTTTGTAAATAATAATAATTGTTAAAAACAACCCGCTGAGTTTCTTGCCGGAATCTTCTCAGGACAGGGCTGCGTTTCGAATGGGTACTCCATTTGGTAAATATTAGACAACAATCATATATATTTTTTAGTTTTATCATTCCCTTATTTTAGAAGTTACAGGGGGGGGGGCACATTTTACCACTTTGGAAGTGCCTCTCGCGCAAACTAATCAGTTTAGAAAAAAATTATACTCGATACCTCAATATCAATTTTGAAGACTTATCCACACGTATGGGTTTGATAAAAAACATTTTTTTGAGTTTCAGTTCAAAGTATGGGGAATCCCCAAAACTCCTTGTTATTTTTGTGTGAAAATCTTAAAGCGATTCACAGGATACATCTACTTACCAAGTTTCAACAGCACAGTTCTTATACTTTCGGATAAAAGTGGCTGTGACATACGGACGGACAGACAGAACGACATGACGAATCTATAAGGGTTCCGTTTTTTGCCATTTGGCAAAGGAACCCTAAAAATGCATCACTTTACCTAAAAAAATTAAAGCCATGAATATCGGTATGACGTCGACGCGCCGCGGGGGGGTCAACGACTGGCTTCATTTCGCTCTACTACAAAGATGGAGCGTGAACAATGCAAAAAATAAATTCTGAGAAAATCATATTTAAATAATATTTTAACCAATCATAAAAAAAATCGCTCGAACTTTTTTATCTTCAGTACTATCGGCTGTCTTCAGGAGCGTTTCCCTAGCAAACATGTTCCCTTAATCTAAATAAAAAAATATATTTGAGTAGCATAGTGAGAGAGCAAACAGTTTATATCCAAGCTTGTTAGTCGCCTTATCGAATTCTTGAATTTTATAATAGCCTTTTTGGCAAAGTTTATTTTTAATATGACTTTTAAAAGTATAAAGAGGCAAATATTCATTTCACTAGGGGGCTTGTTGTAGAAGCGTATACAGTTACGCCGGAAGGAATAACTGATCTTGTGGAGTTGACTATCACAAACCACAAAATGGTTTTTATGTCTGGTATTTATGTTATGTATTTAAGAAAGTCTTAAAAAAATGGAAATGTTTTTCCGAACATACAAACATTTTTACACATTACAGTTAGAATGCTTATTTCTTTAACCTTTTTTCTCGTACAGCCCACTTTTGCAAAGAAAAGATTATATTTAGATCTGCGGCATTACTTGAACCGACTAAAATTGCACGCCGTCTCGCCGGGGTGTAAGGTTGCCCATAGAGCATATCCCTCGCACCGCGACTGACCCTGGGCCATCTCCGGTTTCGAGATGGCCCCCTCGGGTTTGGGAACCACGGTGTCCCCGTCTTGCCCCGGTTTGGGGGAGGGGCGCTAGTCGCCCCACCGTCCCGGCCTGTTTCTGCTGGGGTGACAGGCGGCATTACCTCAAAGGAGAATTCCGTAGCTCATAATACTATGATATATTGATTGATATGAGGATTGATGATGATGATATATATGATAGATTTATCTAAACAAACAACAGATGTCAATTCCTGGAAGTGTAATCATCACTTATAGTGGGCTATTGCTGTACAGCTCGTTCGTACGCCGCGCGTTCCTAGGGAGCGGTACTGCTTCACTGTTGAAACTAAAGCTGTTAGTAGATTGCATTTTGTGATGGTTGATTGACTCTGTATTTACTTGCCAGCAATGGCTCGTCATTGACTTCAAAGAATGGCCGCCGGCAGCCGAAGGCAATCATTCAGTTCAGTAGCTTACAGTACGGTACAGATTCACTACACTTCATGTTTGCAGTGTGTGTCACTTTAGTCAATGATATGACCTATATTGTGTTTTATTAATCAAATTAGAAAGGATTTTTATAAGCTTTTTTTAACTAATGTCCACTATATCATTACTGAGTGAGTGAGATAGTGGTGAGACGCTAGCCAAGCAATGATAAAAAGACTTGCAAAAGGCTTGTTCGTGAAGCAAGCTAAATTAGAGCCATTTATTATAACTACCAAGTTGAATTATTACATATTAGTCCAGTTTCGATTATATTCAGACTGTTGTATTTCTATACAGGGCGTCTCACGGTGCGATCACATGAAGATAAAGTATCTTAAATAATGTAGATAGACAATTTTAATGAAAAAAGACTTCATTTTAATTTAAAAAAATTCTAATCGGCATTCCATGTTTACTGAAAACTTGATTGCCATACTCGGTAATCGAACCGGCTAAAATCCGAACTACTTTTATGGCCTCAACCGATATTTGAATCAATTGACTTATAAGGATCAAATTTTTATAACTAACATGGTAAATTAAATAAAAGGAAATCCATTAAATCCAAACTTATAAACAATTGTGTTCAATTTTTTATCTATTTGTGTTAATAACTTTCTTATCTTTGGTTCCACGAACAAAAGTCGCACAATCAAAAAAGAACTGAACCTGGTCCGGGCGCTCTACCAATATCGATATCATCAGCATCACATTAAAATGGTGGCACATGTCTCGAATGATGTCAACATACGATGCCGAGACCCCTTTGGATCGCAGTGCCCACCAGATCATCGCGCGAGGAACACAGTCCTTATTTGAAACCAAAAAAATTTGAACCGTAGGTATCTCCAAAACGTTACAACGTTCAATTTTCATTAACGATTAAATACAAATAGCTATTCTGCTCGTGCATTCTCGAATATGTACAACTAACAGCTCTTAGTGCAAATAAGGTTGAAATTGTTTAACACAACAACATTTTTCCTTCGAACTAAAGGCATTGTCAAATTAAGCATTTGTACTCGACTCGGCATTCACTGAATTTGAATACCTACATAAAATGCACCGGAGAATTTCATTCGAAATGAGAAAAAAAATCGATAGTACAGTTCACGTCCATAAAATATGAATGACTACCTACGTGTTGTCAGTTTTTGCGAGATTTTACGACACGCGTTCAAAAGTGAAAAGGCTAGCGAATGGATGGACACATGGAAAATATTCCGTTAGGCATTCAATAATCAAAATAGTTTTATTAAAACATTTCAGGAGTATAAGTTTTCTGTATAAAATGCGTTTAAAACGAGTGACTTGCTATTATGAAGTAAAATATTGCGTAATGGAAATTGACTTCAAAATTAAAATATTTCATCGAATCAAGTCTGTACATTTCAATCATCCGTGCGCACAATACACTGTAGTTTATAAACATATTTTGAGCAATTCAATTTCAGGAAACTTTATAGATAAAATAAATACATAACTAAGTATATTTGAGCTGAGTGAGACGAAGTCGAGCGAAAGCTCCTCATACCAGACTTCAGGATTTTCTTTGTCACAGGTCTCCTCCTAAACTGCTAATCTAATCAGAACCAAATTAGACATGATTAAAGAGGTCAATCAGAGGAAGGTTTATGAATATATTTTGAAAAAATTAATGCTACCACAGAGGAATGATCACCGTTAAAAAAATTCCAGATGGAATTACATAATAACCGCTCGAGACACTGTGACCAAACTTTACACGCTCAGAAAGCATGTCCAGAGTTCTGACTTTCAAAAAGAATTTTCAAAATCGGACTTGCCACGGAGGAATGATCACTGTTCAAAATTTTCAAAATCTGATTCACGATGTCTCACTCAGCTCAACATTGCAAGCAGCGATAGTATTCTTAATACTCAGTTTATGTAATATCATAATACACGACTCTATAGATTTATTTAACATAGAAAAGGACTCAGTTTTTGATATTTTTTTAATAAAACAATCCCATGGAAAAGCTAGGTATAAATAATATAAAAATCAATGTGTGTTCGAAATTTTTGCGTTACTGTGAAAATGCGTGAATGCGCGAAGATTATCGGCATGGTACGGATCCGATAGGTGGCGCTATAATTGGGAAGGACGTAACAAATCTTTGGATCCTTTGTCTATATACTTAAATATTGAATATTTGCAATGATAAAATACGAGTATGTGGCTGCAATACTGTGTCACCCGATTTATTTATCATCAAGGTTTTTGAACTGCCTCTCATTTGAAAACGAATTTAAAGAAGTATTTACACCAAGTAACAGTAAGACGGCAGAAATAATCATTTATTGGTGCAAAGTGGTTACAAACAACATATATCACTGGAAACTAGAAGAATGTTTACTCATTAAGTAATTATAAACATAACTATAAAGTTTAAAAAACTGTAACCAGGCTACGGCAGGGTTAAAAATATAGACGTGAAGGAGTATTTTCTTTAAGTATGGTAAAATAATGTATAGTCCAAGCTCTACTCTAGTAATATTTTAAATCACTGAAATATTCATACTATAAAAATGTTTTTGATCTTTTGGTATATTCCACAATGTTGCACTGTATTTATATTTTTAACTCGAGATTTTCTCCCCTTTTATTTGATACCATTCGATACGATTTTTATTTTTTTTACGTGCGGAAATCCCTTCGGATACCCCCCCGCCGGCCAGCGGGGATGGTTATGTCGTGTATCGACTAAAACCGCACGGTGTCCTACCCAAGTGTCCGTTGCCATTCGATACGATAGATTAATTTTTTGAGACCCCACATTTTTGGGTCTAACATCCGATATGTGGATGTTATTCGTATAAAATGTAGTTTATGATACTGAACCGATTGATACCTCATTCATTACAATCAGTTCAGTATTCTACATAGGCAAACGTATAACATTGAATGTGATTACGTGCGCCATACTCTGCATCGTCACTTACGACCAGGTGAGATAGAGGTCAAACGTGAGCCTATCATCCATAAAAAAAAACTCTTGTAAAAATCAATTCAAAATCTTTCACCGTACTCGTCTCGTGAACCGAGTAACCACTAATAAATTTGTAATTACATCAATCAACGTACCCTAGCAACACCGCACGTTCAAGCGAGAATATTACTGTTGTAACTAGCAAACGCGACTTAAAGTCAAATCTACAAAGGCTTTGTTAGTGCGATGGAAAGTGTGAGGTTTAATTTAATTAATTTAGAGAATTAATTCTCCAATATAGGCAGCCGTCTGTTCCAATAAGACTCAAATATTGTAAAGATGTAAATAACTGAAACATATTATCTGTAATTATCTGATTATGTTAAGCTGTTTAGATGGTAATAAGCGATTTACTAATTTCAATTTCGCGCGTCTGTTATGTACTTTTGGATGGAAGTTCAACTATTAAGTAATCTGTGTCCAATAACATTACAATCGCACCCCGACTGACCCAGGGTCAAACCGGTTTCGAGATGGCCTCCTCAGTTTTGGGAACCACGGTGTCCCCGTCATGCCCTGGAAAACTTTCTACGTCTGCTAGGGTGATTGGTGGCTCCTCCTGCCACCCCTGGGCCTGACTCGCCTCGCAGGCTTTGCGGATCATGAGAGATCTGAGTCTCTAGCGGACCCGCTCCGCCACTTCCTTCTAGAGCATTACCTATTCGTAGAAGGAGGTAGCAAACAAGAAGTAGGTAAACAAGAAATCAAAATGCTTACAGTTGGTTTGCTAAATAAATAACTAGCTGTTGCCCGCGGGAAATCTGATCCCGTTCCTGTAACCCATGGGAACCTATCCCCGGGATAAAAGTTGCCTATGTATTATTCCAGACTATAATCTATCCCTGTGCCAAATTTCAGCCAGATCCATGAAGCCGTTTTTGCGTGAAAGAGTAACAAAGATACATACATATGTACCTTCATACATACATACTCCCAAACTTTCGCGTTTATATTAGTAGGACATACTGCAAGTTTCCAATACATTATGTGCATATAAAACGAACAGACAACACAATGATCTCATACTTTTATTCCTCTGGACTATAATGTGGAATTTTACAGGTATATTTTTCGCCTATTTCTTAAAAGTTTGTTGAAAATATTTAATATTAATATTATATAAATATTTAAATACGTAAATATAGCACCATTTAAAAATATTAATTATTGGAAACAACGAAACATGACAATACATTGTAACGTTGCCACTCTTAAAGTGTGAACGCTCTTAAAAATATGAAGTATTATCCCACCTTTACAAGTCGCAATTGAAAAATTCATTTCCGTAAAATGTATCGTTAGAGAAGTTATAGAGGCTTACGGCGCGGCGTCCCTATTTCCACAAAACCGCTTTAAAACTTCACAAGGACTTAAAAATAAATATTATACCGGAGCGCAGTAACGTTAAATGGGTCAGCGTTTGAAAAGGATGAAATAAAGTGACGTAATAAGGTTTCATGTTAGTGTAGATTGCGCTTTCTACGTATCAACGCTTTTACTCGATAATATTGTCGTAATTTGTAAGCTTTCACAGCTGATGTTTTTGTATTGGTTGGGTATTTTAAATGTTAGCAAGAAATTGTAATAAAACGTCATTTGTAACAAAGACGAAACTCGGTTCTCATATAAACATAAAAATGGCGATTGTACAGAACTGCTAATAGACAATAATTCGCACACTGAAGATGCAACCATACTCCGTTATGTGTTATTTGTTATTCGCCTTATTCGACTGTATACGATTAATTGTGTGTCGATATTCGCATTATTCGCACGCATAAGCGCAGATAGCAAAAAAGAAATGACACACACTGAAATGTGTAGGACCGTGTTTAGAAATATTTCTGATGCCATATTTTCACAATAAACCTTATATCGTTTTAAGTAGGCCGTGGCGGAGGCGTGTCGTGTGTGTCCTACACACCCTGCCAACTCACCGACGCGGGATAAAACCCGACCCCACCAGGCGAGGCCGCGGTGGCAGCCAAAGTCCGCCGGTAACCCTGGGGTTATCCTTTCGAGGGCTTACCCGGGGTGCCCGGCAATGGACACTTGGGAAGGACACCGTGTGGTTTTTTTTTCCGATGGGGTGAAGCCCGTGGGGGTTTCCACACGCTAAAAAAAGAAAGAAAAAAGGTGCGTTGTCTATTTCTATATATATCTATCTAATTTAAGATGCTATATCGGTTAATAAGATGAAAACTCCTTAAAACATAAAAAGACGAAAAGAAAGCTGCAATTTTCCATTCTATTGCAACGTCGGCCGAGTTTATTCGATTTTATATTTTACAACGTTTAAGGCTTCTTCATTTTGAAATCCGATTATTCTGCCTCAGTCGGGCGTTGCAGCCGCAAAGCGGAGTTGTTTTGTTGGCAGGAAGTTTTTAGTTAAAGGATTCAGTTATACCGTTTATTACACGGGGCTTAGGAGTGCAAACAGTTAACCGACCGAGGGTTTGATTTTCTCTAAACATTACTAAAAAATTATTAGTCGCTAAGCACTTATATTTACGCACATGATACTTTTTTTTTTACGTGCGGAAATCCCTTCGGATCCCCCCCCCACCCCGCCGGCTAGCGGGGGTGGTTATGTCGTGTATCGACTAAAGTCGCACGGTGTCCTCCCCACGTAGGTATACATATATCGCTGCTTCAATACTAAATAAATAAATACTCTGCCACATTCTACACAGCGCTATCTAGACCCAAAGTAAGCATAGCTTAACTACCTTGTGTTATGGGTTCTAGAATGCGAATAAACATATTTAAATACATTTTCTTTTCATTTACATAGAAACACCTATACCAATGCAAATAGATATATTCATGCATACAAATATTTATACTGAGCGGGAATCGAACCCGCGACCTCTGATTTAGCAATCGAATGCTCTACCGCTACGCCACAGAGGTATATAATCAAAAGAGATTATAATCAAAAGTGCCCATTTTCAAAATTGACCCTTTCACATAAAGCTTTAAATATTTATTAGCATAAACACAATGTTATACAGAAACTCCATGCCAGGAAACAGTCTTTATGCTTTTTTGAACTCTCCAGTAGTAAAAAGCATCCATCCGATGACTCTAACGAACGAGCATTGCTTCAAAGTGCAACCCCCTTCAACTACTAACAACCTGTATGGATAGGTGAGTTTGTTTTTATCCGCCAGTGACAATTTTCAAGTGAGACATATGACTGCTTAATTTGAGTTTGCTAATGAGTGCAGTGGACTAGAATAGGTTGATGATGATGATGATGAATGAGTTAAAGTACTGTAATAACTGAAAAAATTAAGCGGATATTTTTTTTAACGTAAAGCACCGTTGCCCGGTTGCCTGCGTGCAAGAGGAAGGTTTTTATGTTTATTTTCGTGATTAATGACATTTGAAATATATAGTTGTAAAGCACAAAATTTTTGGCAGTTGTAGACATCCAGGAATGGTATTTAATAATTTCACATTCGTCATTTTTAAAGTAAGAAGTACGAAATTTCATATATCTGCCTATAAATAAACGTGCACGTATATCAGTTATTTTTTTTCTCTCATAAATGGTATGTTACAAAATATGGTAAAAAAGATTATATGGAAAGTTCTTTTAAAACTTTTGAAGTAAGAAGCACAGAATTCAATATTAAAGCTTCTTATGGGCCGCGCTGCATTAGTTGTTCCCACTTGTTCTACTGAACAGTTCTACGGTAGAACAAAAGGGACTATTTTTTCTCACCAGTTCTACGATATTAGATGGAACAAAAGAGTAAAACTGGTGGGAGTCTCTATTTACACTTGTTCTACCAGTTCCATCGGGTAGAACTCATGGGAGATTTTGTTCTCCTAGTACAATGATATTAGGGCTTGTTCACACTAGTTCGATTCATTAGTTCGATCCTCGAACTATTGAGATTTTTTTTCTCATTAGTTCGACCGTCGAACTACTGAAACTTTCACCGCGCGACCCGATACGGATAGATATAGGCTAGAAGGGTTATTGCGATAACCCTACGTGTTAGGTCACTTGTGATAATGCACGTAGAAATTGGAGGCCCGCGCTGCGGGGATCCGTCGAAATCATTAACTAATAAACGAAAAAATGAGAAAAAAAAGTCTCAGTAGTTCGACGGTCGAACTAATGAGAAAAAAATCTCACCAGTTCGACAATCGAACTAATAAACCGAACTAGTGAGAACAAACGATGAGTGAGTTCTACCCGATGGAACTGGTAGAACAAGTGGGAATAGAGACTCCCACTAGTTCTACTCTTTTGTTCCATCTAATATCGTAGGACTAGTAAGAAAAAATTGTCCCTTTTGTTCTACCGTAGAACTGTTCAGTAGAGCAAGTGGGAACAAACGCGCTGCATTCGGGTAATAGGACATTTTTTTATAAATTTGTACCCATGTTATTATTCAGACGGCCTCTGTGGCGTAGCCGTAGTGCATTCGACTGCTACGATTCCCGCTCATAGCAAATATTTGTATGCATGAATATGTCTATTTGTATTGGTCTAGATGTTTCTATGTAGAATATATGTATTTACAAAAAAATAGCATATAAGTATGTTTATCCGCATTCTGGAACCCATAACACAAGCTAGTTAAACTATGCTTACTTTGGGTCTAGAAAGCGCTGTGTAGAATGTCGTAGAATATTTATTTATTTATTTATAAGTCCACTATAAATGCAGTTCGGCAGTAACATGTACGATCAAACATAAAAGTTAACAGAATTATGTAATAAACAATTACCCCTGGCAGGATGATTGCACCTGTTGGACCAATGGTATCAATAACGTTGCCCCAACAGGTGGGCCCTGCAAGAATCTATTGTACTAATCATTATGGCATTGACTACGCTCATGGCATATTCGTATCTATGAACTGCCTGTCATAGGCTGTCAGTGTCAGTGACGACCACCCTCCGTTTCTAATTTCGTGAGGTATAATATTCCACATCTGGCCACTCATTTTCCATGTTTTGATTCCGCTGTGGAACGTGATTCCTGTTCTGTAGGTGAACCATGTTAGTTTTTTTTCACAATTGGTAATTTTCCGACGGCGCAGAGAACCGATTTGGCATATCTTATAACTAGATTCCAAGCAGCATTTGTATAATTATACTTTGTTGCTGTCACAATATACCTAATATGGTTGCATCCGAGTCTTCTACCTACGAGCACCGGGTTCAATTGCCGGTTTTAAACGATGATCAGCATCTCGGGCAGTGAGACAAACTATTTCTTGGGTTTTCTCTCCGGCCTACTAGTCCATTGAAAAGTTACATTTGGGGTTGCGTTTTTTAGAGGACGAAATTTTATTTTTTTGATGTGTAGGGGGGTCAGTGTAAAGCTAAAACCAAGTTTGTGGGGTCGCCACCCTTGTCGAACGGCCGCCATCTTGAAAATAGGGGTTGAAATGGTTTTTACGATATATCTCTTAAACTATTTATCTGATAAAAAAAATTGTTAACATTTTTGGTTGCAAATTAAATTCTCTACAACTTTGGTACAGTTACTTTTTGTCGTAGAACTATAAATAAAAAAGTTATAAGCGAAAATGTTCAGAAACTTTTTTTATCTCTTTATACGGTGGTAATAAAGATGATAATTCTCTTGACAGCCTAAGATACAAACAATTCGCCAAGGCAGTGACAAAAAGCACATTTAACTTATGCTCACTTCCTCCAATACAATACACAGCTCGCTTTCATACTTTCCGAGTCTAGCATCAGGTCCAGTCGTGGCTTGGTAATAATAATGATTTTCAAAATGGCTGGGGCTGGAAAAACATGTGGAAAATTATTGATGCCAGTGAAGAGCTCTAAACCTCCAGCACCCCCTGAAACTGAAACTGTGGATCAATGTGTGGATGTCGAAAAGCAGGGCTGAAATGTTCTGCAGTGTGCTTCCATTGTTCTGGAGAGACCTGCAGCAAAGTAATGGGGCTCTCTTAATTAATAAATGAAAATGACTTTGATGATGAACCGCCGACATTAACACCCCTTCCTTCTCCAGTTCTCCCACTGATATTTAATTCAGAAAGCCGATCAGATGCTGAGCCGCAGCCTGGTCCATCGGAAAGACCGAGGACGGAGTAGTTCAAATTTAGAAAATCACCGTGGATTATGCCTATTGGGGATACCACGTAAAAAAAAACGTGCCTCCAAACTCTACCTCGTGTGTGGTGGGGAAAAGAGGCAATAATTAATTATTAATAATATTGCAAAATTAATAATTAAAAAAAAAAAAACAAAAAAAAAAAAACAAAAGTTACTGGACCAAAGTTGTAGAGAATTTAATTAGCAACAAAAAATGTTAATAATTATTTTTATCAGATAAACAGTTTAAGAGATATATCGTAAAAACCATTTCAACCCCTATTTTCAAGATGGCGGACGTTCGACAAGGGTGGCGACCCCACAAACTTGGTTTTAGCTTTACACTGACCCCCCATACACATCAAAAGAATAAAATTGCGTCCTCTAAAAAACGCAAGGTTAGGCCTAAAAAATGTAACATTTCAATGGACTATTATTATACCGAGTTAAATCAGATAGCATAATACTCGTAAATTATCTATCTTAAAACAACTGGTGGTGTTCATGCCATTATTTTGTTTTATTTTTTCGTAAAAATAGCCTCATTCTATTAGAAATATGCCAGTATCAATTAAGTATTTGATAAATCAAGTTATTTGCATATAAATTCTATATTATACAGCTTTTTCGTCATTTAGTTATAGTTAGTGTCAAGTCAAATTCCTACCCCAATAAAGTAGTGGAGATTTTTGTGGAGTTTTGGGATCAACACGGATACATACAATACGCGGTAATATGCACTTACCTACATTTGTATTATTGTCGAAGTATTATGCCTAAAATCAACCATTTTACACATAGAAAATTGAATTGACACCAATTTTAGAAAATGGAACAATGCTTCGATGTGTCTTTTTCGCGTTGCCCTTAAAAATCTTATAATTAATTTCATTCACATTCGTACAACAATTGAATTTGATGACACAAATTTGTCACAAAATTCGGCCGGTAAAAACCCTCCATAGTAATCCAATTTCGGTTTGATTGCGTTCAGGGGTCAGCAAGTGCAGAGCCGGGCAGGGGGTTTGTGGTCGCAGCACTAGTGGGACCGGTGGGTGTCACGCGGTGCTGCGACGACAATCCTCTTCTGATGAGGCCGTCAAGCTGAGTGCCACCATTGTTAACATGGTACGTGTATGTAATGGAAAAAGAGAACATCTAGATCTGGAGAATTTCGAATATCTGGGACGTGTCTAGATAGCTCAGCTGATCGCAAACTATCCATGATACTCGTTATTGATGTCCAGTTGATAGAAAGCGGAAACATCCTATACGGTTCCTTTGAAGACTTTAATGAAAGTCTTAACTTTATTAGATACAGATTTATACGCTTTTCATAATTTTTAGTTTTTTTTCATTTTTCAATCAGATTATTTAACAAAAACGCGATGTGTGAAAATTGGCTTTCATAAAACATAGTGCATCGTATATACTGTTGGTGGCGGCCGCTTCTTTTGCAGTGCAGATTTCGAGTAGTTCTCCATTTAGTAAGTTATCTACGGATGACCACTCAACTGAGCTCAGGTCAAGGGCTTAACCAAAATACCTATATTAATATTACCGACGTTTATAATATTCTATTCCAAGAGCGTAGTACTATTGAACTTTCTGCTAATGGGAGAGCGATGTTAGAAAGTACTTAACAAAGATCCGTCTCAAATTATTTCTCAGAATACAAACCTATCCTATCTACAACTACATATTATAAGATAAGTTTCCCGCCGCACTCTATCAGTCTGACGGTGGTAAATTCAAAAACTATCTTAGTAATTTACGGGGTAATTCATGAGAAATATATTTACAGACAGCCTCTGTGGCGTAGCGGTAGCGCATTCGACTGCTACGACAGGGGGCTGGCCAGCGTCATAACCACCCCCGCTGGCCAGCGGGGGGGTATCCGAAGGGATTTCCGCACGTAAAAAAAAAAAAAAAAGGGGGGCGCTGGTTCGATTCCCGCTCAGAGCAAATACTTGTATGCATGAATATGTCTATTTGCATTGGCCTGGGTGCTTCTAGGTATAATTTATGTATGTATTTACAAAAAAAGTATATAAGTATGTTTATCTGCATTTTGCAACCTGGACGCTACGTAATATAGAATAAATAGTTCCTAAGAGATCCTACTCCTAATAATATTTGGTCGTTACATATGAAATTGCCGTTTTTCTTGAAGAAATCGGAAGAACCCCAATTTTCAGTACTAACATTTTTGCATTTTTTTTAGGAATGACAAATCCAAATTTTATGATGTTTTTTGTGTATGAATGAGACAACATTAAGCTAACAAACAACAACCTTTATTACATTTTTGAAAAGTGACAGCTGTTAAGTAATACGAAATTTATCATCAAAATGGATAGCATTTAGGAAGTACTGTTTTTGAAGATCGAATTAATTTATCAAGCGGCCAATAAAAACAAACTTTAATACAGAGTTGTAAAATCTTGAAATCGACCTTCAAACAAAGTATAAATAATGGATAGCTATTAAATTACAGGAATAACGAACTCATGAATTTGTAAGAAAATTTCGGCATTTTTTAGAAAGAAAGAAAGAAACTTTTATTAGTGCAAATGGGCCACAAACTAAGTACATAAAATTACATGACATCTGAAGATACTGATTTTAAAATAACAGGAGCACAATAGTTATGTGGCACGCAAATGCAAAAAATGGGTGCCCAGTTCATCATGTGCCAGATAGTAACCTGGTGCTGGTTTTCTACTGGAGCCCAAAAGTGTGGCCCAAAAGTAGTGAAGATATTTGGATGTTTAGATTTTGTTACTCTCAAACGGCCCACAGGATCTGACGGAAATTTCCTTCTGGAGTAACTTGCTAGTAGAAACTAATATTAAAACGGTCGTATTTTAATATGAGTAAAACCGCGGGCTAAAGCATATATTATGTAATGAAAACTGAAAGCTTAGTTATATTTATGATTATAAAGTGGTTTTGAAACTGTTCCACATAAATTAGGATGTAGGTTATATCAGTTTAGTAAGCTTATGAAATCCATTAGATTCGTTAGTGAATATTACAGACTCAATTAGTGGCGGTAATGGAATATTAATACCTTTAAAACGGGATATATACCCACCAATATCTTTAAGGCTTTCGCCAATCTCATATGTAAGCCGGTACATCTGCTGACTGAGGACGGTTCTGGTGCAGGCTCAGTTTCCTTGAGTTTGGGGTTCAAATGGAAGTCACTCCACGTAGAAGACAAGATAATCCAAATATGGAAAGGAGGAGAGGAATACCAGGTGATTAAGCTCTCAGCCTTACAATCTAGAGGTCCCGGGTTCGAATCCTTTATCATTTACAAACGTTGAAATATTTTTATTTTTAACGGGGAA
Organism: Cybosia mesomella; assembly: GCA_946251805.1. Taxonomy (NCBI): domain Eukaryota; kingdom Metazoa; phylum Arthropoda; class Insecta; order Lepidoptera; family Erebidae; genus Cybosia; species Cybosia mesomella. The sequence goes on from OX276388.1 coordinate 5,233,104, forward strand.
GAGGCTGCTGAAAAGCAACCGAAACGTCGGGATCAATGTAAAATATAAAATAACAACAAATAAATCGCGTTAGAATCCCTTAAAATAGTTTTATTTCAATGTGTGACATTCGCGTAAACTTCCGACAATATCATTTACAAACGTTTTGAACAAGTTTACAAATTTTACATTGGAATTCATGAACCTAATAATGAATATATGAATAGTTTTACAATCCGCAGAGGACAAAGTTAATATATTTCATGTTTTGTTTATTATTTAATGAAAGAGCTAAAGTGATCAATAAATTTGAATTTGTTAAGCCACTTTTGTCATTGACTGTATTTTTTGCTTGCATTTCTTGAACAATTTTTTCTGATTCTTATGAGTAGTATTAAGGGTTCCGTAGCCAAATGGCAAAAAACGGAACCGTCCGTATGTCACAGACACTTTTTCCGAAACTATAAGAACAACTATGCTGTTGAAACTTGGTAAGTAGATGTATTCTGTGAACCGCATTAAGATTTTTACACAAAAATAGAACAAAAAACACTGAATTTTGGGGGTTTCCCCATACTTAGAACTGAAACTCAAAAATGTTCTTCCATCAAACGTGCCCCCCCCCCCCTGTAACTTCTAAAATAAGAGAATGATAAAACAAAAAAAAATATATGATGTACATTACCATGTAAACTTTCACAGGAAATTGTTTTGAACGAGATCTAGTAAGTAGTTTTTAATTGTTACAACGAACTACAAGAACTTTTATATTATGTTACTTGCTGCTACGGAACCCTTCATGGGCGAGTCCGACTCGCACTTGGCCGGTTTTTTAATTATCGTACTATTTCGTACATTAATCATATATTTTTTTGATGTGAGTCTGAATTCCATACGAGACCAAGTCAGAAAGTCACTGTTAGAAACCATGATATGGGTATAACAGGATGCTATGGAGAACGGGAAAACTAAACCAAACGAGCGTGTCATCATCTAGTATCTGTATATGTGAGTTATTTTGTTTTGTATACAGAGAAAAAAGTGGTGCTCTTTAATATCGCAGTTGTATGAAAAGCAGAGTGAATCTCTAAAATACTGCTATACTCAAACACACACTGTACAAGTGTATTGTAAACTTCAGTACCTGCTACAGCTACATTTAAACCTTTTGTATTTCGCAAGACGAATCTCGGTGTTGCGGTTTTATTGAAAATAGGATTCATATATTTTCCTGTTTTTTCTATACAATAAAATTATTGGATCCTTAACTCCATCCACTGCTTGTAGTTTTATGGAGTTTATAGAATAATCTATGTCAAAACATAAATTTGTGTGAGCACTTTAGTGTGATTCATTGATTGTATGTTTATGTGATGGGATGAGATTCTGGAGCCCAGAGTGCAACCCTTGAATTGGTGCTCTGATGAAGAGATACCTACATACTTCAGGATCTTCAAGTGTTTCTGACCTGGCAGCTTTTCAAAACTTTATTAGTGATCTAAAATCTTTAAACGTACAATTCTTGTAAACGGCTCCAACCATTTTCATGAACTATTTATACTGTTGATTGATGGCACTTGGTGGAACTTGTGGAATGGAATAACGCATCACTTGCACTTTGCCACTATATATTTTTAATAAATTACACCTGACCGATCTCGCCTCACGGCATTCTGAAAGGCTTTTTAGGGTTCCGTTGCCAAATGGCAAAAAACGGAACCCTTATAGATTCATCATGTCAGTCTGTCTGTCCGTCCGTATGTCACAGCCACTTTTTTCCTAAACTATAAAATCTATGCTGTTGAAACTTGGTAAGTAGATGTATTTAGAACTGAAAGTCAAAATTTTTTTTTTCATCAAACCCATACATGTGTAGTATCTATGGATAGGTCTTCCATAATGAAATTGAGGTTTCTAATATCATTTTTTTCTAAACTGAATAGTTTGCGCGAGAGACACTTCCAAAGTGATAAAATGTGTCCGCCCCTGTAACTTCTAAAATAAGAGAATGATAAAACTAAAAAAAATATATGATGTACATTACTATATAAACTTCCAACGATAATTGGTTTAAACGAGATCTAGTAAGTAGTTTTTTTTTAATAACTCATAAATCGTAAACTGCAATTTACCTTTCATTCAATCAACTCAAATATTAAAATTAAAAAAAAGCATTATTATGTTACTTGCTGCTACGGAACCCTTAATGGGCGAGTCCGACTCGCACTTGGCCGCTTTTTTATATTACAGTTCTTGATTATATAAAAAAAAAAGTGATGCAGGGGGATTTCGGGGGCGATAAATCGATCTAGTTAGGCTTCATTTTTAGAAAATGTTAGAAAAGGAAATCTAGGTTAGGTCATCTAGGTACTGACGTTTATGCAGCGTGTTTTCGATATTGATTGACATCAGAAGATGCGCCGGCAAGAAACGCAGCGAGCATTTTTTTGTTCTATCTTTTTTTAGTAGCAGAGTAGACCAAGCAAGTAATTTCCGAGTCTGGTTTTCATCTAAATATTCTGGCATTTTATAATAACTAAACTTTCATTTATATTTTAATAGCTCAGTATCAAACAATATCAAAATATTTTCGTTAGTCACGTAACTTATAGTATGAAATAATTGTATAAGAAAATAGCGTAATCGAAATTATCCATTATACTCAATGAAATACATTAAATGTAATCGGAACTCAGTGGGAGCCTTGCGGGGCGCCAGGGTTTATACCGTAATGGGGTGGGATGATTGGAAAACGTTTGCAACGACATAATGTACACAACTGATTAAATATGATTCCTGTTGGTCATGCAATGCGCCAGTGATACTGTAGGCGGGAAATTATCGTATAACATACTCGTACTAAAGAAAGTGAAACAGTGTGCACGATTGCGAATAACCCTCCATAGTAATCCAATTTCAGTTTGATTGCGTTCAGGGGTCAGTAAGTGCATAGCCGGGCAGGGGGATTGTGGTCGTTTGACGGCCTCTGTGGCGTAGCGGTAGTGCATTCGACTGCTACGACAGGGGGTGCGGGTTCGATTCCTGCTCAGTGCAAATATTTGTATGCATGAATATGTATATTTGCATTGGTCTGGGTGTTTCTATGTATAATATGTATGTATTTACAAAAAAAAAGTATAAAAGTATGTTTATCCGCATTCTGGAACCCATAACACAAGCTAGATAAACTATGCTTACTTTGGGTTTAGAAAGCGCTGTGTAGAATATCGTAGAATATTTATTTATTTATTACTAGTGGGACCGGTGGGTGTCAACGGTGCTGCGACGACAATCCTCTTCTGATGAGGCCGTCAAGCTGAGTGCCACCATTGCTAACATGATACGTGTATGTAATGGTGACCCTCTTTCCTGAGACTTTACCTTCAGCTTACCATCAGGCGAGGTGAAGTTAAATTGACGTGTCATAAATAAAAAAATAAAAAAAGTTTCAAATGACCTACTAAAGTTATCGTTTTTGTGTTTAGAAAGAACAAGCAATAAATAATGAATGTTTAAAGCTTATAATTGTTTGATCACTAGAATATTGGTACACAGGGATCTGGTATTTATTCTGTGATTCTGTGATATTTAACCTACAATTCATTCTCCATCTTTTCTGTCAGCTTTTCTGTCTGACTACGAAGTGGCCGAAATTTACCTATAATATATTTACCTATAATTAATTTACCTGTATAACCTACAGGTGAAATCAAAGTTTTGTAGCTAGACCAGTTGTTGAAATTTTTAGGGCTCCAATTACCTGTAACGACTGTCATAGATGTTCATATAAAAAATAAATATTCTACGACCAGCGCTTTCTAGACCCAAAGTAAGCATAGTTTAACTAGCTTGTGTTATGGGTTCCAGAATGCGGATAAACATACTTTTTATTTGGAAATACATATATTATTTACATAGAAACACCCAGACCAATGTAAATAGACATATTCATGCATACAAATATTAGCACTGAGTGGGAATCGAACCCGCGCCCCCTGACGTAGCAATCGAATGCACTATCGCTACGCCACAGACTGAAGCCGTCTGGCAACCAAGACACACGCGCGACGCTTAACTTGCTCTTAACGGCACGGAGGGTCTCAATATGTGAAGAATGATCACGTATCCCATCCAACCTGGCCATGATTGCTTAACTTCGCAATGTGTTAACCTATTCGGTTGTCCATTAGCCATTCGGTAGCTTAGTGGTTAAGGAGTCAACGCTACGACCGAGAGGTCCCGGGTTCGAATCCTGGCCATTACACTACTGACGTGAACCCACTCCTAACACAAGCATTTAGCTTAGCTGGAGGGGTTAGGGGGAATATTAGTAAATAATATTTATATATTATATATTTATAGTTAATAAGTAATATTCTTTAAAAAAAAATGTGTCGCTGCATATACGAAGGGCACCATGTTAAGACTACAATTAAGGCGTGCAAATCTTAAACAGAAAAACCGGCCAAGTGCGAGTCGGACCTCAGTTCCGTAGCAGCAAGTAAAATTTTCATATTTGAGTTCTTTAAATGAAAGGTAGAGACCGTAATCTTAGCAATCCATGAATTCTCCGTGCGGGTGCCGGGTCCATCGCGTTGCTGAGTTGGGAACTCGGGACAGTGCCTGGGACTTGCGACCCAAGTGTAGGTTTAGAAGGGGCCCCTTTTGTTGATGTACATCAACACTCACCTTCACTACCCAAGTTCCCCTCCCTGCCTAACCAAATTTGATACGAACCTACTAGTGCCGCTTTAGACATTCGTCCTAGTAATGAGCTTATTGTAGCTCTCGATAGGCCTAGATCTTTAAGTAGGTTATAGAGAGATTTTGCTGGTATACCTCTCGCTCCCACTTCCACTGCATACAAATTAACCACGTAACCGTTTTTGATTAATTCGTTTGTGAGATCATAGTATTTATTTTTCTTTATTGTGTGGTCCTTCGGTATATTTGTTTCCCACGGTACAGTAAGTTCCACAAGAACCACATGTTTTAACCTCTTAGAATATAGGAATATGTCAGGTCTAGATGACGAAACCCCAACATCCTCCGGAATTTTGTAGTGCTTTTCATACGTGTCGATTAGGAGAGTCCAATCTGGGGCAGTATCTAAGATTGAATAAGGTTTGTTGCTGGGTGTTATGGATGAACCTTCAGACACAAAGTTGATATGACGTCTGTTAGTAGTCAATCCTTTTTGGGCTCTAGCTACTGCCAGACTCATTGCTTCACGTATGATGATAAGCACCTTATCGTGGCGGCGTGAGTAATGGCCTCTATCGAGAAGCACCCTACATCCTACTAATATGTGTCTAGCCGTCCCTATTGCCTCACCACAAGTATAACATTGTTTTTCTGTGGCCTTCCCCCACCTTACCAGATTACTCTGGTCTGGGAGGGTCATCTGAAAGGCGTTAAGATAAAATTTTAACAGGGCCGGCGACCAGTCATAGATCAAGGTGCGCCACTTTAAAGCCATCGGTATGCAGAACTCTCCCATTGTCAACCATTCATTTTGGATTTCCAAATTCATCGCGTGCACTCGATATTTATCATTTTCGTCTTGTTTTAGAAAGGACTTAAGTATATCCTGGTCCCTTTCTGGCTCTCATACTCCCAACCCCACTCTGTTTGACTGGGCCCCTATCATAAATCGTTTATGGAATAGAAGTCTAGATTCAAGCTCGGACGCGTTATTATCTTTCGGGAGTGCCCTGATTGTGACATCTTGGGATTTTCCTAAGATGTGGGCTTTGGTAACTCTAAGATGTTTATAGAGCTCCGATGGTTTCTTAAGTTTCATCCCAAAATTATTTTGATCCCTAAATAGAGCAGAGGAATCAGCAGAGTGCGCTAGTCCAAGCCACGATTTTAGCGATTTTATGACAGTTGCATCTATTTTCGCCAGTAAGGTTTTACCGAATTCATACACCAGAAAAGGCCAAGTCAGACGTGATGTTAAGTAGTTGTCATATATCCAAGCTTTTTTGATATTGTTTAGTGGTATCTGATCTATCTTATTTAGGTCATTTATAAACGTATCGACAACTTCATCTAAGGATGGTGTGCGTCCACTGCGTTGCGTGCTGCGTTGCAGTTTACGATTTAAGACGTATTAAAAAAAAACTACTCACTAGATCTGGTTCAAACCAATTATCGGTGGAAGTTTACGTGGTAATGTACATCATATATTTTTTTGGGATTTTCTTTAGAAAAGCCCTATTGCTATCGAATTGTCGTCGTCGACGTCGTTGTTGCCAATTTTCTGTCACGGTTTTGGGTATGAAGGAGATGAGCTATCGAGTTGCTGTTTTCGGTAATAGATTCGTGCTGGGGTGAACCATTGCAAGATAAAGAAAAAATCGCAAAAAAAAGAATATCGCAAAATCGAAAATCCCTTGTATTCGGCTGAGCTCGTCTCAGGAATTCAACTTGTTTTAGTTTTATCACTCTCTTATTTTAGAAGTTACAGGGGGGACACACATTTTACCACTTTGGAAGTGTCTCTAGCGTAAAGTATTCAGTTTAGAAAAAAATGATATTAAAAACCTCAGTATTATTTTTGAAGACCTATCCATTGATACCACACATGTATAGGTTTGACGAAAAAATTTTTTTTGAGTTTCAGTTCTAAGTATGGGGAACCCCCAAAATTTATTGTTTTTAGGGATTTTCTTTAGAAACCCCTATTGCTATCGAGTTGTCGTCGACGTCGTCGACGTCGTCGTTGCCAATTTTCTGTCACGGTTTTGGGTATGAAGGAGATGAGCTATGGAGTTGCTGTTTTCGGTAATAGATTCGTGCTGGGGTGAACCATTGCAAGATAAAAAAAAAATCGCAAAATCGAAAATCCCTTGTATTTGGCTGAGCTCGTCTCAGGAATTCAACTTGTTTTTTCTATTTTTTTTTGAAAATCTTAATGCGGTTCATAGAATACATCTACTTACCAAGTTTCAACAGCATAGTTCTTGTAGTTTCGGAGAAAAGTGGCTGTGACATACGGACGGACAGACAGACATGACGAATCTATAAGGGTTTCGTTTTTTGCCATTTGGCAACGGAACCCTAAAAAGAAACATATTGAAATTAATGTGTGACTTGTACTTTTCCACTATTATATTTAATATATTACACCTGACCGGTTTCGCTTCACGGCATTCTCAAAGGCTTTTATATTAAAAACTAAATTATTTTATATAAAAAATATTAAAAAACCGTTGAGAATTCCGTGAGGCGAAACCGGTCACGCGGACACATAACATAAACATAACATAAATTCACGCCTATATCCCCGAAGGGGTAGGCAGAGGTGCTAGCACCCACATTTCGCCAGTTTATGTTTAGGTCCCAATGTAATAGGTGGCGAGCCTATTGCCATTAACCGGGCACTTATAAACCTGCGATAAATACACACATAACTTCGAAAAGCATCGAAAAGTCATTGGTGTGTGCCATGGTAAAACCTGGGATCGATCCCGAGACCTCGTCTCAGCAGTCCATTACCCATACCACTAGGCTACCGCGATGTTTATTTATTCAATTTATTCAATTCCGCGGAATTTATTCAATATAATAGTGGACAAGTACAAGTGATACATTTATTTCAATATGTGTAGCAAGTTCTACCAAGTGCCATCAATCAACAGGATAAATAAAAAAAGAAACTTTATAATAGTTTAACCATAGTCCTGAAAAAAGGAAAATAAAAAAAAATCGTAATGTCCAAGATAATAAGCCAACTAATACAATAATAAAATCCGTACTATGTTAAAAATGTTGTATGTTTAAATTTGATTACCAAAATAGTCATCTATTGAATAAAACGATTTTTCTATCAACCACATTTTAAATCTTCGGTAAAATCTATTTGTTGGCAGTAAAGACCTTAGATGGCTTTCGATATGTATACTGTAGAGTATGTTTAGTATAGAAAATAAAATAGAAATGCCTACAACCTACACGCCATCACCAGTTAATTGAACATCAAAGGTCAATTTATTTGGCTTCCGACTGGACTGCAATTTCTATTGAAGTTCTCTCGGCTCGGATTATCGGCCAAAATGCTTCCTGTCAAAGGTCGATGGCAAAATTGATAAGCACTAAGCTATTAGTCTGCTTCGCTTTTAGGTGGCTGAAGTCAAATTCAGATTTCAAAGGCGGCATTTGGCTGGTTGCGTCAGATTGGACACATCGGTTTCAAAAAGCAAAACGCTGCCAATCGTACAGTTTGTGAAACCGCTTAGTTAAGCGTTGTAGCGAAATAGTTAAATGACGAAAGAGGTCAACCTCGGAATGAAAGATAATAAACTGAACACTCGAGAGATACACATTTATTTTGGTACTCTAAAAGTTGTTTATGTGTTTTTGTTATCCTTTCGAGGGCAAACCCGGGGTGCCCGGCAATGGACACTTGGGCAGGACACCGTGCGGTTTTAGTCGATGCACGATATAACCACCCCCGCTGGCTGGCGGGGGGGTATCCGAAGGGATTGCCGCACTTAAAAAACAAAGGCCACAAACAAACTTATTTGGTTTCTATAGCACCGATGATGTTAACATCTATACTTATTCAATTAAAATTTTTAAGCATTTTGTATGCTTACTTTTTTCGAAAGATTTAGATCGGAAAAAGAGAACATCTAGGACGGGACTTGAACCCGCGACCAGTCCCTTACAGGGGGAATGCTCTGACCAACTGAGCCACCTAGACACGTCCCAGATATTCGAAATTCTCCGATATATCATATACGTCTTAAGGCGACGTTGGAGCCATCTACCGTAATTCTTGCGAACTACGGAAACAATGAATAACTTTACAGTCATTTTTAAACATTGTTTTTTGATGACTCCGCCTAATTAATTCAATTAAAATTTTTAAGCATTTTGTATGCTTACTTTTTTCGAAAGATTTAGATCGGAAAAAGAGAACATCTAGGACGGGACTTGAACCCGCGACCAGTCCCTATACTTATATCATAGAATAGAATAGAATAGAATATGCTTTATTGTACACCAGTAATACGTAGATAATAATATAACTAATGAAGTACAATGGGCGGTCTTATCGCGGACTGCGATCTCTTACAGGCAACCTTCTGATGGACTGGTAGTTTTGGAGTAACAGGCAACATGTGGTGTACTTACAATTTAAATACTTACATCATACCTCATAATATATAAATTCTATTACATATAATGTACATACAATATATAAATCATTTTAGTACTTATCTAAAAAGTCTATACATACAAATGTGAGGACGTTAAATATTGACTTACCTACTCATCATACAGATAGGAATTTCGTTAGTTTATTTATATGATTGGGTAATCTTCGGCACGGCTTTACTTATAGGAAAAATTCTGTAACCATTTGAAAGTTTACGATGGCTTGAGTTAAAAAAAAACTCATATAAACGAGTATAGGCGAGTTGCTAGTCAATTGTAAAGTTGTAGAGCAACAAATAGTTTATCGTAAGCTACGAAAAGCATTTACCGTTAGACGGGTTTACGTTTGCTGCTTTGCTGTTTCACCGCTGCAGTGCCTAATTGTTGAGTAGAAATTTATTACAAGATAGGTAATGGGAAATTGAATGATGTGCATATAAGCTGAAAATGAATCTGGGCGGCGCCGGTAGCGCGCCACTATGCCGTGAACAGTTTGTAACTATAAAATATTATATTTAAACATCGATGAAGCACTAGTCAGGCTTCAGGTTAACGACCTCTTTTTTTTCTTATTATTAGTTCTGTAACTATATCAGAAACCGCTTGATCAATTTGCAGGATTTCGCGTTTCTCTTTTACTGATTCTCTTGATTTGGCTTATCTTGACTTTTGCGAGCGCGGCTGTATTTGACCTCCCAACCCTGAGAAAAAAAACCTGCAAAAGAACCTCATCCGTCAATCAGTACACATACTGATTGACGTTGAGCAAGGCTGGCAGGTTGGCTAGGGCCCGAAAATCTTGGTAGAGCCCTATAAACATCTGCGTAATAAAAAACAAGTGCGAGTCGGACTCGCGCACGAAAGGTTCCGTATCATTATCTATAAAAACGGCAAAAAAAACATGTATGTTGTTTAGGAGCCCCACTTAAATATTTGTTTTATTTTAATTTTATTATTTATTTTTAAAGCGAATATATAACTAAATATTCTGTGAATATTTCAAGCGTCTACCTTATACCGTTATCAATTTCGAGCAAAAAAGAGCAAAATAAATCACGTCTGTTGTATGGGAGCCTCCTTAAATATTTATTTTATTTTGTTTTTTAGGGATTTTCTTTAGAAAAGCCCTATTGCTATGGAGTTATCGTTGCCAATTTTCTGTCATGGTTTTGGGTATGAAGGAGATAAGCTATCGAGTTGCTGTTTTCGATAATAGATTCGTGTTGGGGTGAACCATTGCAAGATAAAAAAAAAACGCAAAAAATCGCAAAAATAAATAAATCGCAAAATCGAAAATCCCTTGTATTCGGCTGAGCTCGTCTCAGGAATTCAACTTGTTAGTATTTGTTTTTATAGCGCCAACAGAGATACATCGTCACATAGCACGGATCGTGAGATACAGCCTGGTGACAGACGGAAAGACAGACAAACGGACGTACACTGGGTTCTTAGTAATAGGGTCCCGTTTTACCTTTTGGGTACGGAACCCATGAGCGCAGGCCTGGGGGTGGCAGGTGAGGCCGCCTGTCACCCCAGCAGAAGCAGGCCGGGACGGTGGGGCGACCTCCCCCAAACCGAGGCAAGACGGGGACACCGTGGTTTCCAAACCCGAGGGGGCCATCTCGAAACCGGAGATGGCCCAGGGTCAGTCGGGGTGCGAGGGATATGCTCTATGGGCAACCTTACACTCCGGCGTCTGCAGATCCGAGACGGCGTGCGGTTTTAGTCGGTTCAAGCCCGACATAACCGCCCCCGCTGGCCGGCGGGGGGGTATCCGAGGGGATTTCCGCACGAAAAAAAAAAAAAAAAAAGGGTACGGAACCCTAGAAAGAATGTGATAAAACTCAAATGTAAGAAATAATTTGTTTATCTGTACGATAAAGCTTAAGTGAGTTTTACGGATTCATGAAAATCAAACAAAACGAACACGATACACTCGACTGGCTACAGCGCCTCGCGCCTGGGGGATAGTATGTACGTTGCAAACCTTTCCCATAATCTGGTACTTACGTTTTCTGCTAAAGAACAAACTATCTATTTATCTATTTGGACGGTTTGCTCCCTCACTATGCTTCTCAAATCAAACATTACAATTGGATTAAGTAAACAAAATGTTTGTAAATAGACGAAAAAAAAAGCAGCCAAGTACAAGTCGGACTCGCCCATGAAGGGTTCCGTAGCAGCAAGTAACATAATAATGCTTTTTTTTTTAATTTTATATTTGAGTTGATTGTATTATAAAAAAACTACTTACTAGATCTCTTTCAAACCAATTTTCGGTGGAAGTTTACATGGTAATGTACATCATATATTTTTTTCAGTTTTAGCATTCTCTTATTTTAGAAGTTACAGGACGGGGGGGGGGGGACACATTTTACCACTTTGGAAGTGTCTCTCTTGCAAACTATGCAGTTTAGAAAAAAAATGATATTAGAAACCTCAATATCATTTTTAAAGACCTATCCATAGATACCTATGGATAGTTCTGTAACCGAAACTCAAAATTTTTTGAGTTTCAGTTCTAAGTATGGGGAACCCCCAAAATTTAATGTTTTTTTCTATTTTTGTGTGAAAATATTAATGCGGTTCACAGAATACATCTACTTACCAAGCTTCAACAGCATAGTACTTATAGTTTCGGAGAAAAGTATGGCTGTGACATATGGACGGACAGACAGACAGACATGACGAATCTATAAGGGTTCCGTTTTTTGGTCATTTGGCAACGGATCCCTAAAAACAGCCCGTTGAGTTTCTCAATACAGGGCTGCATTTCGAACCGGTGGTCCATTTGCTAAAACATTAGTCTAATTTTTTTGACGTTATGACAGTGCCGTTTGTCTATACAGAATAAATGGGTTTTCACTTTCTCTTGCACTACATGTTGAAACATGAAACGTTGTACAACGTGAAAGTTTGAATGAATATTTGTTACTTTTGATAGAGTAACAAATATAGTTGCAACCGTTCTTGCAAGTGATCAAGAACGGTTGAACGGATCCGGATAAAATTTGGCACAGAGATAGATTATAGTCTGGAGGGCGTACCACTAAGATTTTTAGGACCCAAGCCAACTTCACTTGCTGCTTCTTTTTTCTCTCTTTCTTTTTCTTTTCTTTCTTCTTCTCTTTCTCAGAGTAGGAGGTCAGAGGGTACTCGCTTCCTTAAAAATTAATATAAACCTGGATATAACAGGTGGACCCTAGGTTTCAAAGTGCGATTTGGGATTGGTGCTTCAATGAAGAAGGATAGATTATTATAATTATCTACACCTCTGACTTTTCGTAGTTATGTGTGTATTAATAAATGTTAATTATAGCTCGCTTTGTAATGTGCCCGGTAGATGGCAATAGGCTCGCCCCCTATTACATTGGGACCTAAACATAACATAACTTTACGCGTGTATCCCCGAAGGGGTAGGCATAGATGTATTACACACCCACGATTCGCCAGTTATGTTAAGGTCCCAATGTAATAGGGGGCGAGCCTATTGCCATCTACCGGGCACATTATTAAGCGTGCGATAATTATCATTTATTAATGTACACATAACTACGAAAAGGCAGAGGTGTGTGTCCAGGGCGACTTGGGATCGTACTCGAGACCTCGTCTCAGCAGTCCGTTACGTATGCCACTGGACTATCGCCGCTTCACCTGTGTAATATCTATCTATATTGATATTATAAAGAGGAAAGATTAATTTGTTTGTAATTGACAATTTTTGAAGTTGGTTAATAGTTTCAGAGTTTATCAATTACATACAAATAAGTCTTTCCTCTTTATATTATCAATATTATAAACTCTGATTGATTGAAAACATTGATAAACTCTGAAACTATTAAGCCAACTTCAAGAATTCTTTCACCGTTAGAATGCTGCGTAATCCCTGAGTAATATAGGCTACTCTTGATTCCCACGGGATCAGGAAATACGCGGGCGAACGACTGCTGAGACGAGGTCTCGTAATCCCTGAGTAATATAGGCTACTCTTGATTCCCACGGGATCAGGAAATACGCGGGCGAACGACTGCTGAGACGAGGTCTCGAGTTCAATCCCCAGTCGCCCCGGGCACACACCTCTGACTTTTCGTAGTTATGTGTGCATTAATAAATGTTAATTATCGCTCGCTTAATAATGTGCCCGATAGATGGCAATAGGCTCGCCCCCTATTACATTGGGACCTTAACATAACTGGCGAATCGTGGGTGTGTAATACACCTCTGCCTAACCTTTCGGGGATACAGGCGTGAAGTTATGTTATGTTATGTTTACTAAAACGTGTGTGTGTTCGAAACAAAACAACCACATTTTCAAGCTGTCTCACATATAAACGTCGTAAGTCAATACAGATATCTACAAATATTTGTAATTACCTATCGAGTGCGCGTTCTATCGAGAAAATCCTCTTTTGAAATATCGAGACGCTACATGAGAACTCTTTTGATGTTGTGAGTAAACTATTTCCAAGTCTTTTAAGCGTTTTACAAGTATTTGTTTTATTTATTGTGTTTCGTATCGCTTTGTTCTTCAATTGGTTGCAATAACTTTCCAATTTCAATAAGCTTTGAGAACTTAAGTATAAAGTTTTTCAAATTTTAGTAGTATTTAGTTGTCATTTTGTATATAATGTAGCGAAGGTACAATTCGTGGTTTGAGGGACTAATCGCTAAGTGGTAACCGAGTAGGTTAAGCAACACTAGCCAAGGCAGTTTTAGGATGGGTAACCATTTTTAACACATCGTGAAGAGCACGTTAAGCCGTCGTCCCGGTTCTTTGGGCTCCAAAATCTAGGGGGGGCCTTCACACACCCTAAAGTTGTGTGTGTCCATCTGATTGAGAATTCCATAACACCAAAAAGGCAATGGAGGACACTGATTTATATGTATACTAGGCATGCAGTTTAGAACAAAAAAGGTGTCAGGGTTCCTGGGTGGGAAAGAAACTAAATAAATGAGTTAATGAGTTTTCACTCTATCTATATTGAAATAGCGTATCTTTTTGTAATGGTGTCTGTATGACAGCTACAAGAAGTGAGTGGTCTTAAATGGATACATTTTTTTTTGTGCCATACGGCTGTTGTCTGTCTGTTAGAATACCTACGTAGAAGTCATTGATTCAGTATCATTCGAAAGTATGGAGTGAATACTACTGCCAGTGGGGACGCCGTTTGACCAGGCGGGTGATTAGCCCTTCTATGTGGGGCCATTTCACCCAATTCCCCTATAACGACTGTCATATATATTCGTATGGCAACCGGAACTGTAAAATAAAATACATTTACTATTAATTTCTTACGAACGTAATGGTACGGTAAAAACCACCGCCGGGGATTAAGATTACCCATAAAGCATTTCCCTCTCACCCCGTTTGACCCTTTTTTTTTTTTTTTATCGTGCGGAAATCCCTTCGGATACCCCCCCGCGTGCCAGCGGGGGCGGTTATGACGGGCTTGAACCGACTAAAACCGCACGCCGTCTCGGGTCTACAGACGCCGGGGTGTAAGGTTGCCCATAGAGCATATCCCTCGCACCCCGACTGACCCTGGGCCATCTCCGGTTTCGAGATGGCCCCCTCGGGTTTGGGAACCACGGTGTCCCCGTCTTGCCCCGGTTTGGGGGAGGGGCGCTAGTCGCCCCACCATCCCGGCCTGCTTCTGCTGGGGTGACAGGTGGCCTCACCCGCCACCCCCAGGCCTGCGCTCATGGAGGACGGAGGTCGTTAAGCGGCCTCCGGCGCCTGAGTCGCCTGCGACGCGCGGCGAGCAAGTTGCGGGCTCGGCGGTCCGGGAGAGTTCTGAGTCTCTCCCGGGCGCGCTCCGCCATCTCCTTCGCGAGCATTACATGCTCGCAGAAGGAGGTGGCGGCGGCCCACGCGCTCGCGCTCCGCACCATTGCCGCAATCATGCTGCCGAGCGAGAGGACTCCCACACCGATGGCTGCCACGAGGTCACGCCTCGGCGCCTCCCACGCCGGGCAGTCCGCCAGCGTGTGCAGCCCTGAGTCCTCGCTCGCGTCGCAGTGATGACACTCAGGCGTTGACTCCTTCCTGATCCGATGCAGGTGGTCCCCGAAGCACCCCTTCCCGGAGATCACCTGCGTCAGTCGGTAAGAGAGGCTTCCGTGTCGCCTCTCTAGCCAATCCTCCATGATGGGCCTTACCGCCGCTATTGCGGCGTGCCCTACCCCGTTTGACCCTGAGCCATCTCCGGTTTCGAGATGACCCCGGTGTCCCCGTCTTGACCCGGTTTGGGGAGGGGCGCTAGTCGCCCCACCGTCCCGTCCTGCTTCTGCTGGGGTGACAGGCGGTCTCACCTGCCACCCCAACCTACAAACGAACCTAATGGTTCGGTAAAAACCGGAAAATTTCAAAAATCCCTGTGCACTATGCTTATGGTTTATAATACAAAATATCCAATCTTTCCTCCTTAAAAAATAAAAAGACTTAGTACCTAGTTAAATACACATTTCAATTTTTAAAAAAAAACTGCAAAGTTATTACGGCAATAAAAAAATAGAATAATAGAATAGTAAAAAAACCGTTGCATAAAATAGTCCATTGACCGGTTTTATTCTCCTTGAACGGCAAAATAAGCTCTGAAATATTATTCTAACTATTGGTATGTAGTTCTAGAGACATCGTAACCACACTATCGAGCAAGGCACGATTGCACTCAATGCGACCGGGTGATGTAGGGTTGCTAACCTACAATATTATTACATTTACTCGGTATAATCCTATTCACCGGTATTCACCGGCTTAACTAAAGCGCGGGTGCGATGTTAAACTAATGGAGTAGATATTGCGAACCGAGTTAGTTCTATCTGATAATATTGTTAACAAAATGGAGAGGTGTTGTAACGTACATAAGTTTATTCCACGTATCTGTTTATAATAACAATAGCAATAAATAAGCGTGTACCTTTTTTTTTTTATTTTTTTTTTTTTATTTTTTTTCGTGCGGAAATCCCTGCGGATACCCCCCCGCCGGCCAGCGGGGGCGGTTATGTCGGGCTCGCACCGACTAAAACCGCACGCCGTCTCGGGTCTTCAGACGCCGGGGTGTAAGGTTACCCATAGAGCATATCCCTCGCACCCCGACTGACCCTGGGCCATCTCACCACTAACAGCATCGCTCATCCTGTCTCCTCTGTAAGCAGAGGAGTACGGAGTATTTCAGAATTAGTTCTAGGGTGTGGAGCCCCGCTAAGATTTTCGGGGTAGAAACGGCACACCTGCTCAGCGGCTTAACTGAAAGCCGGCACACCTGCTGATTAACGGAGTGGCGGAAATTCCTCTTGAAGTTGGTAGCGATGATGGTAATCACACTGACTTATTTTAGCTTTTACGGGAAAGCCAAAATAAGTTACAAGTTATGCAGGCTTTGTATACAATCGGTGTTAACGTTGGGATGATGATAATTGCTTCTATAGATTTGTTGGTACGAAAATTGTATCAAAACCTTACAGGAATGGCAAAAGATAAAAAGTCAGTAATTTATTAACGGTCAATTTAAAAGAGCGGTATCGGGTAATTTGGGGTGAATAGGGATAGAATGGTTAAATAAATTTTGCAGTTAATTTATTTTTATTGTAATGATTTACAGAATCATCAAATAGGTATCCGGTTATAGTGCATGCGCTAAAGGTTTTTGACTATGCAAAATTTAAGAACCGACAGCAGTGATCGGATTCTTATTCCTGAGACTCCAAATAGCTACAAAAGACACCTTGCCGCCAGGTGTCATGGTTCCTATCCGCCTTTTTTTAACATTTTGATACTTGCGAATGGTCTACGCCAACGGCAATATACCAAGTTGTAGATAATCTCTTCATAAACATGAAATCGTCAAAAAAATCATCATTAAAAAAGTAATTTCCTTTACTTTTGCCGGCACTGCACGAAAACTTATGAATTGATTTTATTAAAACTTACAGGAAACTTTAAGGTCCATTAAAGCTACAATGTGTCCAAGTTTCAACTCTTCATACTAATTAAAACGTGAGTTATAGATTTTCAATTCTTTTTTTCCCTGGTGTCCATTCAATTTTTTTTTTTAAAAAGCACCTTTTTTATATGCATCACTTTTTTGTACTACCTCAGGTTTACATATTATTGGTGAAAACCGTTGTTGGTATATTTAACGGTTTTTGTAGTAATTTGAGGTCTCAGGAATAAGAATTATAGTTGCCGGTCCTCATATTTTGAATAGTCAAAAACCTTTAAGGCCTGGTCTATTAGATACTTGAAATTTTTTTATAGACATTATTCAATAATTTCTATTTACCATTTTAAATCTATTCCCTACCCCGTATTACGGTCCCTCTATAAACTTTTAAATTTCAAGGTAGGAAGTGTATAATTTTTTCCATTGGGACCGCGCCGCCCGACGACGATCCACGCGCGAAATCGGCAGATCACTTCATCCATTTCATCATCAAGGTAGTGTAAGAACTACTCGACCTTGTTTTTCTTTCGTATGGAAACCCTCACGGGATCATCCTACCGGTGCAAAGCTGAGAGGTGGGTATGTCGGAATCGAACCTTGCTATTTGAAAACCACTTTGTAATATTTTCAATTCGAAAATGGATTTAAGATGGGAAATTTCCGTCTAAAGCCAAGAGCCGGAAATTGATACAAGTCTGAGTTCATAGTATAAATAAATTATGATATACTGAAGCTATTGTACTGATATCTAGTGATTATCATCATTCTCATAGGGATTTCCATTTGCGCCCAAAGTTTGCTCTTTGGAGCCCGGGATTCGCTTGCTGTTTTTGAATGAGTTGTAGGCTTTTCCGGGAGCGACAGCCATCTGACCTCAAAACCCCAAGAGGAAAGACTGCACCAGAGCCTATTAGAAGCCTATGTTCCATAGCAAATGAGTGAAATTCCTAGAACAGACATTAACATTGGTATTTATAATAGTAGGTCGATCTAAAGCGCCGACGAATATCTTGGACAAAAGTAAAAAAAGTCGCGCATGTACATTAATGACGTGAGTCCATTGAGCCGGTGATTGACTTAATCTAATCTGTGATTGGTTACATATCTCGCGAAGAACCGACAACCGCTGGGGTAAACGTGTTCTTGAGTGGAGACCGCGACTCGGCAAACGTAGTGTAGGACGCCCTCCGACCAGGTGGGATGACGATCTGCGAAAGACTGCAGGCAGATGCTGGATGCAGCAAGCTGAAGACAGGGCGCTATGACGCTCATTAGGGGAGACCTATGTCCAGCAGTGGACTAGCATAGGTTGATGATGATTGGTTAATTGGTGCGCCTCCACCGTCGCGCCGATACCTGAAAACGCTTTCTACGAGTGTATAAGTTGTTTGCCGGTTAATGCAAAGGCTATGCTTAGTTGAGATGACGTTGTATGAAGTCTTGTACGGACTAAGCGTTCCAATGTACGCATACTTGATTACGCGTAAACAGGAACGATAGTCTGTACCCACAGTACGCTTAAACAATTTAAGCGCGTGTGTCGACTACGCTCGTTAAGACGACTCGACTTGTCACCACGACACGCGTTCTTAATTCTACAATGCATAAGCCCTATACGCGTAAGCACTTTTTTTTTTCGTGCGGAAATCCCTTCGGATACCCCCTCCCGCCGGCCAGCGGGGGCGGTTATGTCGGGCTTGACCAGCAACTTACGCGTAAGCACCTGTACGCAGGGATTGAAAACGGTGCACGGTTTAAGCACGTGTGTCGACTACGCGCGTTAAGACGACTCGACTTGTCACCACGACACGCGTTCTTAATTCTGCAATGCATAAGCCCTATACGCGTAAGCACCTTTTTTTTCGTGCGGAAATCCCTTCGGATACCCCCCCGCCGACCAGCGGGGACGGTTATGTCGGGCTTGACTCGCAACTTACGCGTAAGCACCTGTACCTGTACGCATTCAACATACCTAGATCACGAGTACAATAGAACGCTTAGTTCGTACAAGGCTAAATATTTCCTAGAATATTATTATCCGAGTCAGGCAACCCTAGGTCAGATGAGCTAACAATGAGGTGAAAGGTGAACGTTATCAACTTACTTTAAGCTAACCTTCGACGCTCCATGCTAACAACCTGTTTTGTTAGCTACCACAACTACTAGCGAACTGTCCTCTACGTACACGTTCTGTATTTGACAATGATTTTATATTAAAAAGAGGTAGATATTTTGCATAAGGGCCTACAGGTTGTATACGGTCCAGCGGCTGTGCTGTGTAATGGACACGGCTGTGTGTTGTACGCATAGAGTAATTGAGCTGAGTGAGACGAAGTCGAGCGAAAGCTCCTCATACCAGACTTCAGGATTTTCGTTTTCCTCCTAAACTACTAATCCAAACAGAACCAAATTTGGCATGATTAAAGAGGTCAATCAGAGGAAGGTTTATGGATATATTTTGAAAAAATTAATGCTACCACAGAGGAATGATCACTGTTAAAAAAAATCCAGATGGAATTACATAATAACCGCTCAGGACACTGTGACCAAACTTTAGACGCTCAGAAAGCATGTCCAGAGTTGCGACTTTCAAAAAGAATTTTCAAAATCGTACTTGCCACGGAGGAATGATCACTGTTCAAAATTTTCAAAATCTGATTCACGATGTCTCACTCAGCTCAACATTGCAAGCAGCGATTCACCTTGCAGACCTAGTTTAAATATACTACGATTGTACGTGAATACGTATAACGTACGTACGTAAATGAGCTCAAAATGGCAGCACTTCCCCCTCCACCGCGCGCGATGTTTCATAGTCCTTACTTAGCGTAATAAATTCTTTGATCCTTTAGCTATCCAGTGGTGTAAATGAATTTTGGATGGAGATGATAGATATGTTGCTGCAATTTCAAGTTGCTGCTGTTCCTCGATCATGCTTTCATTCGGTTTTTGAATTGCCTACCTGTGGAAGCAATTTTAAGGGTCCCGTAGCCAAATGGCAAAAAACGGAACCGTAATGGATTCGTCATGTCTGTCTGTCCGTATGTCACAGCCACTTTTTTCCGAAACTATGAGAACTATGCTGTTGAAACTTGGTGAGTAGATGTATTCTGTGAACCGCATAAAGATTTTCACACAAAAATATAAATAAAATAATAAACTTTGGGGGTTCCCCATACTTAGAATGGAAACTGTTTTTTTTTTAATGAGTTGATGAACTTTGACACCTATCTATATACGCATAGCGCTTATTTTTGTTATTTCATGTATATGACAACTACAAAAAGTTGTGGTTGGTGATCATTTTGTGGCCTTTCGAAATACCTACCAAAATTTTTGTTGTGTATAGTGAGTTCACTAGTAGGTTTAGAAGCCATTGAAATAGTAGAATAAAATTATTAGACGTGGTAGGTGTCGCTGCAATCGGATTATAAGATTACTTTTCACGTATATTTTCCCGCGCGAAACCGGGACGGATCAGCAAGTAGAACATAATATTATGTTCTACTTGCTGATCCGTCATAATTAGTTATAATTAGGTATATTGTATCGTATCTATGTATTGGTAAAAAAAAATCATGAAAGCAATTCCTTTTTAGAAGACAGATGTTCTTAAAATAATAAGCGTAGTATTACTACAAATACAAGCGAGTCAGTTAATTGTGAACGTTTAGGTTGCACGAAACGGCAACGTCGCGTTTCATCCACCCCACCGAGAAGTTGGCGTATTGCGATGTAGACGTTGCCACTCGTCTACGGGTCGCGTGGCGTTCACAATACATTTTGAATTGAACACAAGTTCTCATAAGAAATGTATGACTTGAATACAGATAATAACTAGTTCAATCTCTTTAAGAATATAGTTCTTATTTTGAAATCAAATCCGTAAATAATTATATATTTTTAGTATTTATTTCAAAAAGTAGAGTTTAAATTTCCTATGGCTACTGAACTTTTATAGATTTAATGAAATTCTGAATACATTTTTTTTAATAAATAAATAAATAATGTTTTATTGCGAAATATCTTACTAACAAAATAACAAAAGCCATAGTTACCTTATTACATTTTAATATTATAATTCGCTAGAGATCTAGTGGTTTTTTTAAGATTTAAGAGTCTGCAAACTGTAGTATTAAATAAAATTTACTTAAGGGGTTGGCATATTCCGTCAGGATTTACAGATTTATAGATTAGCAGATAAAAATATATTTCAATATCAAAAAAAAAATTATGAAACTAAACCCGTTCCTCCCTTAGTCACGTTATAGCTTTTTTATTTAAATTTTCTAATAGTTTGTTCATATCATAAAAAGTGTATCTAAACCTTTTTACCCAATAAATCTCTTGTTATCGAACGGAATGTCAGATTCCCAGAAGTTTTTTAGGTCTTAGAATAGGTCGGTCATTTTTTATACCTCTAGGTAAACGGGTTCAGAATTGCAAACGAGGGGGAGGGGGGGGGGAGCAGGGACAACAGCTAGTAAACAGAAAATAAAAGCTCATCTTTCAGAAAATTTTTAATGTTCTAGATTTATTAAAAAAATACTAACTTGCAAACTATCATAACAATTAGGTACTACATCCTTGAATAAGACCGGTAGAATACAAGTATTAACGATACCTCAATGTGAGCGAAGGGTGAAGTCTGACTCATTGTACACCCCTTTAAGAGATTACGAAAAATGTAACACTATAACTTGAACGAATCGCGATAGAAAGCTTCTATTGTGTTTCAAGCGCTGCAGCGAACTTAACTTTTTGACTCTTATACAAACGGAATATGAATTTCGGTCCGAATAGCTTCTATATAAGTTCGCGCATGTGCACTAACAGGTCAACCAAAAAACCAATAAAAGGTCTGACCAAGCAACGCCGCGGATGCTTTTTTTTTATTTTGATGCGTGCGGAAATTCCTCCGCCGGCCGGCGGGGTTATTGGGATTCGAACCGACCAAAACCGCACGCCGTCTTGGGTCTTCAGACGCCGGGGTGTAAGGTGGCCCATATGAACCAATGATTAATTTATAATCTATGATTGGTTGATTCATACCTACGCCTCCACTGTCGCGCCCCGCGCTTACCATCAAAGAGACCTAAAAACGTGTTCTGTGCAGCTAGAGTAAATCGTGACGAAGTTTACCGGTCACTTTACAAGAAGCAGGCCCGGATCTAGGTTATTGTCCGATTTAGGATTTAGGAGCCTCCATAGCTTTTAAGTAAGAAAAAAAAACATTATTTTTTACATTTTAGTCAACTTCAGCTTGAACATGAACATTGAAGCCCGGTTGCATCCGAGCCCGAGGTCCGTTTCCCGCAATTTCCTCATAGCTTTTAGGTAAGATAAAAAAAGCATTATTTTTTTACATTTTAGTCATCTTCAAATTCATATGAACATTGAAGCCCGGTTGCATCCGAGCCCGAGGTCCGCTTCCCGCAATTTCCTCATAGCTTTTAGGTAAGAAAAAAAACATTATTTTTTTACATTTTAGTCATCTTCAACTTCATATGAACATTGAAGCCCGGTTGCATCCGAGCCCGAGGTCCGCTTCCCGCAATTTCCTAGTCCACTTCACCCGGTCTGTCGCATGCCTGGCAGTGAGATATTTTTAGTATTACATATACATATAATTTTGATTGAAATCTGTTTAAAATTTGTTTATCTGTTTCAAATTTTCGAAAGGTTTTCACATTTTACTCAATTAATTTCACTGAGTAAAACGTGAGATCATGAATTTATTATATATTCATCTCCTGTCTTTACACACAATACACATTTCTCATAATAATACCAGGCAAATCGTTCCACGCTACTATATCTACGTCTTTAGAATGTTCTAGGCAAAATTTACATTATCCATTATACATACAACGCCGTTATTATCATTGTATAATTTATGCGCTATTCAGAAATTAGTTTACGAGCTGTATTCTGGAAAATCGTGCCCGTTTCAGTAACTTTCGACCTCATACTAGGAGAGGCAACTATAGGGTGTAGACCAGGCCATTTCGACCTAGTCGAGGGCATTCCAACTTCACCTGCCAACCGCTGTAAGTAAGTAGTATATAACTTAAATTAGTATGAAACCTAGTATGGCTAAATAATTACATATTATGACCAAATACGTCGCAAAAGACACTAACGTGATATCACAATTTTGAACTTAGAATGAGCCTAATAAGTAAAGTTGAGTGGTAACTTGAGTTACCGCACCATAAAGACTTGGAAGTCTTTACCAGCACACGTGTTCCCTTTTCCTACAATGCCGGGACCTTTAAGCAGGGCGTGAAAACGCATCTGATGAGACCGTTAAGCTGAGTAATGGTAACCTCATCAGGCAAGATGAACTATTCTAAATCTTCATAACATTGTTGAAATCGAGCTTTATCTGTGGAGCACTTCTGCATTATATTCCATGGTTTCGCTAGTCCATATCAGCAGTTTCTCACTACCTTATACTAGTGTTACGAAATATATAGATATATATTCTAAGACAAATAACACAATGTTATCAAGACCCACACAAAGTAGAGCTTATCGTATGGGTTCTAGAATGCGGATAAATATACTTGATTACTTTTTTTGTGAATAAAAACGTATTATACAAAGAAACACCCAGTCCAATGCAAATTTGCATATTGCACTGTGCGGGAATGGTACCTGCGACCTCTATCTTAGTAGTCAAACGCACTATCGCTACGCCACAGAGGTCGTCAATGCTGCTGTCCTCAAATTAAAAAGCGGCTAAGCGAAAAATGAAGGCATATTTTAAAACCTTTGCTAGTATTTTCTATAAAACTGCATTTTTAAAAAAAAAACATGCTAGTAACCGAAATTACTAATATTCCCCCTAACCCAGCTAAGCTAAATTGCTTGTGTTAGGAGTGGGTTCTTGTCGATAGTGTAATAATATATAATATAAAATAAAAACCCGGGGCCTCTCGACCGTAAGGTCGACTCCTTAACAATTAAGCTACCGATACCGATACCAATAGATGGATATCCAACACAGTTAATACAAGACTAAAGTTGCTATTGAAGTCTGTAAATATTTCTTCAAAGTTAAGATGTGTAAATTGCCCAGAAGTCATTTAGCCGCCTTTTAGCTTGAGGACGGCAGAATAGCTCAAAGGCTGCATAAATACTTCCTTTATCACGACCTCTTTTTGACGAGCGAGCGCCATTTTTCCAGTCGGCCAGCCCAGAGCGTAGCTGAGAACGACTAGGAATTGCATTCGTCGCTACTTTTACACATACGTCCCGGTGCAAAGTGTAGCATAGCATTATCGGCCATTGTTCCAAACCCCACAGCTAGCTTGCAGCATAATAGGATTAGTGCAAAGTTCTCATTATGCAATACAAATTTGGTATGATACATCAACAGGTATAAATGGGTATCCACTGAGCCGATTATGATGTAATGTTGTACCGAAATAGACTAGGGCTTGGAATAGGACATCTATACTAATATTATAAATCCGAGGAGTTTGTTTGTTTGGTTAATCGTGCTTATCTAAAAAACAACAACACGTTATATTGTAATATCGTAAAACCAAAAACTGGCCAAGTGCGAGTCGGACTCGCGCCCGAAGAGTCCCTTACCATTATCTATAGAAACGGCGAAAAAAAACATGTCTGTTGTAAAGGAGCCCTTTAAACGATTATTTTATTTTGTTTTTCAGTATTTGTTATTGTGCCGGCAACAGTATATCTGTAAACAACTGTCTAACTAACGCAGTTCATGTAATACAGCCTGGTGACAGACGAACAGACAGCGGAGTCTTAGTAACAGGGTCCCTATTTACCCTTTGGGTACGGGATCCGAAAAACTGAACAAATACACCGTTGCAAAATCTATTACACTCAACAGCCACCATATTTCTCTGATATAGCTCCGGCTGACTTTTTTCTTTTTCGAAACCCAAATTACTACTATAAGGCACACGTTTTCAGTCAATAGATGTCAGCCAACTGATAGTTATAATTTCAAATCATTAAATTATACATTACAATTATTAGGTAAGTAAGTATTAAATATGATTAAAAGACTTCAGATCATTAAATCTAATTTCATTATTTAATTAGCATACAATAACAAGCCAATCATTACTTATTAAGATCAAAATATTCTGTAATATTCTTCCCTGTCAACCTTTATTTTGAAATACGTCTACTATGAATGATTTAATAGCGAACTTATTATGTAGGATATACAGAAACTGATTAGCCTCTAAGAGAGTGTCGAGTCACGTTCGGCTTTGTATGTATTATGGCAAGTATTTTCTACTCGTACTTTCTATGACCTCCTTTTCTTCAATAAAAGGGCAAATGCTCTTCAAGATTTTTAACGACAACATTACGTAAATGTTAAGGGCATTAATACACGATGTTTTTAAAGGACCTAACAATGCGCTTTTAACATGTTTACTACAATCAGCAAAAGCAATGCAATCGGCACAATCTTCGCGATTGTATCGCGATTGTGCTTGCCTACCTCCATAGGCGCATACCTCCTAATTATAAAGGTTGTCTTCAGTTTAATAAGGCGTCAATGATACCTACAAATATGTTGTTTACTACTTCAACTTTGTTATAAGCGCCGGCAAACACCTAAACACAAGGACACAAACGCCTCGGCCGTCGCATACCGCACAACCGCCTAAGAGATCTAAAACACGCTTTCAGTGACACAGAGTGCATTGTCAAGTTGTTTGCCGGTTCGGGTGATTTAAAATGAATACTAAAGTTTGTTCTTACCGTAGTCGTGAAGAATATTCTTTGCTAATTATCATCATCACAACTTTACTACCGGATGCATCCAAAGCTTGCACTTTGGAGTCCGGAGTATTTTCTCCTACTCAATCTCTTGATAAGGCTTATCTTGACTTTTACGGGAGTGACTGATTGCAGACGTCCGTTTTTACGTGGACATCGCCTAGTTTTATAGTGCAGGTGCTTGTGACACACTGGGCTCACGCTAGGTGGAATCGTTATAGAAGTATTCTTGAACAGTTCCTCCGACAAAGCGCTGAGTTTGGCGCACCGCAGAGGTTTAAGTGTGTGAGAACCACACAAAATCGCAAAGCCTCCCCGAGTCGCGCGGTATGCCGTATGACATTTACGCTGAGGAAAAATAAAAAAGTCTGACGAACTTTTTAGAGCTCCCACTATCCATAACAACGTATTTTTTTTAAATATATTTAGGACACGTCAATTTGACTTCACCTCGCCTGATGGTAAGCTGAAGGTAAAGTCTCAGGAAAGAGGGTCACCATTGCATACACGTACCATATTAACAATGGTGGCACTCAGCTTGACGACCTCATCAGAAGAGGATTGTCGTCGCAGCACCGCGTGACACCCACCGGTCTCACTAGCGCTGCGACCACAATCCCCCTCCCGACTATGCACTTGCTGACCCCTGAACGCAATCAAACTGAAATTGGATTACTATGGAGGGTTTTTCGCAATCGTACACGGTGGTACCCACCCGGCCGAATTTTGAGACAAATTTGTGTCATCAAATTTCTACAACCAGTAAAATAAGTTTATATGGGAACTGGTACAGACGGCCATCCTCTCCGAGATACGGTTTTATTATGGTAGCTTAGTGATGAAGGACCTCTCATTCGTATGGTGACCATACGAATGAGAGGTCCCAAATTCGAATCCTGGCCATTACACTACCGACGTGAACCCACTCGTAAATCAAGCAATTTAGCTTAGCTGGAGGGATTAGGGGGAACATTAGTAATTGAGATTATTAATACTCTTTATTTACGCCCATGCTTTAAATCCTCTATAAAAGATTCTGAAACAGTTAGCTTATTGCCAACATTAATACATCCAATGTCCTAATAACCATAATATCATCCGAACGGGTGTTATAATGTTGTATGAAATTTCATAATAACACTCCTTTCGCTTTTTCAATGTCTTCCGCGCAAAGGGTTTCTCATCAGACAGCCAAATTCTTACCACTCGATGCGTGGAATCTGCATATGAGTTTCAAAAAAAGAACTGTCATTCACGCGCGTTGCATTGCACTACCACAGCGGCGGCGCGCCGTAAAAAAAAATTAAAGCTTATTCGTTCGAATTCGAATTCCCGCTATTTTTCTTCGCTATTATTTTTGCAAATTGTTTTGTTTACTTACGAAAATGAGCGATTTAAGCTTTGATAACACACCTTCAGACATTTCGAATGCAGCAAAGGACATTTCTAACAAATTACTACCGGAAAAATCTAGAAAACAGTATGAACAGGCGTACCAAGATTTCATGAATTGGAAAATATCAAAGGGCAGTACATCATTCTCTGAAGATGTATTATTAGTTTATCATGGGTGTAGATAAAGTCTTGTATGCAACTGTATAATTAGGTATTAAAACACTCATGTGATACTATTATCACACTCAGCTTCGCTTCGTGTGATAAACCCACATTCATGTTTTAATACCCCTCATTATACCACAGTTGCATAAATAACTATTATAAACACGCTAAATAAGTATTCAGTAATAATTTAGTTACAATATAATTACTTAACCTTACAAAGCCTCTCGCCACTTTCAGAATTGAAAGCGAAACAGAATACCCTTAGGCGTGTTTTAATTCACGTCATTTTAAAGCATAATAAATAAACTATTGAAAATGAGGTGGTATTCTATTACTTCAGCGGCTTACGTAGTTACCGTCTACCACGTCAGCGGCTTGTAAATTGTCGGCAACTTTAAAGTACCCTTAAGTAAATTAACAAGGCGCTTGTTAGGTAGAACAATAGCCGGTTTATATCAACTAGAACCAATATTGATACTACCATCTAACTTTTAGTGTCAGCTGAGATTGTATGAAGAAATATTAAATATTAATCAACAGTTTTCCAAATCTTTTTTTTTTTATATATGTACATTTAGGACGTCAATTTGACTTCACCTCGCCTGATGGTAAGCTGAAGGTAAAGTCTCAGGAAAGAGGGTCACCATTACATACACGTACCATGTTAACAATGGTGGCACTCAGCTTGACGGCCTCATCAGAAGAGGATTGTTGTCGCAGCACCGCGTGACACCCACCAGTCCCACTAGTGCTGCGACCACAACCCCCTGCCCGGCTATGCACTTGCTGACCCCTGAACGCAATCAAACCGAAATTGGATTACTATGGAGGGTTTTTCGCAATCGTGCACGGTGGTACCCACCCGGCCGAATTTTGTGACAAATTTGTGTCATCAAATTTCTACCACCAGAAAAAACGAAAAAGACGCATTGACGAACACAAATCATATGTGCATTTAGGTAGGTCGGTTCATAGATGGGTGTATGATTATAAAAGAATGCCTGATACTTAAGTATATATTACGGGTAACTAGATTAACCGGGCAATATTAATAAGGATCAAGAGCGTTGGGCAAATTGATAAATTTATTACTTTGGTCGGCCATGTTCATAATGATCGACGGCCTGTGGTTCGTTCAGTAAATTAAGATTTGAGATTGCTTGAATTTATCAATTGTACTGTTAAGTATGAGCAGTTCCCTACTTCTAGTCGGGCAATGTGATTGTAACACAATGCTACATATAGTTTAGCGATCGATTGGGATCGGTATTGGGAGGTCGCAGGTTCGAGCCCCGGCCGTTACACTACCGACGTGAGCCCATTGCTAACATACCCAATTTAGTTTAACTGGATGGGTTAGCATAAAAATTAGTAATTTTAGTTACTTCTTGAACAAAATAGAATTATTAAATTAGAATTAGAATTTTCGTAACTTTTTTTATTATGTAATCCGATAGCTTTGGTAATTGCTATCAGTTATCGGTATCATTGAGGTTTATTCTTCGTCTTTCAGGTACGTTTGTGAGCCGTGATCAACTGGTCAAAATACTCTCCGAAGCACGTAAGAATATTACTTGAAACTTACATGACACAAAGAAATGGTTAGTAGTATTAAGTTCATACACACATACACACATACCGAGTTCCGTACAGTTCAACGCATTACCCTTGGGCGATACAATTGTCTACAGAAAGCATGTTTTAGCGCTGAACAACAAGAAAAATCTGTATACAGTATGTAACAATACTATTGTCCGACCAATAAGGGGCACATAGGTATCCTAAATAATCATATATGATAGATAAAAATAGGTACATATTATTGACCCCAAACCAGGGCAAGACGGGGACACCGTGGTTCCCAAACCCGAGGGGGCCATCTCGAAACCGGAGATGGCCCAGGGTCAGTCGGGGTGCGAGGGATATGCTCTATGGGCAACCTTACACCCCGGCGTCTGTAGACCCGAGACGGACATAACCGCCCCCGCTGGCACGCGGGGGGGTATCCGAAGGGATTTCCGCACGATAAAAAAAAAAAAAAAGGTACATATTATTGAAAATGAACTTACTATTGGTATTTTAAATGCCATGTCGTAGTATCATAATTTCCCAATATCTTCCCAAAATCTAAGAATATGACCACACTATATGGTAGATATGCAATCATATTTAGTGGCGGCCCACACCACCGCGCCCCGCTGGCTGCGCCACCGCACCCTCTTGTTTTTTTTTATTTATAAAGAGGGTTTGTTTACTGAGGCCCTCCTGTGTTGCCATGTAAGTTTCCTCATTCACCTAAATTTTATTGCATTTTTGTGGGGTATTTTTTAACTTATTTTCCAAGAAGCATTATATAAACAGAACCTATATACACCTTCACGGATCGGACACTAGTTTTGTTACATATTGCATATCGCTCAATTTGTAGGTACAGGTATGGTGCGGAAATCCCTTCGGAATTCCCTTCGGACATAACCACCCCCGCTGCGCCGCGGTGCCGCCCCAGCGGTGGTTATGTCGGGCTTGAACCGACTAAAACCCCACGCCGTCTCGGGTCTTCAGATGCCGGCGTGTAAGGTTGCCCATAGAGCATATCCCTCGCATAATAAGGCAATTCCCCCGGCTGCTTTCCGCACAATAAAAACAAAAAATATAAAAAATTTATGGTAAAAATATAAGTACATTTGATTAATAGTTTTACGGACCCGATCCGGGATTAGTATCATGAACACGTGTATTGGTAAAGAATTTAAAATCGGCTGCAAAGCATATTATAATAATAAGTATTGCAGCGAGCACATTTAGACCGGAAGATGATAACATAAAATTCCAGGTCATTTGTACTTGAATGGCGACTCTTCAGGAGTCTAATAACTTAATGACGAAATGGAAAAATATGGTCATAGCGCTGGTACGGCTGGCATGGCACCGATTTGGAACCATCGGAAAATTATGGCACGATGATTTTCGTGAGTATATAGCTACTCAACAATAATTAGCTGTGCAAAATTGAGATAGTTACAAATGGCGTGCGGTTGTAGTCGGTTTT
Organism: Cybosia mesomella; assembly: GCA_946251805.1. Lineage (NCBI taxonomy): Eukaryota > Metazoa > Arthropoda > Insecta > Lepidoptera > Erebidae > Cybosia > Cybosia mesomella. The sequence goes on from OX276388.1 coordinate 5,263,584, forward strand.
AACCCGACATAGCCGCCCCCGCTGGACGGTGGGGAAGGGGGGGGGGTATCCAAGGGCATTTCCGACCGTAAAAAAAAATACAAATTGTTGAATGGTTTGTTTAAAATTAACATGTTCTCGTCGGTGTGGGGGGCTGTAAGCCACACCAAAGAAGTATGGCATTACGATATCGCCTAATTCATTTTTTAGGTCGTGGCTCTAGGCAGTCGCCCTCTGAAAAGCCGATATACCAATCAAAAACAATAACTTGACTTCGGGCTCCGAAGTGCAATTTCGGAAAATCGCTGTGGGGGTGATGATTCAAAGGATTTGTAACTTTAACCTATTTATATCTGAAGATTTCGACCCTATGATTATGGCTATATTTCGATGATAGCCGCGGTAGCCTAGTGGTATGGGTAATGGACTGCTGAGACGAGGTCTCGGGTTCGATCCCAGGTTTTACCATGGCACACACCAATGACTTTTCGATGCTTTTCGAAGTTATGTGTGTATTTATCGCAGGCTTATAAGTGCCCGGTTAATGGCAATAGGCTCGCCACCTATTACATTGGGACCTAAACATAAACTGGCGAAATGTGGGTGCTAGCACCTCTGCCTACCCTTTCGAGGATATAGGCGTGAGTTTATGTTATGTTATGTTATGATTTCGACCCTTTAATGCGTAAATAATAGGTCTTTACCTATGAAATTGCCGAAATTTTCTTACAAATTCATGAGTTCGTTATTTCTGTAATTGAATAGCTATTTCCATTATTTATATTTTGTTTGAAAGTTGATTTCAAGATTTTACAACTCTGTATTAAATTTTGTTTTTATTGGCCGCTTGACAAATTAATTCGATCTTCGAAAACAGTACTTCCTAAATGCTATCCATTTTGATGATAAATTTCGTATTACTTAACAGATTTCACTTTTCAAAAATGTAATAAAAGTTGTTGTTTGTTAGCTTATTGTTGTCTCATTCATACACAAAAGAAGTAATAAATCTTGGATTTGTCATTCCTAAAAAAATGCAAAAATGTTAGTACTGAAAATTGGGCTTCCTCCAATTTCTTCAAAAATCGGCAATTTCATAATGTTATTTACGACCTAATATTAACTATAATAAAATAAATAATTCAAAGAAAACTTAAACCTGAAATGCATCGTGGAATTCCTCCGCATCACATGCCTCCTGTGGTAACGTGCCCAGAAACTATATTAACTATCTAATCAGTTTGAGGTAGTATCAGGTAGGCTTGGGTAACTTCAAAAAGTCTCATTTGGTTCAGCAAACAATATATTTGTGTTCTTCAAACCGTTTCGGTTGATACGATTTAGCTGAAGATTTGTAACAGTGTTTGCGATACAAATACTATTATCGTTAAGAATTGCGTTACACTATCTGGTCAGTTATTCATATAATGTATAACAACTCGGTTATCTGTTCAGCCCCAGGCGTAATTATGTTATAGTCGTTATGTCATAATATAGTAAAGGTTTAGATAACATAGAATAAAAAGAACAAAATTTAAAGAATTAGCCGCTGTATTTAATTCTATAAGCTCATAATATGAAACTTGAACTACTAGGTCTGCAAGGCGAATCGCTGCTTGCAATGTTGAGTTGAGTGAGACATCGTGATTTGAAAATCAGATTTTGAAAATTTTGAACAGTGATCATTCCTCCGTGGCAAGTCCAATTTTGAAAATTCTTTTTGAAAGTCGCAACTCTGGACATGCTTTCTGAGCGTGTAAAGTTTGGTCACAGTGTCTCGAGCGGTTATTATGTAATTCCATCTGGATTTTTTTTAACGGTGATCATTCCTCTGTGGTAGCATTAATTTTTTCAAAATATATCCATAAACCTTCCTCTGATTGACCTCTTTATTGATACCAAATTTGGTTCTGATTGGATTAGTAGTTTAGGAGGAGACCTGTGACCAAGAAAATCCTGAAGTCTGGTATGAGGAGCTTTCGCTCGACTTCGTCTCACTCAGCTCAATTACTCTATGCGTACAACACACAGCCGTGTCCATTACACAGCACAGCCGCTGGACCGTATACAACCTGTAGGCCCTTATGCAAAATATCTACCTCTTTTTAATATAAAATCATTGTCAAATACAGAACGTGTACCCACAATTCGCCAGTTTATGTTTAGGTCCCAATGTAATAGGTGGAGAGCTTATTGCCATTAACCGGGCACTTATAAACCTGCGATAAATACACACATAACTTCGAAAAGCATCGAAAAGTCATTGGTGTGTGCCATGGTAATACCTGGGATCGAACCCGAGACCTCGTCTCAGCAGTCCTTTACCCATACCACTAGGCTACCGCGGTATATATAATATTTATCTTAATCTTAATAATTAAATTTTCTCACCAATATATTGATAACCAAGAAGGGTGAAGCCCGTGGGGGTTTCCGCACGTAAAAAAGCAATATTTTTATTATTTAACTAGCTGATGCCCGCGACTCCGCCCGCGCTTAAGTCGTTTATCGTTTTTAGTCATATCTCCGATTCTACTTCTCTCTATTGTCTAAATCTATTCTACTAAACGAATTTAATAGTTTGAAATTTTTTAAGTCTCACCAAGACCTTTCTAATAGAATAAAAACCACATCAAAATCCGTTCAGTTGTTTTTGACAAGACAAGACTACCAAAAAAGTATTTTAAATTAAGGGACTATTTTAACATAACAAATATAACATAACTTCACGCCTGTATCCCCGAAGGGGTAGGCAACCAACGGTTCGCCAGTTAACCGCCCGGGTGAGACTCGCGCCTGAAGGGTTCCGTACATCTATAAAAACTTGCAAGTACCAAAATTTATCGAAAGTTTCAACTTATTTTTTTTCCTTCATTTGTGCGGTAAGACCTTGCCTTTTGCCAAATTTCGTGAATCTAGGTCAAAAGGAACTAACATATAATTTTTTCGACTCTAAACCTATAGGTTATTTCTGTTTGACTTAGAATTGTCAATTTTGGTTAAAAGCAAGACTTTTAGCACAAGTAAAGGGAAATTTCCAAAAAATTAAAAACGTCGAATATTAAGATTATATTTGGTACTTACAAGTTCTAACGAAAATATAAATTTGCCTATATATTTTAATCGTATTAACTCAGGACCTTGATTATACACTTAATAGGAACTATAGAACCCAGTATCTGGAATAAACTCGCTAGATCCACCTGTTTCTGAGAAAATCGGTGGTGACACACGGACGACAGACTGACAGACGGACAAGAGAGTGATCTTATAATGATGGTGACTTTTATTTATGGACTTCACTCAAGTTTTCCATTAGGTTACGAACCACTCGTTAAGATAAATATAATATATCGCTGTATTAGGCCGATGAGCAAAAATTTTTTTAATTTTTATATTTAGGACGTCAATTTGACTTCACCTCGCCTGATGGTAAGCTGAAGGTAAAGTCTCAGGAAAGAGGGTCACCATTACATACACGTACCATGTTAACAATGGTGGCACTCAGCTTGACGGCCTCATCAGAAGAGGATTGTCGTCGCAGCACCGCGTGACACCCGCCGGTCCCACTAGTGCTGCGACCACAATCCCCCTGCCCGGCTATGCACTTGCTGACCCCTGAACGCAATCAAACCGAAATTGGATTACTATGGAGGGTTTTTCGCAGTCGTGCACGGTGGTACCTACAACTTTGTGTCATCAAATTTCTACCACCAGTAAAGTACCAGTAAATATCAAACACTTAAAAAAAATATCGTCATTGATAGTAGCAATCAAAGTAAATATAAAGATAAACGTCATATTTCTAAACAAAAACATAATTTGATACCACTGGGACAGTTTGTAGATGAATATAGAGAAGGCATTATTGAGTAATAATATTTATGAATAACAACAGAAGATTGCGTATTTGATATGAAGACTCTTACTCAGATATTATGCAAACTAAAGCTGGGGTACCCCAAGGGAGCGTGTTAGGTCCGGTCTCATTGATACTTACATTACTCCCAACTCTCGAAAATAATTTGATCCCAAACTTCACCGATGTCACAATTATTATGATCATACTAAATAATGAAAAAGTAGTTAAGACAGTCTAAGTCTATTGGGCAGATAGGTGATCGGCCAAGTGCGAGTTGGACTCGCCCATGAAGGGTTCCGTAGCAGTAAGTAACATAATAATGCTTTATTTTAAATTTTATATTTGAGTTGATTGATTAAAAGGTAAATTGCGTTTTACGATTTATGACGTATCAAAAAAAAACTACTTACTAGATCTTGTTCAAACCAATTTTCGGTGGAATTTTACATGTTAATGTACATCATTTATATTTCTTTAGTTTTATCATTCTCTTATTTTTGAAGTTACAGGGGGGGGGGGGGGACACATTTTAAAACTTTGGAAGTGTCTCTCGCGCAAACTATTCAGTTTAGAAAAAAATAATACTAGAAACCCCAATATCAATTCAGAAGACCTATCCATAGACCTCACACGTATGGGTTAGATGAAAAAAAAAATTTGAGTTACAGTTCTAAGTATGGGGAGCCCCCAAAATTTATTTATTTTATTTTTTCATTTTTGTGTGAAAATCTGAATGCGGTTCACAGAATGCATCTACTTACCAAGTTTCAACAGCATAGTTCTTATAGCTTCGGATAAAAGTGGCTGTGACATACGGACAGACAGACAGACATGACGAATCTATAAGGGTTCCGTTTTTTGCCATTTGGCAATTGAACCCTAAAAACATGTAAATGTTGTCATTATCCCTATTGCGATTTCACAGTAGTGTCCAAGTTTGCACTTTTGAGACCGAGGCCCCCTTATTGCACGACATAACCACCCCCGCTGGCCGGCGGGGGGGGGGGAGGGGGGTATCCGAAGGGATTTCAGCACGTAAAAAAAAAAGTCCCCCTCATTGTTTGTGATGATTATCAAGGCTTTTCTGGAAGCGACTGCCATCTGGCCTCCTGACCCTTAGAGGAAATCCTACACCAGAGCCTCGTCCGTTGTTTAGTAGATGAGGATCATTTGGGCCCCTCAGATCTTAGTGAGGGCCTCATACATCCCAGAACAGTACAGTAAAAGTTATATCAGAACTTACTTATTTCTACATCGGCCAACTGCCGTCGGGGCCTGAGGACGGCAGTTGGCCGACTCGCCGTCCTTACAGAAGCAGGCCGTGGCGGAGGCGTGTCGTGTGTACCCGACCCCACCAGGCGAGGCCGCTGTGGCGGCCAAAGTCCGCCGGCAACCCTGGGGTTATCCTTTCGGGGCTTACCCGGGGTGCCCGGCAACGGACACTTGGGGAGGACACCCTGCGGCTTTAGTCGAGACACGATATAACCCATGGGTTACGAATGGGCATACGAAGGGATTTCCGCACGTAAAAAAAAAAAAGGAATCTCAAATGGCGCAAATACTCAAATTTAATTGGAGATTTTGAATTTGTGCCGTTTGGAGTCAAAACATTAGAGGCATGGGGTCCGAGTGCTCGCAATCTCTTCAGGGAGATTGCAACACGTTTGATCGACGCTTCTAGTGACCAGAAGGCTGGCTTCTTTTTAGCACAGAGAATAAGTATTGCCATACAACGTGGCAATGCTGCCAGTCTTCTGGGCACGTTACCACAGGAGGCATGCGATGCGGAGGAATTCCACGATGTATTTTAGGTTTAAGTTCCTTTTAATTATTTATTTTATTTTAGTTTTATCTTGTTTAGTTTATTTGTATTTCATTTATTAAGTAAACATAACTTGTGTACCTATTCAACAAATAAAGGGTAAAATGTATGAGATTGGTATGGGATTGATATGGGATGTAACTCTATATATCTATATTCAAATATTCTCGCACAAAGAAACTCAATTTCTAATGACCTAATAATAACTTAGCCTAAAACAGAATACGTTAGATACCTTTAAATTTGTGATATTCCCTAGAATTTCAACGTGAATGTCGTAGATAGGAGTAGTAGTTAATGAAACAAGCGGAAGTTCATGAATATTGAATTGTTACGGGAACGTCGAGGCAACTACTGTAATATTCAAAAGACAGAAACAGACAAAGTTTGAATTGATGTACTGATAGGTTAACAAATGACCGAGATATTCTTGCACATCATTCACATGTACTAAACAAACTAGAATGTCGCCATATGGTACTTAATTCCGGGTACTTTGAGCGGGGCGTGAAAAAGCATCAATTAATTTATTTATTTCGATTAACATTTGGATCATACACTATCATTATATGAATTAAAAAAAGACATAAACATAAAAATAAAAATGATTAGAATAATAATACAACACAACACACAATCTCAATTAATTACATATGTCAGAAAAATAAAAATTAATATAGCATCAGTTGAGCCCGTTGAGGTAGTCCCCACAATTTTAAGATCATCGCCTCAGTTTCTTACCATCCAGCGGGAAGCAGATAAAAATGAATATAGCTACTAAATACTAGCTGATGCCCACGGCTCCGCCCAAGTGCTAATCGGTAATATGATTTTATTTTGATCATATCTCAGGTTCTACTCAACCAATTGCAATCAAACAACAACCTTGGTAATATGATTTTATTTTTGATCTTATCTCAAGTTCTACTCAACCAATTGCAATCAAACAACAACCTTGGTAATATGATTTTATTTTTGATCATATCTCAGGTTCTACTCAACCAATTGCAATCAAACAACAACCTTGGTAATATGATTTTATTTTTGACCATATCTCAGGTTCTACTCAACCAATTGCAATCAAACAACAACCTTGGTAATATGATTTTATTTTTGACCATATCTCAGGTTCTACTCAACCATTTGCAATCAAACAACAACCTTCGTAATATGATTTTATTTTTGATCATATCTCAGGTTCTACTCAACCAATTGCAATCAAACAACAAACCTTGGTAATATGATTTTATTTTTGACCATATCTCAGGTTCTACTCAACCAATTGCAATCAAACAACAACCTTGGTAATATGATTTTATTTTTGATCATATCTCAGGTTCTACTCAACCAATTGCAATCAAACAAAAACCTTGGTCATATGATTTTATTTTTGACCATATCTCAGGTTCTACTCAACCAATTGCATTCAAACAACAACCTTGGTAATATGATTTTATTTTTGATCATATCTCAGGTTCTACTCAACCAATTGCAATCAAACAACAACCTTGGTAATTTGATTTTATTTTTGATCATATCTCAGGTTCTACTCAACCAATTGCAATCAAACAACAACCTTGGTAATATGATTTTATTTTTGACCATATCTCAGGTTCTACTCAACCAATTGCAATGAAACAACAACCTTGGTAATATGTATTTATTTTTGATCATATCTCAGGTTCTACTCAACCAATTGCAATCAAATTAAATTAAACATAAAATTAAAAAACCTCACCATCGCGAACAGACAAGAATTCAAAAAAATGTATTTATGCGTACAAAATCCTTAATTTAACATAACCCAAGTTTTTTCTTTAAATATCTCCAATGTACAGATACAACTAATAAACCAATTTTATAATAGTAAAAAGATTCAAGCTTGGTATGGCCAGCTGAATATGTAAAGAAAATAGCAAGAATTATTGGTTATTTTAATACAAAGGAACACTTGAGTTTGATATTGATACTAAGTGTCTTAAATGTCAGCGGTTAGTATGACAGACAGTTCTACGAACTAGAAGGCTGAATTTATTCGAAAAATACTGTATATATTTTCTCAATACAACCACAGAATATATATACTTACGTTATCACATTATCATTATAAACGCGCAAATTTGTATGGATGTAGTTAACATTTTGTCGAAATACTAGGTACTCTATACCTTTTTCAGGGACCGAAACCGGATTCCGGTTCTCGAAACGGGAGATGGCCCAGGGTCAGTCAGGGTGCGAGGGATATGCTCTATGGGCAACCTTACACCTCGGTGTCTTTAGATCCGAGACGGCGTGTGGTTTGAGTCGGTTCAAGCCCGATATAACCGGCTCCGCTGGCCGGTGGGGGGTATCCGAAGGGATTTCCGCACGGTAAAAAAACTTCAGTCTATAGGACGTTTTTGGCAGTACTGTATAGTCTGACAAATTCGACGCGCCTTGCTAAACGTTTGTCGGAATACCGCAGGTCCATTTCTTAAAGAAAAATTACCCTTCATTATACAAGATATCAATTTATGGTGACATAATCTTCTTGCATCATCTTCAAATGCCGCATCTTGTGTATCCCTGATTCTGAAACTAAGTGAACCTTTACTATCAGAGTTACTGATTCTCGTTTCTTCTAATTAGCCACTTCTATTCTCATTAAATCGGGCAATAAAATTTAAAATAGTAATAATAAACTAGGAATTCAGTGCAGGGTGCGACTGAAATAAATTGAGCTGAGCGAGCAGGACTCTTACTTGAAAATAAGGCATCTTACTACGGTCGCGCGCTTAGCTAAGGCCGCGCGCTCGTGAAACTGTTTTTCGGTGATTATTCCTCAATGGTACATCGGACATGAAACATCTCGCTTCAAAACACTCCTCAAAGTCCACACTATCACCGTGTTAAGTTTGATCCAGATCACGAGAGTGGTTACGGAGGAGTTCAGCCACCAACAAACGGCTATGCCGCGTATAAGAGCGTTGATATCAAGAAAACGGTATAAATTAATTCTTATCCGACACAAAATACATTTAGTCTTAAAATGTGAATTACACCTACAACCTGTCCATTATGCAAATAAATGGTCACACATGGAGATCAACTTACTATCCTGTACCAACCGTGCAGGTGATTTAGTACTGTAAATAATAGATGGGTAAAGTTTCGAAAACCGATTTCATGCCAGCTAATGCCACTACTATTTAACTGAAATTAGTCTATTCCTGCGGTGAAGGAGGTTTATCCTGTTTCTGTAACCCACTAAAAACTACCCCCGGTATAAAAAGTAGTGTATGGCCTATATTCCTGATCCTTCTTAACACAGTGAGATCCCCTAAGAGTGTTAAGGGTAAGAAAAAAAAAAGGTTTTATGCACCATTAATAAAATGTTTTTTTTTTTATATTTAGGACACGTCAATTTGATTTCACCTCGCCTGAAGGTAAAGTCTCAGGAAAGAGGGTAACCATTATATACACGTACCATGTTAGCAATGGTGGCACTCAGCTTGACGGCCTCATCATAAGAGGATTGTCGTCGCAGCACCGCGTGACACCCACCGGTCCCACTAGTGCTGCGACCACAATCCCCCTACCCGGCTACGCACTTGCTGACCCCTGAGCGCAATCAAACCGAAGTTTGATTACTATGGAGGGTTTTTCGCAATCGTGCACGGTGGTACCCACCCGGCCGAATTTTGTGACAAATTTGTGTCATCAAATTTCTACCACCAGTTCTGAACGAACCGTTGCCATCACCCATTTTTTAGCACTGTGTATTGCGAAATTAAATTCACTTCATTACGCTCGTAAGAAAATCGCTATTTACGCTTTAATGCACCAAAAGCCGCATCAATATAAGATCACGCTGAAGAAGTGAAATCTATTATAAAATAATATTTTAAAACTAATTTAAGTAATTAATTAAAAGCTACGTCAGTCAGCCACTATATAAATTGAAAGTAATTACCCCGTTCCCAGCTGGATTTATCAAAATTCACCAATTGTAAATATATTGGACGTGCATCCAATATCCACTCAATTGCCTCGAATTCTCTGATTTAATTGAATAGCTACTATCCGTTCGAATGATAATGTGATTGAATTGATTCTATTATAATACCGCGGTAGCCTAGTGGTATGGGTAATCGACTGCTGAGACGAGGTCTCGGGTTCGATCCCAGGTTTTACCATGGCACACACCAATGACTTTTCGATGCTTTTCGAAGTTATGTGTGTATTTATCGCAGGCTTATAAGTGCCCGGTTAATGGCAATAGGCTCGCCACCTATTACATTGGGACCTAAACATAAACTGGCGAAATGTGGGTGCTAGCACTTCTGCCTACCTCTTCGGGGATATAGGCGTGAGTTTATGTTATGTTATGTTATGTTATGTTTATAAAACCTAAATATTATCTTTGGACTTGGCACTATCCTTGTTTAATTACACCATTGCTTAGTATGAGATATAAATTGGGGGCCATACAACTACTTAAATGTGAAAAAAAATTAAATCGAAAATGAAAAAAAAAAAAAAAAAAAAAAAAAAAAACCTAACAAGAACTGGCAATATGGAATGCATGTCAAATTTAATTTACATTCGATGCTATCGATTGTTTTGTTAGAAGCTTTATAGCTACCCGGACTGCCAAAGAAGAGTTATGTTTTCTGCTGAATGGATTGCGATAATTAAAGTAACGATACCTTAATTATCGCGATCCATCCAGCAGAACTATATTGTTTAAAATAACACCTATCTCATTACGAAATGAAGAAGAATCTTAGAAGTGGTAGAGTCAAGCAACAGTCATTTTGGCCGTTGCATGAATGGGCCGAATCGATCGGGGAAGCGGGTGGTGCTTCCCCGGTCGAGTCGGTCCAGATATCTCATTCTCACAGAATATCGACGCCAAGTAACAGTATTTGAACTGTTGCGTCCCGTTTGGTGAGTGAGAGTGCCGGAGCCCAAACTCCTTTCCCATCCCCTCCCAAACTCCTTTCCCATCCCCTCCCAAACTCCTTTCCCATCCCCTTTCCTTTACAGGGTCGGAAGCGCGAGTGTGACGCCACTGGTGTTGCACACGTCCATAGGCCGCGGTAACCGCTTCCCATCAGGTGGGCCGTGTGCTTGTCTGCCACCTTAGTGGTATAAAAAATAGGTGTATATAATATAGTGGATTTTTGGCAAGTCATTATTCATTTACCAAAACTAGTGAGTAGGGTATTGAAGTCAATGAACTTAGAAGGCCCTTGAGCCCTTGCAGCTGCATAGAAACATTGCCTTGGTAGTATTTTACCGCCTCTGCCATGGCTAGTGTTCTGATGAGCTCGTCCAATTAGTCCCACCCTCTCCTTTCCTATATAGGACAACACGTGCAAGACTGAGGTATCACCCTCACACGGTGCAAACAATTCCATCAAGAACCAAGTGGTTCAGCACCTCTTTTCTTTGCCGCACCATTAAGATTTGGAACTCTTTACTAGCACACGTGTTTCCTTCTTCCTACAGTCCCGTGTCCTTTTAGCGGGGCGTGAAAAAGCATCTGATGAGGCCGTCAAGCTGAGAGCCACCATTGTAACATTATCCGTGTCTGTAATGGTGACCCTCATTCCTGAGACTTTACCTTTCGCTTACTAACAGGCGAGGTAAAGTCATATTGACCTGACCATTATAAAAAAAAAGCGGCCAAGTGCGAGTCTCGCCCATGAAGGGTTCCGTAGCAGCAAGTAACATAATGTTGTTTTAATTTTTATATTTGAGTTGATTGAATGAAAAGTAAATTGCGTTTTACGTATGACGTATTAAAAAAAAAACTACTGACTACATCTCATTCAAACCAATTTTCGGTGGAAGTTTACATGGTAATGTACATCATATATTTTTTTTAGTTTTATCATTCTCTTATTTCACAAGTTACAGGGGGGGGGGGACACACACTTTTTACCACTTTGGAAGTTTCTCTCGCGCAAACTATTCAGTTAAGAGAAAAATGGTATTAGAAACCTCAATATCATTTTTGAAGACCTATCCATAGATACCACACACGTATGGGTTTGATGAAAAAAAAAATTAAGTTTCAGTTCTAAGTATGGGGAGCCCCAAAATGTATTTTCTCTTTTTTATTCTTGTGTGAAAATCTCAATGCGGTTCACAGAACACATCTACTTACCAAGTTTCAACAGCATAGTTCTTATAGTTTCGGAAAAAGTGACTGTGATATACGGACGGACAGACAGACAGACATGACGAATCTATAAGGGTTCCGTTTTTTGCCATTTAGCAACGGAACCCTAAAAAGGAGATTACAAAAATATGTATATAACGTCATAACTAAAAAAAATTCAAAATCCGGTTACAAAGATGTCACCTTATAACTTTCATAATATCATAATAAATGCTGTGTATCTATGATTTCCATTTCAAAAGCTTTTATGAAGAAGCGTGAATGAAAAAATAATATGAAATCAAACTGTTCAGATATGTTTTCTAAATACTAACTACTCTTATCCTTTGTTCTCGTTTGCACTCACTCATTAGTGCATCTCCTGTTGCACTCTTGTGTACGCTAATCATAAAAGGTCAGAGTGTGTTATAATGTGACAGAATTCTATAGGTTTTATTAATTTATTATGGCTGGATTCACATCAGTGTGTTGCATTACGTCATAGCGCCTTCTGTTGCAGCATAAATAAACACTTCAAAGGGATATTCTAGGGATATGTTAGTCTTTTAAAAATAACTAATAATTACACAATGTCTTCTAAGATATACTTATATCACAATAAGCGGTATTTCATAATCTATCAGGTACGTAACATAAAAAGAGAGTATTTTTAATATTTCATCAAAATTTTTGGTCTCTGATTTGAAAAAGTTAAGAAGCGTCTTAGGTAGGAAACTTAAATTACTATTTAATCTAAATTAGTAATCTGCAAAACAAATACTCGATGTTCGCGATGAACATCGAGTATTTTTAGTATTTCTTTACGTTTTCGTAATTAGATATTATAATGATTCAGTGCTATAATATGTACTTAATATACCAACCAAGTAGGTGATTATGTTTTTGAGCAGTTTGGGGTTGGAGACGCTGGGGTTATGGGGTCCAAGTGCCCGTTTTATCTACAAAAATTTGGCAAAGCGGCTGATCGACGCTACACGTGACCAGAAGGTTGGACTTTATCTTGCACAAAGAATTAGCATTGCCATTCAACGTGGCAATGCTGCCAGTCTTCTGGCCACATTGCCAGTCGGTAATGATGCGAAATAATTCTATGACGCATGTATGTAAATATGTAACTATTTATCTGTCTTTTAGGTTTAGTTTTCTTTACAGTTATTTATAAGTAGTTGTACATAATCATTTTAAGTTATTGTTGAGATAGAAAAAAACAACAAGTTGGAAATTCTAAACTTTATTCATATGTCATGTGTTTTGCAATTCTCTCGGTAAATTTGCATAATGAAGGAATTAGAGATAATTCTCGTTCCATAATTTTTATGACTTTCATTGTTTGTTAAACTAAAATAAAGTTAATTATGCAGCCTGAAAAAAACTTTATATATAAGGTAGGACAGAAGAAAGGCAGCTGGAATAGACTGGATGCGGAAATCGGAGGACAGGATGCTATAACGTACATTGAGAAGGGCCTAAGTCCAGCATTGGACTGCAATTAGCTAATTGATAAATCGATTGAATACGTCAATCAATTTCACATACTAATGATCTTAAATTGCAACACAACACGATATAATATATCAGTAGACACACAGCGTCACAACAGATAGCGATCCAACATATCCCGACATAACAATAAGCCCAGCTTTAGACGCCCGCTTCATTTAACTAAACGATGAGAAATTTATACTTCGATTGCAGTGAACTGTAATTTATTAAAATGAAGTTATTTTGTTTTCAAAGTCAGATTGAAGAAATGGCTTATCGAGCAGGCATTTTACTCGTTTGACGAACTGCTAACAGTGAAATATATTTAGATAGTAAGGTAATGACTTCCGGAACGGCACCTATTTGAATTATTAAATTAATTGTTGATGTGTATTTTTAATTTTATTTATATAATTTAGCTGACATTTTGAATTCAATTTAGACAAATAAAACGGACTTATTATTGTATTATACATTTAATGCTGGTATGCGTAACAGATAAGTAAGTATTGTAATTTTTGATGTGTAATATTCTCACGAATAAATGAGTTATGAGTTACGTAGATGAAAAAACATGTCGATTTAATATTAATGCTGGCAATGGTTCTATTACAGAGCTCCTGTAGTTTAGTCATGTCAGTTGAAGATAAAATGGCTTTCATTTAAATAGAAAAATAGCTGCCATTTTATATCTTTACGTCTTCGTATTTCATTTTATACACGGTATTTTATTTGTTTCAATGTGTTTGTTTGTTATTCTTTCGGTTTAGAGACCGATTTTAGTGAAATTTTGAATACAGGTTAAGGACATAGACCACTGATTCGATATTCCCTCCAGCATCCGTTGCAGGGACGAAGCAACCGCTGCTGGTTACGTTTCCAGGGAGCAGAATCACCTCACAATACGTGCCGTGTTTAGAAATTGTGCCTTCTGTATCAAGCCCTTGACCAAGCAAACTAGAGAGAGCCTTCGAATAAGTTGGTTGGGGTTTTTGGTATTGACACCGTGAACCGAGACAACTGTACATTAACACCTGATTCCACATCTCACATGTTGACAATCTACTCCCACCCGAGTTCCACCAAGATCTTCGGCGCCGAAGCCAACCTCATTCGCGAGGCAGTTCACCTGCTGATTAATGGTTGAGGCTCTGGCGTGAACTTTCCCGAGGCTGTGGGTCTGATAGCAGTTCCTACCGAAAGTGTAGGAGAAGAAGGACCCTGGGCTCCGAAGTGCAAACTTTGGATCCAACCAGGATTAACGCTGATACGATGATGACAAGTCGACAATATCGTATGCTAAGTTTATTTGTTTCCCTGTTTCTGAAAACATTATTGTATACACTTCATTCAATGTTCACGCCAGAATAAACAATTCTGTTTACGTCTGTACCACGGAGTGCTAACGACTAACACCTAGTAATTAAGCCTGAAGATCATTAAAACCCTCAAAGTAACGGGTATATATGGTGATATATACCGCGTGAGGATGCCGGAGAACCAGATGAAACGATTCGCAGCGTTGTTCGGACGTCCTTTGAATTACCGTAGAAAATGATTTAAAACGGGAAATGTTGATTGAGTGCAGCGCAGATTGCATTTCACCGTCAAAGGCACCTGAAAATACTTTAGATGATTGCTTAAACCGTTGTAAGAGGAATATCAAATAATCACTGAACTGTTCAAATAAATACTCGTAATTTTTTTTAGTGCGTATGAATTTCCAGTTATTATTTTCTAACTGATATTGTAAGCGTGTTGAAGAAATAGTTAAGTTAGTACCTGATTCCAGAAGCCTAAAACTTTCCTGATTGTAAGGAAAGGGCACGTTTTTTAACCGACTTCAAAGTGGAAGAGCTTCTATGTACGTCTGTATATTTTATTTTTGTATTTTCGTCGTTTATAAACCGAGGTGTCAGCCTGGGATGCAAACGGGGACCAACTAAAGATGTTAAATTACATTCACTAAAAAGGGAACAATAAACAATTTTAATGAAAAAAATTAAACCGACTTCAATAATAACAAAGGCATTGAAAAGTGTAAAATAACTTAGTTACAGATTTAAATATATGTTACAGATAAAAATACACGTAAAACTTTTCTCTTGAAGTCCGTCTGTCACAAGGCTGTATCTCGTGAACCGTGATAGTTAGACAGATTAAATTTTCACAGATGATGTATTTCTGTTGCCGCTACAACAACAAATACATATTTAATTGGGGCTACTCGATATTAATAACGGCATCAGGCCGCTTGAAATATTAAAATGAATAATAACATTAAAATAAAATAAATTAATTCGTGCGCGAGTCCGACTCCCACTTCTCCAGTTTTTTGTATATGTTCAGCATTTATTATTTAACTTTGGCACAGATGTTGATGATTCTCCTTTCTCGGAAAGGTGCTCCGAAAAATTTGATTGAGATCTGTGAGACAATCATTAAGCTGCTACATTCGGAGAACCACCTACACAACGTGTGGGTGAATAATTCATTATTAAGTAACAAAATATAGATCTTGGTTTGTTGGAGTCGGTTTGTTTATTTGCCAAAAATATTATCAAGCGCGAGAATAAAAGTGCTGATAAAAATATTGATCATCATTACCATCATCTTCCGATATTGATCATCATTACCATCATCTTCGGATATTGATCATCAACTCAGTTGGGGTTGCCTTTTTCAATTTAACTACGGAGCGGTTGAACTTCGATATTTTCCTTGAAGCGACTGCCATTCGACCTCCACAACCCACTGGGACAGTTGTCGAATTTTTTTAGGGCACCGACTACCGTAGATCTTCATATTTCAACCGGGACCGACTGCTTAATGTGCTCTCCGAGGCACGAAGGAGCCTCAATTTGTTGAGAATGTTCACCAATCCTGAGACTGACCTGACTAGTATTTCTTAAATTTGCAATGTGTTAGCATACTCAGTTATCAGTTAGCACGACCCCCCAGTACTTACAAAGCGGTATCTAGACCTAAACTAAATATAGTTTATTCTATAGAAACAACCCACACAAATAATGGCACTGAATGGAAATCGAATCCGCGACTATCATATCAGTGGTAGTATTAATACCAAAATATTCACGAGTACGTTCTGAAATCACTGAAATGTAATCTCTAAAAATTAATCTATATTTACACTACCAGCATTTTTTGCTCACTTAATATAGTCCGCAGAATTTTTCCACTCAATTTTATTTTACTCTAAATATAAATTTCAAAGAAAATATGAATAAGCTTTACAAACTAATACAAGCGTTGTCGAGTGTTCTCTTTATTAATTGTGGGATTAATGAATTTTTGGAACTCCGTCTAGACTTCAGTATTGTAGAGCCGAGAGGCGATGCGGGAACAATAGAATCTTCGCAGGATCCTCAACTAACATCCTAATATTATACAAGCTAAAGTTTGTGAGTATGGATGTATGGATGTATGGATGTATGAATATATGGATGTATGTATGGATGTATGGATGTTTGTAACTCTTTCACGTAAAAACGGCTGTACAGATCTGGCAGAAATTTGGTATGGGGATAGATTATAGTCTGGAGTAACACATAGGCAACTTTTTTCTCTGGAATAGGTTCTCATGGTAAGCGGGCACGAGAAAAGAATTCCACGCGGGCGAAGCCACGGGCAAAAGTCAGTATTTCATAATGAAACGCTGTTCTTGGTACAAGTTAACTGAAATGACTACAGACTTCGTTTGAGAGCTCCGCTTATTAGAATCGTATAAGTTGTTGTTATGACATTTATTTGCCGACTTCGTCGAGATAATACTGATAGGTACAACCTTTTGTTTGCCCGGCGACGACGACGTTTCGATCGGATAGCACCGACCGCGTTCTCGAGTTGACTAATAAGGGCATAGACGTTCATTGTTTCATAATAATCTTTATTGAAAATTAAACTGGTGTACAAGTTATTTAGAATTCCCTAACTCCTGCGCTAGTTAAAACTGTGTTGCAGGAGACAGAGTCTTCCTCAAACAGTAGGAATGATTTCTTAATTACAAGTTACATGTCAGTGAAGATACAGTAAAAATAAAAAGAAGGTAACTAAAAGCTTAGGAGTGTGTGTCTGTAAACGTGTGTGTGTATGGGAGAGGGTATGTATACATATACATGGTTTGTGTGAATCAGAGAGGAATAAATCTGTGTTTTTTTATTGGTATTTGGTCCGGCATTTTAACTGAACTCTGCCTGATGTTAATGTTAAAAGAAGTTTAAAAAGTGAAAACCACCATTGAAGATGCAGAACTTCAATCATTTGGTGCATATTTGAGGTTTGGAAAAAATGTGCACCTTATCATGTTCTTTTTATATTTTTCACTAGCTGTGTAGCGACTTCGTCCGCGTGGATTAAGATTTTTAGTGTTTTAGTTTTTTTTTGCGTGGAACACTAATTATTTTATCTAAAATAAAAGTAGCCTATGTTACTCCTTGTTATATTACCTATCTGCCAGTGAAAGTCCCGTCAAAATCAGTCCAGCCATTTCAGAGATTAGCCGGAATAAACAGACAGATAGACAGACAGACAGACAAAAATTGTAAAAAATGTTATTTTGGTGTATGTACCGGATATACCGGGTGAGGAAAAAGTATGGAAACCCCGGAAAATTCGGAAAACCGCACGAGGTCAGTCATGAAACAAAGCTCTTACCCTAGGTAACTTTCAACGAGGAATCCAACGGTGACCTCTGATTTGACCTTAAACCTCATTTTCAAGGTTATTTCAAGGTCAACCTCATTTTTTTAAATAGGAACCCCTATTTTTTATACCGAAATCGAAAAGAACGGAAAATTTTGCGTTTGGATACGTGTGAACCCCGGAACGTCAAAAAGATGTCAAATTGGAAAGGAGTACTCACTATAAAAAAGCACCCCAAGTGAGAGGCAAGGGGAACTCACTTTCAAAAAGCACCCCGAAGTGAGAGGCAAGGGGAACTCACTTTCAAAAAGCACCTCGAAGTGAGAGCCAAGGGAAACTCACTATAAAAAAGCACTCCGAAGGGAAAGATTTCTTCTACGTCCACGTCGTTGTTCCTGGGTAGCGCTAAAAGGAGGAAAATCTTAAAATTTCTCGCTCTTTTAGAGTCCGGTATACAAAATAGGGGTTTTCATTTTAAAAAAATAGATTGACCTTGAAATACCCTTGAAATTAAGGTTCAAGGTCAAATCAGAGGTCACAGTTGGATTCCTCGTTGAAATTTACCTACGGAATGACCCTTGTTTCACGACTAATCTTGTGCGATTTTCCGAATTTTCCGGCGTCTCCATACTTTTTCCTCACCCGGTATATTCATATACATGTAGTAAAAAACGGTTATTTCAATATTACAAACAGACACTCCAATTTTATTTATATGTATAGATGTATATATAAAGTACTTAAAAGGTACAGCTGAATTGTATTCAAGGCACAGTAATAACTCTTTTGTCCTTAGAGATATTGATTTTTTTCTTCATAGAATGGTAAGGAGACGTCACAAAAACGGTAACTAGATTTCAACCTATGGTAGTGAGATAAAGTAATCTGGTAAGATAGATCAGATATTGTTCCAATTTAAACTATGCGGGATAAATATGGGAATAAATCCAAGCATTACAGTAACAATCGCTTTCATTGCGCCATCGAAGCCAAAGTAATGTTCTTCAACAGCTTTCTCTACGAGCTGACCTCTCATAAACTGCGAGCTATTGTACTTTGAGCTTAAGTCGTGCTAAATGTGTTCTTTTTTAAAAGTCCTCAAGTTTTTTTCCACTGTTCTAGGTTGGTCGGAGTTTTAATTGGTATGCTTGGCATTCAAGCATGTTTTGAGGCATTTTCTCTTTCAGATTCTGCCAGTAAATCTCTTGCGATGCTATCTGAGTGGTTTGATATCTTTGATTTCTGTCGGTTATAGAATTTTCTGTTAAATTACATAGTTCTGAAGGTCATGATGCACTCACACCCGCTTCTCCACTTCGCATGGCGATGTTAGAATATTTGCATTTTTCCCACTCGTACCGCAGCCCGGCTCGACCGTAAGATTACTTAGCAGCGAACTGGCTAACCAGAATCCTAAATATTGGTATCTTTATTCAATCTACTAAATAAGTGAACTTTGTATAGAGCGCTCTGATGGTTTTATAGTCATTGGTTGGCAATATCATTTTGCAGTTGATATAATTCATATAGGTGTGCAGGGCTAGACAACAACACCTTCGGTGCCCAACTTCACCTGTTAGTCGGTGCAACTGCTGAACAACGGACGAGGCTCATGCGCAGGTTTTCCTCTCGAAGTTACGCAGTCAAACGGTAGTCGCTTTCATAATAAGTGGCCCTTGGGCTCCAAAGTCAACTCTTTCGAAACAACTGGGAATCGCAGAAGACTGATGATTCGATATACTTCACCAGTAAAACGGACCTATTAGTGCTGCGAGAAGAAACATTAGGTATATTTTAATTCCGCTTAACAACTTCCGTCCTCCATAATAGCAGGCCTGGGGGTGGCAAGCAAGGCCACCTGTCACCTCAGCAGAAGCAGGCTGAGACGGTGGGGCGACTAGCGCCCCTCCCCCAAACCGGGGTAACACGGGGACACCGTGGTTCCCAAACCCGAGGGGGCCATCTCGAAACCGGAGATGGCCCAGGGACAGTCGGGGTGTGAGGTATATGCTTTATGGGCAACGTTACACCCCGGCGTTAGACCCGAGACGGAGTGCGGTTTTAATTGGTTCAAGCCCGACATAACCGCCCTCGCGGCCGGCGGTGGGACATCCGAGGGGATTTCCGCACGAAAAAAAAGGTATACTTTAATTCCGTTTCAATAACCTACCACATCAATCAGTGTACAAAATTAATATAATTATCTAATTAATAATATTTCCATATTTTATATTACATTTCCATATTGAAATGATGGTAAAAATTATAATTTTTGAATACAAATTTGCATTGCTCTATCTTATAAAATTAACGTCAGTAATTAACATTTTGTGTGTATTCAACCAAAGCATCGTGAATCGTAATGACATATGCATAGAAGTGAATTAACAATGCCAGAATCTTTCTGCAATAATTACCACAGGTGTAAACGTACCACACGTTTACACCTGTATGCATTTATCGAAAATGTTTAGCACTGACGTGTCCAATTAAGCTCTGGTTACTAGACCTATGTTTGTTTACATAACATACCGCAATGTTTTGTGACCTATTGGGTTACAGAGATCTGTCTACACATAAACTTTTTTACTTAATTTTGCTATGAAACACTTATTGGCACGTTAATGGTAGTTTTACCTTGTAACATATCACGCTTTGCCATTTGGTCAGGTGTGAATATTGTTATTTTTTGAGGTCTTGTCATATTTGACAGCATTAGTTCGTTCGTGTTTTTTGCCTTGCAAATATCAACAGTGATTTTTTATACAAAACTGAAGACTGTCATAAAGTCATCTAGAACTTAAACGTTCTATCTCCTTCAATCCCAAATCCTTCAAGCGGGGCGCAAAATAGTATCTATCAAGGTGCATTTTTGCGAAACATTAGTCTAGTTTTTTCAATGGTACAGAATAAATTATTTTTGACTTTGACTTTGATTTCGAGGCCGTCAGACTGAGGTCCACCATTTTAGAATTGTTGGCATCTTTGCCTTAACTGCCTATCTCAAACTTTTATTTATTAATTGAAAAATGAAATTGTATAAGCGATATGAATGTATAAAAATGTTACATCTGCCACACATCCCATGACAGTTCAATTGCCAATCATGCAATTTCTTTCATCTAGTACCTATTATTATATTATAGGTGTTTACTAGCTCCGGAGGGGGCCATCTCGAAACCGGAGATGGCCCAGGGTCAGTCGGGGTGCGAGGGATATGCTTTATGGGTAACCTTTCGAGGGGATTTCCGCACGAAAAAAAAAGGTATTTACTAGCTAACAGTCCCCGGTTTAGGCCATAGCGTATTTCAAATCCATCTTGCACCCCTTTGTGGGGACAGAATGCTGACAAGCATTTTGTAGGCACTCGATCGTGCGGGGTGTGTGTTGGGTAACCTCCTCGAGTGTCGCTCCGATTCCGATCCCGCTGCAGTCCGGGGGGAACGGAATCGGAGCGGCCGGTACACCCTGGGCGGCGGTCAATGGCTTCCCCTTCACCCCTTCATAGGGTTGGCATTGATCGTTGGCCAATATCCAACGTGGCGGGAACACATCGCTCTCCGTACTCCTCTGCTTTCAGAGGAGACAGGATGAGCGATGCTGTTAGTGGTGAGATGGCCCAGGGTCAGCCGGGGTGCGAGGGATGTGCTCTATGGGTAACCTTACACCCCGGCAAAAAAGGTAGGACACGTACACTAGAGTCGTGAGTTTGAATCAGTAAACAATAGCGTAATGATATACGTATTCTTTTATATATTACATACATTGGAGACACTTAAAAGAAAAACTTGGGTTATTTTAAATAAACGATTCTAAACGCAAACTATCTTTTTTGTTTTTCTTGTTTGTTTGTCTGTTCATCTGTTAGTCATATCATAAAAACTACTGAACGGATTTTAACGCGGTTTATTCTATTAGAAAGGACTTGGTTGGACGTAAAATCTGCCGCATGTTTGATTGCAATTGGTTAAGTAGAACCGGAGATATGACCTAAAAAAGATCATTAACCTCCAAGCAGGTGTAGCCACGAGCATCAGCTAATAGCTTATAATCTTGCGCGATAATAAGCTATCCAACACAAAAAGAATTTCTCAAGCGCGATCAACCAAACAAACAAAAAACGAACTCTTCAGCTTCATAACATTAAAAATAAGTATGGATTATTCGCAATAACAGCTAAGAGTCATTTATAAAATGCCTGATTTTCGGCAATAGGCGCAACCTCATTTACTTGAAAAAGCTTATCCTCCGCATACTTAGGATTTATTTTACCTTTTACGGAAAAGATTCCGTATCGTATATACGTGGTGTAAAATTTCTCGCATTCATCCACCGAGCGCCGAGTCTCAACTTCTCACATAAGTATTTAAGTTAGTTGGAAAGCCTAACAACATGCACAGACTCACGCCTTCTCTCTCCGGGTGCCTTTTGATTTCGTCCTCACACAACTATCCACCTATGAAGTTAAGAAAAAATAAAGTTTTTAAATATTCCAAATTCTCTGGTTAAGAAACTCTGCATTTAACACAAATAGAAGGGGATTCTGATTCTGATGTAGGTTTTATTTTGACTGATTATACTGAAATGTTGTGAAATATTTTTTAGGTTTATCCTTCTAATCGAATTGAAATCACGTGTTTCAAAACGTGGCTTTAATGAAACGGATCCCAGGGATTTCCGAACGAAAACAAAAAAAAAAAAGGTGAAATTTCCTCACTTACTCATTTCTTTGTTTGTTTCACACAATCCATAAATTTTTCGGCTAGCCGACGTCGTCCGAGCTCGGTCACCCAGATATTTCTAATTATACCTATTAATATACTAGGAATTCAGTGCAGGGTGCGACTGAAATAAATTAAGCTGAGCGAGCAGGACTCTACTTGAAAATAAGACATCTCACTACGATCGCGCGCTTAGCTAAAGCCGCGCGCTCGTGAAACCGTTTTTCGGTGATACTTCCTCAATGGTACATCGGACATGAACCATCTCGCTTCAAAACACTCCTCAGTGTCCACACTATCACCGTGGTAAATTTGGTCAAGATCGAGCGAGTGGTTACGGAGGAGTTCAGCCCCCGACAAACGGCTATGCCGCGTATAAGACTGAAAAACCTGCTATAGAACACTGTCAAATAGCAAAACATGCATGTTACATACACCTTTGCCTAGTCGAAAATATACAGACATGAGTAGGTATACAGATATGAAAAAGTAATATCAAAGAAATGTAATGCAAAAAGTTCAGTTTATCTACGGTAATCGTATATAGTATAACTAGACAGATTTCGTCAACCTAGACGCTCCGCTGTCGACTCAATGAAAACATGCCTTTGATAAGATTTCTTTAGAATAAAGTAAATATGCAACATTTTTAATGGCCTGCCTCTGGTTCCACTAGCTGTTTTTGCAAGGTTCATATCAATCAACTCACGACCTATGTACTAAAACGTTTTAGTTTCACGTACATTTATATGAAATTCAATTTCATATAAATGTATGTGTTTGTTATTTGACAGCTCTTTTCGTCTCGTGTATTTTAATGAAGATTTTTTTTGTGTCGTTACACGGAATATCAGTGTTTTTCAACGGAGATCAAAGAGTTTGGAAAAATTATAGGAATGTTTGTTTTTGAATAAATATTTTCTAATAATAGTGAGCCCGTGGGATGGTCGAAATTCGACCTTTTTGAAGGTTGTCAGTAAGTTAAACTTTATAACCATTTTTTTATTTTATTAAGCGTAGCGAGCCGAAGGCGAGCTAAGCGTCTTTGGTTTCAAAGTTGCATTTCAAACAAATGATACTCCTCCGAGACTGTTTGACCGATCTCTACCAAATTTGCCACGGTGATCAAGTAGACAAAAATAAAATAAAAAATATAAAATATATTATACCATGCATTTTAGCAGGCAATAAGCTGCACCGCTGGAAGGTCTTCACCTGTAGAAAGTAGTAGGAAATGTTGATCTCATAACTTACCCGGTGCCAACGGCAGTTGGCCACGGGGTCAAAGTGACCTTCCTCGGCGAAGGTTGCCAAGGAAAGGGACGATTTAAGAGCCGTCAGTTGATAACTGGGCTAGTGTTGTCCAATCTCGCTCGCACAACCATAGATAATTAGTAATAAGTTATCGAAACATACTAAAATAACGATTCATTTATGGATATAATTTTAATTTGATTTATAAAGAATCCACGTTACAAATGTTCTATTTATTGTGCGTAATCTGAAAAATATTAGCGTTCTGCACTTCTCCCCATATAAGCCATAAATATGACAAATCTCACACTCAATCCTTCCGCGCAATTTTCGTAAAAAAGGATGTTAAGTTTTCCTTACACGTATTAATATTTAGATAACAATTTGAACTGATAAACTAATATATATATACTAATACTAGCTGTTTACTGATGCAAATTTTCATAAACCACCTTGCCAACGTAAATTGCCTGTAGCTAGTAATGGAAAATGACGATAGGAGTACAAGTGAAAGAAAATGCAATAAGACGTAAACGGTGCACGGATGAAACCGCAGGGTCATGCTAGTGTAAAAAAGACGCCATATACCAAACAAGTCTAAAATAACTGTCTAGACGTCGTGTAGACCGAATTAGAGCATGTCTAAATGATTGAAATGGAGAAATCGACTTAAAGAATTTGCGACGTGTTGAGGAATCTCGGGTCACATCTTATTTTGAAATGTGAGCTCAGACAATTATTTATTAATTAGTACACTGAGTTTTTATGAATGAACGTTAATCTCATATTATTGAAATATACCGCGGTAGCCTAATGGTATGGGTAATGGACTGCTGAGACGAGGTCTCGGGTTCGATCCCAGGTTTTACCATGCCACACACCAATGACTTTTCGATGCTTTTCGAAGTTATGTGTGTATTTATCGCAGGTTTATAAGTGCCCGGTTAATGGCAATAGGCTCGCCACCTAAACACGGGACCTAAACATAAACTGGCGAAATGTGGGTGCTAGCACCTCTGCCTACACCTTCGGGGATATAGGCGTGAGCTTATGTTATGTTATGTTATTTAAATATACGGCACTGGCATTTACAACGGTTACTCGAAATTACGTGAATTAGCCGCACTCACCGCAAGCACAAGTGCAACAGGACATGTTCTTTTAATTAGAATAAGGCGTGATCTTTTTGGAACACGTTAC
The DNA here is from genome assembly GCA_946251805.1 of Cybosia mesomella. NCBI lineage: Eukaryota > Metazoa > Arthropoda > Insecta > Lepidoptera > Erebidae > Cybosia > Cybosia mesomella. Next base: position 5,288,735 of record OX276388.1, read on the forward strand.
ACATTTTCGACAACGCTATAGTGTTGAGATAGTATCTCAACAGTATCGCTTTGCCTATTTTGAGAGAATGACCACTGGCAGATAGCTGATGTTCTAAGACGTTACTTAGGCTACTTTTGTCTTAGAAAAAGTATTAGAGTTCCGCGTAAAAAATGAAATCCATGTGTCAAGGTCACGGGCAAAGCTATTTATAGAAAAAAATATAAAAAATCCACTTACCTCCACAATGAAACAAGAAACAAAAGAGTAAATAGATAAACAGCATAAATAGAATTGGAAATGTAGATGAACCCAAATACCCAACTATGACTAATAGTTCAGTCAAAATAGACATTTGACTAAGGAATAGTTCGCATAGAGCTGAAAATTAGCAGAGACGTTAAATACATCAGCCTAGTGGTATGGGTAATGGACTGCTGAGACGAGGTCTCGGGTTCGATCCCAGGTTTTACCATGGCACACACCAATGACTTTTCGATGCTTTTCGAAGTTATGTGTGTATTTATCGCAGGTTTATAAGTGCCCGGTTAATGGCAATAGGCTCGCCACCTATTACATTGGGACCTAAACATAAACTGGCCAAATGTGGGTGCTAGCACCTCTGCCTACCCCTTCGGGGATATAGGCGTGAGTTTATGTTATGTTATGTTATGTTATGTAAATAATATGTCAAAAATTCCCATCGATCCTACTTCTGCAAAAAAAAAATATTCAAGGTCAAACGTACAAATTAAAAGTTTATTCCATTTTTCTCGAAAACGGTAAGTTTTATCGTGAAAATAGGTCAGACAAAGTTATAGATCATACAATTCTCCACAAAAATGGTCCGCCACTTTTTCTCTTACGACTCACCGTTCGTGAGATATCACGATTTAATAATTAGCTAACTGTAGCTAAGTTTTAACGTACTCCGTCTATCTTTACATATAATAAAATCGTAATGAGATGAAAACTATACAATGAATATTTAAAAAAAAAATCTTGCTGTGTTCCAGGAACGATACCGATGCCAAATATGTGAATTTTTTGTCTGTTTGTTGGCTTTTTATTATCGATGTCCGAGCATCACTTGAAAACCGCTGAACAAATTCAACTGAAATTTTGCATGTATATTCTTCTAGCATATAGTCATAAACTGCGCTATATAGCATCACGCTATTATAAATATGATAGGAGCAATAGGGTAAAATCGACCGAATCTATTATTGATTATTTCCTTTTACAAATTCCTTCGCCGCAGACTGCGGAACTCGGGGGGCAGGGTTCTCTCCCGCTCCTTCTCCGCCGTCTCTTTCGCGCCCATTCGGCGTGCCACTTGCTGCCGTCGGAGACCACGGCCCTCACCACGTCTCACCCTCCATGTCCATGACCGCTGAGCCCTGATTTCTCGGGGCCGATGGCCCTGCTCCAGCGCCTCCTTGCGCCATTGGTACAGCAAAAGCAAAAAGCCCCCTTATGTGGATTTACCAACCATACTGTGACCACACGCGTTCGTATTAACCAACACATTGCGTTGTTTTAATTTTACACCAGCTCTTTCCTTTATGTTAACGTTATTGTAATCCAATTGTGATTACAAATTGATGTCAAAAAGAACATCATATAAGCACACCGTGTGAAATGTCATAATAGCGGATACCACAGTGGCCCATAGGAGTGATTTCTGTATGGATATCGCGTTCGGGCGATATTATTTGTATTTTTACACGTACGAAAATATATTGGGTAAACATTCCAGTGTTCGCCCGTTCCAAATGAAATACCAGATATAAAAAAGTATAGTTTAATCGATACGACCGCGGCGTTTATCAATAATTAAAATTCTTTGCACGGCGTTTAATGCGATTTATTTTGTGGTAATACATTGCAAGGTTAAGTAATTCTAGTCAGTCTTAAGATGGGTGACCATTCTTAACACATTAAGAACTTTTCATAACTTGGAGAGCCAGCTAAACCTTCGGTCCTGATTGCCATACGAACATTTCCGACTGCTCTCCGACTGACTCCAAATACCCGTCACGAATGACGGACAGTTGCAGCTCTAAAAAGTTCGACAACTGGTCTAACTACAAAACTTCGATATCGCTAATGGATTGTGGCGGTCAGATGGCAGTTCTGCCGCGCTAACTAAGAATACAATAACTCGATTTTGACGATTTCGAGAAAAACGCGCGCAAAGTTTTGAACTTTGTTTTTCTTGTATATCATGAACCAGCCAACATATCTACATGAAACTGGTACCAATTAAAAGAGGAACAAATAAAGAACAAGATAAAATATAATTAAACGTAAAAATATTAAGCTTATGGCATTGAACATGGAAATAATGTTCATAGCTAGGAATGTTTTAATAATCAACCTGTCATCACTAGTCTTAAATACAATAACTACGTTACTTATTGTACTCATCTTTAGCAAAGGCACTTATTGTAGTTTTAAGTAACGAATCAGTCTATCCTTACTTGTTATAAATACGATTACTAATGTAGTTATTGTATTTATGGCCAGTAATGGTAGGTTGGCCATTTAATTAGATCTAGACATATACAATATGTAATGTTACTTAATGTATTCTTTTTTAGTAAACCTACAAACTGAAGTACTATTATGTAATCACGACTAACCAAGAAACCCAATGAAAAAATGAATAAAAATCTTTGTTTATTAAGTACTTATTAAAAAGAACAAGAGAGAAAAAGATCTTGCTCTTTTTAACTTTAACTTGTAGAAAGTCGAGTTCGTTCCACTCTGATTCCAGATTTTCTTTGAATTTCATAGTGTAATTCCCTTTCTCGGCTTTTACAGATATTATGTCCCTCAAATACACCCTTGGCTCGATGTTTCTAAGTTTATGCTGCAATGAAGAGTCTTCAAAAATAAAAAAATCTGCTACTGACATAACGTGCACTTTGTTTTTTCGTGAATTTGCATTCTGGACGGCATCGACAAAGTCGTTGATATCGTAGACTTTGTTTTTCTTCTTTAATAACATTTCCACCTGATGGTGGAAATGATCGGCTGACATAAAAGAGTCCGGGCTCGAAATATTTTACTGTGATGGTTTCAGTGGCAGTAAGATTGCTGTTGATCATGTTAATTAAGAAACACATGAAAGCCCAATTCTTATTCTGAGCTGCGGAGTTATCAGCCCATATAACAACATGCTTAGCGTCTCTTGTGTGTAATAAAAAACATCTGAAAGCTCATAAGATGTCTTCCTGGTTTCTTTCGGATATTGTTTCGTTCCATGGCACAGCAAAAGGTAATTTATCATCTTTGGTTTTTCTAAGAGGAACGAAACTTTCGTTAATAGCTATGATACGAGGACAAAATATGGCAATCTTCACATTGACTTTCTGTAAATCAACGGAATAGTAAACGGTTTCTTTATCAGTCGAAGCTGCAATTACATCGGTTAAGTAGGCTTCTCTAATTGTTATTGCTAAAAGTTGTCGCGTGTTTCACTTCCCCTTACCCCCGACATGTTACATAGTCTTGACTAATAATAAATACAATAACTCATAATGTTAATTCAATTATAATTGCATTATAACTTTATTTTGAATCAGTTTACTCATCATAAATACAATAACTCTATTTAGGTATTTGTGAAGCATAATCATTATCTCGGTAAATGGTTGGGATACACCAATCATAAGTACAATAAGTCTAAGATATTGTATTTATGAGGAGCAAACAAATATTGAAAATTCAAGTGCCACATATCATAAGTGGAACAACTAAAAATTATTGTACTTATGACAAGTAATGTAATCATAGTTAAAAGTGAATGTCACCACAAGTATGATTATTGTATTTTTCATTAGTAAATTTTGTAATGTAAAATAGTTATTGTATTCTTGCTTACTGAAATTTCAGGTTCCTGAAGGTTTCATGAAAAGTTTCTTAGAGAGAATTGTAGATCTCGATTCGCTGATTCCGAATATATATGTAACTCAAAATCCGCAAAAATCGAGTTATTGCACTCTTAGCGCGGCAGAGTTGCTTCAAGGGAAATATCGAAGATAAATAAAAAAATGTTTATTAATATAGCAATAAAGTAATTAACAAAGAAAAATCATGAACTCTATTTTTATACACTATATCCGTATCGTGTTAACACATCACTTGACACATACCATACTCCCACATTTACACATATACTGCACACATATACATACATGGGTCCCAGTTGAAAACCAGCGCCAAGGTCCGCCCGCCTGGCATTTGCTGAACGGGACCCCCTTTTGATGCAAACGCGAGGCACATAATAAAGAAATAAACCATGTACTAGGTTAAGTGGAATGTTTAACGTGACCTACATGCATCAAATAAATGTTTCTTTCTTTCTTACTAAGTGCGACCGTTTATAGTAAGACTGAAGCTGACCTCAGCTGAGTTGAGAAAAAGCTCAGAGAATGATTATGTATTGTTGAAATTGTATTGCTTTCTTGTAGAATTGGAATACCTAAATGGCTTCACAGGGGTAAAATTTCGTATTTTAAAAAGAATCTATTATTGGTAAGCAGTAATAATATTTATATTTAAATAAAATGATGTAGCATGAATTGAAAAGGGTATGCTAAGGAGGTTTGGGCACTTGGAACGAATGAGTACTGAGCGAATGACAAACCAAGTAAATAAGGCAGATGTAAGTGGGTAGGCAAGCCGGGGTCGACCTCGCAGGGCATACACTGAACCAATTAATGAGGTATTGAAAAAAGGGCAGGTTAAAAGCACTCGAAACCGGCGGGCTTGCATGAAAGGTTTAATGACAGTGAAGGATGCTCGTGAAGTATGTAAGGAGAGAAGCAGATGGCGGGCTGTTCTGTCTCTGCCTATCCCGGAGAGAAAAGGCGTGAGTATATTATTTTTTTTTTTTTTATTATAAAATGATGTGGCTCCAAAAATTTGATGAAATATAATAAGTGTTTGTGACATGCAATAAATGATTAATAAATAATATTATTATTATTTACTAGCTGACCCGGCAGACTTCGTACTGCCTCAATCGATGACAAACCTTTTAAACCTTCTCTGGACCTCCACAAATAATTCAGGACCAAAATTAGCCAAATCGGTCCAGCCGTTCTCGAGTTTTAGCGAGTCTAACGAACAGCAATTCATTTTTATATATAAGAGAAGAAGAGAAGAAGATACAGCTGAGCGGGTACGACGTAACTACTTTTGATGTCAAAAGCCCAGTTCCCGGAATGTTTGTGAAACCAAAAATTACAATTGATAATATAAAAGATTCCTTTTCCTTTTTTCCATTTTCCTTTTTTAGTTTATCATAAAAGATTATGTCTGCCTGTCTCGCTTATGAGCCGAAAAAATAGTACACATTTATATGTAATACTACGAGCTCCTCGACTGTCCAATGTCCATTGTACGGTAAATTATCTATTCAATGGAGCTGAAAAAACCGGCTTGTACAATAAGCGACATAAATCTTGATCGTCACATAAAAAATATTTTGTGCCAAGTAAATATACTTGACAAGATGTTTAGCAATTTTCACCTGTCACTGTCACATGACAGGGGTGTATGGTATCAAGGACTTTGAGGTCCAGTCTGGCGAACGAGGCTTCGACCGTTCACCAACCGGCTCAAGCCGAGAAACATTCGGGCGAGGTAGTGCGTACCTCAGGCGAAAGCGGTTGAGACAAATCTTCTGTCGGATCTGTCAGAAGATTTGTCTCACGCGGCTGCCTCGCGAGGTACTCGCTCGGTCAGTACGCATCTAATATTGTACACCGAATTATCGTTACAACGATAACTCTACACAAATGACGGTGTACAGTTTTAGTTCTAAGTATGGGGAGCCCCAAAATTAATTGTTTCTTTTCTATTTTTGTATGAAAATCTTAATGCGGTTCACAGAATACAGCTACTTACCAAGTTTCAACAGCATAGTTCTTATAGTTTCGGAAAAAAGTGGCTGTGACATACGGACGGACAGACAGACAGACATGACGAATCTATAAGGGTTCCGTATTTTGCCATTTGGCAACGGAACCCTATAAAGCATTCAGTCGAACTGAGAATCGCCTCCCTTTTTGAAGTCGGTTATAAACATTAAGTTTTCGAAGCTTTTTCGCTGATTTTGTGACACGTAACATGAAACTGAAAGAAAAACTCATAAAACTTGAAATACACCGATCCATAAGGAATGGTGGACTGGCAGGCAATAAATAACGCTAAGTAAGGACTAAGTGGGAGGCACCACCATTTAGAGGTTGAGGTGTGGAAATCCTTTTGGATAACCCCCGCCGGCCGACGGGGGTGGTTATGTCGGGCTTGAAACTACTAAAACTGCACTCCATCTCGGGTATAAGACGCCGGGGTTTAAGATTGCCCATAGAGCATATCCCTCGCACCCCGACTGACCCTGGGCCATCTCCAGTCTCGGGATGGCCCCCTCGGGTTTGGGAACCACGGTATTCCCGTCTTGCCCCGGTTTGGGGGAAGGGCACTAGTTGCCCCGCCGTCCCGGCCTGCTTCTGCTGGGGTGACAGGCGGCCTCTACTGCCACCCCCAGGCCTGCGCTCATGGAGGACGAAGGTCGTTAAGCAAGTTACGTAGTACCCGTTACAAAACGAATTTACGCACAACACACGATCGTGTCCATGACACACCTATTACAAATACTAATTAGTAGAGTGTCCCAATAAGTACTCTACTAACGTGTTACGTTACCGTGTCAACGTTGAATTCTCGGCTGCCTAGTATCAGTATAGCTAGTGATGCGCGTATGCTCATTTTCATAGTCTACCGCCAATTTAGCCATTTTTTATACGGCATACTTCTTTTGACATGCTTCTCATTAGGTGGGCCCACCTGATGAGAAGCGGTAACTGCGGCCTATGAACGTTTGCAACTCCAGGGGCTTCAAACTCGTGCTTACCACCCATTTTTTTTCTTTATATTTCTTTCGTCAAATCGACTGCACCCCGCCTAATGGTAAGTAGTGGCCACCATTTCCAGGAACCCATATTGTAGTCGCTTGGGAAAATCACAGCTTCTGGCGATGAGTACTTGTGGTTTTAACCAATTAAACCATACACAGGCTCAAAGTGCTCGCGTCATTAATTTATTAGTTTTCATATATTGTACGAGAGTCCGTCGTATTTGTTGACATTTATGATTACTGCTCCGCTCCCTTGGGTAGTCGCCTGATGATATATTTGAAATATTTAAAAAAAATGCTGAAAGAATTTTAGAAATCAGTTAAGTAGATCCACAGGTACCAGGTCCACCCGCTACTCACAAACTAGGACACGTCAATTTGACTTCACCTCGCCTGATGGTAAGCTGAAGGTAAAGTCTCAGGAAAGAGGGTCACCATTACATACATGTACCATGTTAACAATGTTGGCACTCAGCTTGACGGCCACATCAGAAGAGGATTGTCGTCGCAGCACCGCTTGACACCCACTGGTCCCACTAGTGCTGCGACCACAATCCCACTGCCCGGCTATGCACTTGCTGACCCCTGAACGCAATAAAACCGAAATTGGATTACTATGGAGGGTTTTTCGCAATCGTGCACGGTGGTAATTTTTTTTTTCCGTGCGGAAATCCCTTCGGATTCCCTTCCCGCCGGCCAGCGGGGGCGGTTATGTCGGGCTTGAACCGACCGTGAACGCCGAAATTTGTGACAAATTTGTATCATGAAATTTCTACCACCAGTTAATCCAGTCTATCGCTGTTCCTGTATATACCACAGTTCCATCCTTGACATTTTCCTCGTAAACTTAAGGTTTTAAGTAGATCTGGTAGCACCGAACCGTACTTTAATGTGCTTCTATCCTTTCTATAATTCAGAACCGTCATTTACTAGAGGGAGAAAGAGAATTGACCGAATGCCTCATCGATATCATAGTATTATATTAGGTCATTACATGTGAAATTGCCGTTTTTCTTGAAGAAATTGGAGGAAACCTAATTTTCAGTACTAACAATTTTGCATTTTTTTTAGGAATGACAAATCCAAATTTTATGATTTTTTTGTGTATGAATGAGACAACATTAAGCTAACATACAGCAACTTTTATTACATTTTTGAAAAGTGACAGCTGTTAAGTAATACAGAATTTATCATCAAATTGGATAGCATTTAGGAAGTACTGTTTTTGAAGACCGAATTAATTTATCAAGCGGCCAATAAAAACAAAATTTAATACAGAGTTGTATAATCTTGAAATCAACTTTCAAACAAAATATAAATAATGAAAATAGCTTTTAAATTACAGGAATAACGAACTCATGAATTCGTAAGAAAATTTCGGCAATTTCATAGGTAAAGACCTATTCTAAATCTAATATTGCAAAGGGGAAAGATGTCTTTGTTTGTAATCGATAAACTCTTGAAACTACATCATCTCTGAGTAACATTGGCTAGTTTTAATAACTGGTGGTAGAAATTTGATGACACAAATTTGTCACAAAATTCGGCCGGGTAGGTACCACCGTGCACGATTGCGAAAACCCTCCATAGTAATCCAATTTCGGTTTGATTGCGTTCAGGGGTCAGCAAGTGCATAGCCGGGCAGGGGGATTGTGGTCGCAGCACTAGTGGGACCGGTGGGTGTCACGCGGTGCTGCGACGACAATCCTCTTCTGATGAGGCCGTCAAGCTGAGCGCGACCGTTGTTAACATGGTACGTGTATGTAATGGTGCAACTCTTTCCTGAGACTTTACCTTCAGCTTATCATCGGGCGAGGTGAAGTCAAATTGACGTTTCCTAAATATAAAAAAAAAAATTACGATATTTACATGGGATCTGGATTTACGCGGGCGAAAACACGTGTCGATACTAGTAATATATATAAATAAATCCAATTCTGAACCAACGACTTTCAGTTCTTGCGTTTTTTCTGTTTATAGGTACATATTGACTGCACGGATGTGCAATGGTTTACGGTGCATCTCACTTCTGGCGTAGCGCCAAATGTTCCGCAGCCAATACCTACCTACATGGAACAAAAAGTTATGTGATAAACTGCAGTATAGTCTGAAAGTAAGCTGAAAAGCCTACGTATCTTTTTCCCAATACTTTTTATTACTGCTTTTATTGTTTTTAAGGCACACGCACGAATTATAACTCTGGTGTTAATAAATTTACTTCCATCTTCGCAATATTGCAGAGAACCGAGTCCTTGAAAAAAAAAAACAAGAAAAGAATAAAATGGCCTTCACAGAACGCCCGGCAAGGTTGATGGATTAATTTTAAATTTAGAGCAAAATGAATATATTTTAAAAACATTACGTAGATTTGTTAATAATTATCATATTTTGATGAATTTAATTATCATTAATTAGGTAGGTATTTATTTTTTTATTGCAACGAACGGACATCCAAGTGAGAAAAGACTTATTTTGATAAGTTTTATAACTATTGAACTTTTGATCGCGTGTGTACAACCAGTGACTTTATATATATATAGGTCAGTGTCAAAAGTTTGTGATGCTACAGAGCGTCAAAAGCTGGCGAGGCTACAGAGCGTCAAAAGTAAGTATTGCGAGAAATTTTCAAAAGTTGATGATAACTAAGTCACCATGTCATTCAAAATTGCGCGAATGTATGAAAGCATTAGAGTAGTAACAAGTTTCTTAGGTTAATGAAAACCAACCTTATTCGTTGACGCTAAGGTACATTTAAGTTTCTTTTTCACTATTTATTTAATTTAGCTTCTGTCTTTTTCGTTTTGTGCATGACGTAATTGATATGTCTTTGGTTTGGAATTCATTTGAAAGACCTTTGAAAGAAGATATATTGAAGCCGATTCTCCGGTTAAAAAAGTGTCTAAACTAGACTAGTTTTAAAGTTTAAATTTAATCAATCAGCAAATAGAACAAAATAACGAAATCGAAATAAAATAATTTTAGAATTATTTTAGTTTAGTGATATGGGCAACAGAATCAGCGCCTCTAACATTGTACTCATCACAGGTACAAAATGTACATTCTAATCGATCCAAATAACCCCCGCTTTGTTCCAATAATTATACCTGCACATGTGCCAATTTTCCCCCGTCGCGTGCCTATAATCCCCAAAATAAAGTCAAAATTTGTGTCCGGCTAAAACTTAATATATTCAATAAAATTACGCAAATTGTTGCTCACCTTTACTTTTATTTAAATCACAATCCACTTTTAAACACAAGATCATGTCGATTTCAAAACTATTTCTAAATGCAACATATCAAAAACTTAAAGTTAAAAGATACAATTTTCACATGTCGGCGCCCCTCTCTCTTCGAGCATGGCTTTTTAATGTAGGTTTGAATATTCAGTGTAGCCAGTAGCAAAAAATATTCGTTCCTTTAAAAATAAGAGAAGTGTTCTTTTAAATTTAACAGAATTAGAGTAACGGAATGGTTTAGAAATGTAGTTTTTATTCCTATTTACCCCGCCGTTCCTATTTTCCCCGTTTTACGGTACTTACTTTTGACGTTCTGTAGCATCCCCTACTTATTTTTTCCGGTGATTATTTCTGTGTGGTACTTTTGATTTTCCTAGCCTATGTCCTTCCCATCAGTAACATATTTGCTTGTAATACATGAGCCGTCTAAAAGAGAGCTTCACTCTTTCAGAGGTTCGCTCAATAAACAGTAAAATGTATGTAAAGTATTTTTTTTTCATGCGAAAATCCCTTCGGTTAAAGGGCGGCCAGCGGGGGTGGTTATGTCGGGCTTGAACCGACTAAAACCGCACGCCGTCTCGGGTCTTAAGACGCTGTATGTAAAATACCTATTTATCTTTGATAAATGACGTAACAAAGTAAGTTAATTTTTAATAAATGGCTATTAATATTGCAGTTCCAAACCCGCGCCTACATGTCTCGGAAATAGTAACTGACCTTGACCCAAATTTATATCCAAAAGCTTCTCTGAATGTACCACTTTATTCAATAGAGGTTTACAGAATATCCGGTTTTAACACGTAACGCGTCAGTCGTAATTTTCTCCTATGAAAGCAGACAATGGACACACAGAGTGAAATTCACGCTTTGGCGAACGCCCTGTATAGTGGGTAGGAACTGTCTCATACGTATTGAAATATTAGCTCTTGCAATTTCAGCATCGAAATTCAACATTTGCTAATGTTGAATTTCGATGCTGTTCTCGTAACTCATGGGAACCCATTCCAGGAGTAAAAAGTGCCTGTGTTATTGCAGTTACAGTTTAGCACTTTTTGTTAAATAACGTTAGTTTTACATTTTGTTAAATGAGATAAATCCATTTTTATTAAATCTGTTTTTGGTATTGGTTTTGTTTATTTACCTAACTGCATAACTAACGGTTCTTTTTATATCTATCTATTTTATTCTTTTGAACATATTTTTATTAGCTACATACACTGGTAAAATATAAGCACTAAAATTTTGTAAACAGTTGCAAATGCGTTAGAAATATTAGTTGGCTGAGTTGACCACCTCTAAATTTGGACGTAGTGAACTCACCCATACAGTGGGTGTATAAACCACCAAGGATTTCAAAAAGTGACAACTCACCTTTAGCTGAGATTTTTATAGGGTGAATCATCAACTAAGCCACCATTTTAGCAATCAATAGCATTTGTCATGATGGCTCCTAAGACTTCGCTTGTCTTAATGCGATGAAATCATAAAAAATGTGTAAGCGACATCAACGTTACAGAGAGAAAAGGCCCCAAATGACATCATATACACTTTTAAACAGAGTGATTTTCCAGTCAACTGTTTTGTCGCTTGCGTCCTTTTGTCGTTTAACAGTCGATATCATAATAAGGGTCCTACCTACAGAAAGCACCATCCTCCGCAACCACGACTTACTTCGACACTCAGCGCGGCTCTTCCGTTTTCACTTTGCCCATCATGATTAGTTATAGCATCCTGTATTCATCGTACCGTGATCGAGACACTCTATTTTACATGTTTTTAGGTTCATTTTCCTTTGAACAAGCTGAACCACGGTTTTGTTTCCGAGTTTTAGCGTCCAATCAATGCGCTGAATGCATCGATTGCACTAATCTGTGTTGAATATCACAGCGTTATCCTGTTAGCATCTAGAGCTTACTCTGCTGCGTTTTTTCCTCCTGATGTGCCTTATCTTGGCTTTTGTGGGAGAAATTGCCATTGGATTTCACAACCTGGAGAGTAAAACCTGCGCAATACCACCGTTTAACCAGTAGCTGTACTGGATCTCAGTTGAGATTGCCTTGGGCTAAGAAGATATCGGAGGGAGCCATACACCAAGCATTAATGTTATGTGAATCAAAATGTAAATTCGTCTCCAAGCAATTCGTTACCCAGTTCATGAAATAATCTTATTTGGGTATTTTCTTTGAAGTGAAACTTCTTTATCGGCGTTGGAAAAAAAAATATCGTCAAATTTTTCCGTTACGCGCCATCTTTTAAAAAAAAAGTGATCAGCAAAATCAAAGGGTTTATTTTAATTCTAATTCCAGTGAATTCCTAAAAAAAGTAAGTAATTAATTATATCTCTTTTTCTAACACGTGGGTGTGATTATGGTAATTTTTATTTCAAGTTATTTAAGGTTAACCTCAGTTTTTGATTGTAACTATCGGTCAATGTTTATAATTCCATTAAAACTATATACTATGCTGTAATAATCTTAGTAGTAATAAGGTAAAATGAAATAATTGTATTATTTGTATTCATGTCTATGATAATAAAAGTCTTTTGTTAAACTTTATCTAATTTAACTTTATTTAACCAATTTCTGTAAAGTTTCATATAGTAGATCATTTTTCGAAAAATAAGGTCATAAAGAAGTTTCACTTCTTACCTGTGTACACTAGTACACGTACACATTTTTTTTTTGTTGTTTTTTTTAAACGCCCTATCTATACCCAAAGTAATAGCTTAACTAGGTTGTGCTATGGTTCTTGAATGCGGATATATATACTTAGATATATTTTTTGTAAGAACATACATTATTATACACAGAAACACCCAGACCAATACAAATATTCATCCATGCTAACAAATATTGTCACTGAGCAAAAATCACACCAGCTATCTTTTCGATCGACTGCAGAGGTTGTTGGACGAATGTCGATCATGTAGTAAGCATAAAATTTGCACGGGCTTTCCGTATAAGCGAAAATTACGCAGTAATTCGGAAACTTCGTTCTTATTGTGCTTCAAAGTGACAATAATGACTTCGGCGGTGGACATGCAATCGAATTACACCCTACATACTTACGTAAAACGTTATGGCCGGTACTCACCTTGCAAACGAAGCCAAACGCAAGAACATGAATACCATCTAATACTATTCGTACTTTTAAATTTTATTTTGTTCGTTTGTTTTTTTTTGGAACTACTCGTAAATTGGAATAAATAAATAAAATTTTAATATAGAATATTATATATTTATTAGTGAAGCTGTTGTAGTAATTGCACCTCTGTCTGTATACGGTATCAATACAGCCCAGACTGGGTCTCAGCAGTGTCGGTCAATTACAGTTGATCTGTTGATGAAGCTAGGGGGGGTAGTTCGACTCCTCAGTATTTATTGTTTCGAGAGTGGGCTCATATAGTTTGTGTTTTACTGACACGAGTTTAACCTTTTTTACTTATTACAGAATAAGTGCACAACGCCGCTAAAGAAGTTCTCATTTCAAAATAAAGAAGTTTATCCGCATTCTAGAACACATATTACGAGCTGTGCTTGTTTGGGCCTAGATTGGGTATAGATTTGTAAAAAATGTCATCGAATATTTTACAAATAATAGTAAATATTTATCATTAACATTAAATGCGGTAATGATCGATGAATTTCTATAGTATGCGTTTATTCGTATTCGTTCAGTCGGTATGTACCTGGCATTTTGTAAGCGCTTTAAATTGCTCAGAGAAGTTTACGAGAACACTAATGTTGTTAAATATTGTCCGTTCAAAATTCAGCTTAGTTAGAACATAATAGGGATCAGTTTGCTGGAATTTGTACGATCTATAAGACTATCAGTGGCTTGTCTCCCTTCATTTACCCATTCTAGTATGCGGCGCCACCCTGCCTCGCGGCCTTGCTTCGGTGACTGGTGTTACAAACTTTCATAAACTGAGCTGACCGCTCACAATTAGGCGGATTTTGTACATGTTTGCTGCTTAAGTATTATAAAAATAACGAATGTAATATCTTATTTAATGCCAATCCACCATTGCTTTTATTATTTATTGCAGTCTCGTTGGTGCGGGATTGAACCTTAATGATATCACTTGCTTTTGTTTGCTTGGCATTCTATTCCTGTTCCCGCTGCAAATATGAACTTACTCTAAGGATATTATTCCAAGCGTATGTGTTATTCCAAACAATAATCTATCCCTGTACAAATTTCAGCCAGATCCGTTCAGCTGTTAGAGCATTATTGAACATAACTATGTATTCTTCACAAACTTTCACATATATAATATTACTAGGAGTAGAATAGAATTATCGTGATGAATCTGAATTTATCACATTTCATTACTGTCAAATAGTTTATTAAATAGTATGAGATAACCTCCCCCGCTATTCGGGGCAGGGGGGAGGGGGAATCCGGATTGATTTCCGCACGGAAATAAAAAATAGTGGTTCGGTGACTGTTTAAGAATAAATAAAAGCTATAAAATGAAAAACGGACATAGTTTTTAACTTTAATTAAAACTATACAACTGAGCAGAATTTGCCGCACTACATTTAGATAAACCTTTATCTATACACTGGTATCATTTAGTTGGCTATATCAATTGGCTTATTTCAGTCCACTGCCTTATCCTTTCGAGGGCTTATCCGGGGTGCCCGGCAATGGACACTTGAGCAGGACACCGTGCGGTTTTAGTCGATGCACGACATAACCGCCCCCGCTGGCCGGCGGAGGGGTATCCGAAGGGATTACCGCACGTAGAAAAAAAAGCACATAATAAATTAATAAACCATGTACTAGGTTAAGTGAAATGTTTAATGTGTCTTACACGCATCAAATAAACGTTACTATCTTTCTTTTTTTTCTATTCTTTTCAAAAAATAATGGTATACCAATTTATGCACATACAGTGAAATAGCGCCACGATGTTGAAAAATTCATAATTTTCTTGTTTTTTTAAGTCGGAGCCCCTTAAAGAATTTTCAATGTGCTATTCTGCCAAAATATGACATAGGTTGCAAAATTATTACAACAAATTATGTAACTAAATCTGAACTAACTTCGTCTTTGTGGTACCTATATTAAATAGATCTCGTTCGATCTATCCTCAGGTCGCAAGTCGATGTAGCTTATAGCTCTCCCGCAGAATAGTTTTGAAGTTATGGGTTCAAGTTCTGAACTTAGTATAAGTTTTACATGCATGGATAAACGTATTAATAAACCAATTTAGATCATATTTCAAAGACATTCCTAACAGAAAGCACATAGTTTAGAATATACTATGAATATTTGCGAAACTAGGCCAGGTCTAGAGTACTATCGGTGTGTATGTATAAAAATAATTATAAACGTAGAGAAAGCAAAAAGCGTATGCCAGGATCATAGCTATCGGGATTTCCACACGTAAAAAGCGTGATTGCATGCATGTAAAACAAGGCGGGCGTTGGAGACCACACACTGGGTATTCTCTACCCGGTGTGTGATCTGCAACGTCACCTTGATTTTTCCCATTCACTCTTCTATCTACATCAAACTCTCCCGTTATAGGACCCGACAACTGAAGTGGACGGGATATAGGTACCCTAAAAACCTTTTAATAACCTATCGAACGTACTTGAGAAAACCATGGTCGTTGGAAGACCATCCCACATTTTAAATTTGTGTGGAAGGAATTTATCAATATAAAGGAATCTAAATTATACACTAGGTGTGCCTTGCTTCGCCTGTGGCATACTTCACCCCCGTGGCACCCATTTGTCCCATATACGTCCAATATTCATCAGTGCCCCAATAATGTATGATTTTAGACATTTATGATTACTGCTCCGCTCTCCTGGATAGAAGCGTAATGATATATAGCTTATAACCTTCCCCGATAAATGGCTATCCACCACAAAAATATTTTTTAATTTAGTACTAGTAGATCCTGAGTGAACAAACAAATTCTTTAGCTTTATTATATTATAGTATAGATAGCAAAACTTCAAGACACTGTGAATTCATTCAACATAATTATAAATAACCATAGCTCACGTACTTTGAGATATCTAACATTTTACGATATGAAACAACCACCTTAGTCTCTCCATGACGATTAAGCAACCGAAATGTTGAAAAATAATAAAATAACATCAAATTAATGTGAGATGATTTGAACCATAAAGCACACACTGGAACCAAAACTTTATTTGTATTTGAGTATGCGACAGAGGGATCAACTCTTCGAAATCCAACTCCAACACTCGACACGACACGCAGGCGAGGTGGCCACTGAAGTATCATATTCTGGGATAGAGAACGCTTAGGTTTCATGAATAGAACCCTATTCACTAAAGCTTAACGCTGTGTTGTAAGCTTGGCACAAAGTGTAAACAATAAAATCCGTGTGTCGGAAACTTTATTCATAAACTGCAATGGCCAGTTTAATCCTTCGTATTTCAAAGCCATTCTTTGCTCTAGAGTGGAGTTTTTGAAGTGAAAACTTTTTTAGCGGCTTTGTGCACTTTTTTGTAGTGGGTAAAAAAGGTTAAACTCGCGTCAGTAAAACACGTGACCTGAACGTAAGACAACATATATAGAAGCGCTAATTTCACACTGCACTACTAAACAACCTTGGTGGCGCGTTTGTCTAATGAGTGGTCGTTGACTTCGTCAAGACTGAGATCGATTCCGACCGAGGCCCAAGAAACACTTTTTGTCATCATATAACTTTTTGTATTTTGAATCTTTTCTTCAGCGTCCTCTACTACCATGCAATCCTGTGGGTATACCTAAAGGTAATAATAGGCAGAAGAGTAAATGGGTGTTTAAAGCTCCACCAATCACTCGGGGGCCGAGTCAACTTCACCTGCAAGCGGGCACACCTGCTGATTGACGGATACAGTCAGACGGTAGTCGCTTTCGGAAAAGACGCATAAGCCAGATCTAAAGGAGGAGAAAGATTGGGCAGATTCCAGGCTCCAGGTTCCAAGAACTATTAAGTAACTACTAAGTATTTGCAGATCCTTTGCTGCGTCTAAAAATTACCGACCAAAAACCTTAATAACGATTTGGCTGAAATCGAATCTGATACATTTTGCAATTAACCACCGAAATAATTCAACATAAAATCTACTTTTTGACATAAAACCAAATAAATGGTTTATTTAACTGGGCTAAACCTAACAGTTTAGCCACCGCCCCACTAGTGGTCGTGTATCGAACTATGGCTACGAATATAGGTTAATGTAGCGTTTGAAACGTTGTCGCGTACGGCCTTGTAGCTGCTCGTAGCGGATCCGTAGTACCGTAGCACGATCGTTACGGTTTTGCTACGAAAAATGCATTAAGCAACTATTAAAAGAATTTGCTTATCGAGTTCTCATTGGCAGTACTTTTATCGTTTTGTAAGTGAATTGTTGCTTAAATACTGTGGTTTATACAATATATTGTTTAATGCCACTTTTTTATTATTGTTGTATGATTCGAAAAAATGACTTATTAGAAGTTGATAGAACCATGTTTCCAATCCTGGTCTGGAAAATACAGGCTTCCCTCTTTATACTAGCTAAAAACGTTCATTGTGTCCCGACGATTATTTCGTGTATGTGTTCTTTGGCGTAGCGGTAGTGAATCCGAGTGCTACGACAGGAGGCGCGGGTTCGATCCCCGCTCAGTGCCAATATTTGTATGCATGAATACGTGGGACACTCAGAAAGTTTTGCGAAAATAAAAAAAAGTGTTCTATAGGTAAATATTTTTTTATTAAATCTTTTCAAAGTACTCTCCACCAGCCTCTATACAAAGTTTCATGCGTTTGAACCAGTTTTCAAAACACTTTTTCCAATCCGCCGCAGATACCTCGTTTACAGCCTGCTCAAACGTTGACAGCGCATCTTCCGGCGACGAAAATTGTATCCCTTTGAGCTGATTTTTTATTTTCGGGAATAAAAAGAAGTCGCACGGTGCAAGGTCAGGGCTGTAAGGAGGGTGACCTAGGAGTTTAACCGGAGTGCTGTCCAGGAAGTCCCTCGTTTTAAGCGCGGTGTGTGAGGGCGCGTTGTCATGGTGGAGTAGTATCCCGCGGAGCCCTGTGTTTGGTCGCTTGTAGCTCACTACTGAGAAAACTTCTGCCAAGCATTTGGTAGTGTACCATTCAGCGTTGATGCTTCTTTGATTTCGTAAAGGGATTGATAACAAGTAGCCAGACAAATTGAAAAAACTCGCGATGAAAATCCTCCCTCCGCTTCTAGATCGCTTCACTTTGGTAGGTGTTGATTCGTTTTGAAACACCCAAACCGTCGACTGGCGTTTTGTTTCTGGATCATACTGATAAATCCACGACTCATCACCTGTAATGATGTCATCAACACGCCGAGACGCGCCTGCTTCAAACTTGTTTATCATATCACGACACCATTCCACCCGGGCCTGCTTCTGAGCATCGGTGAGATTGTGCGGGACCCAGCGTGAAACTATCCTTCTCACACGAAGATGCACGTGTAGAATCTCGTGAAGGCTTCCCGATCCAATATGAAGAATGTGCTGAATCTCTTGATATGTGACTCGTCTATTATCTTGGATTAAATTTTTCACTGCTAGCACGTTTTCTTCCGTAACAGCCGTCAAAGGGCGACCACTTCTTTCTTCATCCTCCAAAGTCAGTCGACCGCGCTTGAATTCGTTATACCAACGATACACGGTCGCCTTGGAAGGGCCTTCATCCATGAATGCCATTTGAAGTCTATCGTACGATTCGTCTGGTTTCAGGCGACACATGAAATCATAGAAAATCATAGCGCGAAAATGTTCCCGACGCAGATCCATTTTTCAATGAGGCACAATAATTGAAATTATCTTGCAAAAAATGCAGAGAGAAATTTTGAAATTGGAACGTAC
Organism: Cybosia mesomella; assembly: GCA_946251805.1. Classification (NCBI taxonomy): domain Eukaryota; kingdom Metazoa; phylum Arthropoda; class Insecta; order Lepidoptera; family Erebidae; genus Cybosia; species Cybosia mesomella. The sequence goes on from OX276388.1 coordinate 5,307,751, forward strand.
TTATTTTTACTCATAAATAATCATATTTCAGAAATAGATTATAACTGACTGTCTCTCATATATAAAAACTTTTTTTCGCAATACTTTCTGTGGTATGTCTATTTGCATTGGGCTGGGTGTTTCTATGTATAATAAGTATGTATTTACGAAAAAAGTATATAATTAGGTATGTTTATCCGCATTCTGGAACCCATAACACAAGCTAGTTAAACTATGCTTACTTTGGGTCTAGAAAGCGCTGTGTAGAATATCGTAGAGTATTTATTTATTATATTATTTATATTTTTTTTGTAATGAAATCTGCATCGCTTAATCTATTATTCGGTTACCCTCAACCGGCGAGCATATTTAGAAACAATTATGAAAGTAAAAGAAGCGAATGGAATATTCCAGGATTGTAACAAGTGTCTTACCACATGCTATCTCTGCCTACCCTACAGAGAAAGAGGTTTGACTGTATGTATGTACAATCGTGTTATAAAAAAAAACTAAAAATGTATTCAGATTTAGAACATGCTATCAACAAGTGATGCTATAATACCATTTTATGTGAAATTGAAATATGCTCAAACGAATCACGAATTCAAAACAATGCCCTTTGGCCGAAACATTGCACCATCCATGTTTCAGGATACACATTGTTATGCGCACACAAAAGCAATATCCCAATATCTTGTAACTATGAATTCCAAATCGACCTTGCGATTCCTGAAATTAAAAACCGATGCAAAATGTTGACAAATTTGGTTTATTTTCTTTTATGTTGGTGCAATCCCCGACTTTTGTTTCCAAACCTCGTTCGTGGAATAAAATAGAAATCTGGAAAACATGACGGTCGGAGTTCAACTTTTCTGTTTATACTAGGAAAATTTTTGAACCACGATATTTGAAATATGGCTTTTTATAGTGTTTATTATTGGCTATAAGTTTTGGCTAGAATTTTTATTTATATACAAATACGTCTGTGAGGTAGGTATATATTCGCTTTACAAATTCAGAATAGTTTAAAGAGTATGTGTGTGATAATTTGTTAGACACTTTATTTAGTGAAATATTATGCAAACAAGTGCTTGCTCGGTGTTGGAGAGATTCGGGATTGGTCAGTTTCGTGATTCGTCAGATTCGGCAAAGTCTAGTCTAGTCGGTAGCTTAGTGCTTAAGGAATCGGCTTTACGATTGAGAAGTCCCAGGTTCAAGTCCTAACAATTACACTTCTAACACAAGCAATAATAATAATAATCTTCTTTACAGTCAACTACAAAAGTAGCGTTACAAATTCTAAATTATTAATCACCTTAGCTCTTAAACCTTTCATAAAATAATAAACAAAACATGAAATATATTAAGTTTGTCCTCTGGGGATTATGAAATTACTAATGCAGCTATTATTGGTACAGTATTCCAATTTAAAAAGGTTTGTAAATATTTTAGTGATACTCAACTTTTGTCGATGACTGTACTTAAATTTTATTAAAAAATAATAGGGGGTTAGGGGTTGTACTAGTAATTTTAGTTACTAATATTTCTTGAAAAATGTTTCCGATTGATGGTAACAGGTTCACTAACTTTTACGTAGCAAAAATGTGTCGATGAAAAAAGAGCGTAGTACCATACAATACTCTTCAGGAATATGATGTGTGAGAGTATATCGATATTATATAATTTAAAATAGTAGATTGTTATACAAGGAGCTAAAATGACCCATTATATACGAGGGAGTAAATAAAAACCGACTTTTAATGGGTTTTAGCACCGTGTGTTACACTATACTTTTCACTACGATTGCGAGAAAATAAAACAATCCAATATTACGGTCACTACCAATTCAATTTGCAATTACAGAAAAATTATAAAGATTTCGCGCCAATGTCTTTTTTTTGTTTCTTCTGTAGCCGCAACACATTGCATGCATTCTACCAGAGATCGCCGATTTTAGTTCCATTTTCAAAATTAAAATGAAGTTCTTTTTTTATGAAACAGTAATAAGTCGAGTCTTTATTCATAATTATTCTACTTTAGACTAAAGACTTTTTCCTTTTTGTAGGCTCATTGTCATTTGACACACAAAAATTAAAAAAAAAAAACTTTTTCCCCTATGGGAAGAATTGCTATTTTTTCTTCGCTCTGGTACGCCACAATGACGGTCTTTTTGAGCAAGAGGAGTGAAAAAGATATTAATCTTTATTGCATCTTACAAAACAATGCCAATTACAACAACTAACATATAGCACCAAATATAAATGTATTGTGTAAATTCATTAACACCTCGTTGAATTCCAACTAAATTAGTATTTTATTAAGTTGCTATTGAAATCACAATTGTACCATTAATTAGACTTCATGTAGTGTTAAAATCGTTGTTGTAATTACCTACCTTGTTCACAAACACCACGGTTAAACATTTTACGAAAATTAAAAATAAAAATACCTAACCTTATAGGTTGAAATAAAATTATTTTTGACGGATTCTATCGCAATTTATTTGATGTTATCTTATTATTTACATTGAACCCGACGTTTCGGTTTCTTTTCAGCAGCCATGGTCACAAGTTGGAACATACTTTTACCAAATATGGTTTTATTTCAATGTCTGACATTCACCTAAACTTCAGACAGTAACATTATAGGTATTTATTGTACCTTATGAGGTAACAGGTTTCTTAAAAACACACACGCATACCTGTCATAAATCATAATTATATCATGGCTGGTTGCATCCGAGACTTTTACCTTATAACCACAGGTCAGCTTACTCCCGGGGTCTGATGAAGTCCTTTAGATTTACGCTAAAGATACACAAGTAAGTTAAAAAGAATTACTGCACAGATTTTTATGAACGCGAAAATTGTTTAGATGTGGTATATTGGCCCCACCAAAGTCTACAGGGTCCAAGTCAACCAGCTGATTGACCGATGAGGCCTTGTGGCAGGTTTTACTATTGATTTTAAGGTATCAGTCAATATAATCTAAATATGGATAGAAGCAATAGGAAGGGGAACTCTGGGCTCTAAAGTGTGAACTTTGAATGTAGCCGAGATTTGCACTCGAATGAATAATAAGAGCATTTAGCAGACAAACAGTTAGTACACATTTTTATGTTTAGTTTGTCACTTGACTGCACCCCGCTGGATAGTGAAAGGCTAGGGTGAAGTCCAGTTGCACGCCCCCCTTTTTCTGGGGCAAGACGCTCCCAAACTCGAGGGGGCCATCTCGAAAGCGGATATGGCTGTGGGTCAGCCGGGGTGCGAGAGACATATCTATCACCCCGGCGTTTGAAGACCCGAGACGATATGCGGTTTTAGTCTGGCTGATCGGGGGGATATACGAAGGGATTTCTGTAAGGAAAAAAGCAAAGTCTAGTAAATACGGCCACCATTACAGGATTGCAAGAAGAAGGAAATACGTATGCAGGTAGAGCGTTCCTGTTCTTTATCGTGCGACACAGAAATGAAGCACCGAATCACTTGGTTTAGGACGGTATTGTTTCTACCGTGTGTGGATGTCATCGCAGTCCAGTACATTCATGTCACGGTTTATAATTGTCATGTGAAGATACTTTGTGATCTTTCGTACGGCTCCTTTCAACAACCTTGAAGTGATCGACCTATTTAAATATTTTACCCGGTTCGGGTAATCGCGTTGATCACTGTTTGGTCACGTACTGCTCTTGCTACTTATCTAAAATATTGGAGCAGGCTAACACTTTTGTTTGTAATGTTGCTATAGATCATATTGATCAAAAATTATACAATATTCTATTATTAAATTGGCGTGCATGTATGAAAACAATAACGAAAGCAGGAGAAGCAAAAGGCGTATGCCAGGATCGTGGCAAATGGAAACTGGTCTTCTTTATCTATTCGAAAGGGTAAGAGGCATGTATGATGTCTGCATGTATGTATTATACAGTCTATGTCAGTGGCATTATAATTAGTGATTGCAAAAGAGTGTGGGTGAGTTTTCATTGCGTGCTACATTTCTCTACGAACCATAGACCTAGTACCTATTGCATGACGAAGCTAACTGACCTTCATAATTGTTACTATGTGACCTAGATTTCTTATAGGTTTTTAGTTTGATTTGAATGTAGAAGGATGGCAAACTGAATATCTCGTTTAAGGTATGCGGAGAAACGGTTCGTAATGTCGGTCTGAGAAGATTAAACCATACTAGCGGGGTCATTCTTTGAGCACGCTAAGCCATTTTTTTGTTTTTTTTACGTGTGCAAATCCCCTCGGGCTTCATCCCATCTGTGCCTTAGTTGGAACCTTGTTGTAGAAATCAGACGGTAGTCGCTTAACTAAAAATATCACAGTTCAGCTGTTTGGTAATTAAACTGAAAGCCAGTTGGGGTCTAACTGAGTTGGGAAAAGACTCGGAGGATGAGAATAATTATTTTGAAAAAGAAACTTTTATTATATCGTATCGCATATTTTAACATACACTGATCAAATTAAAAGGGCAGACCAATAACACTCGAAGCGGGCTTATATGAAAGGTTTAATGACAGTGGAGGAAGCTCGTGAAGTGTGTAAGGATGGGATGTAAGGAAGGAAAACGGCGTGAGTATATTTTGTATATTTTAATGCGTTATTAAGTAGAGTAGTGTTATCATTATAGACTCTAAACTACAATGCAGTTCTAAACTACCATGTATAGTTTAGCATAATTATTGAAGCGTATACAGTAACCATCTACTAATAGTCAATCAGGATAATGTGGTCTTCATACGAGCCCTTTGTGATAATCACCGGTTCATGACATGAACACAATACAGCCACTTCATTGAATATTAATAATCGTTAATACATCTAATTACGTCAGTATAATTGTACTAGATCTCACTAATATATGGTAACGTACGTTTTGCAACCGAAGGCAATTCAAGCGTTCATTACCCATGGATTGATGGGCGTGAATAGATAGAATACTGACGTGAATACTGCATAGGATTAACCGAACTGTTTACGTAGGTATACGATGATGGTAATATAAATTGATACGGCCATCGCATAGGTGTATTCATAACTTTGAATTGTGTTATTGAATCATCTATTTCATGAAATAAACAATATTTTTATTTAAAATTATCTAACTAAACTAAATAAAACTAAAATAAAATAAATAATTAAAAGAAACTTAAACCTAAAATGCATCGTGGAATTCCTCCGCATCGCATGCCTCCTGTGGTAACGTGCCCAGAAGACTGGCAGCAGTGCCACGTTGTATGGCAATACTTTTTTTTTTTCATGAAATCGAAGATAAAGGCTTTGAATTCAGCCAGTCAGTTTAGTTATCCCCTATTATAGTGGACGGTGAAAATGTATAAATAGTCGGGGTGCGAGGGATATGGTCTATGGACAACCTTACACCGCGCCGTCTTAAAACCCGAGACGGAGTGCGGTTTTAGTCGGTTCAAGCCCGACATAACCGCCCCCGCGGGCCGGTGGGTGGGTATCCGAAGGGGGAAATCCCTTCGGATACCCACCCGCCGCACAAAATAAAAAGGCATACGATGTGTCGTGATTTTATGTATGTATGTGAATGTATGTATAATTGTTTAAATTCGGCGCATAAATGTACGATGCAGCTAATAAGAAATCATAACATAACTGGCGAATCGTGGGTGTGTAATACACCTCTGCCTACCCCTTTGGAGATAGAGGCGTGAAGTTATGTTCTGTCATGTTATTATTTTGTAATTAAAAACATTTTCAAATACTTGATTCTAATTTAAGTCTTTTTTTTGCTTTATATATTACTGCATCAGGATGCGGGATGCGTTGACCTCCATTATAGCATTGTTGGCATAACAGCTTACTACTTACCCTGGTAAGCTATAAAAGCTTACCACTTACCCTAGTAAGCTATAACAGCTTACCAGGGCTCCATTATAGCATTGTTGGCATAACAGCTTACCACTTACCCTGGTAAGCTGTTATAGCTTACTAGGGTAAGTGGTAAGCTTTTATAGCTTACCAGGGTAAGTAGTAAGCTGTTATGCCAACAATGTTATAATGGAGGTCTCTAGATTGCGGCCTCGTTAAATGTTTTTTCACTCACCGCTTATAAGAAAAATAATAGTTTGGGGCAGTATTATTTGTTGAAGTTTTTTCTAAGTGCACTCGGTAACATGGGCACACACAAATGCTTTCATTAGGAATGGGTGCACTCAGTACTGTACTTCTTCTTCTCAGTCGTTTCCTCATGACTGAGGCACGTGACCCCGCTGAGCAACTTCAGTCATCAACTTCTTCCAGGCTATTCGGTCCTGAGCCAAATGTATTCTGCCTTCTGCAGCGTCATATTGGTGGCCTCTCTGATCGTATCCGTCCATCTTGACGACGCGCGTCCTCTACTCCTGGTACCCTCTGCACTGCCAGTGAGAATCGCCATCTCCAGACTATCCGGGCCTCGCCTGGCTGTGTGTCCCAAGAATGTGAGGACCCTTTGCGTGCATAATGTAGATAGCCTCGTTTTGATATGCAGCTCATCCAGGATAGACTCATTTGTGCGAAGTTGAGTCCATGACACTTGGAGTGTTCCGCCAGCACCACATTTCGAACGCGTCTATCCTTTTCCGAGCGCGGGCTTTCAATGTCCAGGTTTCCGATGCGTAGAGGACAATCGAGAAGATAAGGTACTCTACTTAGTGGAGTTTTATTCAACCTTATGATGGGAAGGCCGATGCTTTAGCCCTCGCCACATAATAGATAATTGTACTGATTCCATCGCTCTACCTACTTTTAATAAATAATTATGGCAATCGAGAGACTAACTTGACGAAAGTTACTAATGAATTCAACAACCGCTCGATGGCCTCCGGCAAATATATTGTTCCAAGAATACACAATTATTACGGTGACAGAAGCTTATAAAAAACCGAATATCTTATTATCTGGTGTGCCGTTGGACATTTGAGAAAAACCACACAAAATTACTTAGTATTTAAGATGAAACTTAATTTATTTTTTTAGATTTGCTGGAATGATTACATTCCTTTATCACAACGAAAGCGGAATTAAGTGTTTTATAGTTATTATAATTATCTAATAGTTTACTTTTATCCAAACGAGATAATTTATATAAAACAACGTAGCTTTAGTTATGATTGCGATGAACTCCAGAACCGGTGGGCCGATGTATTCATGAACATTTTTTTTTAGAATTGTCTCCAATTGTGTCATGTTGTGTTTTTTTCCTTTGCGGATATTGTCACGGCTTCTCTGAAACCGGCCAGCGAGGATAATTATGTCAGACTTAAACCGACCAAAACCTCACGGCGTCTGGGATCTATAATGCCGGAATGCAAGGAGACATACACGAAATAAATTCAGTTGATATTGAACGAAGTTTGCCGGTTCTGCTAGTAATATATAAAAGAGATATTTATGTAGTTTAGAATAGAATAGAATAGAATTTACACCAATCAGAGTATGCATAGGTACTTGGAATACACAGTCCACATATTGAAATATATGTTTGTGTATCGTAATATATAGATTTTCGAAATGTTTGTTTGTGTGTTAATGTTGTTCTTTCTCGCTATCTCACACAAGTATGTACCCTTTTTCTTATCTTCCACGATCTCTTCTCGCCGGTCTGCTGGTAGAAATTTTTTGAAGAAATAAGCAATACCATTATACTATTCTTTCCACCAAATTTATGTATTGATTTTATTACGTGTGCATAAACTTCAAATAAATAAAATAATTAATTAAAAAAAAAATTAACTAAAAATAGATCCCCCAGTTTGACTTAAAGTATCTTCACTTTAGAACGGATGCTACATCGTTAAATTGCAATAGACAGTGAACGATACATTGTTGATTAAGTGTAGTTTTTTTTCTATCTAATGAATTAGAGGGATCCTAATTCTTCGTGCATTATCACAAGTAACCAAACCCTTCTAATATTTATAAATAAAAATACGTTTCGAGGTGTGCGGTGGCCACGAGCTCGCATCGCGAGCTCCCGTGGCGTATGCGTTTAACAAATTAAATAAGTAATTACAATCAATTCGAGTGTTTAAATCAAGCAAAAAACATGTTATATTAACTTTACCGTATATTTGGCCGTTAGTTTGCAGATTACCTAGGCAGTCTGCAGATTAACTAGTTAATATTAGAACAAACATCTTTTTCCACTTTATCGGACTGTACCAGATAATCTGCAGATTAACTGGTTAATCTGCGCTTTAGGTGATTTATGCATATTAGCCGTGACATATTTATAAATAAACATAATTGTATAAAAAAAAACGTGGACGACAAAAATACTAGAGCTTTTACCCCGTACCGATAATATGTAAATGCTGGTGAATGTCAGTCACGGTACTGTAGAGTAATCCGTATAGTGCTAAGTGCATTCACGATTAAACCCTTTACTTGCTGGCATTAGTTCAAATGACCTCCTACAGACATACACGCAAGTATACGTGGCATTTAACCGTCGCATACCTCCGTCGAAAGGTATAATAAACGTCGATACTGCTACAGTGCTAGCACGAGTTGACTGCAGATATAAAGAAGTGAAATGTTTTGTTAAAACTCGTCCACTAAACCGTACGGTCCGTACAGTCCATCTAAGATTGGTATGCTTCGCTTCTGTAAAGCGAAGCATACCAATTCTCTATTGCACATAGCACTTACAATTTAGGTACTTTCATAGAGTGTTTGTACAACCTATAACTTCAGTTTTCTTGAAATATATCAAGATGTAGATATGGGCTGTGCGGTAGAGAGCTCTTACTTTACTGACCGAAGTTCTAAATCAAAAACAGAGTACACATACACACAGTCACTCTTCTGCGATGCGCAATTATTTTGTGTTACTTTAACATTTTGCTTCTATTACTTTTCATGAGCTCAAAAACATGGGCGTCCTGGTTCCGTACAGTACACAACCGCGTCATGTTTTCGTACAATACACGGGACGAGCGAGCATGTTTCGGAACTCACAAAAGCTTCAAACGTATAAATGAACAACAATGGAATTATGCTGTGGTAACTATAAGTCCTGCATCGATATTTACCTCAATACTCGGAATTTTAACATTAAATAGTACACACGAATTTTCCCAGAATCGGCTGAATAGCTATTTTAGTATTTCAAATTGTAATTAGTTCGTTTCATAATTAATAGTTTATAACGAAATTAGGTTGGATGTTGTATTGGTGTTTTACCCAGCACAAACGGTTATAGGATATCGATATTCGTCGAAATATTTGGGAGGATTTTATAAAAAATATATGGAAGGATAGGGGAGGGGGGGGACTGTAACTTCTGTGCATGAGATCAGGAAAGTTTTATAGCATGATGGATGTTATAGCCACCTTTGGAGGAAAGATAAATTTAAGGCAGTTGTCGAAATATTGAACAAGATACCTTTCTTTTTTTTTTCGTGCGGAAACCCTTCGAATGTCGGGCTTGAACGGTCTCGGGTCTTCGGACGCCGGGGTGTACGGTTGCCCATAGAGCATATCCCTTGCACCCCAACTGACACTTGGCCATCTCCGGTTTCGAGATGGCCCCTTCGGGTTTGGGAACCATGGTGTCCCCGTCTTGCCCCGGTTTGTGGGAGGGGTTCTGCTTCTGCTGGGGTGACAGGCGGCCTCACCTGCCACCCCCAGGCCTGCGCTCATGGAGGACGGAGGCTGTTAAATGACCCCCGGCGCCTGAGTCGCTTGTGACGCGCTGTGAGCATGTTGCGGGCTCGGCGGGCCGCGAGAGTATTAAATCTCTCCCGGGCACGCTCTGCCATCTCCTTCGCGAGCATTACATGCTCGCAGAAGGAGGTGGCGGCGGTCCACGTGCTCGCGCTCCGCTCCATTGCCGCAATCATGCTGCCTGAACAAGATACCTATGCTTATATATAAACTTATATTCAAAATAAGAATAGAGGACATAAGAAAATCAATTAAAACGTCTATACTTTATACCTAGCGTTTCTGAACATTCATAATAAAATGTCTATGAGTATGAGTTTTCGAACTTTATTTTTAGTCAGCTGCCGCAGTTCTCACAAATAAACTAAATACAATTCTCTTGTTCGGTAAATACAGAATATAAAATTACATATTGAAACACATCTGATATTTAACGTGACATATTTATTTTAAGAATAGATACACTAGAATATTTCTTTTCGACAGTATTGGTTAACGGTTGTTTTACAATGGGAGCGTCTCGGGTGGGGGCATAGCGGGATAACGAATTTTTGACTGTGGGTGCGTCCCGGCTGGGGGCGTACCGGAATTGAACCGGAACGGTTGGACCCTATACTTTTATTACTAGCTGACCAAAAAAAGTTCCTATAACTCAATTGCAGCGCCACTTACCGGTTTCTAACTTTACACCACAGCGTAAGTACGAGCTATAAATTGAGCAAGTTATAGCGCAATAGAATGGACAAAGTTATATCGCAGTTCAAACTAACAAGCAAACATTGATTTTATATTGCTACAACGTGAGTCGATATCTCGAAAACTAGAAGACAATTGATGCTTATACAATGTTCGTTCATATAGTAAACTGTAATATGATAGGATGTATGGGGCCCTATTAAAAACTACGGGAACAAGTCAACCACACCTGCAAAATTGCTGACGGACTTGACGGACGAGGATCTGGCGCAGTTTTTTCTCTCGGGGATGAGGGATTCGACGGTAGTCGTTTTGCATAAAAACCGTATAAGCTGAACCAAAGGAGTAAGTGGTTAACAGACTTCAACGTTGAATGCCACCGGGAACAAAACTAAGACTTTTTTTGTTCGTGCGGAAATCCCCTCGGATACCCCCCCGCCGGCTGGGGGCGTTTATGTCGGGCTAGAACCGACTAAAACCGCACGCCTTCTCGGGTCTACAGACACCAGGGTGTAAGGTTGCCCATCGTACCTCGACTGACCCTGGGCCATCTCCGGTTTCGAGATAGCCCCCTCGGGTTTGGGAACCACGGTGTCCCCGTCTTGCGCCGGTTTGGGGGAGGGGCGCTAGTCGCCCCACCGTCCCGGCCTGTTTCTGCTGGGGTGACAGGCAGCCTCACCTGCCACCCCCAGGCCTGCGCTCATGGAGGACGGAGGTCGTTAAGCGACCTCCGGCGGGAACTAAACTAAGACCTATTTTACGTCCTGACCGATTCCTCGAAGGCGTAGTGTAAGAGAAAAAACTGGGCAAAAATCACTTGCGGATGGCCGCTTTTTATATGAAACCGCGCCACGCATGCGGCTGGCTGCATCATACAAAATTAGACTTGTGGCCAGCCGGTGCGTTATGGGCCTAACATATTAGAAAGCGACAAAGCGAGCATTCGTGCAATCCAATTTTCTTCACGTAGTTTTTTCTTACAACATTCATTGATTACTAAATTTTTATTATACTTAGATATCGGGTTATTTATTGTAAATATGTAAAATACAAGTCTATAAATAACGTTTCTTTTTAAAATTACATTAAATTTAACAGCAAACTAAGTAACCATAAAGCTAGAGTTTAATTACCTATCGACCTAAATATGAAGGAACTTACTTTGTATGGAGCGCGCTGGCGGTGCTATCCTCTTAAATATATAACATGTTTTGGTCTTAAAACGAGTAAAGGTTGTGGTAAATAGTTATAGATTTTAAATAACGGTTACTGCCAAGCACTCAAACAACGATGTGTACACGGAAAATTACTAGTTTTAAGCACACGTTTACTTTGCGTTCAGAACTATGTTCAATGCTCAAAATAATGTGTAGGTAATGTTTGAATTTCTGTGCAGCGTTTGAATTAATGTGTTGCGTTTGAATTAATGTGTTGAGTTTGAATTAATTCCCGTGTAACATTAAAATGTATATTTTACCTATTTTTGATACTGCTAGCTTTGTAATAATATCAAAGAAGCAAACAAACTATTTCTGTGTGAAGCGCTTTGTGCTACCTACAATAATTTCAAAAGCAATTAGGCTGTATTTCATCTTAATAGATACGTGGTTAAATCAATTTAAACTGAGTCAGTATATTTTACTTGAGGAAACATAACATAACTTCACGTCTGTATCCCCGAAGGGGTAGGCAGAGGTGTATTACACACCCACGGTTCACCAGTTATGTTTCGGTCCCAATGTAATAGGGGCGAGCCTATTTCCATCTACCGGGCACATTACTAAGCGAGCGATAATTCAAATTCTTTTTGGGGACAAAACGGGACAAAACATGTGACTCCCGCTCCGGCTGGTATCTGGTACAAAGGTTAACGGGGCAATGCAGCCAGCGTAGTGGGCACCTTTGCACCGGGTGCGGCTCACTGCACCCGGTGCAAAGGTTAAGGTTAAGTAAGGTTTTTAATTTATTTTTAAAGTGATTTTTTTTATTTACTTGAGGAAAACGTAAAAACTAGTTTAGTTAAATGTTTCAGTGCATTTAACATGCTAACATTTTCTCTAAGTTTAAATCATTGCCCTAAGACATATGTAGATGGGTATTTTAGTACCTTACTACTACCTACAATCCTGGGCTCTTTAAGCGGGGCGTGAAAAAACATCTGTTGAGGTCTAGGTAGGGGCCACCATTCTAGGGACAATCTCTGGAAATGGTGGCCACTACTTTTTGGACTTCACCTCAGCACCTAATTTGACGGATTAAATATTAAAAAAAAGGTTCGTCTTGGCCATTATTTTTAAAAGACCCAAAGTACGCGTAGTTTAACTAGCTTGTGTTATGGGTTCCAGAATGCAGATAAACATACTTATATACTTTTTTTTTAAATACATACATATTATACATAGAAACACCCAGACCAATGCAAATAGACATATTCATGCATACAAATATTTGGTCTCAGGATTTTGTCCCATCAATGGGATTACGAGGGAAAACTGTTTCTCGTAGTCCCATTGTTGTGTACCTTTTTTTTTTTTTTTTTTTTTTTTATCGTGCGGAAATCCCTTCGGATACCCCCCCGCGTGCCAGCGGGGGCGGTTATGTCGGGCTTGAACCGACTAAAACCGCACGCCGTCTCGGGTCTACAGACGCCGGGGTGTAAGGTTGCCCATAGAGCATATCCCTCGCACCCCGACTGACCCTGGGCCATCTCCGGTTTCGAGATGGCCCCCTCGGGTTTGGGAACCACGGTGTCCCCGTCTTGCCTCGGTTTGGGGGAGGGGCGCTAGTCGCCCCACCGTCCCGGCCTGCTTCTGCTGGGGTGACAGGTGGCCTCACCCGCCACCCCCAGGCCTGCGCTCATGGAGGACGGAGGTCGTTAAGCGACCTCCGGCGCCTGAGTTGCCTGCGACGCGCGGCGAGCAAGTTGCGGGCTCGGCCATTGTTGTGTACCTACAGCCTGTATGTAATTTCTTTTGGTAACCCAAAAAAAAAACAACACAGATAAATAAAACTGAATACTTACATAGGTACTTTAGTTTTTCTCTCGGGCGTTGTGAGGTCAGATGATAGTAACCACCATAAAACCATAATAAAAAGCGGCCAAGGGCGAGTCGGACTCGCCCATAAAGGGTTCCGAAGCAGCAAGTAACATAATAATGTATTTTATTTTTATTTTTATATGTGAGTTGATTGTATGAAAGGTAAATTGCAGTTTATGATTTATGACGTATTAAAAAAACTTACTAGATCTCGTTCAAACCAATTTTCGGTGGAAGTTTACATGGTAATGTATATCATATATTTTTTTTAGTTTTATCATTCTCTTATTTTAGAAGTTACAGGGGGGAGGGGACACATTTTACGACTTTGGAAGTGAAATGATATTAGAAACCTCAATATCATTTTTGAAGAGCTATCCATATATACCGCACACGTATGGGTTTGAGGAAAAATAAATTTTTGAGCTTTAGTTCTACGTATGGGGAACCTCCAAAATTTTTTATTTTTACTATTTTTGTGTGAAAATCTTAATGTGGTTCACAGAATACATCTACTTACCAAGTTTCAACAGCATAGTTCTTATAGTTTCGGAAAAAAGTGCCTGTGACATACGTGCGGACAGACATGACGAACCTATAAGGGTTCTGTTTTTTGCCATTTGGCAACGGAACCCTAATAATGAACTCCAAAGGACGAGAAATAGCAAACGGATCTTGGGTTTTGAGGCTGAAGCCTCAGATGCAACTTGAAACAACGCTGGAATTATAAGAACAGCATACTTTAACCTTGAAAACTCTGTTTCACACACAACAATACTTGTTTTGTACAGTTGTATTCAACACCTGTTTTCCTATATCCAATTAGCACAAGAACATATTCGATACTGTTGTTGGATATAATTAAATACAGTAGTTAAATAGTAGATTCTGAGTAGTATATATATATATATGATACTAGCTGTAGCCCGCGGCTCCATCCGCGTAGATTTCTGATCCCGTTCCCGCAACCCATGGGAACCTATTACCGGGATATATAGCTATGTATTAGCCTATGTGCTATTCCAGGCTATAATCTACCCCTTTGCCAAATTTCAGCCAGATCCGTTCAGCCGTTTTTGCGTAAAAGAGCAATAAATATACATACTCGTTCAAACATACTCACAAACTTTTGCGTTTATAATATTAATAGGATATGTATATTTTAAATAAACTTCTTTCATTGATTTTTGTAACTAAATCACCATCTTACACGTTCACATAACAGTTGATTGTAATTATGAATAAATCATATAGTTTCACTGCTCAATAATTTACATAGAAACGCCAAGCGGAGGGCTTCGGTAAGGTCGACACAGAGTTGCGAAACACTGAGATTTGACGTAAGTCGAAGAGGGGAATTTTGAAAGATAATGACGTCACTAATATTACTCAGTATCGTTTTTACCGTTGAGCCAAACTAACTCTGTGTCAAACTTATCGCGTTTCATTATCGGTTTTAATCTGAAATGCAGATAATTTCGTCTTGAATTTTATTCAACCTGTGAATCCGAACTACCGCCATGTCGGAACCTACAGATAAAGACTCCATGGACAAACCTTCATCATATCTATACTATTATAATTGTAAATTAGTTGTGTCTTTACATAAACTCATAAACTCACGCCTATATCCCCGAAGGGGTAGGTAGAGGTGCTAGCACCCACATTTCGCCAGTTTATGTTTAGGTCCCAATGTTTCGAGTTTGTCGAGCCTATTGCCATTAACCGTGCACTTATAAGCCTGCGATAAATACACACATAACTTCGAAAAGCATCGAAAAGTCATTGGTTTGTGCCATGTTAAAACCTGGGATCGAACCCGAGACCTCGTCTCAGCAGTCCATTACCCATACCACTAGGCTACCGTGTCTTTACATTGAAGATATTTAACAAATAATCCATGGGTTATGTTTAATGAACGATTCTAAACACAAAAATATTTCTCTGATAATTGGCGATGAACTCATAAACTACTGAACGGATTTTGATACAGTTTTTGTATCAGAAAGGTCTTGGTCCGACTTACAATATGCCGTATATTTCATTGCAATGGGTTTTGTATAAATACATATATGTCCAAAAAATGATAACCGACCGTGTGGAGGTCGGTGGTTGTGTTACGAGAATTCAGTTGGTATTGATATAGGCATTGTATTAGGGTACACGTATTATCAGCGGTTCCGATTTCAAACACTTGTAACGTATCTGTTCTAAATTTGAATTTCATTATCAATACATTGGCATGTAGTGCTCCAATATATTCCTGAGTACCGTCTGCATAACTGTGATTCGAAATGTTACGTATAAGATACGCTATAGAGACAATATAAGTCGTTTTGATGGAATGTGTATTTGTAAATGCCTACATTATAGTTTTTTTTCTACTTAAATAATAAACGCTAGCCACCTGATGATGAGCAGTGTTGTTTGAGGGATTCCTGACTTCGATAGCCAAATCCCACGAAGTCGTATAATAAAATCTAATTCACGGGCCGTTATACAGCAACAGACTTGTCTCTTTTAACGTAAAATACAACTGACGTGATCTTAAAATGTGGCTGTAATATCTACCTAGCCCTGTATATATTCTCATGCAGATGAAAGTTTAATAATAAATAATAATAAAATATTTCAACTAAATCTAAAGTAATTAATAACTTATTATTACATTAAAATTAACTATAACTTATTAAGTATATTGGTTTTAGATAACATATATAAGCAAGTGCAGGGTGATAGGTAAACTCGTCAGTAACGCGCATGCGCGCACCCCGGCTACAGACGCCAATTAGTGCGAGCTGAAGTCCCCGCATTCACATCTCGCACCCGCCGCCGCCGCCGAGTTGAAACTCGTCCCGCCAACAGATAGCCGGATCGCGCCCGCCGCAGTCGCGTCGAGTTGAAACAGCGAGCCGTATCGCGCTCGAGCGGTTTGACTTGCGATTTCGATTTCGTGAAATACTGATAGTCTAAATAATAGCAGGAGAAACTATCTTACTTCGCTCAGAAATAGGTACGTTATTTTGAATTCTAAACTAGTTTGGAATTTTTTTGCGGCGTTTTTAAATAATGTTTGTTACTTATTTCGTGTAATGTTCATTAGATATATTCAAATTGAACAGATTTATTGGAGAACTTAATAAAAGTAGTTTTTTATGAGTTCACTCTAAGCTGATGAAGAAATAATATGTACTTAGTTATTATTTAAAATACATAAGATAATGATATTTTCGAGTTGATTTAAAAATAAAATTAAAATTTTGCTTAACTTAAAATTAAATTAAAAACACTACATAATTACTGACCATTCATTTTTTTAATTTCAATTCATTATTTTTAAAATAATTTTAGATAATTGTTCAAGTGTGTAAAAAACATAAAGTACTTTTAAATTGTGGTTATCTCTTGATCTTCCTTTCGTAACGATTCCTTAATTGTTTTTTCTTTCAACACAATCATTCTTGTTTATAAACAACAACTGGTAATTAAATATAAACTTCACTCCGAATTCAAAATTCTAGGCAAGATGTGTTGATGAACAAGATTAAGATTGTCGTGAATTTTATTTTTACTTTTCTGTTCGGAAATTTATTTTATGTTTTTTATTAATTAAAAGAAATAAAAATGTTTGAAGTTCGGTAGGTTGCTTTTCCACTTTTTTGTCTAAAGTGTTTCGTGATCGGTGCGAACAAATTCGGTAATTAAAACATTTGTTTTTGATTTCCGAACTGGTTCTATTTTTAATAGATTTCAAGAAAAGGAGGATTTTCTCAGTCCGTCGGGTGATGTTTTATGTTTCAGCGATAATTTTTTATTGTTTGGACCGAATTCGATAATTCTTTTCTGTTGGAAAGGTGGTACTCCATTCATTGTACCATATTAGTTAAGTTATGATGAGTCCGTGAGATTTTTGTCAATATGAAAACGTCAACTAGGGAAATTGTATTATTCTTGTCATTGAAGTTTTCGTGTCTTTTAATAAACAATATTTAATTTCTTTTCTGAAAAAAGAAAAAGCAACTCAAAATTTCGATTTGAAACGAGCCTTGTCGCTTTCAAATTCACTTTACATAATTTAACGGTATTTTAACTTTTTAACCGACTTTCAAAAAGTTAAAGGTTCCCAATTTAACATTCAAGTTGGGAATCTCCTGCTTTTTAAGGTTTTGTACCTTAAAGAAAAAACCGACCAAGTGCGAGTCGAACTCGCCCATGAAGGGTTCCTTAAGTAAAATTTTTATTTGAGTTGATTGAATTAAGGGTAAATGCGGATTACGATTTATGACGTATTAAAAAATACTTTTTACTAATTCTCATTTAGTTACATGGTAAATGTACATCATATTTTTTTTTTTGTTTTATCATTCTCTTATTTTAGAAGTTACAGGGTGGGGGACACATTTTACCATTTTGGAAGTGTCTCTCGAGCAAACTATTCAGTTTAGATAAAAATGATATTGTAAACCTCAATATCATTTTTAAATACCTATCCATAGATATCCATACACGTATGGGTTTGATGAAAAAGTATGGGGAAACCCTTTTTTTTACTATTTTTGTGTGAAAATCTTAATGAAATGTTTGTTCACGCATAACTTAAGAAACAACTGCACCAAACTGGAGAATTGTTTTTGTGTTCGTTACAGTCAGGACTAACTTAACAATTTTCTTTTTGTAAAGCCCATGGATAATGTGCTATAATTGCACCGAGGTAAATTCAATGCCCGCAGCTAGTTCGCAATATATACGAATAGTAGGTAAGTACAAATAAAAAAAACTGTTTCCATTGCAGATCTCTGTACTTGTTAGCTCAACAGAAATTCTACACGAGCAAAAAGATAAAAGAAAAGAAAACATTGCCTACCGCTTATCAATAAAAGAATATACTTAATATACTTAAATAAAGGAAGAAAAAAGTTGAAAGCCATATATTTATTTCTACTTTTATACATCAAAGTATACTAAGCCTATTAAATTATTATAGAGCTTCCAAGAAAATATTCTTTAAGTCTGTTTGCATTTCTTCGGCTGTTAGGCTGCGTCTACATAGCGGGTCCTATCAACTTTTTTGTCACTCCCGTAATAGACAAAATAAGCAAACATGTAATGGAAAGCGGACTCCGGACTCCGAGACGAAAGTCTCAGATGCAACCGGACTCATAAAGGATACAAAGAGGAGACGTCCAAGAATCGATAACTTATATTACTTTCTTTCTTTCTATTATTTATTCTTCCTTCTGGTCTTATACCTTTTTTATTATCTGTATCGCTTGCTCTCACTGTTTTAAGGTATCGCTTAAAAATGGATGTTGTGTAATTTGATGACTCTTATGCTAACCGCCGTACTATAGTAATATTGATTTAGTAAAAAAAAGTGACACAACTCATTCTTGTGTGTTATTTTTAATTCTGCCGCCTCACCGGACCTCGGCAGCAAAGCCTAACTTAGGGTATTAGCCTAATACCCAACAAGTGTTAGCTTTACGTCAATGATCTCACTGCCAGAATACCGAAGAACGTGCGAAGTAGAGCTGTAAAAACTGCTATCAGACCCCGGGTTCCGAGGTGAAGGCCTCGAATGTAGCCAAGGCTCAAAGCTGAGGTGATGACGACACACGACTCTCCGGCATTCACGTGTTTGTAGATTCTCACACATCTCCTTTCCACTCCGCTCGTATCATGTAATCGCATCCTTATCATGCGGCTTTTCGACTTTTAATGAACAAATGTTTTTAGTCAGACACTGTGGGAAATGTTCGCGTTATGTTTGGTTTCTTTTGAAGTGATGTTCTCTGATTTTTTAAAGGCAGCCGTATTTATACTTACCACCGATGCCGATGTACTAATTCCCTCAGCTATTTTATAATTTAAAGTTTACATTCAAAATACAACGGAGATATATTATATAGAACGTGAGAATTAGAAATTTAAGATCAATTGTAGGATTATAAAAATTACCATTTATTTTTTCAACAAACGCTTACATAATTACATAACATAGTTGATTAAAGAGTGTACAAGGTTCTACCAATATGCTTAAGGCACAGGCCAACCCCACCTGTAAGTAGATGCACCAGCTAAATATCGGAAAAGGATCTGGTGCCAGGTTTCTCTTGAAAGCCGATCAACCTATAAAAAATAAAAAGCGCCAGCAGTCCCCTTGCTCCATAGTGTAAACTCCGCACTCAACTGGTTAATCGCTAGGAGGATGATGATGATGAATTGATTAAAAAAATCTTAAACATAAATAACTACTAAAGTTAATAATTTTAATTAATTAATAATTAATAGGATAAGTCTCAGTGTTTCTTCAAAAGGATAAGCCCAAGCGTTTATATGAGAAGTTTATCACTTTTATCAAATGGGGTTGTCATAAAGTGTTATAAAATTTTGTTTCTTATTAACACTATCATTACTTACCATTTTATTTTAAATATAATATAATAATAATAATAATTGAAAACAATATAAGCAAATACAAAATTGGGTCGATGGTGTCTCCTAAAGTGTACACTGTGGCGTAGCTATTAACGCCGCCCTGTTAGCAAGGCAAATTTTATTGTTATAGATCAGACTCATTGAAAACAAAATAGAAAGAAAAAACAATCATAAAAATGTTCCAAAATATAACTGTTGGTTTTTTTTTATTTTATTTTTTTAACGTGCGGAAATCCCTACGGATTTCCCCCGCCGGCCAGCGGGGGTGGTTATGTCGTGTCTCGACTAAAACCGCACGGTGTCCTCCCCAAGTGTCCGTTGCCGGGCACCCCGGGTAAGCCCTCGAAAGGATAACCCAAGGGTTGCCGGCGGACTTTGGCCGCCACCGCGGCCTCGCCTAGCATAACTAATAAGTACAATGCATGCAAATGAGTATGTGATTGTACACACGTTACGTGTGCGCGGGTAGATGTATGTGTGTGTGTTGTGTTGTATGTTACTTGAGTGCGTATTTGTAAATGTATATTGACGAGAGTTTTATTAAATCAAGTTTCTACAAGTTATTCTGTTTCATCTTAGGAGAGAGATTTCAACCACATGTTATGATTAACCTACCATTCATTTTTTGTCATGGGATAAATATTTATCATTTTATTTATTTTATTATAGAATTTAGAGCTTATATGTCTGAAATGTTGACTAGCTACTACAGACTTTCAGCATTTTACTTCACATCCTCTATCCGAGTGGCGCTTGTTGATATAAATGTCAGAATTGTTGATCAAATGTGAGTGTTTGCGGCGAACGGCCTGTGAGATGCACAACTGTCTGACTGTCAGCACTCGACACAAGGAGTAAACGGCAGACGTCGGGAATCGTTTATGTTTTCTAGCAAACAACTTCAGGCCAGTACGTTGACATTGCCGGTTCTTAACATTGCCATTTTAAGTACTCCATCCAAGAACAACAAGCTGTAACACCGACTGAGCAATAGCGAAGTAGATCATTATCAAGGTTTTAAAGTCCACCAAATGTCTAAGTTTTTTGTATAGGTAGGTAAATTTTCTCAGCCGCCGTGGCATCGATTTGGTGTTTCCATTTTAGATGTTCATCGACAAGTACGCCTATCTATATGATACTATTGGTACAATGTACATTCGGATAGCCATAATCCAAGTTAGAGCCTACATATGTTAGAACAAGTATGAGTGTGAATATCAATAGGTACTCTGTAAAGCCCGAACTTGTTGGTAGCAAATGCAATAAATTTTGTTTTACTAACATTCAAAGTTAAAAGGTTCAGGGTCAACCATTTCATCACAACGCTTAAGCAACGTTCATCATTTTGACGGGTTTCGCACCAATTACGTCAGAGCTGTGTTATCAGCATATGTTATTATTTTGCAGTTAGGCATAAATGAAGAAGAGTGTTGGTCCCAGAACACTTTCCTGTGGAATGCCAAAAGTAAGACACCTCTCTTTACTGCTGTAGATATTGGCCTTGGTATCCTGCTTACAATAAGTCAGATCACTTTTAAATATATCATGTATAGTACCACGTATGCCAATGTCCTCTAACTTCGAAATAAGTATGGGTACTGAGACAGTGTCAAAGGCATTCCAGAGGTCCAATAAGATACCCAACGATTTACGTCTTTTTTTCAAAATGATCAATTGGTTTGTGGCTAAGATTTTAGATTTAGACAGATACTCGGTTAGTCTAGTGTTTGTTACCCTTCCAAAGATTTTTGTAATTGGCGAAAGCCATGAGATTAGTCGAAAATTTGAAACTCTGTCTTTAGCTTATAGCCTTATAGATAGAATGAAGAACTGCTGTTTTTTGGGTGGCAGGAAACATTCCTTTAGAAAAAGATAAGTTAAAAATGTAAACCAGAAGTTGAATTATAACATGTGTGGTTGCTTCACCACGGTAGCAGTTAAACCATCTAGTCCACCAGCGCACTGATGCTTAAGAACAAGAATAATATTATCTAGCGCTAAATCATCTACGTTTTAAAGTGCCATTGAGTTAAGCGAGGTTTGATTTATAGATTTTGACGCAACTAAATTGTTTCCAGAGTTGATAAATCTCTATATAGTGTAGAATCCTTAATATGACCTGCTAGTGTTTACCCACATCAGCAAAGTAGTCGTTCATTTTGTCTACGGACTCGGAAGGGTCTTAACATCACCCTAATTGCTCGGATGATGGTGTTGTGTTTGGCCTAGATTTACAGCTTGATTATTGAGCCGCCATGTTGCTTTAGGATCATTTCTGGTACCCTGAAATCTCGAATGTTCACATCTAACTTTTTTAAGATATCTTTGGAAAAATAACAACAGCTAGTATGATTCATTCGCTAGATGTTTTTTAAACGCTCTGTATAATTTGTCACGGTGACGTATACATCTCAGGAGCCCAGGAGTAATCCAGGTAATCCAATTACCACAATAACAATTGCCACAGATGTTTGAGCAGAGCGAAGCGAAGCTCTTATACGTGGCTAAGCCGTTTGGTCGAGACTGTACTCCTCCGGAACCGCAATACCGATCTTGACCAAATATGCCATGGTGATAGTGTAGACACCGCTGAGTGTTTAGAGGGGTCAACTGTTCAAATACAATGTACCTTTGAGGAATAATCATTGAAAAACAGTTTCACGTGCGCGCGACCGTAGTAAGATGCCTTATTTTTCAAGTAAGAGTCCTGCTCGCTCAGCTCAATTTATTTCAGTCGCACCCTGCACTGAATTCCTAGTTATATGGTAACCGGGACCGACGGCTTAATTTGCTCTCCGAGGTGTGTTAAAATGGGACTGTTAAAACTGACCTGTTTAGTATTGCTTAACCTTACAGTGTGTTAACCAGTAGGTGTACCAGTATACCTACTGGTTAGCACACTACTGGGTACCAGCCCCTCATAAAACAATATTATGTATAGAGAGTGGAAATTTTATGTGTGTCCAGCCGATAATTTCATCATTTTGAAAGGTATTAAAACTTTGAACTAAAATGAAATCAGTCTCACTTTACCTATAAAATGACTAAAAAGAAAAAAGAAATAAAAGAATGTTTTCACAATTTGTACTTCGAAGTTCCCATACATTCAATAGTCAGATAAGAAGAAATCTTTAATAAAAAAAGTCATATTTTCACAATTTGTACTCTTGTGGCTTCCATACATTCACCATAGTACGATTTACTCACTAATTTGATACTTTAAATAAGTCTACTAAGCTTTTTAGATATTTATTTTTTATTCACAATGGAGTATTATTTTGTTTTTTTTTTGTTTTTAGACCAAATTAAAATTACAGCTTAAATACGTTTTATAAAACATTCTATTAAAAAATAGACAATTTCATAATTTATTTTTAAAGTACAATAATACAATTTATAATTTTAAAGTAAAATATTTACATCCTAAAAAAGAGTATGTATTGTTTTGGACTTTCCTTACTAAACTGAATTGTCAAAAAAACTCATGCTACATATGCTAACACAGTTGAAATGGCAGTTGGTGGGGCAAACACCTTATTTTATATACTCATAAATAGGTTGAATCCATTGAAATAATTTAAAATTTACATTCTCTAATATTAATTAGCTAATCACAACAATAACTTAAAATGAATATGTACAACTTCTTATAAATAACTCTAAAGAAAACTAAACCTAAAAGGCAGATAAATATTTACATACATGCGTCATAGAATTATTCCGCATCATCGCCCACTGGTAATGTGCCCAGAAGACTGGCAGCATTGCTACGTTGAATGGCAATTCTAATTCTTTATGCAAGATAAAGTTCACCCTTCTGGTCACGTATAGCGACGATCTGCCGCTTTGCCAAAGTTTTGTAGACAAAACGGACACTTGGACCCCATGACCTAGGTTGGAGTATTTAAGCCGTTTGAGGCTAGATGCAGCAGCAGCGCCATCACAGCCCGCTGTGCTTGGAAGGTGTGAAGGCGCAAGGGTGTCGACCAACGTTGCGGCCCATACGAAAGGCCTACCCATCTTCCAACGCAATAACGACATACGATCCGCTCTCTTGCCATCGTCGCGTATGAGCCTATTAGGTTCAGGAATGGGTGGCACGCCAGCGGCGATAAGAGCACGGCAGAATATGTCGTTGATGCTAGCGTGTCGCGATATACGGCCTGTGTTTCTGCTGCATGAAAGGCCATGGTGCCCAAAGTTGTCGACAGCTTCACCACAGTGACAATTATGCGGAGCATCCCAGGTGCTTCCAGACGGACGCGAGTGGCAAGGCGGAAAGTAGTATCGTCCAACATGGTACCTATGTTGAGCGATGGAAGTGCCTGGATCCAGAGTCCTGAGTCCCATTCCCCCACAGCCAACAAGCGCGCACGCTCTGAAACATTAAATTGTCTTTGTCCAACTTGCAGAGCGGCGTATCCTATTGTCTCTTACTGAATGAAATTTATTGCGTAAAACGTAGTACTTAATACGGTTTAGTTCGCATTTGATCGCCTTTGTCTTCTTGTGAACTTGATAAAAAATATACAAAAATGTTAGTAGAAATAATCTAAGAATCAAACTATTGAATAAACTGTGACATAGTAAATGTATGGGAACCGCATAAGTATCAACAAATTAGGAAAACATGTAATTTTTTGTACTTATTAGTTTAAAGTTATTTTTATTTATTTTTATGTTTTTACCATTTCTACTTATCAGACTGATGAATAAGCTGGGCCATAGTAAATTTATTGGAACCGCAAATGTTCTCTTGGGGACACACTTAACGATTTTACCCTGTAGATATACTATAAGTTGGTTGATTGGTTTAAAACAAGAGCTATATATGTAATAGGCTTAAATACTCGTATGCAGACACCAAATTAACATACATTGCAATAATTAACGTAAAATCAAACTTCAATTTATGCTCATTAAAATTATCATTGATTGAGTGGAGGCAAGTTCAACTATCAATTTGTATTTATCGAAATGATGTGTATTAATGAAAATGATTTATGATTTCCGATAGTTGAAAATGTATTTATTAAACGCCGTAAAAACAGCAGTAACTATATGAACAATCATTATCCTCGTCTTCATAGCGATTTCGCAATTACGTCCAAAGTATGCATTGTTTTCAGTTGGTATGTCGGCTTTTTCGGGATCGACAGTCACCTTTTTTTTTTATATTTAGGACACGTCAATTTGACTTCACCTCTCCTGATGGTGAGCTGAAGGTAAAGTCTCAGGAGAGAGGGTCACCATTACATACACGTACCATGTTAACAATGGTGGCACTCAGCTTGACGGCCTCATCAGAAGAGGATTGTCGTCGCAGCACCGCGTGACACCCACCGGTCCCACTAGTGCTGCGACCACAATCCCCCTGCCCGGCTATGCACTTGCTGACCCCTGAACGCAATCAAACCGAAATTGGATTACTATGGAGGGTTTTTCGCAAACGTGCACGGTGGTACCTTTTTTTTTTCTTGCGGAAATCCCTTCGGATACCCCCCCGCCGGCCAGCGGAAGCGGTTATGTCGGGCTTGAACCGACTAAAACCGCACGCCGTCTCGGGTCTACAGACGCCGGGGTGTAAGGTTGCCCATAGAGCATATCCCTCGCACCCCGACTGACCCTGGACCATCTCCGGTTTCGAGATGGCCCCCTCGGGTTTGGAAACCACGGTGTCCACCCGGCCGAATTTTGTGACAAATTTGTGTCATCAAATTTCTACCACCAGTAAATGGCATCTGGCCTCTCAACTTCCAGAGATCTGCACCAGAACCTCTTCCGTTGTTTAGCAGATGCTCATGGAGAATAAATATCATAAAAATAAATATATTGGTGAAAACACACATCAACCTTTATCTAGTACACGCGTCATATTTCTCAGAACGACCTCAAATAAGTTTCCAATTATAATCCTGTCTTAAACCGATTTTCAGGTACCCGAATTGAAATTGTTATTACAAGCACCGTATTTTCTCCGCTTTCAACCTCAACAATTAATACTGGTTATCGTAAAGTAAAATGCAAACATGTGGTTACCTACATACCGTAGTTTTCAGTGATAGCTGTAAATATTCCACGTAGCAATCTAAAAGTTTTGATGAATTTATTTCATATATTCATCGATTCAAAGGGAAATTTGGATTGGTCTGGTTTTTTATTAGTTTTTAAATAAAAATGAAATGTTATTCATCTGCAGATACCATCTGTTTGTGGCTAGATATGTTCTAGCCTCACACAGAAAATACAACACTGACCTCGCTGAAATTTTTGTTTACAACACTGACATATTTTTAAATCACTAAGGCTATCATACAGATGAAATTACAAAAAGGTGGGCTAGTCCTATACGGATAGGTGTCAAAATTCATTAACTCGATTATCTAGTTCTTGATCTACGTTCCAAATTCTAAATTCCAAATATACTTAGTAAAAGTAGTTTATGCAACTGTCATATAAGAAGGGGTATTAAAACACGAGAGTCTGTTTAATAGGATAATAGGTTGACTCGAGTGTTTTAATACCTAAGTTATATGCAGTTTCATACACTACTTTATCTTCACTCATAGGAAAAATTGAAATTAAACAAAGTAGGTAGGTTACAAGGGCGCCATTTTTTCACAGTTCGAACTGCGCATGCGTGCGCATTTTTTTTCATATTCAGCCTAAAACCTTAGACTAGTTTAATGAATAAAAAAGATAGCGATACTATAATGAGTTTTATGATACAGTTGGCGGTACTATAATAAGTTTTATTTTTAATTTTATGTATATGCGTTTATAAAGTGCGTATGTATAGAATCGTCTTTGAATTCGTAATTCGAAATTTTCGATTAGAGTGTAGATAAAAAAATATTTGGAATTTGGAACGTAGAGCAAGAACTAGCTTGCTCTACGTTCCAAATTCTAAATTCCAAATATTGGTAGAAAAATATTGATTAGTAGTAGTTGTTCTAACCAGCATTTCTATGAGATAGAAGTCATTGACTCTAAAAAGGCTAGGACCACCCAACACTAGAGCAACAACCTTTTTGGAAAATGTCATGCTGTTTCGAGGGCCTTACCAACATCCTTGAGACCCAAATCAACGTCACATGCAGTCGGTGTACCTGCTCAATAACGATTGACACTCTTGCGCACGCTTAATTCTCTGAGTTCGGAGGTCAGCCGGCAGTTGTGCCCAGAAAAGTCGATATACCAATCAAAAATAACTAGGCCTCGGGCTCTAAAATATTTTTTTTACGTGACTAGAATATCGCTATGATGATGTTGGTCACAGGTTGCGTCCAAAGACTTATAGCTCGGGGTTTTCTGGCTCTTACAACCCCCCCCCCCTCCCAACCCCGAGTGAAAAGCCTGCACCCCAGCCTCTTCAATCAAATAGTAGGTTTACTGGCAATCAGCTGAACTTCACTTAGAAACACCCAGCTAGTAACACATTCAAAAATGGAATTAATTTTAAGACTCTTTTGACAGATAATAGACAAAGATCGTAACCATGCACGATTTAAACAAAGAAATAAAAATGTATCTAAAATTAGAAGTTATAAGTTACTTAAACAATTTTGAAATAATTAATAATGTAAAATATTGAGTTTAAGGAATGTAATACATGTCCTATTACATTCCTTAAACTTCATTAGTTAAATTTTTTACAATAGGCGGGAATCTTTTTTTTTTTTTTTTAAAGATTACTAGTAACCGAAATTACTAATATTCCCCCTAACCCCTCCAGCTAAGCTAAATTGCTTGTGATAGGATTGTGATAGGAGTGGGTTCACGTCGGTAGTGTAATGGCCAGGATTCGAACCACTAAGCTACCGACGCTGCGAAACATCCTAAAAAGGTTGCGAGGAAACGAGTAGAATTGTTTAGTAATTTAATATTAAACAAAATTATTCTTTTTAAGTAGCAAATTAATAATAGCATTGAATCCGACCCTGCAACAATTGACAACTAATACGTTAAAATTGTTAAATTTTCCATTGTCTGGAATGGTGTCCCTCATTCCTGATTCCTCATTCCTTTGGTTACCCGTTTGACTCGGAGCAAAGACGGGCGCTTAGGTTAGGATTGTCGATAATCTCATACTTACAGGCAGTGTAGAACCTCTTAACCTTAGGAGAGATTTCGCCTCTCTGTGCGTTTTCTATACACCGCCTTTATAATGGGGTGTGTTCAGAAGAATTGTATGATATGATGCCCACGGCCACATTCTATCATCGCACCGCTCACCACAGACAGAGAATTCATCCTCACACGTTGCGACCGGAAACGGTGCGTACAGTTAGATATGAAAGGCACTTTATTCCGTGCACCCTCAGGCTGTGGAATAATCTCCCTGCTGTGGTTTTCTCTAGCGACTACAATTATAACACTATTTCTTGCTAGTGTTATTCACCGGTTAGTCCAGGTGAGCAACAGAGTGTCTTAATCCCAGGGCGCCTTTATCAGAGGTTCTAGGTGGTGCATAGGTAAGCTGATCTCCAATGAAACACAATACACAGTTGTACACACATATATTTAGATACAGAGAAAACACAAAGACACAGATGGTTATACAGAAGTATTACACATGAATTAGAGACGTAGATAGAAATAGAAGAAGTGAGTTTAGAAGCTCTAAAATGATATTGACATATACAGAGAACTATTTTTAACACATAACAAATCTTCTCCTCAAGGCGGAATCACCTAGTTATTGGCACGGTTAGATATATATAATGTTGAGGGTGTGTATTTATACCTGATGCCAGCCAGTAGTGGCACACTTAGATGTATAATACACCAGCCTCACACCGGTCAGCAGTAATAAAGTAACCAGGTAATAATTATAGGAACGGATACATGACCTTGTTAGTTCAGGTAGTCTTGTGACCGTCAGTGGTTGGGGACCGACCGAGCAGATTCCGGAGCCTCCCTATTGATCCGCTTGCCCAAGGTCTAGGCCTCCAAGACAGCACGATTGACACCTCAGAGTATCTGTCCTTTTAAATTGTATAAGGGATTTTTCTCCCAGAATTAACGACCCTGTTATGAATATACACAGCTTTTATCAATAACACATCTCCATTATGCGAATAGATTAACAGCAATTAAAATAACAACTTACCAGTTCAGATCTGGGAACACACACAAACTATAACCTCCAAACTGAAGATGATCTTAGATTCACAATACGTACTTCAGACAATAAATTTTCAGAGTAGAGGACTAATGACCTCTTAAATAACAAATAAAAATCGTGTCACTGCGATCACTCTAATATACACCAATAATTCTAGACCTTTTGAGAACAATACCGGTGCATATATTTCCACTGGAATATTCTATAAAATGACCTAAAGAAAACAATGAATTCGACCGCATAACATACGCCCTCTGACGGGGTTTTTCTACAGACCGCCACATCGATTGCAACCACCGTAGTTGCGACCGTGTCCTACAGATGGCGCTAACCACAATTAATTCTAAATATCAATTAATTCTGTATATTCAGTAATGTAATCGTTACACAATATGGGCCCCTGGTGTTGCACACGTCCATAGGCCACGGTAACCGCTTCCCATCAGGTGGGCAGCTTGTCTACCACCTAATGGTATAAAAAAAAGTTTACCATCAGGGGAGGTGAAGTCATATTGACGTAACGAATATTAAATATCCACATTAGCTTTCCTACCTGTTTTAAAATATCTAGGTATTTCTGTTCATTCTCGTGCATTAGTGTACCTCTGACCATTAGCGCATTTCTAACTATTAGTGCACTAACGAACAGATAGAGTATCAAATGGTCCTGGTAGTAATTAAGTGTCGAGAAGGAATCGTATTGCGAAACGTTGAATAGTTACATGTACAGTTGTACCCATCTTTAATTTGGTACAGCTTCGAGAAGAACATTGAGATTTCGGTTAAGATCGACTTACTTCAGTTTTCTAGAGCGTTCTCTCTCTCGTATATCGGACAGACAGGGACACTTATCGAGTCCAAGTCCACTTCACATAATTGTTGGTGCACCTGCTACACAACGGACGATGCTGCGATTCCTCCTGAGGTTGGGAGATCAGATGGCAGTAATTCCCGGAAAAGTCGAAATACCAATAAAAATAAAATAAGCGGGCCCGGGCTCCAAAGTCAATGAAACGCAAGTAAAAATTCGCTTTGAAGAGGATGATAATACATATTACCAATTAAAAACAAGTTGAATTCCTGAGACGAGCTCAGCCGAATACAAGGGATTTTCTTTTAACTTATCTTTATTTTTTTCTTTTTCTTTTTTCTTTATCTTGCAGTGGTTCACCCCAGCACGAATCTATTACCGAAAACAGCAACTCGATAGCTCATCTCCTTCATACCCAAAACCGTGACCGAAAATTGGCAACTGCGACGTCGACGACGACAACTCGATAGCAATAGGGCTTTTCTAAAGAAAATCCCTAAAAAAGTTGGTGATGATGATGGTGATGAATTTGATACCTTTATGGAGCTTTCTAGTTAGTGCATAATAAGAAAAATCAAATGAGCCCCAACATGACAGGTTTATCTTGTTTAATTCAGAAGTTGATATCACCACTTACCGTCTCCATCTTCAGACCCTGAATATCATGTAGTATCAGGGAACTTGTCAAGACAAAACAAATGAGACTAAACCAGATTGGTGTGTTTTTGTTAGTTCAAAAGTTCCTTATAAATAGATAATTTATAGTGCACATGCTGTTTCTAAAGAATGGATGCACAAAATCACTTTGTCACCGAAGGTACGCAAGTTTGCCCTCCAACTGGGGCAAGACAGGGGCACCGAGATTCCTAAACCCGAGGGGGCAATCTCGAAGCCGGAGATGGCCCAGGGACAGTCGGGGTGCGAGGGAAATGCCCTATGGGCAACCTTACACCCTGGCGTTTGAAGACCCGAGACGGCGTGCGGTTTTAGTCGGTTCAAGCCCGACATAATCGCCCCCGCGGGGGGGGGGTATCAGAGAGGATTCCCGCACGAAAAAAAAAGAAGGATACTCAATATACTCACGCATGTATATCTCCGAAGAGGCAGGCTGAGCAGTATCATAGCCTTTTAAAAAGGGAGTAATTTAACTAGCGTTTAAAGCGTATGTTTCCAAACTGCGTGCGGCGTCACGGCTTCTGTTACTGTGCTACTGTTGCTATAGGTAAAGTGACTGTGACAGAATTGAACTAACTAAAACCACACCGTGTTCCGTCTATACTCCAATCCACCCTGGGAATTGAAATTGGGATTGAATTGATCACAGCCATACTCAAATATAAGCACAAACTTACGCTATGGAAGCAAAAAGATAGTTTATAAATGAGAACCCTAATAGAAGTAAATCGATTGCTGATGATATTTAAATTGATCTAAATCAAACCGCCACCTCATGTAACCACAATTCAGTTTCAACATCTATTGTACTTAACTTAGAGGTAGTTAATCCGATAACGTGCCTTAATCCGATTATCCGGAGTGCATTACAACACATCGACGCACTCCCGCATCACTCGCGTCCGTACGAGTCATGCTTTAGAACTGTATCTAAAGAGCCTATCTACGTAATATTTTTATGCCTAGCCTATCTGCATGTTTATTTTACTTTGAAATACTTTGCTTTGTCTTTGCTTCCAAAGTGGGAGGCAATTCAGAAAACTTGATGACGACAAAATCAGGGGATATATTTCGACTATTGAAAGGCCAAAGAGTACAATGACAACGCCAGTTGACAGGAAAATCTTTATGCGATAAAGTGTTCATGATGTTATGAAGAGTATTTTTTCTTTGAAAAGTCGATATCACTTGCATTCCTTTTGAAGTCCGCACCACTGGCAGATTGATGCCTGGTCTCGATGTCAGTGGCACTCCGAAAGAACAAGATTTTCCATTGGGGTATCTAGAGACAATGACTTCAAGAATTCGAAAGAATTACTTGGAAACTCATTAACATGTTTAAAACGAGTTTAATAACGATTATTTTAAGTCCAAATTACAAAAATAAAATTTTATTTCATATTTGTAACTGTTATCGGGGCAAGCTAAACCATAGAGATTTCACTAGTCAACTGTTCTTATAAAATTCACTACACTTCAACTTCACTATCAAATTCTTACTACGCATTTTTAGCTAGTATTTTCAACTACTTCGATTGGCCAGTACGCTATAACTGCAGAACGATCCGGCCCAATTAAAATTGGTTTAAATATGATGAGCGGCAAATTTCTTGACAATGAACCCTGGATGCACAGAAAGTGTTTTTAGGTCTCTTTGGTGGATGTACGGGGCATGACGTCTAAGACGCGGCAGTTGCCTCACAGGCTCAAAGGGCCCACGTCATTGGTTGAGCAGCCCTTTTATTGGTTTTGTTGTTGTTCTTGGTTTGTCCGTATAGTAGGCACACATGCGCGCACTTTCCGATTCTTATTCTAGATGTTTGCCGGTACTTATTAAAAACTGTATTTTTGCCCATCAACGTTGCGAGCAATGCAGTGATAATGTTTACTGTGAATGAAATCGTTTCAATCACAACCCGTCAGTCGATATTTGGTATTTTTAACCCCTGACGCCAAAACAACGCGGTGCTATAAGTTTCAAGTGTCTGTGTGTGTGTGTGTGTCTGTCTGTGGTATCGTTGGTCGCGAACGGATAAATCGAATTTTATTTTGTTTTTTTTCATTGGTATGACCTGCAAGTTTGAACATAGATTAAAGTACGAGTGCGAAAAGCCGCAAAGAATCACGGAAAACTTGTTCAATGACACGCTGGTCGAACGGTTTACGGTATTTTAATCCACTCTTAAATCCTGAAGCGCGTTGCACTTCACTCTTATCGGTGCTTTACGTGGAGCGGCAACACGTTAGCCGAGTGCTTTGCCAGGAGCATTGATCCAATAAAAGTTTCGATTTTTTTTCTATCTAAAATAGAACCCTTTGAGTTGAGACTGGCTGTATGAACCAAAAAAAATGCCCTTTTTTTGTAGATACAAATGAAATTATAATTAAAGGCGCGCTATAGCCTGCTATGTGTCAATATTCACTTACTAATTTATCTGGTTTCTGGGTCCCGTTCTAAATTTGAAATCCATGTCCACCTCAGGGACCGTGGCCCACGCCCCCCCAACCGGGGCAAGACGGGGACACCGTGGTTCCCAAACCCGAGGGGGCCATCTCGAAATCGGAATTGCCCCCGGGTCAGTCGGGGAAATGCCTTATGGGCAACCTTACAGCCCGGCTTCTAAAGACCCGAGACGGCGTGAGGTTTTAGTCGGTTCAAACCCGACATAACCGCCCCCGCTGGCCGGCGGGGTGGTAAAAGAAGGGACCGTGGCCCAGTTTTTGTGCTAAACCGCTTATCTAGTAGTTTACATAGGAGTCACTTGTGATGCCACTCTAAGCGCAATGCTGGTGATATTCTGTACCCAAACTTCACAAGGAGTTTGTTTTAAATTTTTTTTTTTTTGCTTTTCAAGACCCAAGGTAAGCATAATTTAACTAGCTTGTGTTATGGGTTCCAGAATGCGGATAAACATACTTATATACTTTTTTTTGTAAATACATACATATTATACATAGAAACACCCAGACCAATGCAAATAGACATATTCATGCATACAAATATTTGCACTGAGCGGGAATCGAACCCGCGCCCCTGTCGTAGCAGTCGAATGCACTACCGCTACGCCACAGAGGCCGTCAATCCTATTAATATTATAAATGTGGAACTTGGAGACGAACACTGTACGCGATAGCAGCTCTTTGGACGTTTTCAGGATAAAAGTAAATGAACTGTACCTTTCACATGTTACATAGATATTATGTGTTATTTATTGTTATAATAACTTCTACTTATTATATATATATATATTTATGTATTTGCGAGGCGAGCGAGGACTCAGGACTCGATTGCGGCAATGGTGCGGAGTGCGAGCGCGTGGGCCGCCGCCACCTCCTTCTGCGAGCATGTAATGCTCGCGAAGGAGATGGTGGAGCGCGCCCGGGAGAGGTTTAGAACTCTCCCGGCCCGCCGAGCCCGCAACACGCTCGCCGCGCGTCGCAGGCGACTCAGGCGCATCAGGCGCCGGAGGTCGCTTAACGACCTCCGTCCTCCATGAGCGCAGGCCTGGGGGTGGCAGGTGAGGCCGCCTGGCAGGCCGGAACAGTGGGGCGACTAGCGCCCCTCCCCCAAACCGGGGCAAGACGGGGACACCGTGGTTCCCAAACTTGATGGAGCCATCTCGAAACCGGAGATGGTCCAGGGTCAGTCGGGGTGCGAGGGATATCCTCTATTGGCAACCTTACACCCCGGCGTCTAAAGACCCGAGACGGCGTGCGGTTTTAGTCGGTTCAAGCCCGACATAACCGCCCCCGCTGGCCGGTGGGGGGGTATACGAAGGGATTTAAGGGATTTAAATTTAAGGGGAAAAAAAGAAAAAAAAAGGTATTTATTGTAGTATTTTGTATGTATTGTTAGTATGTATTGTCTATGTAAGTTTATAGTTTGTATCTTATGGAAGTATGTGTATTAATTTGGTTGTACACCCATGTTTACCCATTTTTTGTCCTTCTCTACGATCCCCCAAAGGTTTGCTGGAAGAATACTCAATACTGAGTTAAGCTCGCCTTTGTACACTGATTTTATCTGTGATGTTTGTAAATTATTTACTGTGTGCGTACAATAAAGAATTACGTAAAATAAATAAGTTTGTGAAGATGATTGAATGTTTGTTACTTAATCACGCTCTAACGGCTGAACGGATGTTACTGAAATTTACAGGGGTAGATTATAGTCAGGAATAGCATATAGGCTACTTTTATCCCGGGAATAGGTTCCCATGGGAGACGGGAATGGGAGTAGAATTCCACGAGGGAGTATTTTATATTATATTCAGGTGATCTAACATGTGTGTGACATTTTAAAACCACGTGATTTATTCCACCGTTTGGAACACTTAAATCACCTCGGAGATGGCCCAGAATCAGTCGGGGTGCGAGGGATATGCTCTATGGGCAACCTTACACCCCGGCGTGTTAAGACCCGAGACGGTGTGCGGTTTTAATCGGTTCAAGCCCGACATAACCACCCCCGCTGGCCGGCTGGGGGGGAATCCGAAGGGATTTCCGCACGAAAAAAAAAAGGTGATTTTAGTCCATCAATTGGTATACTTAAATCACCCAGGTGATTTACTTAGGTGAATTAAGTATTATATAATTCGTTCTTTCTCTATTCTTTCTTGTTTCTTGGAAAATAATCATTGTCATTCATCATTACCTAGTTGCCCGTGTCTCAACCACTTGGGGCTTGCGGAACATGCCATTCCCCTCCACATTCTCCTGTCAGCTGTCAGACGTACATGCACGACATAACCGCCCCCGCTGGCCGGCGGGGGGTATCCGAAGGGATTTCCGCACGTAAAAAAAAGAAAAAAAAAACAGTTTCATCCAATGTTTGTACTTTAGAGCACAGGTTCCGCAATCCCCTTCTTGCCTTTGATTTTTCTTATCTTGGCTTCTTTTTCTTATCATTTTTTTTTTTATATTTAGGACACGTCAATTTCACTTCACCTCGCCTGATGGTAAGCTGAAGGTAAAGTCTCAGGAAAGAGGGTCACCATTACATACACGTACCATGTTAACAATGGTGGCACTCAGCTTGACGGCCTCATCAGAAGAGGATTGTCGTCGCAGCACCGCGTGACACAAACGGGTCCCACTAGTGCTGCGACCACAATCCCCCCGCCCGGCTATACACTTGCTGACCCCTGAACGAAATCAAACCGAAATTGGATTACTATGAAGAGTTTTTTACAATCGTGCACGGTGGTACCTACCCGGCCGAATTTTGTGACAAATTTGTGTCATCAAATTTCTACCACCAGTAATGCATTTCCGGGAACGACTGCCGTCTAACCTACCAATATATTCATCTAGCTGTGCCCCGCCGTTCTCGGTTCTATTCAACTACATTACATCGGCCACTCTCGTCTTTATCTTTATTTATCAGCTCCTTATGGCCGCAGCGTGTTGTTATACACAAGAACTGGGCTATCAAATGCAAAAACAATATTTCAAATTTCACTTGTAAATCCAGAAACATACTCTTCAGCTTTATTATTAGTAATACTAAAAATCTATCGAGGTTGTATACGTAATAATAAGATAATAATAAAGTCGGTGGCCAAGATGTAGAAAGCAGTCTTGCTCGACAATGCCCGAATAGTAAGGCGGTTCCTCTGCCAAATGCCCTAACACCCTAGTCGGCTGTTGCCCACCTCGCCGGGGCTATCTTGCCGCGTCTTCCGAACTATGGGGGAGGCGTTATCATCATCATCATCATCATCAACCTATGCTAATCCACTACTGGACATAGGTCTTCCCTAATGACCCTGCCGCATCCAGCATCTGCCCGCAGTGATGTAGTTGAATGAGATAATAATAAAGGGTCTTTATTCCATATTTCCAAGATACATTTACAAACGAAGTTCGGATCGAAACGTCGAGATCAATGTAAAATATAAAATAACATCAAATAAACCGCGATAGAGTCCGTCAAAAATATTTTTATTTCAATACATTTACAATGTTAGTAAAAATATAGTAGCTTAGGGTTAGTTTAATTTGTATTAGTTTTCATTTAGTGAAATATTGATCCCTTTTTGGGTATTGGCCTCCTCCAGCCATTTCCATGACTACGTGATACACTTGTGAAACTGGTTAGACTACTACAAATCAACGGACACTACGTAATGAAGTGAATTAGTCATTCGGCCGGACACAATCAACAATTAATTAACAATGTAACCAGGGAGTAAACTAACTCAATTGTAAATTCCGCTAATTCATTAACCGGTGAAGTAAAGAGTACGTAACGTAGGTCTTTGATCATTTTTCACGCTCAACGGATTTGTTGGAAAGGGGACAAAAATATATCTTGGATTATTATTATAATAATAAATTCGTAACGAAGTGAAAACTGTATGTACATTGAATATTTTTTCAAAATAATAATTGCTACGTGTTCTAGGAACGATACCGATTTCAAAAATGTGTTTTTTACAGTTTTTGTCATTTTGTCTGTTTATCTGTTTGTCTACTTTTTATTATCAATGTCCGAGCAACACTTGAAAACCGCTGATCAGATTCAATGGAAACTTTGCATGAACATTCTTCTAGGGTATTGTCGTAATCATCACACTATTATAGGTTTGATAGGAGCCACAGGGTAAAATTGACCAAATCTACGAGTATTATTGATCATTCCTTTATTATTAAAAAGCAGATCATCACGAAATTCTGCAGTTCGATAGAACCCGGACATGGTCAACGTTCGGAGTATAAATCATCACACTATAGGTGAAAGATAACATAACATAACTTCACGCCTGTATCCCCGAAGGGGTAGGCAGAGGTGTATTACACACCCACGATTCGCCAGTTATGTTTTAGGTCCCAATGTGATGGGCGAGCCTATTGCCATCTACCGGGCACATTACTAAGCGAGCGATAATCAACATTTTTAATACACACATAACTACAAAAAGTCAGAGGTATGTGCCCAGGGCGACTGGGGATCGAACTCGAGACCTCGTCTCGGCAGTCCGTTACGTACACCCCTAGGCTATCGCTGCAGCTGAAAGACTTTACTGGTGGTAGAAGTTTGATGACACAAATTTGTCACAAAATTCGGCCGGGTAGGTACCACCGTGCACGATTGCGAAAAAACCTCCATAGTAATCCAATTTCGGTTTGATTGCGTTCAGGGATCAGCAAGTGCATAGCCGAGCAGGGGGATTGTGGTCGCAGCACTAGTGGGACCGGTGGGTGTCACGCGGTGCTGCGACGACAATTCCCTTCTGATTAGGCCGTCAAGCTGAGTGCCACCATTGTTAACATGGTACGTGTATGTAATGGTGATCCTCTTTCCTGAGACTTTACCTTCAGCTTACCATCAGGCGAGGTGAAGTCAAATTGACGTGTCCTAAATATAAAAAAAAAGAAAAAAAAAAGAAAAGATGAGCAGTAAAATATGAAATCACGAAACTACAGAGTTACCTACATGTAAAAGATTGTTGGTTAGAGACTCAACCTTCGATAATAAATATCATGCCGCTATTATATTAGGGAACCGGGTAGAATTTATTTCAATGTTACATGTAAATATCTATTTCTTGATGATAAATGATTGAAAATATAACGATAACCTAATACATGTTTGGTTCGAAACTGCTGAAGTAAACAAACCATGATCTATTCCGAATTTAACACGGACGAAGTCGCGGGCAACATCTAGTCTTGGATATAATCCATGTCAACATTGACTCCTTTCTCAGCCATAAGATCATCTTCCACACAGTCCATTCATCTTTTCTTAGATCTTGATCTCCCCTTGTAACCGTCCACGCTATCCTTACGATATTATTTTCATTCTTAAACATAACATGTCCAATCTAGAACCACTCATTTATACCCATCAGTGGTACCTTTTGTTATTTTTTATCGTGCGGAAATCCCTTCGTATACCCCCCCCCCCCCCCCGCCGGACATCGGGGGCGGTTATGTCGGGCTTGAACCGACCAAAACCGCACGCCGTCTCGGGTCTACAGACAGAGATGGGTGTAAGATTGCCCATAGAGCATATCCCTCGCACCCCGACTGACCCTGGGCCATCTCCGGTTTCGAGATGGCCCCCTCGGGTTTGGGAACCACGGTGTAACCGTCTTGCCCCGGTTTGGGGGAGGGGCACTTGTCGCCCGGCCTGCTTCTGCTGGGGTGACATGTGGCCTCACCCGCCACCCCCAGGCCTGCGCTCATGGAGGACGGAGGTCGTTAAGTGACCTCTGGCGCCTGAGTCGCCTGCGACGCGCGGCGAGCAAGTAGCGGGCTCGGCGGGCTGGGAGAGTTCTAAATCTCTCCCGGGCGCGGTCCGCAATCTCCTTAGCGAGCATCACATGCTCGCAGAAGGAGGTGGCGGCGGCCCACGCGCTCGCGCTCCACACCATTGCCGTAATCATGCTGCCGAGCGAGAGGACCGCCTCGGCGCCTCCCACGCCGGGCAGTCTGCCAGCGTGTGCAGCCCTGAGTGCTCGCTCGCGTCGCAGTGATGACACTCAGGCGTTGGCTCCTTCCTGATCCGATGCAGGTGGTCCCCGAAGCTCCCCTTGCCGGAGATCACCTGCGTCAGTCGGTACGAGAGGCTTCCGTGTCGCCTCTCCAGCCAATCCTCCATGATGGGTCTTACCGCCGCTATTTCGGCGTGCCCTTCCATCAGTGGTACCTATACACTGTAAAATTAATTAACATCTAATTATAGTTGAACGTTATATGCGGAATTTCTGCCATATTATCGTTATTACGTTAATTGATACGAATGTTCAGATAACAAGATAACATAATCTGATAATAATTCATTATGACACATGAGCCAATCAAAAATTATAATTAGATTAGTGAAATTGAATCGTAACAGAGAATGTTAATAACGGATTATCTATGTACGAACGGTAACAAATGCGCATATTAAATTAACACGAAGGTTTTATTTAGCAAACATTTCACAACTCATATGCGAAACTCATTGTTGACGACTTCTGTGGCGTTGCGGTTGAGCATTCGACTGCTAAGTCATAGGTCGCGGGTTCGATTCCCGCTCATTGCAAATATGTATATTTGCATTGGTCTGTGTGTTTCTATGTATAATATTTATTTATTTACAAAAAAAAATTATCTAAGTATGTTTATCCGTATTCTAGAACCCATATGACAAGCTCTGCTTAGTGTGGGTCTAGATGGCGCTGTGTAATATGTCCTAGAATATTTATCATTATTTATTTATTGTGGTTTAACATACATATAGTCACGTCTCTTTCCCATTTGGGGTAGGCAAGGACAACAGTTTTCTACATCCTACAAACCTGAATTTAGTCATGTAGACATAAATTTAAAATACACCTTTCACTTCTTCTACTTTCGTAATTAATTTCACATATGCATGTCGATTGCATGTACATACATACACACTACATACCCACGCCTTTTTCTCTCCAGGGTTGCTACACACTTAATGAGCTTCCTGTACTGTCTATAAACTTTTCATGCAAGCCCGCCGGTTTCGAGCGCTTTTGACCCGCCCTTTTTTCAATTTATCATAAATTTAATCAGTGTATGTTCTGCGAGGTCCGCACCGGCCTGCCTGCCCACATATGTACATATGCCTTACATACTTGGTATATTATTCGCTCAGTACTCATTCGTTCTATGGGTGAAAACTAGCTTAGCATACCGTTTTCAATTCACGTTACAAAAAAACTGTTCATTTATTTATATTATAATAAATATGAGATTATTTTTTTTGGCATAAAACTGAAAAACACGGCAATCCGCCATGCTTCGTCGAACACCAATCAAAGCAGAGATAGGAACATAACTCCATGCTCCATACAAACATGAGTCAACTTTGTTTTTTAAACTTCAATAATCCCTTTTTTCGTGCGGTAATCCTGCCGCATCTTCCCTCTCCCCGGTGCCGGCCTGTGTCGGAATTTGTACCGACTAAAACTGCATGCACGCCGTCTCGAATTTTCAGACGTCGGGGTGTAAGGTAGCCCGACGAATAAAGCATTTCTCTCGTACCCCGGCTGACCCGGAGTCCTCTCGATCGGCAGCATGATTGCGGCAATGGTGCGGAGCGCGAGCGCGTGGGCCGCCGCCGCCTCCTTCTGCGAGCATGTAATGCTCGCGAAGGAGGTGGTGGAGCGCGCCCGTGAGAGACTTAGAACTCTCCCGGTCCGCCGAGCTTAACGACCTCCGTCCTCCATGAGCGCAGGCCTGGGGGTGGCGGGTGAGGCCACCTGTCACCCCAGCAGAAGCAGGCCGGGACGGTGGGGCGACTAGCGCCCCTCCCCCAAACCGGGGCAAGACGGGGACACCGTGGTTCCCAAACCCGAGGGGGCCATCTCGAAACCGGAGATGGCCCAGGGTCAGTCGGGGTGCGAGGGATATGCTCTATGGGCAACCTTACACCCCGGCGTCTGTAGACCCGAGACGGCGTGCGGTTTTAGTCGGTTCAAGCCCGACATAACCGCCCCCGCTGGCACGCGGGGGGGTATCCGAAGGGATTTCCGCACGATAAAAAAAAAAAAAAAAAGGGCCATCTACGGTTTCAAGATGGCCGTCTCGGGTTTGGGAACCACGGTGTCCCCGTCTCGCCCTCGGAAATCAGGGGGGGGAGGGAGCGCAACGCGCCATCGCCAACTTCAACAGCCCCTGGACAGATTACGCAAATAGAAAACAAATATCTAAATCTACGGTATACATTTACTTCTTATTTTATCTTCTAGGCATTCAAACGGAAAATATAGGTTGAATACATCAAACGATTTTTTTCTTATCAGCAACTGGAATATGGATAAAAGGGTCTAGTAAAATAGTGGGTGGATATTCAAAAGATGAAACATAATCCTCAAAAGATTTAGTTTATTATTTCATCAAAAGTAAAAACTGAAAGCCGAACTGAAGTGAGATTGGGCGGGCCATGTTTGTAGAAAACCAGCAGATAAGTGGACTCACCTGGTTACAAAGTTTACAATTCAAATCTATACTAGGACGGTTACCAGCTTCGCAATCAACCCAAACTCAAGCGTAGCGAGATTTGCCTATCCAACAATAGGTCAACGTGACCGGTCAACTTTTTCCATTGATTTGGTTTTTCGGTGATTATTCCTCGATGGTAAGACCGATTTGGACATTCGACCCCTTACGACACTCAGTATTGTCTACTTGATCACCGTGGCAAATTTGGTCGAGATCGGTCAAACGGTCTCGGAGGAGTATCATTTGTTTGAAATGCAACTTTGAAACCAAAGACGCTTCGCTCGCCTTCGGCTGGCTACGCTTAATAAGGCGAGTGGGCTGTTCAGAAAATGCTCTTTTAATTTATTTATTATATTTATGTTCGTAATGCTTTGTATGAAAGATGGATTCAATTGTTAAATAGACGCGGAATGATGTATTTAGCAGTTCTTTCACTATAAGCATGCACCAACTGTTTCCAATTGTTTTTTAATCTTCTTCCGAGTTTGAATGTTGTGAGATATTACATTCTGTACGATTTTTTTAAATGTTCTTTAAGGAACTGTCTCTTCGGACAGGAAGTTACGATGAAGCAACATACATCATGCCTGTATCAATGAGTTACAAATTTGAACAGGAAATAAAATTGCACCGTACCTCTTTTTTTTTTTTTTTTGTGCGGAAGTCCCTTCGGATACCGCCCCCGCTGGAGAACGGGGGGTCTCCAGCGGGGGCGGTTATGTCGGGCTTGAACCGACTAAAACCGCACGCCGTCTCGGGTCTTAAGACGCCGGGGTGTAAGGTTACCCATAGAGCATATCCCTCGCACCCCGACTGACCCCGGGCCATCTCCGGTTTCGAGATGGCCCCCTTACTTGCTCTCCACTGTGCCATCTGCTAATCAGAGGGACACGTGAAAAGCTTCCGAACAGCCCTCAACAGGGCCGTCCTCGCCTCGGTCGGAGTTGGCCGTAGGCGGCAGCGTCTCTCCCGCCCTAGGAGAGAGGCGCTGCCGTCTCCGTTGCCCAGGGTGCACCGCGTGGAGGTCCCCAACCAAGCACCCCAATTGCACCGTACCTTTATCACTATTGTCTTTTTTGAAAACATTATACTATATCGGTCCTACGTGAGTATGTGCTCGTGGCTAAGTAACCGAGTAGAATAACACATTGCAAAGTCAAGCCATCCTAGCCAGGTCAGTCTTAGGCTGGGTGACCATTCTTAGCATATTAAGACCCTTCCGTGCCTCGAAGAGCACGTTAAATAGTCGGTCCCGTTTACCATACGAATATCTATAGTACACCCGTTTCCCACAGGTACAGGTTTCAGACTTTTTAGGGTTCAACTACCGAGTTGAACCCTAAAAAGTCTGAAACTGGTCTAACTACAGAACTTTGATATCGCCAATGGGTTGTGGAAGTCAGATGGCAGTCGCTTAACACACAAATATTGAAGTTCGTTACTTCGTAGTTGGGAAAAAGCTCGTAAAGCATAATGTCCCTCCTGCGGGATATTTTGAACGAACGTGACTTAAAATTAAATAAATCTTAATAGTTCAGTAATAATATTGCCTAAAGCTGGATTGCGGGAGATTTTCCTCGTATGCATGTAATTTACCATTTTATTTATAAATGGAGCTCGCATACGTATTACTGGTAATCTTATACTCCATCGTCGGCACCGATGAAGCCCGTAGAGGACTCCACACGCTAAAAAAAAAGCTGACCCGGATTCCTTTTTAGGGTTCCGTACCTCAAAAGGAAAAACGGAACCCTTACAGGATCACTTCGTTGTCCGTCCGTCCATCTGTCAAGACCGTTTTTCTCAGGAACGCATGGAGGTATCAAATTGAAACTTATATCTAATACTCAGGTCTACTGTCCCTTGGAGCTGTGAAAAAATCAAACTTCTAAGTCAAAGCAATCAAAAGATACAAATTTCCGCTAATTTTCGAAACTCGCATGGGAATCAAAACCTACAGGGAAATTTGGTACGAAGTAACGTCTTATAGTACAGATAAAGGAAAAATTGCGAAAACTGTAAATTTTTAGTTACATCAGATAATAAAAAATATATTTGAAAATTTTAAAGTTACTACTACCATAACTATGACTCAACTGTCGTGATGGGTGAACTTTTACTTATATACCTACAGGTTTGTACGGAATCCTCAGTTTGCGAGTCCGACTCGCACTTGGCCGGTTTTTTTTGGTCATATCTCTACTTAATGTAAAAATGTAATGTAAAAAGCGGCGATAGCCCAGTGGCGTACGTAACGGACTGCTGAGACGAGGTCTCGAGTTCGATTCCCAGTCGCCCCGGGCACACACCTCTGACTTTTCGTAGTTATGTGTGCATTAATAAATGTTAATTATCGCTCGCTTAATAATGTGCCCGGTAGATGGCAATAGGCTCGCCCTCTATTACATTGGGACCTTAACATAACTGGCGAATCGTGGGTGTGTAATACACCTCTGCCTACCCCTACGGGGATACAGGCGTGAAGTTATGTTATGTTATGTCTCTAGTTCTACTAAACCAATTGTTATCAAACATACGGCAGATTTTAAGTCTGACCAAGACCTTTCGAATAGAAAAAAAAACGCATTGATATCTGTTCGATATTTTTGCGTCCATCACCAACAAAAAGACGCTTAAATAAAATTGTACTCAGAATCGTTCATTTAACACAACCGATTTTTATTAAATATCTACAATGCAAAGACGCAATTTAGTAACAATTTTATAATAGTGTAGATACAGATATGGGCCTTCCTGACTGACCAGGGTGCGGTTTGCAGGAATTTGCGGTTTGCACCTGTACGAATTCCTGCAAACCACACGCTTTATCGATCGATGAATTCCATTTGTCTTCATTATACCATATGTGGGGAATGACCGCTGGTGCCCACCGCATTATCAGAATACGTTGGTACGAGATGTCCAGAGATAATCGATAAATGAAAATAAACTTTATAATAGGACGCAGAGCTTTGGTTTCGGAGTACGTAAACCAAGTAAGGGTAGATTCGGCTGGCAAAGTACCACGACTTTATAT
Source organism: Cybosia mesomella (assembly GCA_946251805.1). Lineage (NCBI taxonomy): Eukaryota > Metazoa > Arthropoda > Insecta > Lepidoptera > Erebidae > Cybosia > Cybosia mesomella. Next base: position 5,352,212 of record OX276388.1, read on the forward strand.
TGTGGTCTACTGCATTTCTGCTAAAGTGTGGTTAGACATTCCATTTTAAAATAATATTCGTTCGTGAATCAATATTAAAATTACTTTTATTTCATTCTTCTATCTTGTATGGTATCAAGGATTGAGAGGACAATGATAATAATTATAATACAAAATAAAAAAAAAAAATAATAAAAACCAAATACGAACGTTTAGACGCATGGATATACGTTTGGACGTATGGATGGATGTTTGTTATTCAATTAATTCAGAACGGCTGAACCAAATATTTTTTTTTTAACGTGCGGAAATCCCTGCGGATACCCCCCCGCCTTGGCCGCCAGCGCGGCTTCGCCTGGTGGGGTCGGGTTCTATCTCGCGTCGGTGAGTAGGCAGGCGTGTGTAGGACACACACAACACGCCTCCGCCACGGCCTGCTTCTGTAAGGACGGCGAGACGGCCAACTGCCGTCCTCAGGCCCCGATCATGGAGGTCGGTAGTCCCGGGCGTAGACGAGTCTGCGGCGTCCTCGCTGCAGACTGCGGAACTCGGGGGGCAGGTTTCTCTCCAGAGGGCGCCTCTCTCGCGAGCATTATCTGCGGCACTCGGCGGCGTGCCACTTGCTCCCGTCGGAGGCCACGGCCCACACCATGGTCTCCAACGAGAGAACGTCCACGTCCAGGACCGCAACGAGATCCCGGTGTTGACTCGCCCACTCAGGGCACTCCACCAACGTGTGGAGCGCCGTGTCTTCCCCAGGATCCTCGCAGTGCTTACACTGCGGCGTTGTGTCCCGGTGGATGCGCCATAGATACTTATCGAAGCACCTTGATAAAAATTGAAAATTCGAGCATGTATTATTATGTTGTAAGCATTAATAGGCTATAGTAGCTACTTACCAGCAAGCGGCCAGTGGGCTTGTGCTTCCTTCCTAATACACAAAAGTTTAATAAATGTTTTCTTGTTGTTTCAGAAACAATGTTGCCGTTCAGACTGGCCACAGTCTTAGTCAAATGACAATAACTAGATTACAGGTAAATTATATGCAATTTTATTACTTAGTGGATGGAATAAAATCAAGAGGAAGTGTCCTTAAGCATCTTTAGTATATAAACTAGTGTTGTTAAATTCTCACATATTATAATCAACATGTTACAATAGTAAGAAATTTCAACAAGGAACAGGCCTGTAAGTAAATATCAGTTAGTAACCATCTTTAGAGCGTTATGCGTGTTGGCGTGCGGGGTATGCAAGGCCTCCTAACACCTGGGGCCCAAGATAACCACACCTGCACGTCGATGCTCTCGGGGTGTGGAAGTCAGACGGCAGTCACTATCAGGAAAGTAGACATATCAATCAAAAAGTATGAGCGGACCCCGGGCTCCAAATTGCACCCTTTGGACACAAATGGGAAATCGCTATGAGGATTACGCTGACCTATGGAGTTGTGTGCTAATGGCAGTATCTCTTGATTTTATATTTACTTAGTATAACCAATAACCAAGTTAAATTATTTTTTCTTTTAAATTGTAACATAACATAACTTCACGCCTGTATCCCCGAAGTTGTAGGCAGAGGTGTATTACACACCCACGATTTGCCAGTTATGTTTAAGTCCCAATGTAATAGGGGACGAGCCTATTGCCATCTACCGGGCACATTACTAAGCGAGTGGTAATGAACATTTCAATACACACATAGCTACGAAAAGTCAGAGGTGTGTTCCCGGGCGTCTGGGTATCGAACTCGAGACCTCGTCTCAGTAGTCCGTTACGTACACCACTGGGCTATACATTGTTGTTCATTTAAAACGTGAATTACACGTAGACGGAACGCAAAATGTGAAAGTAGAACGCACAATACATGCATATGTCTTACCTCACTCGTACAAATCATCAAAATAGAAAAATGAGCCTGTGGTATTGTGACCACTTTGAAACATCAGGTGCTAATTGGGTAGCCGGGGTGCGAGAAAAATCCGCACGAAAAAACACTTGCTTTGGTTTTGTAGAGCATTCTGTCTATCGCGCATCAGCCCGACAGTTTCATTACACGTAAGTATTGGTATACATTTAGTCCGATGTATGACAGAGACAACGCTCTACAAAACCGAAGCAATCCAATCTTGGCCGAATCTCTCTCTTCTTTCCGACGCTCAAACCCAACTAGACAAAGTGACGTTCTACTAGTGGAATCGCTTCGATGCGGAACTTTAAAAGTTCGAAATGTATGGGAGTGACATTATTTGACGATACATACATGTCGGACTTTTGAAGGTTCGCTCCGGACTACGAACTATACTATTAAATGTTTAAAATGTTTTTCAAATTGCACATGTTTTTCTAGAGATTAGAACGAAAACAAACAAACTCTTCGTATTGGTGGAAACAGATTCAGAAACCATTTCTGCACAAATTTACATTTAATATACTACATACATATATTATACTCACGCCTTTTTCTCTCCGGGGTAGGTAGAGACAACATCCGCTACTGTCCTACTAAGCCCACCGGTTAAGAGTACTTTTGACCTGCCCTTTTTTCAATAACTCATTAATGTGATCAATGTATGCTCTGTGAGATCGACTTCGGCCTGCCTGCCCCCTAAAACATGTCCGTTGCATACTTGATGTGTCATTCACTCAGTACCTATTCATTTTAAGTGTCCAAGCCAGCTTAGTATACCCTTTTCAATATACGTGCAAATCGTACGACAATAATAGTATATTTGCAATAAATTATATTCCGCTTCAAGGGTCAACATTGGATTGAAGTCTATTGAATGCAAATGAAGTTACTCAATATTGCAACAACGACGACGCGCCAGTAAATTGCTCGTCAAGTGACATTCCACCACTGGTACGGATATTCTAAATCTTGAACCATTTGAGTGTTCTTGAACTTTGTAGGTATCGAATAAGATTTCGAATTGAAATTAGTTACTAATAATTAAAGTTTGTTCTGGAACTACTTGTAGGATTCGAAATTTTATATGTTTTTGATAGCCAAATTCTTGGAGAAGGTTATAAGTTATTTATTCAGCATCATGCTATATACCTTGTGATATAACCCTTAGAAATAGGAATTAGCTCCTTAGAACTAATATTTTGGTAATTCATTAAATTCGAAGATATTTTTCTTGTTCTGGCAGATTAGGTAGGAAGTTAGTTTACTGTAAAATAAACATAATTTCCCAATAATACGTAATTTAAAGCTGCAAATACTTTTTTTTTTGAAAACAATCCAAGTCATACCTAGATGTAGTCAAAAGTAAGTTGTCAAGAAAGGCAAACGGGACTTTACTATTTTAAGTAAAAGCTTGGGCCAAGTCATGAAGATATTGTTACTTTTAGACCGCCGCTGCTACGTAAATTTTGTCGCGTACCCCACTTTTAGCTGGCGTACCCCAAATGGGACCTCATATTGAGAAACACTGGTACATACATCAAATGGATTAACTCTAACGTCGTAGTATCTCATTGATATGAAAGACCCCTAAGTAACGTATTTTCTTGATATATTTCTTACATATTTTTCCATGTTCCATTTTTATTTCTAATTATTTCATTATCTTTGTACTAGTGTCGGGAGCGCTCATGAGACAGTCGTGCCATCGCCTGCTTGAACATCAACAACCGGGAGGGGAAGAACCGCCCCTGTTCTCACCAATAGACCAAATTTCAGGTAACTTCGCTTTTACTCATATTATTTCCCCAATACAGTTTCAACACAATCATTTTATCAACCTAAACAAATCATAGCCCTCACAGTAGAGGAGAAATTCATAGATATTATTCGAATGAAACTTTTCATAGAAGAATAATAACTATGAGTTTCAAAGAATTTCTTGTTACAAAGGAGTGTCGGTTATATTTACTGAGAAGGAACAAGTTTTATGTTCCTGCGACACAAAGAAAAGTCCTCCATCCAGAGCGGATCACACTTGGTGTTCCACAATCCAACGATTGGACTTGGCACGTGTAATATACATATCGCGATTCAGGATTAGTTATTACAAAGATCTTAAGCTTGTGTCTATGCTATTTGTTAAATCGAACACCGATCTCATCCTCTATACAAGGTAATGTTAACAAATTGTGTCTAATCTTGGGATCTGGGTGATTTTGATGAATTGATTTTAATAGCCCTAGCAGTTTGGGGAAATAATATTATGTAAAAAAATGTGTCTTTGCTGAAGAAATACATTTAAAAAAAAAACTCGAAATTTCATTCTATTTGGCATCGAAATTAGTTTAGACTTTATAGAGATTAATAGCCAATGTCATCGTTTTTTAGCACTAAACAAGATTTTAGCAATGTCCAGTTTTAAAAGATTTATAACAACTAAAACGGCTCCAATAGCTGTTAAATCAACGGACAATGCGCGGACTCTTGTTGTCGAAAAAATATTAATTACAGGAAAAAATCACCATGTAACAAAAATACGTCAATATGGGTAACTCATTTTAAAGTTGGAGAATAATTAATAAACGTAGTATCACTAAAGCATACCATAAATTTTGCACTCACGACTGATTGCTCCAAGATGGACATAGAAAACTGCTCGCATTTTGCTTCCGCATTCATCATGGGTTCACTAAACTTTTCATAGAACGGGTTTCTGTTGTTCCTAACCTGTTTTTTTGTTACCTGTTTTATGTTTTTTGAGGTCAACTCTGGCTTAATGGTCATTCGCTCGTTACTTATTGGGGCAGTGTATGAATACCAGAAGATGGGTTGTGTTCTTCTTAACTGTGTCATTAAACAAATAGCAGTCACGATTATATCAAATAGGACTGGTCTTCGATCTAGCAAAAGTAAGTCCAAGGTGGCATTCTCCACTCTGTACGGGTGGGACTGCGACTTAGTCCCCAAACAAAGCGTCAGGGTCACCAGCCTTGGTGGCCAAGCCGGTCGGGGTCCCAGGGATTTTCTTTCTAGGGCTCCCCTAATTCCTCAGCGATATGCCTAGCATGAGTGCCTCAGTACGGTTTAAGACGATTCGAGCCCAATATTGGACATTACCTTTGAATCCGATTATGTGAGAAAAAAACGGCGCGCTTATACATTATGGGTCATTCAAAATTTTATTCCACACTTCCACCTGTATCATTGCTATTTGGAAAACAACAGGTTGATGAAAAAACAAGCCTTTTTTATATATATATTTAGGACACGTCAATTTGACTTCACCTCGCCTGATGGTAAAGTCTCAGGAAAGAGGGTCACCATTACATACACGTACCATGTTAACAATGGTGGCACTCAGCTTGACGGCTTCATCAGAAGAGGATTGTCGTCGCAGCACCGCGTGACACCCACCGGTCCCACTAGTGCTGCGACCACAATCCCCACAAACCCCTGCCCGGCTATGCACTTGCTGACCCCTGACGCAATCAAACCGAAATTGGATTACTATGGAGGGATTTTCTCAATCGTGCAAGGTGGTGCCTACCCGGCCGATTTTGTGACAAATTTGTGTCATCAAATTTCTACCATCAAAGCAAGCATTATTAGTTAGTGTTTAATGGGAACAAAGTAGATTTTGAAGAAACTCTTCTATCTGCAATTGATGGGTCATTGTTCAAACGTAAAGGTGATTTCCATCTCAGTCGCGGCACTTACAAGCAAATCTTCCACAAACCAACTGCATGACCTAAAAGCAATCTCTTTGCATTTCGACACAATGGCGTGCCAATTACAAAGTGAATAATTCCTTTCAATAGCTACCTTGTTCCCATTCAAGGTCATCTGCCTCAAGTTTCCTTTAGTCCAATTTTATGAGTGGTAGACGTGTTTTTTTATCAATTGTTTTCACCATGCAAGGGTGATGTTTTTCATCATTTATTTTCACCAGACTGCAAGGTGATGTTTTTCGGGCGTATCTTCATCTTTGTCTTTTGTTCTATTATTCTTGTAATATTCTTTATTTACCTCATAATATTTCAAGCAAGTAGACGGATTTATATAATCAAGATATGGTGGATTCGTCTTGACTGTCACAGTGTTCTTAGATAACTGAGGTTATAAAACAAACTGGCCGTGAGAAGTTATTATTTGGAGTGAACAATAAAGTTGTTTCGAGTACCATATAGGTATCGAATTAAAGCATCGCAGGCGACTCAGGCACCGGTGGTCGCTTAACGACCTCCATCCTCGATGAGCGCCTGGGGGTGGCAGGTGAGACCGCCTGTCACCCCAGCAGAAGCAGGCCGGGACGGCGGGGCGACTGGCGCTCCTCCCCTAAACCGGGGCAAGACGGGGACACGGTAGTTCCCAAACTCGAGGGGGCCATCTCGAAACCAGAGATGGCCCAGGGTCAGTCGGGGTGCGAGGGATATGCTCTAGGGCAACCTTACACCCCGGCGTCTTAAGAACCAAGTTGGCGTGCGGTTTTAGTCGGTTCAAGCCCGACATAACCACCCCTGCTGGCCGGCGAGGGGGTATCCGAAGGGATTTACGCACGAAAAAAAAAAGGTGTCGAATTAAAGGACTCACGCATTTTCAAAGCACAAAAAGGCGATATATAAAAATATACGCAAGAATTTTTTTTTACTAATAATGTTCTGTGTACAATACTGTATTTGTATTACAATTTAGCTTTTTTGACTAATAAATTAATAAACTTCACCTAAATTAATTAACATAAATCTAAGAATGCATCCATTAACGCTTACTTGGGTTTATTAAGACGAAAACACTTTGTTCATGTGTTCTTTATACGCAGCACTTATTTATTTGTCACTAAAACACTACACTAACTCGAACGGTTTCGTCCGTTTCAGTCTGCTTACTGTATTAGTGATGTCAAGAAGCTGGATTGCCTCAACATTCACATGGTGACGCAGTCTGCTTTCGTGAGAACCCAATCTATGTCGTCCATGCTTAGGTCCCAGTGTAGATCGCAGTTCCGCATGGACCAGGGCGGTATATATAAAGTATTTTTAAAAACGATATCATTTTCGTCTACTAAAAAGCTATGTACTACTAATGCTAGTATGTTAATATAATAATTAATTCTACCTTATATATGTTTTCCACACATATGTTTCTGGACTAACGAATGAATTAACATAACTTCACGCCTGTATCCCCGAACGGGTAGGCTATAGTAGGAACGGAGGTATATTACACACCCACGATTCTGTCCCAATGTAATAGCGGGCGAGTCTATTGCCATCTACCGGGCACATTATTAAGCGAGTGATAATTAACATTTATTAATGCACACATAACTACGAAATATCAGAGGTGTGCCCGGGGCGACTGGTGATCGAACTCGAGACCTCGTCTTAGCAGTCAGTTACGTACGCCACTGGGATATTGCCGCTTTTTATTGATAAATTATTATGACTATTATTGTCCTCTTTTAACACATACTGTTCTCGTAATTCTGTATTCTAGTTTCTATTAATCGATTTTACTCCACACCCGTTTCGTAGTGTTCTCGTCGCAATTGCATGAATTATACTTACATACTGTTTCTGCAATATTCAACTCTCGAAGCGATAGAATAAGGCGGAGTTCTGCATATCGTTGACACATAATCATCGTGCCTTCCTTGGCACCGGCTGTACGCTTGTGAAAGCAAGTAGTGCACTGTTCACCCGATTTCCTGTATTCAATTTCCTTCGAACGTTTCTTTCATAAGGTGCAAGCACCGGGGTGACTGAGTTTCGTTACGTATATCGATGAACTTGCAAAACTTTCGTTTAAATCGGTAGAATATTTCGAAGATAATGTGGTATGCATAATATGAAAGTTGAGTAACTTCTTAACTGGTGGTAGAAATTTGATGATACAAATTTGTCCCAAAATTCGGCCTGGTAAGTACCACCGTGCACGATTGCGATACACCCTCCTTAGTAATCCAATTTCGGTTTGATTGCGTTCAGGGGTCAGCAAGTGCATAGCCGGGCAGGGGGATTGTGGTATGGTCGCAGCACTAGTGGGGCCGGTGGGTGTCACGCGCTGCTGCGATGACAATCCTCTTCTGATGAGGCCGTCAAGCTGAGTGCCACCATTGTTGACATGGTACGTGTATGTAATGGTGACCCTCTTTCCTAAGACTTCACCTTCAGCTCACCATTAGGCGAGGTGAAGTCAAATTAACGTGTCCTAAATATTAAAAAAAAAAAACAAAAAAAAACGAACAAGGCGTTGCACAAGTTTACCTGTCGAGATGGAAATCACTCCCATGAAAACCATATAAGCCTTTTGAAAAGTACGAGAGGGGGTACTAGGACTCTGGGAGCAGAGATGAAAGCCTCGGATGCAACCGGGGACAAGGATAAGATAATGATCATGATATATGAAAAAATTAGTTACTTTCATACTGAGTGGAGTTCACTTATTATTGTGTTTGACGGCCTCTGTGGCGTAACTGTAGTGCATTTGATTGCTACGACAGGGGGCGCGGGTTCGATTCCCGCTCAGTGCAAATATTTGTATGCATGAATATATCTATTTGCATTGGTCTGGGTGTGTCTATGTAATATATGTATACATTTACAAAAAAAAAGTATATAAATATGTTTATCCGCATTCTGGAACACATAACACAAGCTAGTTAAACTATGCTTACTTTGGGTTTAGAAAGCACTGTGTAGAATGTCGTAGAATATTTATCAATATGACATAATGTTCCTATTTGAAGGCGTATTAATATGAATGTTACAAATAAGAATGCGCTAGATAATGCAGAGCGCATAATACACTAGCTGATGCCCGCGGATCCGCCCGCGTAGAGGTCGGTTACCGTTCTTTTATCATTTCTCCGGTTCTACTTACCCAATTGCAATCAAACATACGGCAGATTTTGAGTCTGACTAAGACCTTTCTAACAGAAAAAAACGGAGTAAAATCCGTTAAGTAGTTTTTGCGTCCATCGCGAATAAACAGAGAAACGGACAAGAATTCAAAAAAAAAACATTTGTGTTCAAAATCGTTTATTTAACATGACCCAAGTATTTTTTTTACATCTCTAATGTAGAGACGTATAATAATTTAGAATTGAATAATAGTAGAGATGTCATACATGTCATTGAGCATATATGCGGATACACGTATAGAAAATAATTGCTCGTTAATTTTTTTCTTTTTTTATATATATGACACGCCAATTTGACTTCACCTCGCCTGATGGTAAGCTGAAGGTAAAGTCTCAGGAAAGAGGGTCACCATTACATACACGTACCATGTTAACAATGGTGGCACTCAGCTTGACGGCCTCATCAGAAGAGGATTGTCGTCGCAGCACCGCGTGACACCCACCGGTCCCACTAGTGCTGCGACCACAATCCCCCTGCCCGGCTATGCACTTGCTGACCCCTGAACGCAATCAAACCGAAATTGTATAAGATTGATTGACGTCGATTTACTAAATCCACCCAACAACTAGAAAGTAAAATATTCATTTCTTACATACATTCCTATTCGAGTATGCAGAGACAACAACTTTCCTTTTGCTTCTATCCTAAAATACGTATTTCGCTTCTTCTATAATATATTTTATAAATTATTTTCATATATTTCACGTCGGTTGTGGCTTCTCTTGACCTTTTCATAAGACGTCTTCCATTTGATTGACAAACGTATGTCTAAATTGACCTTTACTGGGTTACCCATTCCCCCTTGCCTCATAAATATATTACATCAATCTTCTTTCTTATTCGCTACATCTGCTTACATACCACGTTTCCTTATCACGCTGTTCATCAGCCGTTCCATCGGCATCACTCTAGTTATACTTCTCAGAATCCTCTTTTACACAGCATATAATTTACTTCATGTAACGCCTGCCAACTCACCGAAGCGGGATAAAACCCGACCCCACCAGGCGAGGCCGCGGTGGCGGCCAAAGTCCGCCGGCAACCCTGGGGTTATCCTTTCGAGGGCTTACCCGGGGTGCCCGGCAACGGACACTTGGGGAGGACACCGTGCGGTTTTAGTCGAGACACGACATAACCACCCCCGCTGGCCGGCGCGGCGGGGTTTCCGAATTGATATATTTCCGCACTATAAAAAAAAATGTATTGGCCCATGTTTCTTCTCTTTGATCATCACATCTTCTATCATAGCAAATTGTATCTACCCTTATTTTATATTTAAAATGAAACAAAATTGGTTTGTCATTAATTGTATCGATGAAATGAATTTCCTTTCAAAAGCCCAATTCGGAGAATCGGAGAGAGATATGTAATTCTATTTTATGAATGAATTCATCCAACATGATTATCGGGTTACATGGACTGGCACGGAAGTCACCTCGAGCATCAGTGGCTGGAAAAACAATACCAACATTTATTGGAAAATAAATAGATTATTCTATGTTATTAAATATCAGCGAGACAGCCAAATCAAATATAATTATTTTGTCATCAATATTGTGGTGTTGGTTCGTGATATCAGTCTATTAAATGTATGAATGGATATTATTGAAGTTTTGTTCATTTTGTTTTCAAAATGTATAAATAGGATACTTCAGCAAAGCGGTATGAATACTATTTTCAATGTGTTCTTGTTGACTTTATACGAAAAGGTTTTGATATAATTGTTTGTTCCGGCTGGGCCATGCAAGTATCAACATTATACACAACAATGATTTTAGGATGGACGTAGCCTTTAGTTTAGAGAGGGCTTCAGAAAACGACATTATGCAAAATAATGACATTATTATTCTTGTAAACGTACTCACAATGAACAAAATAATGTCAATAGCAACGTGCTTATCGGCACAAATCGTTATTTTGTGTCTTGACTATCGATCTTTTATGTTAGCTATAATTGACGAGTGTATAGGACCTGAAACCCTACCATGAAATTTTTGACAGCCCGCCAAAAAAAATTAAAACACGATATTACTTATTTCGAGAGGTCGAAAGGTTATCATAATCCAATACAAAGGAAAATATTTTTTAATATGTTGGTTTATACTAGTTACTTTTTTTAATAGAAATATATTGTAAACGAAAACCTCCTTGAAATGTTTTATTCAGTCCCGAATACACTTTACGGTCTCGAATGAAACAACGAAATCCAAAGTAACACACTTCTTACGTTCGTGTTTCGTGAGGGCCCGCAAATTAAAATGAACATTTCATGGTAGGCCTACTGACTCTCACAGCCATGCTCAACAAAGGATGACCACAAATTACGAGGGCAACGGACTAAGCTAACCAATCCTTTGAGGAGTTACTTATAGTGCAAAAGCATCTCTCAACGCTCTTTGTCGCACGCGCTTATGATTAATCCGTACATACATCCCGTATGTACGGATTAATCATAAGCGCGTGCGACAAAGAGCGTTCGGCTTCTAGGTCAGGGAAGGTTATAGGTTCGATTCAAAGCTGTACTATTGAAATAGAGCGTGAACTTTCGACATCGCTAACCGCCAATTCGAAAATAAATATGTTTATCTGTATTCGAGAACCCATAATACAACTTATGCTTAGTTTACTACAATTTCCTACTAATATTGTAAAAGTTTGTGAAGATGAAAGAATGAATATTAGTCTATCACGCAAACAGGGCTAAACGATTCTGGATGAAGTTTTTCGGAAACGGAATCAGTATTTCGCGTGGGCGGAGCCGCGGGCAACAGCCTAGTATATTTATGAAACTAGTTAAAATAACCCTTTATAATAAATATATTATTAATTTAATAAACATACGCAAAATAAACATACTTGCTTCTTATCAATACTGCTTAATGTCTTAGCTTTTTTCTGAAAAATATGCATTGCAAAATAAAATATTGACTAGTTAAACTGAAACTATGATTTTTCTCAAGATTTTTCAAGACAACAACCATCTTTAGTCTTCCCGTGACCATGGCTGCTGAAAAGCAACCGAAACGTCTGGTTCAATGTAAAATATAAAATAACATCAAATAAACCGCGATAGAATACGTTAAAAATAGTTTTATTTTAATCAAATTAAGTCAAAATTCTCAACTTTTAAGAACACATGTAAACTCAACGCAGACTAAGATAAATGCGATATGCTATTAATCTCCATGTATTAGCACTAAGTGCCAACACGCGGTGATGTCACTTCTACGCACGATTTTGTATGGAGCGTTTCAAGGCGGCTCGAAAAAGGCTCTTTTTCAAAATCAAATATTTTTTAAACTATTTGTGATCCGAATATTTCACTTTAACAGTTCATTATATTATTAAAATATGTACATTTTTCGACAATAAAAATCATCATTCGTATTAAAGGTATCGCTTCTAAGGACGGTGAGAGCCTTGAAGAGTGGAGGATCAAGGGATTTGCTATCTAGGATTACAATGAAACATAAAAGCCCAGTGCATCGAGAAGAATAACAGCTGTAAACCATCACTTAGAGTTCTAATTAAAGCCTCGCTGGTTCCCTTTCACTCAATAAATAAAAATAAACACATATAAATTCTACGGCATCCTACACAGCGCTATCTAGACCCATTGTTAGCATAGCTTAACTAACTTGTGTTATGGGGTTCTAGAATGCGGATGAATATACTTAGATAAAAAATTTCTTTTTTAACTACATATACATAGAAATACCTAGACGAATTCAAAAATGTATATTCATGCATACAAATATCAGCACTGAGCGGAAATCGAACGACCTCCGACATAGCAGTCGAATGCACTAGCTAGCTACGCCACAGAGGTCGTCAATACAACAAACATACTTCAACACATGCGGTTGAAGTATGTTGTAGTTCTGTCAATATTCAAGTAAATATTTTTTGATCGCACAAAGCCTCTTTGAAAATCATGTGAATTTTGCAGTTTTACTCGTACAATGGATCTAAAATACAATATATGAATCTGCTCAAAGGGTAACCGCATTCTATTATATGCACGTTGCGAAACGTTTACCTACTCGTCTTTTGAAAACAAATAAAGCGAATACATTTATAAAATACTTCAATAATATTGAAACGTTCGAGGCCCAAGTACCGAACGTGTTATTTGATAAAAAGACGACGTAAGCTGCTTATGAAGTACTTAGATGTTTTCTGTTGTTATTTTTAGAACACCTACGTTATTTTCTTAAATACTTTAATACGATGTTTCTATTGAAAAGAAAATTTGTTGTTCATTTGATTGAATTACTTGTTTACAAAGACTATCTCTATTATATTACTAGATTAATTATTTAAAACAAAAATCCTCCGTAATATTTGTAGAGTGGGTGGCAGAATAAAGAGATTTGGGCGTATATGTAAATATGAAGGCGAAATTAACTGCCAATATGTACATACATACATACATGTACTCCCTCAGGTATACTAAGGCAACAGCCCGCCCATGCTTGAGCTTCTTTTGAGCTATCTACACACCAAAGCCCCCACCTGGCGGCGGAACCCGGCGGCTTGAGCTGCCAGTTTTTTTCGCGTTTCAACGTACCGGAACAAAACGCAATACAAGCCCGATGGGACAAGCCAACGGGTTCCGTCGCCGAGTAGGGGCTTTAGTCTGTAGACAGCCTTACAGTGATTATACTTTACATGCAAGTCTGCTGGTTTCGAGTGCTGTTGACTGGCTGACTGGAGTTTACGATTCGTCGCACATTTTGACGACCTCTGTGGCGTAGCAACTGCTAAGTCAGAGGTCGCAGGTTCGATTCCCGCTCACTACAAATATGTATATTTGCATTGGTCTGGGTGTTTCTATGTATAATATGTATTTATTTACAAAAAAAAGTGACTAGGTATGTTTATCCGCATTCTGGAACCCATATGACAGGCTCTGCTTAGTTTGGGTCTCGAGGGCGATGTGTAATATGTCCTAGAATATTTATTATTAAGTCTTTGGTTTCAAAGTTGCATTTCAAACAAATGATACTCCTCCGAGACCGTTTGACCGATCTCGACCAAATTTGCCACGGTGATCAAGTAGACATAACTGAGTGTCGTAAGGGGTGGAATGTCCAGATCGGTCTTACCATCGAGGAATAATCACCGAAAAACCAAATCAATGGAAAAAGTCGACCGGTCACGTTGACCTATTGTTGGATAGGCAAATCTCGCTACGCTTAAGTTTGGGTTGATTGCGAAGCTGGTAACTATCCTAGTTTAGTTATTTATTATTATTTATTTTATCGAATGTGTCATAACTTGATGACTCATATTGTACAAATTAGGGGTAAAAGTCGTAATAAAATCCTACTTCCCACTTATATTATAGTACTTGTTGCCCGCGGCTTCGTCCGCATAGAGTTCTGATTCCGTGAGAATATCGGGATAAAATGTAGCCTACGATACTCAGGGATAATGTAGTATTCTATTGGTGAAAGATTTTTTTAAATGGGTTTAATAGTTTCAGAGTTCATCGATTACAAACTAACAAATCTTTCCTCTTTATAACATTATAGCTCGTCTTCATCCGTGGCGTATTTCGAACCCCCAATGCAACCCTTTAACCCGTAATTTATTACTTTTCATATAATATGCGGGAATCTGCCGAATTCGTTTACATTTATAATTACTGGTCCGTTCCCTTGGATAGTGCCGTGATGATATATAACCTATGACACACACAAATAATCTGACTTTCTTTTGGTAAAAGAATTTTCAAAAGCAGTTCAGTAGATCCAGATCCCCCTACAAACTCACAACATCACTCTCTTACAACATCACAAACTCACAACATCACTCTCTTACAACATCACAAACTCACAACATCACTCTCTTACAACATTACAAACTCACAACATCACTCTCTTACAACATCACAAACTCACAAACTTTAGCTATTTAGTATAATATTAGTATAGATATAGATTATTTTGAATGTGAAAGTTTGTGAAGATGTTTGTATGTTTGTTACTCAAAAAGCTTCAACGGCTGAACAGGTCTGGCTAAAATTTGGTACAGGGCTAGATTACAGTCTGGTATAATACTTACATAGGTTACTTTTATTCCTGAAATAGGTTCCCATGGGAATCGGGAACAGTAACAAAAATCCAAGCAGTCGAAGCCGCGGGCAACAGCTACTACGTTAATAAGAATGTTCATAGTTTTATAGATGACGCATAAAGAAAAAATAATTTATCATAACTAAAATTTCATTTGTAATTTTTTTATAGGTGAAACGCCAAACAAAAAAAAGGGCTTTGGCACTCCGGGAGTGCCGACAGTAGTGAAAACTTGAACAATTACGTGTGTATTTTTTGAATCGTCATCATCCATTCCTTCCCTCCCTCTCCCTCTATATATCTCCGCTCCCTATACCTACCTCCTTACCTTCCACTATATCTCCTTCTGTCCCTCCCTCCTTCCTTCCGTTCTTCCCTACCTACCTTCCTCCATCCATCCATACATCCAGCTTAAACAAAGATGTGATTGTTATAACAAAAATAAAAGTGTCTCAGTAAAGTAGGCATCTCAGTGACAATTGGCGAAGTTTAAAAAAAAATTTCATGGTATTTCTTTACCTAAAAAGTGCTTATATGTTAAGTCCTCAACATATCTGAAGGAGAATTCACTTCAAAAATAAAGTAAAATCTCCTCCTACCACTGAAAAAAACTGAAAAAAATATCGGGCAATATTATAAGGTTTTGCGGAAACAGTCAGCAGAGTTATACTAACACCTACATCACCCGTGTCGTCGTAATCTGTGCTTTGTTGGTACCATTACCGAATTTGTTTTCGAAAATAATCCATAGGTAGTCACAAATATAGCAGAATTACCACAGAATATCAAAATAATTCGTGGAAGTAGCGATATCAAAGAGAAAGCAAACAGCGGGCAAACAAACAACCGTTTTTTTTTAAATCGACTTCAAAAAGAACGAAATCGACACGTAGCTGACGTAGACATATGTGAACATTGTGAGCCTGTTTTGAGTAACGGCGTAGCTTAAAAATACAAGCTACGGGTGTGGTGTCAAAGGAAAAACATCTCAACATCCTATTTTTTTAATACAAAATTATAACGTTATTTAAATTGTTTTTTTTATTATATTTAGGACACGTCAATTTGACTTCACCTCGCCTGATGGTAAGCTGAAGGTAAAGTCTCAAGAAAGAGGGTCACTATTACATACACGTACCATGTTAACAATGGTGGCACTCAGCTTGACGGCCTCATCCGAAGAGGATTGTCGTCGCAACACCGCGTGACGCACTTGCTGGCCCTTGAATGCAATCAAACTGAAATTGGATTACTATGGAGGGTTTTTCGCAATCGTGCACGTTGGTACCCACCCGGCCGAATTTTGTGACAAATTTGTGTCATCAAATTTCTAGCACCAGTAAATTATATTGTTATCAGAAAGAAATAACTCTAAATTATGATGTAAATAAATAAAGGAAATTATTAATAAAGGAAAAACATCTCAAAACCTTGACCAGTCTCTAGTGCATAGTAGAGACACAACATAACCACCCCCGCTGGACGGCGGGGGGTATCCGAAGGGATTTCCGCACGTAAAAAAAAAAAAAAAAGTGCATGTAGCGCTACATACGAAATTAAAGCGTAATTTAAATCGAAATCGACTTCAAAAAGAAGTAACTCAAAATTATGATATAAATATATTTGGGCATATGGTTTTAGGGATTTTCTTTAGAAAAGCCCTATTGCTATGGAGTTGTCGTCGACGTCGTCGTCGTTGCCAATTTTCTGTCACGGTTTTGGGTATGAAGGAGATGAGCTATCGAGTTGCTGTTTTCGGTAATAGATTCGTGCTGGGGTGAACCATTGCAAGGTAAAGAAGAAATCGCAAAAAATCGCAAAAAAAAAAACACACAATCGGAAATCCCTTGTATTCGGCTGAGCTCGTCTCAGGAATTCAACTGGGCCTCGAAGAACTTGCTGGGCCCTTCGGCTGTTTTCTTATATATATATATATATGTTGAATTCCTGAGACGAGCTCATATATATATATATATATATATGTGTATAGTATAAGTATATAGATATATATATAAAAGAAAGTCGTGTTTCATATTAGCGATACTGTGCCTTTTTGTGGTATTTTGACTTTAATGTAGGCTTAAAGCCAAAAACCCCACCGCCGGAAACAGTGAGGGTAGTTATGTCGGTCTCAAAACTACCAAAACGGTACGCCCTCTCGGGTTTCTAGTGCTGGGGTGTAATATGGCCTAAAATGGCAATTCCCTCGCCCCCCCGGCTGGTCATCTACGGCTTTGAAATGCCCCCCTTGGGATAATGTGCCTACATTAGCAATTAGGATTATTTAAAATATGAGACGTTCACGAATATCAGCTAATAAGGTAGCTAACATATCTTGATTCTAAGGCGGAACGAAGTTAACCTGGTCAGCTAATTTTATCATATTTATGAAAAAAATACTTGTTGATGTTTCCTCAAGTTTGGTAACTGGCACACCAGATTCCCGGGCTACACTGGCTGATTTGTCGACGTTCAGGGTCAAAATGTCCAATTCTCAAAATGTCCAACTGTGTCAAAAAGTCCAAACCCCAAAATGTCCAATTCTCAGAATGTCCAATTCTCAAAATGTCCAATTCCCAGAATGTCCAATCTTTGAGAATGTGGTAAATTCGTTGAACAACACATCACAGCGCTTTATTAATACTTATGAAAAACAATAAATACAAAATACTGATAGAATCAAAATAACTACTATAATAATTATATTGTTATACAAATTAATTCTGGCGCTTCGTCGGCCGCTACCGCGGCACGCTCGCTGCACTCGCTCGGCTCGCGCTCTGTTGGGGTCACAGTTCTAACCTAACCTAACCCACAAGTAATTTCTGGCTCCGGTGAGGTGCGGATGTCGGATTCGGTTCCGTACGTTGGTGAGTGAGATTAATAAAATATTACAATGATATTAAACAATTGATCTTATTCAAATTGTTTCTAAGGTTCTAAGTTCTAAGGTAAAATTACAAGTGTTACCTAGGGTAAGAGCGCCTTTATAAACTTCTATCAATACTATTATAAAATTGTAAGTTAATTGTGACTCTACATTGGAGAATTCTTGTCAGTTTGTATGTTTATCTGTTTGTTCGCGATGGACGCAATAACTACTGAACGGATTTTGATGCGGTTATTTCTGTTAGAAAGGTCTTGATCAGACTAACATCTACCGTATGTTTGATAGCAAATGCTTTAGTAGAACTGGAGATATGACCGAAGACGGGTAGACGATCACCGCGCAGAACCTTGGGCATCAGCAGCATTAATTTAACACACGACTAAAATACAGTACTTACCATTTATTATGTCACTCAGTAAGCCAACTTAGCGAGTTCGACAAACTATAATTACGATAATAGTACCTAAAAGTCGCATAATGAAATTAAATTATTTTGAAAGATTTCTTCATATTCTTAGCGGCCGGGGTCTCGGCGACCTTTCGCACGGGGATAAATTCATAAAAAAACCGGCCAAGTGCGAGTCGGACTCGCCCATTAAGGGTTCCGTAGCAGCAAGTAACATGATAACGTTCTTTTTTTAATTTTTATATTTGAGTTTATTGAATGAAAGGTAAATTGCGGTTTACGATTTATGACGTATTAAAAAAAAACTACTTACTAGATCTCACTCAAACCAATTTTCGTTGGCAGTTTACATGGTAATGTATATCATATATTTTTTTTAGCTTTTTCATTCTCTTATTTTAGAGTTTACAGGGGGGGGGCACATTTTACCACTTTGGAAGTGTCTCTCGCGCAAACTATTCAGTTAAGAATAAAATGATATTAGAAACCTCAATATCATTTTTAAAGACCTATCCATAGGTACCACACACGTATGGGTTAGATGAAAAAAAATTTTTTTGAGTTTCACTTCTAAGTAGTACCCCCAGAATTTATTCATTTTTTTCTATTTTTGTGTGAAAATTAATGCGGTTCACAGAATACATCTACTTACCAAGTTTCAACAGCATAGTTCTTATACTTTCGGATAAAAGTTGCTGTGACATACGGACGGACAGACAGACATGACGAATCTTATAGATTCATTATGTCTTCGGTTTTTTCCGTTGTGTGGGTTCCGTTTTTTGCCATTTGGCAACGGAACCCTAAAAAAGCCCTATAAGCCGATTTTAGAGCTACCTACCAATTCAATTGTAGATGTAAATCGTAAGAAGCTTTATTATTGAATTTCATATTTTCACTTCAAAGTAAAGAACTTTCATGATTTTTTGCGCGTAATCCAACCTCTTAGGCAGGTACACGAGTACATTTATTTCTTAAAACAATCAAAGAGAATATCCATCTAAGCTTTTATTTTATTTTCGGGCGGAAATCTCCTCGGACGCCCCCCCCCCCCCCAGCGACCGGTGGGGGAGGTTATATCGGGCTTGAACCGACTAAAACCGCACGGCGTCTCGGGTCTTCAGACACCGGGGATAAGGCATTTCCGTCGCACCCTGACTGACCCAGGGCCATCTCCGGAAGGGGGGGGAAGGGTTCGTAAGTCACCCCGCCGCCCCGGCCTGCTTCTGCTGGGGTGCCAGGCCGCCTAAACTGGAGCCTTTTCTGAACTCAGTTCGGGTCAATTTGTAAGCCTAAGTATGCAGACGCTGAACTTCGATATTTCCCGGGAAGCGACTGGGACCGACGGCTTAACGTGCTCTCCGAGGCACAGAGGGGTCTCAATGTGTCAAGAATGTTCACCCATCTTAAGACTGCCTTGGCTAGTATTGTTTGACTTTGCAATGTGTTAACCTACTTGGCTACCACTTAGCGACAAGCCCTTCACTTAACCGCGAGCCCCTAGTCGTGTACACTAATAAATGTATTTGTTTAATCTGCGCGCACGCTTTCCTGATGTGACGTCATGGCAAATGCGCCATCTGTAAATCAGCGCTGAACATTCAGGTCTATGACAAGTGATGTGCAGCATTTAGATGAGATGGCTACCTATTAAGACTCACACAGCCATTGAAAGTTTTCATAGCTAGCATTTCGTCCCTTATTTTACCTCTCTTAGAGCAGACAATTTAAAAAAATGCTACTCACTACACGTGAAGGGTCAACTAAATGTTCTAACCAGAAGCAGGCGTGACACCCTTGGAGTTGCACTCGTTCATAGGCCGCGGTAACCGCTTCTCATCAGTTGGGCTGTGTGCTTGTCTGCCACCTATATCGTATAGGAAATATGGTACCTATATGAAATTGCTTTTTCACGACTTATTTTACCTCCTTAGGGGCGTAATTTTCAAAAATCCTTCCTTTGTTACCCACAAAATCGTCATCTCTCAATATAAAGGGCATCTTAAAAAATTGGCTGTAAAAGTTGTTCCCGTTATTTCCCGGTTGCAAACGAGGCCTTGACGTCTGAGCCTGGGGTCGGCTTAGTCGTCCTCCTTTTAAAGTGAAACTTTTATTACATCGTCCCAAACTTTTTCGTCTGTGTGTTGCATGTCGCGTGACGGTCGGCCGCTGAGTAGGGATAAAGTGAAAGGCGCTCGTCATAGCAGCCAAGGCCAAAATGGCAGCGCCTACAGTGCGCAGCAGTTGACCGTGTAGTGTATATATGTATATATAGACTATTACTAATTTTTTGTGCCAGTGCACCACGCTATTTTGTTTGTTTTTGTCAGTGTTTAATGTAAATGTTGTTTGTCAGTGTTTAATGTAAATGTTGTTATTTTTTAGTTAAATGTCTATAATGTGAAAAAAGTTTCACTTTTACTGTGGTTTCATAAAACCACATAATCTTTTTTTGGCGTATACGGCTTCTATAGGAGTTACTGCTGTCTGACTTCTCAACCCCGAGAGAAAGGCCTGTACAGGAGCCTCGTCCGGCACTCAGTAGGTGTACTGGCTTAAGGGTGGGGTAGGCTCGGCCTCAAAGATCCCACCCACCTCAGCTGTACGTTTAGTTGTTTATTATAAAGACTGCAGGCAGATGCGTAATGCGGCAAGCTGAAGACAGGGCGCTATGGCGCTCATTGGGGGAGACCTATGTCCAGCAGTGGACTAGAATAGGTTGATGATGAATATGGCTTCGTAGAAAAAGCAATCATAATAAATAATAAAATATATTGTAGGACAAAGTACATAACGCCATCTAAACCCAAACTAACCAGAGCTTGTCATATGGGTTCTAGAATGCGGATAAACATACGTAATTTTTTGTTTTATATTTAAAAATATATTTATAGAAACACACATGCCAATGCAAATCTACATATTTGCACTGAGCGGAAATCGAACTCGCGACCTCTGACTTAGCAGTCTAACGCACTACCATTACGCCACAGAGATTGTGTTACTACAAACGTATCTCCACAAAATTATAAATAAAACAAATTCTACCTCACTTTCGTTTTGAACGATAACTAACAAACAGATCTTTTATATTTCCAGTATTTTTCCTGTGGCTGCTCAATATAACTCAATTTAATTCAAATTAAATCCAGAAATCTACCTTCAGATATCGTAATGACGATCGCTGAGAACTTTTTATTTGTATGAAATCGAATCTAGTTGTAAGACGGTCTTTTGATCTATTGAATATAAAATAGTATTTACAACTAATGGATCTTTTGATTGGAGTTATTGCAGTTATATTGAATAGATTTTGTACTTTATTGCGAAATAGAAAATATCGGATCAGGCTCCTCTTATAAATAAAAACGGACCAATTTTATAGTTTATCATTATTTGTTATAGTCAGTTTTCCACGGTTACCGATGTTATATGGTACGATATTATTGTTTGTCCATTGAAATGTGTTTTTTTTTCAGGCTAAGCATGCAAAAGTCATTTAAGCAATGTTATTTTTATATAAAACAGTATTTTTGTACTTTTGCACTCCAAAATGTAACATTTCAATGGAATTTTTATAAATATTACTATTTTTGTATCTAATAGAAAACGATGCAACTATGTAACAATTTCTTTTTCGTTATTTTTTGGCCTGTTCGCAACCAGGATACGCCAGTTGATATATAGATCATTACACTAGTTTAATCAGATAATGATGTGTTTGTTTGTCACGTTAAGAGAAACACGAAAATAAATTAAATCATTCTGTGTTAATGGAAAGAACACTAGCCAAGGCAGCCTGGGTGACCATTCTTCTGATACATTGAGACCCTTTCGTGCCTCGGAGAGCACGTTAAGCCGTTGATCCCGGTTGCCATAAAAATATATATGGCAGTCGTTATGGCTACTTCGAGCCCTAAAAAGTCAGACAACTGTTCTAACTACAGAACTTCGATATCGCAAATGGGTTGTGGAAGTCAGATGGCAGTCGCTTCACGGCAGATGTCGAAGTTCAGCCGCTTCGCAGTTAGACTGAACAGCCCACCCCAACTGAGTTGGGGAAAAAAGGCTCGTTGGATAATGATGAGTTACACCAAAATAGTTCGAGTGCTTTAAGATAAATTCCAGTTCAAAGTCGCTCAGCGAGCTATGGAAAGAGCTATGCTCGGAGTTTGTCTGAAGGATATTATTCGTAACGAATACATCCGACAGAGAACCAAGGTTATCGACATAGCTCAAAGATTAAGCAAGCTGAAGTGGCAGTGGGCCGGCCATATCTCGCGAAGAACCAACAACCGCTGGGTTTACCCCAGCGGTTGTTGAGTGGAGACAGCGACTCGGCAAACGTAGTGTAGGACGCCCTCCGGCCAGGTGGGATGACGATCTGCGAAAGACTGCGGGCAGATGCTGGATGCGGCAAGCTGAAGACAGGGCGCTATGGCGCTCATTAGGGGAGACCTATGTCCAGCAGTGGACTAGAATAGGTTGATGATGAAGATAAATTTATACTTCAATATATGAGACGTCGGTAGTTTAGTTGTTAAGGAGACAGTCTTGCAATTGGGAGGTCCCAACAATAACATTCACGTAAACCCACACCTAACACAAGTAATTTAGCTTAGCTGGAGGGGATACGGGGAAAATTAGTAGACTCCCCGAGGCGAAGGCTGCCAAAATAAACTGAAACATCTGGAGTATAAACAATAAAATTATTTATATCAATGCTAATAATGTAAAGCAGAAAGATTTGATTATTTGTTTGTATTGAATAGGCTTCGAAACTACAGGACCGATTTCAAAAATTCTTTCACCATTAGATACTACGTTATCCCTGAGTAACTAATGCTACTGTTTATCTCAGTATACATAATAAATCACTATGAAATACGTTAAATATTATTTTGTTTCAAACTCAATTAAAACTGTTAACTATAGATACATTAATATTGATTACCGATCCTATCTATGGCATGCCTCGATACGAGCCTCTCGCCTAATCCATCAACATATGCAGCATCGTTTATCGAGAGGAGCTTCATAAACCGAATTTGCGTTCCGGAACTTAGTGTATCCAATTTGTAGTTCTAGTCACGGCTAGTTAAAAGTTGAACTTTAGTTACGAGCAAAGTTATCTATGTTGAGATGGCACTGGACATTTTTGAATGGACGCAAGCTGGACTTAAAGCGACTCGCAATTTAGGTTCAATTTCGACTTCATTTTGTGAATACAAACTTGATTTTGCAACTTTCTGAAGCCAGTTTATTAGATTGCCTTTTAATTCTGAACTACTAAACTTAGCCTTAGTAGTGTTTAGGAGTTTTGAACTGCTACTCGTGTGAATTCAGTTATGAGGTGTATTATGTAAACTTCAGTTGTCATTGAGAGAGAGTGTTCTATGGATGTATAGGAATGAAAGGTTTAAAGAATTTTGGTGTTTCGAATCCAATGCGAAATTTATAATATTTTCTACAAGTCAGTCTTCTGCTATTTTTCACATTAATGATATCAATAATATCATGTCATGCATTTTTTTCTTATTTGGTGTTCTGATTGATAAGGCAGAGGATTGATAAGTACGCATGATAGAAGTAAATAATAATAAATAAATATTCCAGTTGATTTACCGCAGCACAGTCTAGACCCAAACAAAGCATAACTTGTAATATGGGTTCCGGAAAGCGGATAGACATACTATATTTTTTGTAAATACATACATATTATATATATATATCACTCACACAAATATTTACACTGAGCGGGAATAACTTTGTAGTCGACTGCACTGCCGCTACGCTACAGAGGCCTTCAGTAATGTACTGGTAAGACTGAAATGAATAGTAGTGGGTATGTCAGGACTGGTGTCGAAAAATGCCTAATAAAACGAGCACGATACATTTACAGCAAAACAAAATCATGGAATAGATATGTAGGTACAGTCAACGACAAAAGTAGCCTAATTTATTTTTAATTTATTGATCACCTTAGCTCTTAAACTTTTCATAAAATAATAAACAAAATGTTTCGTCGCACTTTTCCAGTGTAAAAAGGTTTGTTAATATTTTAATGATTATCAACTTTAATAACTCTTTAACTTTTACTTTAGTAACCCGTACTTTTTAATCGATTGTTTCGATTCGTGTTTGAATATCGTTCCTAACATCTTAGTGAAAAACTTTCGATGTAGTAAGGAATAGCATTGAGGAATTGATTGAAAGTAATGACGTAACAAGATACGGTTATCGATACTGATTTAGGCAGGCGTTCGTGAACTTAGTATAGTACACTCAACGAAAACTGATTATCACTAATATGTTTGTAAACCATTTTTAATTTAGAATACATGTATTAATAATGGATGTAGGTAAAAGTAGTTTCTTAATCTCCAGAATACTAAGTTAATATATTTCATATTTTGTTTATTATTTTAAAGGTTTAAGAGCCGTGGTGATAAGTAAATTAAAAGTTATCAAACTACTTTTGTCGTAGACTGTACCTATTTGACGGCCTCCTATTACATAAGACCGTTAACACAGCGAAATTAAGGTGTTACTTCATCCCTGCTTACTCCTTCAGTGATATATATAAGTATACATGAGTGTATTTGGTAATTGCGGACGATGACGTATCATATAGGCACAATTAAGCTGTTGATAGCCAAATGTATTCACCCATAAACCGAAATTGAAGCAGGCCAGCCAATTATTATTGGTCTCAAACAAGGTGAAGCCCAGCTCAATGTTAAACGAAGCGCGTTTCAGCCACAAATGACGTCATATCTCGTAGCCAATTACGAAACCTCGTAGGTGAGCTACGATTTATCGTAGCTATTGGTGAACTCGAGATTTATAACGCTTGCAACAATTTTTTTAGTCCGTGGAATATAATATTATTATTTTTCTATTGAAACACTGAGTATCTAAAATAAAATAAACATTAATTTATTTATTATTTTCAGATAATACTCGCTGCTCCGTCAACATTTCCATGTTTAATCAGTACTCAAATTAATCCTATTTCCCATATTTGATTGTTACTCTTTTTGTTTTTTTTTTATACTACTCAGTTAACAAACGGCCCTTCAGATGGTAAGCGGATACCATTTTATATTAATATTCGCACTCTCTCTCCCACTTGTTGAAGAAAAGAAGACAAGAGAGGAGAGTGAGAAAAATATTCTCATAAAACCTTACTAACCGTGTTCTGACGAGCTATTCCAATTAATTCCACCCTCTGTCCTCCTATCCCGAAGGTTGATTACCACTACTACAGCACATTTTATCCCGGGAAAAGGTAGGAACCTATTATAATCTATTATAACCTACAGGAGTAGGCCGCGAAAACGTGATCAGTATTTTACTAATTTTTAAGAAACGAACTGCGAAATTTTTTTTCAGACATATTTATTGCGAAAAATTTAATTTATCAATTAAGATTATGATGTTGTTTGCGAAACAGTTAAATCTTTTATTAAAAAGTTAATTGTAATCCGTTGTAAAGAAAAAATAAAAAACACAAGATATTAATACGATTCTTCGTAATCCCATAAACCTGATAGATTTATGCGATTTATTAGGCAATAAATTAATTATTTCAACATTAAATTTTACCTCCAGCATTTTTTGTGCTATACATAGTTATGTATATGTAGTATTTACATAGATCTGGATGCTTATAAAAGCTGTTGCCTGCAACTCGCGTGTGGAGTCGTGAAATAGTCTTAAGGTTTTATGAAATTTTCTTGCCATAAGGATCTTCTACAAAGTATGAGAAAACGGTAAATTCGTTCTCAAGTTAGTATGACGGACTGTGTCAGTGAGGATAATGTTTTACGCTCGTATGTATGTGCTAGCTGGCACTCCCCGGCTCCGCCCGTAGCCCGAATTAACCCATAAGTACCCGTAATTTATTAGTTTTCATATAATGTATGCGTATTATATGAAAACTAGTAGTCATAAACTAAAAGAAAAATAATGAGTCCCGTCTGTACGTATATTTCTTTGATCTTTTGATTACCAAGTGTTGTAACAACAGATATTAGGATCTCCAAACCATATCCCCCCAATCATGTTACCATCAAGTTTCCTGGACTGCCTCCTACTATGAAAGTAGATTCAAATGCCAATACTGACGGACGCATGCGGTTAACCATACGAATGGCTGTTCTAGCCTAATAGGAGAATTCTCTCGACTAATTGCGCCAAGCCGTCCCACCTAACCGCTGAAGTAGTGACGTTGTATAGTTTGTGTTGATTTGCATTTGCGTATCATTCACAGGGAGATTGACCTACTTATAGTCGTCAAATATTCATGTTTGTTTTTTTTTTATTTCATTTGCGTTTTATTTACGGAGCTTAATCTACCGATTGTAAGCACTAGTACATGAAAAATTACGACCTAAAAAAGCATTGTTATTTTAATAATAATATTCTAATATTCGATTTACTTGTGATTAAATTCGAAGCTCTGTAAACAACTTGTTCGAAAATGTGCGATTCTATTTCGAATTTCAATAGAATAAAATTTCAAATTGTTCAATACAGAACAAAGACAATATAAAATTTAAGTGCTTGAACTTGAAATATAATATAATTTATTCCTTTTACAATTTTTGGTATTGAAAGCGCTAGTGCAATTTAGATGAACTCAGATAGGTAGTATATTATAACAGAATAATGTTAACGATTATTTAGCAATAAGTAATTGCGTGTCGTTTACAGATTACGTTATAGAATAGGATACTATTTATCAAAAATATTATATAAAAGTAATAGGTGTTAAAATGAATTAAAATATTTAGCTAATTAGGAATAAATTCTACAAATAAATTATTTTACTAAAATATACGCATATTGGCGTAGACACAAATAGTATTAGTAAACGGGAATACCAATAATTACGGTTACTAGTACTCTTAAAAGAAAATTAAACTGATTTCTCTTTTACCTTATAAATGATGGTCCAAAATATTCAATTTTATTTCTATGTCATTTCTATTTGATAGATTCGATCGTTATCGGTCCTTTAATAAATATTATCTAAACTAAACTTTTTTTTAACTAAAACATATTCACCCCATGCAAATGTTTTCAAAGTAGCGCGGTGTTGATTGAGTTCAATAAACGTATGGTTTACGGGATGATTGGCGGATGCCGGGAGCGTGTATTGTAAACGTCATTCAAAATAGCACCTCGGTATTATAGAGCCAGTCGTGTTTTGTGTGTTATATGTTGCATAAAGCAGAGGTGTTAATGTTAAGGTTGATTTGTAATTAGACGAGAATAGACAGAATAAGGAATGAGCTTGTACCAGTGAATGAAAAGTTAAGAAGCGAGAGGTTGTTGTAGGAATGTTGTAGGACCCAAGAAAAATAGATGGTGTGGAAGAAAGAACACTGAAGAGGAGTGAATAGTGAGGTGAAGTCTGTCACAAATGTATCTAAGAGAAAAATATGTTGTCCTAATGTTTGGTGGGACAAAGGACATATGATGGTAATAATATTGATAGTTGATATGCCATGTTTATGATAGGGTTATCCTTTCAACGGCTTACCCGGGGTGCCCGGCAACGGATACTTGGGGAGGACACCGTGCGGTTTTAGTCGATACAGTACATAACCACTCCCGCTGGCCGAAGGGATTTCCGCAGGTAAAAAAAAAATGGGCCCTGCACATACAACCTCATTTCTACTATATTTGACACTAGCTGTTGCCCACGACTTCGTACGCGTTAACTACTAATACTAACACGTAAGTATTAAGTTATTTTATTTAACGTGCCAGATGAGATGTATTACACTCCTATTACATTGACAATTGGTTCGAAATAGATAGAGAAATATGTGACATCGAAATAATTCTACCCGATTCCTTATGTAATAGCGTGACGATATTCATTATGAAATGTTTATGCCTCTCTAATGAACTATCTTTTGTACGTGCGTAACTCTGCGGAGTTTCGAGATTTTACATTTTACTGCTCATTACCTTTAAGGTACCTACAGCGTGATGAGTTATAGTTCGGATTTTGACCATATCTAAGATGGGCTTGAACCGACTAAAACCGCACGCCGTCTCGGGTCTTCAGAAGGCCGGGGTGTAAGGTTGCCCATAAAGCATATCCCTCGCACCCCGACTGACCCTTGACCCACCGTCCCGACTATTCAATGAGTACCTGGGCCTGAAAGTTCAAAGTTATTGATAGCCGTGACACCCAGAAACGGTTACTCGTGAATAATAGCTTTATTCACAATACATATCTAAGTGCATCACTCTAAATATAAGATTTCTATGATGAGTATACGGTTTCCATGATGAAGAAATGAACCAAATATAATGATATTATATGTTTTATTATTTAACTTGCTTATTATTTTACTTTCTGAAATGAAAAGTTTCCTTAAGGTTAATTAACAGTGGATATAGCTCCTTACGCTTGGAAGGACAGAAACAGAAGGCTGGCTGTTACATCTGCCTACTCCAGAAGGAAAAATGTGAGTATATGTATGAATGTAAAAGTATTATGTGGTCTTCTTCGGTTTATAAGTTAAGTATACATCTATGCAAAATTATAAGAAAAATGGTTCTGTGGTTTAGGCACTTAAACGGAGTTACTTTTGCATTTATAATATTAGTATGCTTTTTTTTAAAGAGTACCAGTTACCCAAATTACTAGTATTCCCAAATTACTATTATGCCCAAGTTACTAGTATGCCCAAATTTACTAGTATGCCCAAATTATTAGTATGCCCAAATTACTAGTATGCCCAAATTACTAGTATTCCCAAATTACTATTATGCCCAAGTTACTAGTATGCCCAAATTTACTAGTATGCCCAAATTATTAGTATGCCCAAATTACTAGTATGCCCAAATTACTAGTATTCCCAAATTACTAGTATTCCCACTAGCTCCTATAGCTAAGCCTAAATGCTTATGTTAGGAGTGGGATATGCCAAGATTCAAACTCGGTATCTGTCGATCATAAGGCCGTCTCCTTAACCGCTTAGTTCCAATTTCATGATATTTATATTTTTTTAAATTACGCTAAAAGTAGCTGAACTTCTGTGTCTACCGTCTAGCCTCATCCGTCAGTCCCACTGTTTATAGTCGGGGCGTTAACCCCAAACGCTGGATCAATACATTTTTCAATTATTCAATACACTTTTACTTAATATACATCTGCTCTCCCTCGCCAAGCTAAGCTAATTTACTTATATTAGGAGTGTGTTCGCATCGATCATGTAACGGCTGGAGTTAAAATAGAATAGATCGTATCACGATCGCTTTCCGATGCTTTACTTTTACTTTCACATTCTTCTCTTGTATAACTTCCCCTTTAAACGGTGGAGTGGTATCCGTGGGGATTTCCGCATGAAAAGAAAAATGTCTGTGTCGGAATCGAAACTACTAAAACCACAAAGTGTTCTGTCATGGTACCTATTACGAAGGGACTCCGGAGAAAGAAATTCCCCGGAATCCCCCACCAGGCATTTACTACCTATCATGAACAGGTAGTCTCACCGTGGTGTGCAGGAAGCCTTGCCCCATCCGTTTGGAAACGACGCGCTACCGTCTCGGGCCTGCTTCTGCTAGGGTGATCGGTAGCCAACTTCTGCTTTGGTGGTAATGCATGAGACATCTCCGTTGTTACAAACTTAAATAGCAGGACTATTCTCTTCTTACTCAGAGCTCAATCAAAGACTCTTCTGTATTGTATCAAACCTTTTCTACTTCAACAACCTCTGTGGAGTAGCGTTAGTGCGTTCGACTGCTATTCCAGAGGTTACGAGTTCGTTTCCCGCTCAGTGCAAATATTTAAATTGGCGTTGGTCTGGGTGTTTCTATGTATAATAAGTATTTACTTAACAAAAAAAACTTTCTAAGTATGTTTATCCGCATTCTCGAACCCATATGATAAGCACTGTTTAGTTTGGGTTTAGATGACGTTGTGCAATTTATCCTAGAGTATTTATTTATTATTTATATGTGTGCTACATAGTACTGTATTGTATAAAATCTGTTCCATACTTCTTTGATTTTAATTTAAAGGCGAACCCAGACATTCATCCAGACCTCCACCAATATCCGTGGTTAGTGTAATAAACGAAAGGTTTGGTTGACAGCATCTAGCATAATCCCAGCAGTGGTATTTAAATGAAAAGAAGCTACAAATAAATAAAAAAACTTAGTAAATTAACTCTCGTTAAACATGTAGATGACAAATCCCATTAATCCCATTCCACTTATATCATAAATGTGAAATTT
This sequence comes from Cybosia mesomella, assembly GCA_946251805.1. NCBI lineage: Eukaryota > Metazoa > Arthropoda > Insecta > Lepidoptera > Erebidae > Cybosia > Cybosia mesomella. Next base: position 5,382,662 of record OX276388.1, read on the forward strand.
TGGATGTTTGTTACTCAATCAGCCAGAACGGCTAAACGGATCTCGCTGAAATTTGGCACAGAGATAGATTACAGCCCGGAATAGGTCCCCGTGGGAAGTGGGAACGCCGCAGACAACAGCTAGTATTCCATACCATACCCAGTTGAAGGGTACTTGCAAGGATATAGAAAGAAGAAAGAAAGAAATAAAATTTGGTTTATTTTAGTACAACAACACATAATGAAAGGCAAAATTAAATTACTTAGGTGTAAATATATTGAGCGTTGCACCAAAAAATAGTCGTACCAACGTTTCTGTAGACTGAAGAGTGGCGTCACCGTCGCATCAATGGTGCTAGTTGACTTAAAATTGGCAAATCGGGAAAGTTAAGCAAATACTGTTAAAGATTTAGATCGGAAAAAGAGAACGTCTAGGACGGGACTTGAACCCGCGACCAGTCCATTACAGGGGGAATGCTCTGACCAACTGAGCCACCTAGTTGGTCAGAGCATTCCCCCTGTAATGGACTGGTCGCGGGTTCAAGTCCCGTCCTAGATGTTCTCTTTTTCCGATCTAAATCTTTAGAAAAAGTAAGCATACAAAATGCTTAAAAATTTAATTGAAATACTGTTAAGTCAAATTAGTTTATTTTTATTAAACGTCAAAGCGGCAAGTTCTATGGAAACTTGTTTAAAATAAATAGTTATGACATCGGCGTACGTCTGTGTTGTGGATACGGCAGTGAATTTTTACGTCACGTTTTTATTTACGGGGTTTGGCGCTTGGATGACGATGATGCCATTAGACGGACCTCGTGGGGTATACGAACAGAATCAAGTGGTGCCTACCATATATTATATGTGTCCTGTGTGGTACTTGTATGTATTAAGTAGCAATGAAACGAATACTCCAAGCGTGTCAGTCACCAGATCTTTCTATAAAGTTAAATTTATGTACATATTTACTACAAAAACCTATTTTATATACAGTCTTTGATCCCCTGATAAATTAATGCCCAAATAAATAGGAGGCTTTCTAAAAAACCTTGTTTACGTGTATACCTTCATATACCTTTTTTTTTTCGTGCGGTTCATATACCTACTCACAATTTTTGTCGGAGCATGCAGCCCCACCAAAATCGAGGCTCAAGCCAAGCTCACTTGAAAAGAGGTATTAAAAATTTTTTCGAGTTAATCATGAGAATACAGTTCAATTGCAAGGAATTTCAATGGTGAAATACAAGCCTTTTGAGTTAGTTCAATGAAGTTAGCGTTACATAGTGTAGTGTTTATTTCGTATTTAGAACAGGATGCAGAAAGCAGATAAATGAGATAATGAATTTTGTCACTTTTGGCCTTAGCATAGCGCGCCTTTTTGTAACGACAGCTGTTGGTATGACTGCTACAATAAAGTTGCGCGAGGTTGATGGTCCGTTCGTGAGACCTAGAAGTCCTTGTTATTAATTATTTAAAATCTTTTCTTACCAAAGTGACGCGTTAAATACATTCCGTTATCATCTCAGACCTGCTTCTGATGAAACATACATAGGAACTACCCATCATTGCCTCTTCAGGAAAAATGCAAGGACAACCAGTGATCATAATAATAATTGGATCAAGGGCTTGATGCAGAAAGCAGTACTCATCGACACAGCAGGTATTGTGAGGAGGTTTCTCACTCTGGAGCCCTAACCGCCGGTGGTTTGGTCCCTGTACCCGATTGTCCAGTCAAAAGAGACTTCACCTTTACGATATTTGCAAAGAAGCTAAAAATTTATATGGGCGTCCGAGTCGATTCCATGGGTGCAAAAAAGTTGTTTAACGTCAAAGGTCACAAGTTTTTGTTGTTTACGTATATTTCTAAAACACTGAGAGCAACTGGAAAACCATTTTAGAGGATTAAGTAGATTGTAAAATTCTAAAAAAAAGATGTGTTTCCTTTTTTCCCTACGAAGCTCCAGACCGCAGGAAAGTCATGTTCAAAGAAAAGCACTTTCGCAATACCTATGTTCTGTATCCAGTATCGTGATTTTTGACCATCTGTATCTCAAAAGGAAAATATGGAAAATCACAATCAAAATCAGCGTACTGTTGGTTTAGCCGTATGTCCGTTTGTCTATTATTTGACGATAAAACTTACCGGTTAACAAAAAAACGGATATTTATGACCTTTGACCTTGCAAACTTTGCACCCAAGGTATTGGTGGGATTTGTCAAAATTTGACTATAATTGTATCCCTAGCTTCTAACTCCCTAAATGTTCAGCTTCTTCGGAATTAATGCAACCCATATTTTTCGCGCTTAAAAGTATTTAGAGAATTATTTTCTATATTTATAAATATATTTGTTTTTACGAATATTTAAAGATGTAATTTATATGTTTCTACGTATAATATGTATATATTTACAAAAAAAATATTATAAAAGTATGTTTATCCGCATTCTGGAACCTATAACACAAGCTAGTTAAACTATGCTTACTTTGGGTCTAGAAAGCGCGGTGTAGAATGCCCTAGAATATTTATTTATTTATATGTGTATTTATGAATATAAGGAAATAATTTATAAATTATACAGTTATACAATTTATATACAATATTGCATTCATTTTATAAAACGTTTAGGAAATTGCGCCATAATATGCACTAAAACCTTGTTAATAATTAATTTACCGTTGGATCTGCGGCTTACAAGATCAAGGACCCAAAGCAGATATTACCCCGCTCTAACCACTCACAACCAGCATAGGTTCATCCTCCCGTCTCTGACTAGTTGCGCCGCCTTCTTCTGCGAGACGAAATGCTCGCAAACGATCGCGACCCTATCAAAACTATTTTGCTACTGTGAAGCAAAGGATAGTCTAGTGAAAGACTTACTCTGACTACTGCAGCGAGGGCCCGGCGCTGCGCCGCCCAAGCTGGACAAGCCTCAAGCGTGTGCTGCGCCGAGTCCTCAATGCAGTCGAAGTGATGGCAGGCGCGACTCAATTCTCTCCCGGCGATCGAATCCAGGTGTTTTCCGAAGTAGCTGTGCTTTCCGTCCACCTGCCTCCTCAGGCGGAAGGTAAGATCCCGTGCTGCCATCCTGTCCACTCTTAAACTCGCAGCCCTCAGGTTAAGTGCACTATCAAACTCCCCTTTCTCGACATTCACGGTAAAATTTGCATGTTACAAAAAGATTCACTTGTGAATATGTTTCATATCATCGTTTTTTGCTCCCATAAAGGTGCAATGCCGTGCAACGTAGCCGAACGCAGGTGTGCGTGGTCAATCGCCTGCGAAAAACGCGTGCAGTCGGCGTCTGACGTCAGTCATACGTTCTCATACTCTGACTATTGTCGCATCAGCCGCGCGCGAAAGTCACACGCGGTTATCGCGCGCGGCTGCTTTTGGCCGCGATGCACGTATTTGCATCGTATCTAGTTTTTTCAGTCGATTATTGAATGCGGCATTTTAGATCATTGGAACTGAGTTATGATTACTGGTGAATTTTGCGCTTTGCACAACATTTTTATTGAGTTTTCTTCTAAATTTTCTATCAAAATCAATTATTGCCTACTATATTTATTGTCTAAAGATATGTTATATCTGTATGCGTGTTATCCTTTCGAGGGCTTACCCGGGGTGCCCGGCAATGGACACTTGGGGAGGACACCGTGTGGTTTGAGTCAGTCCGATTCCGACACGCCCACCCCATCGTCGGCACCGATGGGGTGAAGCCCGTGGGGGATTCCACACGCTAAAAAAAAGCCTTTTAGGCAGAGAAGAACATATTAAGCCCTCGGTCCCAGCTGCCTTAAAAACATCTACGGCAGTTGTTACATTTTGTTGGAGCCCTAAAAAGTCCAACAACTGGTCTACAGAACTTCAACATCACCAGTGGGTTGTGAAAGTCAGGTGCCAGTCGCTTCAAGGAAAATATCGAAGGTTCTTGAATATAAGAAAATATCGAAGGTTCTTGAATATAAGAAAATATAGAATATGCGTTTACATAACTGTCTTATCGTATATGAAGTCTTGACCGAGTTCTGCAAGTTATTTAAAGTTTATAAATGACCCCATGTCATAAAAGTTTAGAAAGTAATTACGATCTATTATATATATAGTATTAGGTATGTGTATATATGATTGCGGCAATGGTGCGGAGCGCGAGCGCGTGGGCCGCCGCCGCCTCCTTCTGCGAGCATGTAATGCTCGTGAAGGAGGTGGCGGAGCGCGCCCGGGAGAGACTTAGAACTCTCCCGGTCCGCCGAGCCCGTAACTTGCTCGCCGCGCGTCGCGTGCGGAAGTTGGGCGCTGGCTTCCTGTATTGCTTTCTTTAGACGGCCGACCGAAACAGTGGAACAACAGAGACAATGCCGGTTCACTCCTGAATTTCTTGGACACCCAGCGTGCCTTTTCTCCTCTACTTTGCCCATCGTAACTCATCATCAACTCTAGGAGATTCCAAATATTCCCACTTCTAAACTTTCTTATTTCTAACACACCATTTAAACGTTAAAAGTTACAAATAGAATTAAAAAAACTGTTAATAATAAACGCTTACAAAAAACGTTAATGGATTCCATTCGGAAGCGCTCTCCAGCACGAGAATAAAAGTTTAAAATTAAATTAGAATATTCTATCTTTATCACCTTTTCATTTACTTTTTATATTTTTGCCATTTGGAATGAAGCCGCCCATGGTCATCCGAATAAATGTCTTTGTAAAAATATTATATAGGTACCTGAGTGACGGAGCGCGAGCGCGCGGGCCGCCGCACACTCTTTCTGCGAGCATGTAATGGCGGAGCGCACCCGGGACAGATTTAGAACTCTCCCGGCCCGCCGAGCCCGCAACATGCTCGCATCGCGTCGCAGGCGACTCAGGCGCCGGAGGTCGCTTAACGACCTCCGTCCTCCATGAACGCAAGCCTGGGGGTGGCAGGTGAGGCCGCCTGTCACCCCAGTAGAAGCAAGCCGGGACGATGGGGCGACTAGCGCCCCTCCCCCAAACCGGGGCAAGACGGAGACACCGTGGTTCCCAAACCCGAGGGGGCCATCTTGAAACCGGAGATGGCCCAGGGTCAGTCGGGGTGCGAGGGATATGCTCTATGGGTAACCTTACACCCCGGCGTTTTAAGACCCGAGACGGCGTGCGGTTTTAGTCGGTTCAAGCCCGACATATCCGCCCCCGCCCCGGCTGGCGGGGGCGGGATCAGAAGGGATTTCCGCACGAAAAAAAAAAAAAGGTACCTGAGTGATTGAGCTTCATTCAGCGCAGTTCTTTTTCCGCGTTGGTCATGAGATACCATTATATAGATAAACTTTAAAAGAAAAATCTAAAGAAACAAAAACGATCTACGAGTACAGAGTAGAACGAGAAGAAGCAAATAACGTAAATACTAAATATAAATTTCCTTCCAAATCATCAGAGCTGTTTCCGAGATAGAAGCGTATAAATATATGTTGGTAGATATATATTTCAAACTATAGAGACAATCAACATCTCATCCTATATTATTTCCAAATCTCGCGTCGGTAGCTTAGTGGTTAAGGAGTCGACCCTACGATGTATTTATAATTGCATATGAATCTATACAAGATTCTTAATACTAACCATTCATTTGAACATGTAACAAAGTATCTTCGGCTTCAATAACAATTTGATTGGTGACATTTGAAGTGGAAAGTACTCTCACTCGTCTCTGAACTGTTATGCCGTTGTTATTTAATTTAGCCCATAATTATATAAATTCATCCATATATTTAACCATAATTAGATATATAATAAAAAGAGTTACTTGTGCGTGGAGCTGATATTGGTCACTGAAAGAGATTCTGAAAAATAAACTGTTCTCCATGACTTTTTTTTAATTTTTTTTTATTTAAACATTTACATAAATCTGTAGCAATATAAGCAGACCATAAATCACAAAGATTTGTCCGGAAAGCTAAGTTACAAGAAGAGTTCATTAAGTTAAAGATAATAAAATTCAGAAAGAATAGAAAAGAATGTGACTACATACACAAATTAAAATAAACCGATTAAAAAACTAAGATCTTTCACAAGTACAAATGATGTTCAAACGCGCATTTGCGCACGGCCAAGAGGACAGTGTTCAAGTCCTACACGTTCTGCCCTACTTGACTTATTAATGCCGAACTTGGGCGCTCAATCAAAAACAACTCCAAAAATGGAGAAAATTACAGAGAGCCATGAAAAGAAGTATGATCGGCGTCACGATAAGGGGTTGCAAAAGAACAAACGAAATAAGAAATATAACCAAGGTGGAAGTGGTTATGAATAGGACACATGTCAAGAGACAGTAAGACCAAATGGAACAAAATCATAACAGATGGTCCATGATCACAAATATGAAAGGAACAGATTTAGACAAGTAACAAAATGGGCAATTGATATTTAGAGAGCTGGAAGTACTACCTGGCCAAGGTTAGCTAAAGACAGAAATGAATGAAATCAGTAGAAAGAAGCTTATGTGTCACAGGACACGCTGAACACAAAACCGTAAATCCGATGTGTTAGTTTATTTAATTTCTGCAATGAAGGCTTAATAAAAGATATATAATTTAATGTGACCATAGGGTTCTTCGTCTTCTATAGTATCGACGGCATTCCGTTTGTAAAATTGTATTTTTCCAGTGCGATGTCACTTTGATTGCGTTCTCAGAGGTGCTAAGTGTGCATGTATATGGGCAAGCAGCACACGTTAGTAGGTGGGCTATAGCCTGTAGAGTAACTCCACATTCACACCGCAGTGACCATAGTCACAGGTATCGTACAAAGCCTCTTAGCACACCAAAGATGGCTAGATACGTAGATGTCCACGTCGCATAGTCAAGTCTCCCTTCTTCAGACTAGATTTATGCAGAATGATGAGAATGAATTTGATATTTTAATATAGAGATGTATTCACATACACGAAGTCACGCCTCTTTCTCAATGGGGTAAGCAGAGACTACATGTTTCTACTTGCTACGATTGCGGCATACACCTTTCGCTTCTTCGAGATTCATTATTGTTTTTATATATGCTCGCGGGTTGCGTACTCTTGACCTGGCCTTTCTTCAAACTGTCCTCGATCTGATTACACCTCGATCGATCCTTACCCTTAATAAAGCCTTTTCAATTAAGGTTTTGAATAAAATTAACTGAATTTGGATCTCAGGATTCTTAAAGAGAGTCCTTTTTAGGGTTCCGTTGCCAAATGGCAAAAAACGGAACCCTTATAGATTCATCATGTGCTGCTACGGAACCCTTCATGAGCGAGTCCGACTCGCAGTTCGCTGGTTTTTAATGTTATTGAGCTGAGTGAGAGGAAGTCGAGCGAAAGCTCCTCATACCAGACTTCAGGTTTTTTTTTGTCACAGGTCTCCTCCTAAACTACTAATCCAATCAGAACCAAATTTTGCATGATTAAAGAGGTCAATCAGAGGAAGTTTTATGGATATATTTTGAAAAAATTAATGCTACCACAGAGGAATGATCACCGTTAAAAAAATTCCAGATGGAATTACATAATAACCGCTCGAGACACTTTGACCAAACTTTACAAGCTCAGAAAGCGTGTCCAGAGATGTGACTTTCGAAAAGAAATTTCAAAATCGGACTTGCCACGGAGGAATGATCACTGTTCAAAATTTTCAAAATCTGATTCACGATGTCTCACTCAACTCAACATTGCAAGCAGCGATTCGCCTTGCAGACCTAGTTTATGTAGTCGGAATGTTAGCATACACAAGCCCAGTTCAGCATAATAGCAATTCATGACCTATATTTGGAGGATGCATTCGCCTATTAACTAAACAATGTCATCTCTGTTAGACATCAAATACAAACGAACCCACAGTAATTCATCAAAAGACCGAATATTACACTCAATTAAATTACAGTAATACGAATGAAGGTCATGGTTACGTTCAATTACTCAGAAAACAAAAACATTTCATTCATATTACGGTCACCTGATACACAGTAAACAAATGTGTACTACTAAAATGAAATGAAATCTGCCTCTGACGTAGATCACTCTCACTTTTCTAACAGCAAAAATGTGCTAGTGATGTCCATAAAATTGCCGATATCTAGTTTTGTTACTAAAATAAAGTTTTAGAGAGCGCTATAGCCTTTGGTATTTTTTTTTCTCAGAGCTGTATGTGCAGATATTTGTGTTTTGATATTATTAACTAATTAGTTGAACTATGTCAATGAGTTATTTCTGTTACTTGTACTTTCACTATAATTGAAGTAAGTTCTAGATATTCTTGGCGCATTCTAAACAGCACTATCTATACCCAAACCGACATGCGACCTCTGTCCAAATTTATTTACTGTCAATAACTATCTCATTACAATTACACCCTTTTAATTCATAAATATATATTATTTATATTACTAGCTAACCCGGCAAACTTCGCTCCACCTTACAATCAAGTTATACAGTGAATATCTCATATTTTTAATTATGACAATTGCTAGTATAGGCACAGTATCCCGAAAAACCCAATTTGGCACAGTATAGGTGGAGATAAATCAAAAAATCAAAGATCATGAAAATCTGTCCACTCGTTCTCGAGTTTAGCGAAAAACCCTCCATAGTAATCCAATTTCGGTTTGATTGCGTTCAGGGGTCAGCAAGTGCATAGCCGGACAGGGGGATTGTGGTCGCAGCACTAGTGGGACCGATGGGTGTCACGCGGTGCTGCGACGACAATCCTCTTCTGATGAGGCCGTCAAGTTGAGTGCCACCATTGTTAACATGGTACGTATATTTAATGGTGACCCTCTTTCCTGAGACTTTACCTTCAGCTTCATCAGGCGAGGTGAAGTGAAATTGACGTGTGCTAAATATAAAAAAAAAGAGTTATAAATGATATCACTAATACCACTTGGTTTTATATATGTACATATCTATATCTATATCTATATATATATATATATATATATATATATATATATATATATATATATATATATATATATATAATATATATATATATATGTGTGTGAATACGATTCGTTATTATATTATATGTTGTTATAAACATGAAACCGTGGACCGTGGGCATGAAAAGTTTATTGTGCTCTTCTCTGATTCAGGGTAGTATACGTAGTAAGGTTTATACTTTTTCTTCAGTAAAGATAAAATTCAGAGGAGGCATGAGTGGTTTACTTAAAAAAAGAAATCTGGTCCTCCGCGTGTGCCTTGTAAAACAGAGAGTAGAATATTAGAGAAAAGGTGAGCGTGTTTGAATCTCTGTTGTTTTTTTGATTGGTTTTCCTGATCTGCCAGAGACTTTTAGTCAGCCCTAACCCTATCCATTAATGGTTCCAAGCCAGTAAACGTACTCCTAGTTCTACCTAGTTGGAAATGAACGTGCTTTTAGATGATAACCCCGGCACATGACACCCATAGCCTAAACTGTCAATAGACAATGCCGGAGGCACAAGACCTTAAAACTATGAGGAATAAAATTTCACGTTTAAAACATTCAGAAGAACCAATAGAGCCTCTGTTTCCGGCCCGTCGATCCATGGGCATTGCAGAGCCGGAGACATCCTGTGATTCTTTTGCAGTGATTCGATTCCGACGTAAAAAAAATATGTGTACGTGTACTAGTGTACACAGGTAAGAAGTGAAACTTCTTTATGACCTTATTTTTCGAAAAATGATCTACTATATGCAACTTTACAGAAATTGGTTATATAAAGTTAAATTAGATAAAGTTTAACAAAAGGCTTTTATTATCATAGACATGAATACAAATAATACAATTTTTTCATTTACCTTATTACTAAGATTATTACAGCATTTCATTAAACTACAAAACAGTCGTATTAGTTAATAATAACTAGTTTTTATGGAATTATATACATTAACCGATAGTTACAATCAAAAACTGAGGTTAACCTTAAATAACTTGAAAAAAATAAATACCATAATCACACCCACGTGTTAGAAAAAGAGATATAATTACTTACTATTTTTAGGAATTCACTGGAATTAGAATTAAAATAAACCCTTTGATTTTGCTGATCACTATCAGACGAATAAATAAACGTTTTTTGAAAAGATGGCGCGGAACGGAAAAATGTGCCGGTAATTTTTTTTCCAACGCCGATAAAGTAGTTTCACTTCAAAAACCTAGAATGTACAGGTATTATTTTTTTGTATCATTCACGCTTTTTACTTCATTATGACCCAGCGGTTAAAATTCTAATTAATATTTAATTCAAAAATCGATAACAATATATAATATTCTGTCCCAACCCTTTTATTGAATGAATCATTCATTCATACACATACATTCTATTGTGGTCAAGGTAAATGTGTGCGTATCAAAAGTGTTGGATTCCTGGAATTCATGGTATAACCGGCACCGACGTCTGTTTGAAGACGGATTATTTTCGACATTCGATGAATGGCGTTAAATTTCAACAAACGAGACATTTTCTATTGTCGGCCGGTCGTTTCTTTGACTGTTCCCTTTTAAATCCTTTTAGGTTGTTCCTTCAGAAGTTTATTTTGGCGTGAAATAAAGCATTATTTTAGAACGAAATATATTTTTTACGAACTTTTGTTGCTATTTTTATTCGTTATTTAATGCTGCTGCTTAGCAGAAATAAGAGAGAATTGAGATATTATTTTTTTTATTTTTTTATTTATATTTGGGAAACCAACAGCCAAGTTACAACAAAATAGGATCATATAAAAATAAGTGACAGAGAGTCAATTATAGGTCTCCACGAATAGATTCAGAACAATATCAGATGTCTGAGAACAGAGTTGAACAAAATAATATGAGTGAAAAATAGGTTACACCAATCATCTCTGAGAAGAAAGATATGAATATACATGTACGATACTTAACTAAAACAAGTCATGCTTCAAGAAAAAATCCAGACTGAGCACCCGTCTCACAGGTTCGATACTCTTTTTTTTTACGTGGCCCCCCCCCGCCGGCCAGCGGGGGTGGTTATGTCGTGTATCGACTAAAACCGCACGGTGTCCTCCCCAAGTGTCCGTTGCCGGGCACAGGGTTACCGGCGGACTTTGGCCGCCGCCGCGGCCTCGCCTGGTGGGGTCGGGTTTTATCCCGCTTCGGTGAGTTGGCAGGCGTGTGTAGGGCACACACGACACGCCTCCGCCACGGCCTGCTTCTCGGGACTACCGACCTCCATGATCGGGGCCTGAGGAAGGCAGTTGGCCGACTCGTCGTCCTTACAGGTTCGATACTAGTATCAAATTTATCAAATTTGGATTGCCTGAAGCGATCGTTTATACTCTTACTCGCTCGCACTATAAACGAATTCTGTCTGTAGTTGGTTGCACTATAGGGAGGTGGATAGGTGTATAGTGTCTAAAAAAAAGATATGAGTAAATGTTAGGCTCATAATATTTTTATTAAGCGTAGCGAGCGAACTATTTGTGATCCGAATATTTCACTTTAACAGTTCATTATATTATTAACATATGTACATTTTTCGACAATAAAAATCATCATTCGTATTAAAGGTATCGCTTCTAAGGACGGTGAGAGCCTTGAAGAGTGGAGGATCAAGGGATTTGCTATCTAGGATTACAATGAAACATAAAAGCCCAGTGCATCGAGAAGAATCACAGCTGTAAACCATCACTTAGAGTTCTAATTAAAGCCTCGCTGGTTCCCTTTCACTCAATAAATAAAAATAAACACAGATAAATTCTACGGCATTCTACACAGCGCTATCTAGACCCATTGTAAGCATAGCTTAACTAACTTGTGTTATGGGGTTCTAGAATGCGGATGAATATACTTAGATAAAAAATTTCTTTTGTAACTACATATACATAGAAATACCTAGACGAATTCAAAAATGTATATTCATGCATACAAATATCAGCACTGAGCGGAAATCGAACGACCTCCGACATAGCAGTCGAATGCACTAGCTAGCTACGCCACAGAGGTCGTCAATGCAACAAACATACTTCAACACATGCGGTTGAAGTATGTTGTAGTTCTGTCAATATTCAAGTAAATATTTTTTGATCGCACAAAGCCTCTTTGAAAATCATGTGAATTTTGCAGTTTTACTCGTACAATGGATCTAAAATACAATATATGAATCTGCTCAAAGGGTAACCGCATTCTATTATATGCACGTTGCGAAACGTTTACCTACTCGTCTTTTGAAAACAAATAAAGCGAATACATTTATAAAATACTTCAATAATATTGAAACGATCGAGGCCCAAGTACCGAACGTGTTATTTGATAAAAAGACGACGTAAGCTGCTTATGAAGTACTTACATGTTTTCTGTTGTTATTTTTAGAACACCTACGTTATTTTCTTAAATACTTTAATACGATGTTTCTATTGAAAAGAAAATTTGTTGTTCATTTGATTGAATTACTTGTTTACAAAGACTATCTCTATTATATTACTAGATTAATTATTTAAAACAAAAATCCTCCGTAATATTTGTAGAGTGGGTGGCAGAATAAAGAGATTTGGGCGTATATGTAAATATGAAGGCGAAATTAACTGCCAATATGTACATACATACATACATGTACTCCCTCAGGTATACTAAGGCAACAGCCCGCCCATGCTTGAGCTTCTTTTGAGCTATCTACACACCAAAGCCCCCACCTGGCGGCGGAACCCGGCGGCTTGAGCTGCCAGTTTTTTTCGCGTTTCAACGTACCGGAACAAAACGCAATACAAGCCCGATGGGACAAGCCAACGGGTTCCGTCGCCGAGTAGGGGCTTTAGTCTGTAGACAGCCTTACAGTGATTATACTTTACATGCAAGTCTGCTGGTTTCGAGTGCTGTTGACTGGCCAGTTTACGATTCGTCGCATATTTTGACGACCTCTGTGGCGTAGCAACTGCTAAGTCAGAGGTCGCAGGTTCGATTCCCGCTCACTACAAATATGTATATTTGCATTGGTCTGGGTGTTTCTATGTATAATATGTATTTATTTACAAAAAAAAGTGACTAGGTATGTTTATCCGCATTCTGGAACCCATATGACAGGCTCTGCTTAGTTTGGGTCTCGAGGGCGATGTGTAATATTTAATATTTAATATTTATTATTAAGTCTTTGGTTTCAAAGTTGCATTTCACACAAATGATACTCCTCCGAGACCGTTTGACCGATCTCGACCAAATTTGCCACGGTGATCAAGTAGACATTACAGAGTGTCGTAAGGGGTCGAATGTCCAGATCGGTCTTACCATCGAGGAATAATCACCGAAAAACCAAATCAATGGAAAAAGTCGACCGGTCACGTTGACCTATTGATGGATAGGCAAATCTCGCTACGCTTAAGTTTGGGTTGATTGCGAAGCTGGTAACCGTCCTAGTTATATTATGTCAGCGTCAAATCTATACTACGCTTCTCTATCGCAAAATACGTACCTAAAATCTATCCATTGTCTATGATTGATCTGACAGAGGCTATTTGTCTACTATACTTACCAGCTGTTGCCCGCGGCTCCGCCCGCTAGGATGTTGGTTATCGTTGTTAGTTATATCTCCGGTTCTACTAAATCAATTGCAATCAACCATACGGTAGATTTTAAGTCTGACCAAGACCTTTTATAAAAGAAGATACCGCATCAAAATCTGTTCACTAGTTTTTGCGTCCATCGCAAACAAACAGACAAAAGGGCAAGAATTCGATTAAAAAAAATTGTGTTCAGAATCTTCAGAAAGATTAACCAATGAGTTTTTTATATATTAGACTGACTGTTCGGAACAAAGAAATTGGTATACTGTCAGAGCCAACGAGAAGCCAACGAGTATATTAAATTTATTTTATATGAGACTGTAAATCATCACCATAGATTAATAGTCTTGGAGCCCTTCCACTACGGCCTCCAAAATTATTAATCTATGGTGAGGCGACCCGTACCCCTCCGCCATTGATGCCTTAACCGCAAAGTGTGATACACTTTTTATTCTGAACTGCTTGCCTTGTATACATACTAGTCATTGATATTAACTCGTGTGTTAATAGTTTTGTGTATAAGTTCGTCTTATATATATACTTATCTTATAAACAATGTCTTACTAGTGATGACCGCGATGAACTCGAGAGATTAGGGGGTAGTTATGTCGGACTCGAACTGACCTAAACCGCACGCCGTCTCGGCTATCTAATGCCGAGGTGTAAAGGTGGCCAAATAAAGTAATTAATTACCTTGCACCCCGGATGACCCTGTTCATTCTGCGGCTTTGATATGGCCCCCTCGGGATACTGTGCCTACACTAGCAATTACGATAATCGAAAATATGAGACATTCACGAATATAAGCTGGTAAGGTAGCCAACATAACTTGATTCTAAGACTGAACGAAGTTTGCCCGGTCAACTAGTATATATTTATTACCTGAATCTCAGAAACGGCTCCAATGATTTTTATTAAATTTTACTAAGACGTTTCGGGGCCTATAAATCGATTATATAAAACGTCAAAAAAACCGAACAAAACTCGGTCACCCAGATATTGTGAAATTAAATGAAATAACCAAAAATCTTTAAAATTTAAATAGTAAAAAAGCAACGAAATAAAATCTTATGAAAAAAGTTGCATCCTTATTCACAAAAATCTTTATTTGAAAATGGCATTGGCTATTTGTTCATTAAAATACAAGTTTGTGAGTATCGATACGACCATCAATCGATATCAAATCGACAGGAACCATTGTCATGGCCATTGACGCTAATTGGCAAACGGTGTGAGGTTCGATGCTGGGTAGGCAGCACGTACCGACAAAATTATGAGCCACGCTTCCTCAAATAATTATCCGTAAATCGATTGAAACACAAACTCGGCGTGAAGGCGACTTAAAATGAACGGGATAGTCGCCGAACAGCAAGTTGTGTAAAATAAAATAAACGAGAAGTTTTCATGCAGTGGTACCTGATCATGTGGCCCGGGAGGGCGGAGGCAAGCTGACACGATATGCGCCGACGGAGGAAGACGAGACCACACTCAGGGAGCTTCTACTTAGGTACGTGACACTAGCGACAGAAAGCTTTCTGCCTTTAATACTGGCTTCATTTGCATTCGATCATACGGATCTCTCTATGTGTCGATGTGTCTTTCTACATTATATTTCACCTTGGCTTGGCATCCTATCTCGTATAACAGATATTGATGCGTACGATAAATCCAATCGCGGTGGCTGATTCATTCACAGTTCCTCTCATAACATCGGACCATAGCACCGTGACACCGCGTGGTTAGCATCGATGGCCACGACATGTGGCGTCCCGCTGTCCGGCCCGCTTAGACCACTTACATTACACTTGAGACTGATAGGACGGGAGTATTGCTTGCATGGGTGTGGTTGTAACGTTTGTAGTGTTTTAAATCAAGTTTCTAGACATTTAGAAGACAATAGACGTTTGATTAAAAACTTTCCTTTAAATTTAATTTTTGGTTGTTGTTAAAGAATGTTTCTGAAACTTTATAGTGGTCTATGAACACGATTGAGTATCACTGCATTCACCTCTATCAGTATTCACACTTCACTTTGAGAAACCGCTGACATTGTTCTATCCAACGTCATACATTTCCAATGGCACAATGGTATTTATAATTCACACGGAACACTAAATTATGTTTGAATTCGCTATAAAACTAAGTTCCACAACGTAAAAGAAATTTTTATTTCTGTGGCCAAATCGTTCGAATAATTGTAGAATGATTGTAGTAATATAAATATAAAAATGGAACGACCGATCGAATGATTTTTTTTATGTACATAGTACGAAAAATGAAATGAACAAATAAATACCAATCTATGAAAACATTGCTTTATTGATAAACAAGCGGTGTTATGTTGATAAACAGTCACACAAAACTAACTAAAACATATCTTTATGTCAGCCTAACAGCTAATAGGGATTTCCGCCGCCACTCATCGCTTTAACGGACGAGTAAAACAATACTGAAATCATATATGTTTGGTAAACATGATTGACCTTTTGAACGCCAATGTCAACCAAAATAAACATCTGTTGAACAATGACTCAAGATTAATATGCTGCATATAACTATATTGTACATCTTACAGTTCGTTTACAGAGAAAGTCCGTATTTAGAGGATTATTTTAAAAGATCCGTTGCTACTGGATGTCTGTTTACACCGCGGTTGCAGGAAAGTTTTTAAAGGTTCCGTTGTTACTGGAGATAATGTTCACACCGCATAATTTACAAGACTGGAATCAGTGTACCGCCAACTTAAAATATTAATTCTACAATACGGGTCAGTATTTAAATACTGTTGTGGGAACTAGCTCATATAAGTACTTTCGCCATCGCCGATACGATAAAACGGACCTGTAAAAAGGACCGCTACACATTTTATCCAATCTATATTTTTTACTGGAGCCGGAATACTGTCAATTGTATGAACTCGGATATACTCAGACATCCACCATCGCCGAATAAAACGTATACGGTAAAACGAGCTTGTAAACCGAATGTACATTAAATGTATGTTATATGTAGTTGTATGACCGAGTTTACAGACACACTAGTATTTAAATTCTAATACGTTTTATCGGATTAGTATTTTAAGTTGGCGGTACACTGATTCCAGTCTTGTAAATGCAGTGTAAACATTACCTCCAGTTACGACGAATCTGTTAAAACCGATTCTATAAATGCGGACTTTCTGTGAATTCAAAAATCATATTTGGAAAGTCTATTATTTGAAGTTGCAAGCATTGAGGTTCAAACGATTAATGAATCTTTATTGTTGGAATCATAAAATCAAAATCTCGTTTTGAAAGCGTGAGTCGCGGCTATATACTCGTACTAATCTAAGTTTGGGTGGTCAGCCTACAGCGACAGGTGAGCGTGATGAGCATGAATCTTACTGCCAAGCTGGACGACCTGCAACGTGGGGATCGCCAGCTGGAGACCACGGTGGCGCTCTGCGAGATTCGTACACAGCTCCAAGAGTTGACCAAGAGTGTGGAATCATGTCAGAGTGAAGTTTCGGAGGTAAGATTTTTTTGCTTATAATTGTCTATCTATCATCCTGGGCCCACACTAATTATTGACACGTTAAAATCAGTGGCCAACTTGAATGGCCAACGTCAACGCCCATTCTTGTCCACATTATAGCCTAACGTCAAACGGCATTGCAAATGCCGTTGTCAAATAATCACGTCAGTGGCTACACCTACGTTAAACGACCATTACCACGATAATTTCCCGTTACTGTGGCCCCAGTCTTAATAAACGACGGGTTGCACTCCGGGAGTGCCGGCAGAAGTGAAAACTTGAATATTAACGTTGTGCATTTTTAGGGTTCCGTTGCCAAATGGCAAAAAACTGAACCCTAATAGATTCGTCATGTCTGTCTGTCTGTCCGTCCGTATGTCACAGCCACTTTTCTCCGAAACTATAAGTACTATGCAGTTGAAACTTGGTAAGTAGATGTATTCTGTGAACCGCATTAAGATTTTCATACAAAAATAGAAAAAAACATTAAATTTTGGTGATCCCCATACTTAGAACTGAAACTCAAAAATGTTTTTTTCATCAAACCTATACGTGTGTGGTTATCTATGGATAGGTTTTCAAAAATGATATTGAGGTTTCTAATATCATTTTTTTTTAAACTGAATAGTTTGCAAGAGAGACACTTCCAAAGTGGTAAAATGTGTGTCCCCCCCCCCCCTGTAACTTCTAAAATAAGAGAATGATAAAACTAAAAAAATATTATTATACTTGCTGCTACGGAACCCTTCATGGGCGAGTCCGACTCGCACTTGGTCGCTTTTTGATATATTGGAATGGTTAGGGAATAATTTTGCACGAATTGCTTTAATTATCAGTATAAAAGTACCTACTACCTTTTTTGTGGTAACATACAATATTCATTTATTGCGCTATCGTACATAAGCATGACAATTTATATTATTACATTAAAAATTTAACACTTCAGAACTATTACAATTATTTTACATTAAAAAGTTTATCTCAGAAAAATCAACTTCCATCCATAATTTCAACGACTTTTTCACCATCATTATTACCAGAACCATCATCGCCAATATTTATAAAGTAATCACTAATTTCTTTTGCTATTTCTTCGTCACTTTTTTCATTAATAGATGCACTTTGTTTAATTTCCATTTTATATCAATAGATTTATGGCACAAAATAGAATAAATTTTACAAAAAGTTATACGATGACAAATATTGTTTCTTGGGCCTCGGTCGGAATCGATCTCAGTCTTGACGAAGTCAACGACCACTCATTAGACGAACGCGCCACCAAGTTTGTTAAGTACAGTGTGAAATTAGCGCTTCTATATTTGTTGTCTTACTATCAGGTCACGTGTTTACTGACGCGAGTTTAACCTTTTTTACCCATTACAAAAAAAGTGCACAACACCGCTAAACAAGTCTTCACTTCAAAAGTGTGGTAATTTTCCTGTAAGATGATAATTAACATTTTTTAGTACAAATATAACTACGAAATGTCATAGGTGTGGGCCCGGGGCGACTGGGGATCGAACTCGAGACCACGTTTCGGCAGTCCAGTACAAGCGCCACTGGGCTATCACCGTTTGTTCTATATACCTGCAATGTTTTTTCTAAGCTTTTTACCAAATCGTAAAGCATGCCCAATGAGCCCCAGTTTGAAGGGTTTACTAGAAGCCATTAAAGAGTTCTATTACAATCCACATTATGAATTCAGTATCAGACCAGTAGACCTCCTGCATCGTAAGCTGGCGCTCGCCCGACCACGCTACAGAAGCTGTTACGTACGTACAAATATACGGTGATAATTTCACTTCTACTCATACTGGTGATAAATAAATTGGTATCTTTACATAACAATACCGATATTACCGATACCCGGTCAAATGTACGTTGGCCCTCAATTTCACGTCAACTCATCATACTAATGAAAAAAAAATTGGTATTCGTAAAAGACAATACCGATAGCCGGTCAAGTGTACGGTGACCCTTATGGTCCGCGAACATAAAACGCGGGGGGAAGATGGTTGCCCCGCGCATGCTCCCGCCGCACTTCATACCTCACCCCCTCACAAATGCGATGCGCGTGTTCCCACTTCATCTTAATGGTAGAAAGTTAATGTAGGGTCATCTAAATCTAACATGCCCACCAAGATCTTCGGAGTCGATCCAACCTCACCTGCCAGCCGGTACACCTAAACTGATTGAATTATCAGGCTCTGGCGCCGGCCTTCCTGTTGTGAGGTCAGACGACAGTCGCTTCCATAAAAGCCGTATAAGCCTCGGATGCAACCTAGAACATCGTTAAGAAGACGATAAGCTAAAACTCACACACTTACAATGTATCTAATCTCAAATATCAAAGTATTTCAAAATTTCACCCATACTAAAAAGGGTAAGTTAAATACAAGCTCGTGAAATGAAATCATGTCATCGTAAACAAGCGATTATCATTAAGTCAGTGTTACCACAAACAACGCGCCGTATTTACACCATTTACACCCACTCAGTAACGGTTCACGATCGATACGTCTTTACACTCAACTGTGTATGAATATTAGAACAGTTCACTTTGCATGCGATGTCGAGCCAGCTGCATTTTTATACACTGCTAGTGGGCCCGGGCAATTTGTTACGGGCTTTTTTTTCGTGCCCAAATCCCGCCGGCCAGTAGGGGTGGTTATGTCCGCACGCCGTCTCGGGTCTTCAGACGCCAGGGTGTAAGGTGGCCCATAAAGTATTTCCCCCGACTGACCCAGGGCCATCCCCGGTTTCGAGATGGCCCCCGCGCGTTTGGAAACCACGGTGTGCCTATCTTGTCCCAGAAAGGGCGGCGACCCACGCACTCGCGCTCCGAACCATTGTTCTGTATTTAATTTTTATGTTATTCTTTGTGTACAATAAAGAGATATACTACTACTACCATTGCCGCAATCATGCTGCCGAGCGAGAGGACTCCCACCCCGATGGCTGCCACGAGGTCACGCTTCGGCACCTCCCATGCCGGACAGTCTACCAGCATGTGCAGAGGCAATTTATAACCTACCTCTTTCTTTGCTGAATCTTAGGATCTTTTCCACTTTCAAATAAACCTCATTAATAAGCCTCTCGGAACCGGAGACTACTCACTTCTTCCACTTTGGAGCCCGAGGTCCGCGTTTTGTTTTTGTATGGTGTGTCGGCCTTTCCGGCCGAATCTATTTCTATACAGGACTTTCTAAACCAAAAGTAAGCATAGTTTAACTAGCTTGTGTTATGGTTTGTAAAATGCGGATAAATATACTTTTGTTTTTTTTGTAAATAAATACATATTATACTTAGAAACACTCAGACCAATGCAAATAGACGTATTTATGAATTGAGCGGGAATCGAAACTGCGCCCCCTGTCGACAGTCGAATGCACTACCGCTACGCCACAGAAGCCGATTTAATAATAATCTCGTATGACGTCATACTTCTTTATTTCTTATCTTTTTCCATAGAACTTATCGTTTAAGTGAAGGAACACAGATATACGTAAATTGTATGGCCTGAAAGACATAGTTGTAATGAGAATTGAAAACGGTATGCTTAGGTGGTTTAGGCACTTAGAACGAATAAGTACGGAGCGAATGACACACCAAGTATCTAAGGTCACTGGCCAACTTAATGATGTTTTGAAAAAATGGCAGGTCAACAGCACTTGTAACCGTCGGGCTTGCATGAACGGTTTAATGACAGTAGAGGAAGCTCGTGAAGTGTGTAGGGACAGAAGCAGATAGTGAGCTATCGTCTCTACTTACCCCCGGGGGAAGAAGTATATGTATATATGTATCATTTGACTTCACAGTCAAGTACAGTCAGATACAAAAATAATATAATTTTCAAATTTCAACAAATCATTTTCTGAGCAAAGTAACTTATATTTCCATTTGAAAATGATATTTAAGGACTTTGTGAGCTCTTTTAAACATTGATTAAAATATAATTGTCGTTCGGATCCTTTATTTTGAAATCTGTGTAATCATCTTTTGACGCTGACTGTATCTACCTATCCAATTGTAGGTTATTTGCTAACATGCTAGTCTATAACTGCATATAAAGTGGGTGGATCTGGGTGGAGATAGATCACCTGATCCATTTCAAGTAACACACATTTTGTTACTATCTCTCTTCACCATTTAACCGTTACACATAGGTGGAGTAGAGACAAATGTATGTGATTCGTTCAACTCCAACATTTTACGCCCTGACTTCGTTTACTACAAGACATGCGTGCACTTTCATGATGTAGGAATATTTCAAATAGGTTTTTTTTTTAATATAACTGCACAAGCTAACCGCCACTGGTTAGCTTCGTACAATTTGATTTCCTCGTCACAAAAGTTTATTGATATTTATTGAGATTTAATTTATTGAGATTATTTCAAGATAAAGATGGTGGACAGCCCACGAAAATACGAAATTATTCCATGCGTAGGCGAGACGAGCTGCTAGTATTAATAAATTATGATTACCATGGCCATAGGCAGAATATTCATAGTATGTTAATTTGATTACCTTAAATTATTAATTGTGCATTCATGCGTGATGTTATGATATGGGTGTTGGTGTAGGTGTTAGCGAGTATGCTAACATAGTTGGTATTTGTCTTACAAGCTATTTTGTTCGAATAAAATTGTATAATTGGGTAGTGGCGAATCATTCTGATTTCATAAATGGAAATGTTTGTGAGGAAAGATAGATATTTAAATGGATGTTTGTTATTATTTCACGTGAAAACGGCTGGATAGATCTGGATGAAATTTGGTACAGAAATAGATGATAGTCTGGAATGGCACAATACATAAGCCATGTTATATCCCGGCTCATAGGAGACGCGGGACCGAGTTCAACATTTCACGTAGGAGCCGCGGGCAACGGCTACTAATATTATAAATGTGGAAATTTGATGGTCGATGGTAGATGTCTCTCACTCTATCACGAAAAATGGCTGAGCGGATCTCAATGAAATTTAGTAGGCACAGGAATAGACTATAGTCTGGCATAGCACATAGGCAAAGTTTTGTCCTGGGAATAGTTTGGTTCGTAGACCAATCGTGGATCGGGATTAGCAGTAAAAGCCACGGGCAACGGCTAGTCATTATATTAGTTGGGGAAATGCCAGAACATGTGTTAGCCTCATACTTGCGAGGTAATCTCAGTGAAGTCGAAAGTTTCACCCTCTGACTTGTTAAAGTTTCACCCTCTGTCTTGTTGAAATATCACCCTCTGAATTGTTAAAGTTTCACCCTCTGTCTTGTTGAAATATCACCCTCTGAATTGTTAAAGTTTCACCCTCTGACTTGTTAAAGGTTCACCCTCTCACTCATCAAACTTGTTAATTCTCTTACTACATTCATGAGTTACGTATCAATACGGAATATTATTTCAGTTACATGTTCGACACCTGTGGCGTGATGGTAATGCATTCGACTGCTACGTCATGGGGCTCGAGTTCGATTCCTGCTCAGTGCAAATATTTGTATCCAGGAATATTATCTATATGTATTGATCTTGGTTTTACTATGTATAAAAGTATATAAGTATATCCCCATTTTATAACCCATATTACAAGCTAGTTTGGCTATGGTTACTGTTTTTTTTTAAGTACCAGTAAACGCAATTACTTGTTTTCCCTGTGACCAGTCCATCTGAGCTAAATTTAATGAGTACACATCGACCAGAATTCGAACCTGGGACCTCTCAATGGTGAAGCCGACTCTTAACCACTAAGCTACCGAAGCTTGTCTGGGTAGTGCTGTCTGGTATGTCCTAGAATATTATTCCTTTTTTTTTATTGCCTATTAGCTGTATTAGGACTCTATCATGCGTCATACCGTTATTTTATTATGATATACACTGAACCCGACGTTTCGGTTACTAAGCAAGCGAAACGTCAAATAAAACGCTATAGAGTTTCTGTGCAACTTCAATCTGCAACCTCAAAAGTCATACTTCTATGTATTGTATGTTACCACAATTACAAAATAGACTAAAATGCTAGTCGATCGTACTAAATTAGCATAAAAATAGCTAACCCATAAATCGCTCAACAGCTTTATGGGCATGTCACAGAAATCGCGTGCAGACCCATCGGCATCGCGTGCAGACCTATCGACATCGCGTGCAATCTCATCCGCTTCGCGTGCATGTCTCTGCTGCAGCTTTGCAGCTAGCAACGATCGAATTACCATTTGATTTATTTTTAATCACCCTCAATCGTGTTACGGCATGCTTCGTTATACTGAATAACCTATAGCGTTCGCACAATCAATGGATTTAAATTGAACCTGTCTACCGTTCAAAGATACGTTTTAGAACGTAGTGAAAAATTTAGTCTACCAACTGGCAGATTAGATTTTAAAATATACAGGTTGATTTTATGGGACTCGCAAAGATATTCAGGGCAGACTTTACCTGCTAGCGACGAGTTTCCGGCGCAGGGGGACCAACGGCAGTGGCTCTCATAAAAATCAAGATAAACCCAATCTAAATAAAGACTAAAAGAGTAGACCCTGACTTCCAAAGCTTCGACAACTTCGGGCAGGGGGATTGTGGTCGCAGCACTAGTGGGACCGGTGGGTGTCACGCGGTGCTGCGACGACAATCCTCTTCTGATGAGGCCGTCAAGCTGAGTGCCACCATTGTTAACATGGTACGTGTATGTAATGGTGACCCTCTTTCCTGAGACTTTACCTTCAGCTTACCATCAAGCGAGGTGAAGTCAAATTGACGTGTCCTAAATATAAAAAAAAAAAAATGTAGAACTGGCAACAAAAATGCAGTTAATAAAAAACAATGGCATTCCGAGAGTGCCGACAGAAGTGAAAACTTGTATTTTTTGATTCGTCATCATCCATCCCTCCCTCCCTCAATCTGTAAGCCTCCTTCCTCTCTCCCTGCGCCAGAGCCTCGTACGTCTTGCGGCTTACGCTCCGAACATCTTGGTGGGGCTCCATACACCCGAGTATCTAGCTAGCTAGTAGTTACCTAGCACATACATTATATGAGTCTAATATATTACTCAACTTGCTAAAAAGAGATTTTTTCCACGCCCTCCATTCCCCCTACGAGCCTATTAGCATCTACACGACACGTTTCCCGACTCAGTGTTCAACTGAAGATTTCGAACAGAAAATCAGAATTTAAATTTTTCCCGTCGCAGCAGCGCATGCATAAGAGGAACGAGGATGTCGACGTGAATGTAATTGCATTGCCCGACCCCAGCATCGCACGTAAACTCGTCTCTCGGGACCAAAAAGGCTATAAACAAGCTATAAACTAAACTAATTGGGCTAAAGACCAAATGGTTAGGATACGTATTTAGATTAAACCCGCGGTTTTTACTATTAAGATAAATTGCCCGTAAACGTCGTTAGTAAGGAATCGACGTCGACAAACTCTTAATTGTCAGTCGCGTCAGTCACAGTCAACATAATTATATTGCGATCCAATATATATCTTGATTAAGTGAATGGAGGACCAATCGCGATTGCTTTCACGTCAGTAATATCGCGCTTGATGATCAATATCTTCAATTTATATTGACTGGATCGCAATATATATATATAGACTGTCCATATGCGCCCTATGATGACCAATGACGTAACATTTGATATCCTACTTAATATTTAAAAAATATGAAAATTTGAAAAGATATTTGGCTGTTTTTTACTCACTCCCGCTCAAATGGCTGAACGAGTTGGGCTGAAATTTGGAACAGGCATAGATTATAATCTGAAATATCACATTGGCTACTTTTTATCCTCAGAATAGCTTCCCATGGGTTGCGAGAACGAGATCAGAACTCCACGTGTTAGGAGCCACAAGCAACAGCTATCTCTTATATTTTTTTAATTTATAAATTTTTTTTTGTTAAATTTTATTGTGCAATGACGTTAATAAACATTTTAACAACGGCCTCTGTGGCGTAGCGGTATTGCATTCGCCTACTATGACAGGGGGCGCGGGTTCAATTCTCGCTCAGTGCAATTATTTGTATGCATGAATATGTCTATTTCCATTGCGTTTCTATGTGTAATATGTATGTATTTACGACAAAAAAAACAGTATATAAGTATGTTTACCCGCATTCTGGAACCCATAACACAAGCTAGTTAACCTATGCTTACTTTGGGTCTAGAAAGCGCTATGTTAAATATCGTAGTATCTTAAAAAAAAAAGAAATTACTTAGTAAAAACGTAGAGATTAGCGTCTTTATTTTGTCTATAAAATTCCTACAAATTAGATCACTTATTGACCGAAATATAAGGTATCTCCACTTTGTATGAAGTGTTCTTCCAGTAATCCTCTTAATAGAATAATTAAGCCTATTGCACTACCATCCCTTCTTGGTAATGGATCATTAAGTAGGTACTTGATAATATTATCAATAACTATAATTAAGTTGTCTGTTAAACTCAACAGTCTATTAACGGACGAACTTAATTAGACTCTATATCCAAATATATTGGGCGCACGCGCCATTAACTGGCTTTACCATAGTTTAAGAGTACAGCCATCCGTAATCCGCCAAACTTAATAGCCACTCTGAACTTTGCAGTTTGATTTTTTGCAAGATAATTTCTTACTGTTTTAAAAAGCTTTACCAGCACCGCCTGGTACAATTATTGTGATATGCGTTATGCGTAAAGTATGCGTATATTCTTGACGCAGGTTTTGTCACAATCGGATGACTCACTCAAATTCAAATCGTGATTGCTTTTCATAGCGTCATAGACCACTAAAACGGACCTTACGAATCGTCAAAGTAAAAAAAACAGCCAAGTGCAAGTTGGACTCGCCCATGAAGGGTTCCGAAGCAGCAAGTAACATAATAATGTTTTTTTAATTTTTCTATTTGAGTTGATTTTATGAAAGGTAAATTGTGGTTTAACGTATTAAAAAGAAACTACTTACTAGATCTCGTTCAAACCAATTTTCGGTGGAAGTTTACTCGGTAAATAAAATATTTTTTTTAGTTTTATCATTCTCTTATTTTAGAAGTTACAGGGGGGGGACACATTTTACGACTTTAGAAGTGAAATGGTATTAGAAACCTTAATATCATTTTTGAAGAGCTATCCATAGATACCGCACACGTATGGGTTTGATGAAAAATAAATTTTTGAGCTTTAGTTCTACGTATATAACCCGCAATTTTTTTTTATTTTTACTATTTTTTGTGAAAATCTTAATGCGGTTCACAGAATACATCTACTTACCAAGTTTCAACAGCATAGTTCTTATAGTTTCGAAAAAAAGTTGCTGTGACATACGGACGGACAGACAGACAGACATGACGAATCTATACGCGTTCCGTTTTTTGCCATTTGGCAACGGAACCTTAATTATGAGTTACTGATGTTTACCAAATAAACCACGCCTGAGAAGACTGCGGCAAGAAATTCAGGAGGCGTTTTTATGGTCTAGTAGTATAGTAGAGCAAACAGTTAATTACCAACCTATTTTATTGTCTAAATATTCATGAATTTTATAATAGTCATTTTGGTATAGGTTCATTTTAATTAGGCTTTTAAATTGTGTTTTTTTTTAACATTGGTAACATATTACCAGGTACGTCCTAGGTAGATTGTACCAAAGTACATCCTACCTGGGCCCGGGCTCCCAGCACTGTGTTAGTCTTGTCGTTCTTACAAGGTTTTATTCAAGCTGAGTTAAAACCGGTTCCTCTTGTCTGAGGTTAGGTTTCTGCATGTTGTTTTATTTCCGATGACAATACATTGAGCGTAACCTAAATCGACATTTAGGCTTAGCTCCAGATGAAGGAATACTTTAACGGTAAACAGCGCAGATTCGAAACTTTGTAAACGCATCTAAAGTCTGTTTTTCAAAATGGTTATAATGGCAACGCGAGAGTGATTCTTGCAAGCAATAATTTTGATTCGAGCATAATTTGACTACGTCGGACGTTGCCTACGTGTCTTTGTATATAATTACGTATGATATGTATGTATTATCAACTATGATAATACTAAAACCATATTAAAAGCTGATTAAGCTACGCTTACTTTCAGTCTAGAAAACGCTACAAGTCATACAACATTGTAAGGTAATATGTATCCGCACCTGTGCATCGCAGTAGCCGATGTACACAGCTTCGCTGCACAATCCATACAATCAAGATCAATATAGTTGCAATTAGGCGTGGGTTTAGGCCAAGTTAACCACAGTTACATAGCTTCGAACCATTACTCAATCATGGTAACTCAATTTCAATATTAGTTGATCAAGGACTTCTATATGATGACTACGAGAGCTAGAACTATTGGAATATCTGTAACTAAGGGTTCTCAGGTAGGCTAATGGTGGGTTTCTTAGACCGTAATTCTGTATGACTTTGCACGCACGAATAGCCAAGCCAGTGTGTTCGGTTAGAAACAGCGAATCCGAGGCGCCGCGTCGCACCAAACAAGTCACAGACAACACTCTTTCCACAGTGCATCGGTGAAGACTGATCGGCGTCCATTCGCAGTTTTTTTTTTTTACGTGCGGAAATCCCTTCGGATACCCCCCCCGCCGGCCAGCGGGGGTGGTTATGTCGTGTCTCGACTAAAACCGCACTGTGTCCTCCCCAAGTGTCCGTTGCCGGGCACCCCGGGTTAGCCCTCGAAAGGATAACCCCAGGGTTGCCGGCGGACTTTGGCCGTCACCGCGGCCTCGCCTGGTGGGGTCGAGTTTTATCCCGCTTCGGTGAGTTGGCAGGCGTGTGTAGGGCACCTCCGCCACGGCCTGCTTCTGTAAGGACGGCGAGTCGGCCAACTGCCGTCCATTCGCAGATGACAAAAAAATACGTACCGTCTACCTTTTTTTTGTACGTATATCTATAAAAATGTTTAGTTAGTTTGTGTACGTTTAAAACAGTTCAGCATCGCTTGTGCTCAAATTTTGACTCGATATACAACCTGATTCAAAGATGGTTTTTGTCTATTGTTCGCATCGTTAGATTGTGCTGCAATCGGATTATATGATTTTCTTACGAAATTATCCTGGGCGACGAAGCCTATTTCCTACTTCTGTCCTTAAACACTTCACAAGATCCCTCTAATGTAATTAAACCTTTTATATATATATATATATATATATGTAGTATATATTTACAAAGAAAGTTTCTAGTATTTCCACCCGGTTTCCTATTCACGACCATCGCATTCCTCTCATTGACTTTCCGTATATTTTAGGTTAGGAACACCTTTAAATGTTAGACAAACCTCACCGTTTTGGGTGGGGTGAATCCAGTGGGGGGGTCCACACAATAAAAAAAATGTTAAATATCAATATGATTGTTTGTACAGGTGAAGCGTGACATGGTAGCTATCAAGCAGGAGCTGGACACAGTGCAGCAGGTGAAAGAGGAGATCGAGGAGCTGCGCGAGTACGTGGACCGGCTGGAGGAGCACTCGCAGAGGCGGAAGCTCCGGCTGCTAGAACAGGTGAGGAAGGAGACGATGCTGTCTTTACTTTTCTGACGCCATCATGGTATAGGTGTATGTAGGTACCTTTGAATTGCGTGACTTTTCAACCAGATTACACTGGCCCTGTATCTACTGTATGCTTCAATATAAATTGCATTGAGATAATTTGCCTACAACTTCTCGACTTCGTCCTCATATGATATATTTTCGAAATCATGCGAGTATCGTACGAATGCAAGATTTGGCGTTCGAGCTAGATAAATTGGCACGGTATTTTCTTGTTTACACAGGGACATCGAGCATTTAATGAGAAGGCGATTATCACCCTTGCACGTACGATATTTAGTTCACATAGAATGGATTTTCACACAGTTGTCACTTTTTTTTTATAACTTCACGCCTGTATCCCCGAAGGGGTAGGCAGAGGTGTATTACCCACCTACGATTCGCCAGTTATGTTAAGGTCCCAATATAATAGGGGGCGAGCCTATTGCCATCTACCGGGCACATTATTAAGCGAGCGATAATTAACAGACCGATATTCTTAGCAATCCATGGATTCTCCGTGCGGGTGCCGGGTCCATCGCGTTGCTGAGTTGGGAACTCGGGACAGTGCCTGGGACTTGCGACCCAAGTGTAGGTTTAGAAGGGGTCCCTTTTGATGATGTACATCAACACTCATCTTCACTACCCAAGTTCCCCTCCCTGCCTAACCAAATTTGATACGAACCTACTAGTGCCGCTTTAGACATTCGCCCTAGTAATGAGCTTATTGTAGCTCTCGATAGGCCTAGATCTTTAAGTAGGTTATAGAGAGATTTTGCTGGTATACCTCTCGCTCCCACTTCCACTGCATACAAATTAACCACGTAACCGTTTTTGATTAATTCGTTTGTGAGATCATAGTATTTATTTTTCTTTATTGTGTGGTCCTTCGGTATATTTGTTTCCCACGGTACAGTAAGTTCCACAAGAACCACATGTTTTAACCTCTTAGAATAAAGGAATATGTCAGATCTAGATGACGAAACCCCAACATCCTCCGGAATTTTATAGTGCTTTTCATACGTGTCGATTAGGAAAGTCCAATCTGGGGCAGTATCTAAGATTGAATAAGGTTTGTTCCTGGATGTTATGGATGAACCTTCAGACACAAAGTTGATATGACGTCTGTTAGTAGTCAATCCTTTTTGGGCTCTAGCTACTGCCAGACTCATTGCTTCACGTATGATGATAAGCACCTTATCCTGGCGGCGTGAGTAATGGCCTCTATCGAGAAGCACCCTACATCCTACTAATATGTGTCTAGCCGTCCCTATTGTCTCACCACAAGTATAACATTGTTTATCTGTGGCCTTCCCCCACCTTACCAGATTACTCTGGTCTGGGAGGGTCATCTGAAAGGCGTTAAGATAGAATTTTAACAGGGCCGGCGACCAGTCATAGATCAAGGTGCGCCACTTTAAGGCCATCGGTATGCAGAACTCTCCCATTGGTTGACAATGGGAGAGTTCTGCATACCATTTTGGATTTCCAAATTCATCGCGTGCACTCGATATTTATCATTTTCGTCTTGTTTTAGAAAGGACTTAAGTATATCCTGGTCCCTTTCTGGCTCTCGTACTCCCAGCCCCACTCTGTTAGACTGGGCCCCTATCATAAATCGTTTATGGAATAGGAGCCTAGATTCAAGCTCGGACGCGTTATTATCTTTCGGGAGTGCCCTGACTGTGACATCTTGGGATTTATCTAAGATGTCGGCTTTGGTTACTCTAAGGCACACATAACTACGAAAAGTCAGAGGTGTGTGCCCGTGGCGACTGGGGATCGAACTTGAGACCTCGTCTCAGCAGTCCGTTACGTACACCACTGGGCTATCGCCGCCGTCACTTATAATGGTTATAATATTATATTTATATAAATAAATCGAAATGAAAGGTTAAATGGATATGAATGTATCTACGATACTTATTACAGAAAATATATAAAACATTTGTCTGACAGTCTGTCCGCTGCATAACTTAGGTTACTTTATTTTAGAAAAAGTATAAGGACTCGGTGCAAAAAAGGAATGAAACCTGGTCTAAATCCACGCAGACGACGTTGCGGGCACAGTTAATATAACTACAGAAATGGTATTCACGGCACAGGAATATCTCTCTCTTTACGGTACACTAAGAAACTACGTCTAACGGCATAACGTTCCTTAAGCAAGCACAAGTTTTTCTTATTATCTAAACTATTATCAAATTGTGAATTAGTTGTGCCTGTACATTGGAGATGTTAAAAAAAACTTGTGTTTTGTTAAATGACGATAACAGTAATTTATTTTTTTGGAATTCTTGTATATTTGCCTGTTTTTCACGGTGGACTCAAAAACTACTTTTGATGTGGTTTTTTCTATTGCAAGGTCTTAGTCAGACTTAAAATCTGCCGTATGTTTGATTGCCATTGGTTAAGTAGAACCGGAGATTTGACCAAAAAAATGTTAAATGCACGCGGGCGGACCCACGGCCATCAGTTATGGGACGTGAAAGAAGCGTGAGTGTATGGGATCAACGTTTAAGTTAACTTAAACAACTATCAGATACACTTCTCCCGGATATCTGCCTTTTTTCTTTTTTAAGCGTGTGGAATCCCCCACGGGCTTCACCCCGTCGGTGCCGACGATGGGGTGGGCGTGTCGGAATCAGACCGACTAAAACCACACGGTGTCCTCCCCAAGTGTCCATTGCCGGGCACCCCGGGTGAGCCCTCGAAAGGATAACCCCAGTGTTACCGGCCTTAGCTAAATTAGTCACGCCTGTTTTTCATTGAGGTTAGCAGAAAGATTATTTTTCCATTTTCCATCATCATCATCATCATCGTCAACCTATGCTCGTCCACTGCTGGACATAGGTCTCCCCTAATGAGCGCCATAGCTCCCTGTCTTCAACTTGGCGCATCCAGCATGGTATATGGCTGTACAATATTTTGGATCTATGGAGTGTTAAGACTCGAGACGGAGTGCGGTTTTAGTCGGTTCAAGCCCGACATAATACCATATAACATAACCCTTGGCCGGTGGGGGGGTATCCGAAGGAATTTCCGTATGAAAAAAAAAGGACAGTCAGCGTCAAAAGTTGATGTTATTTATCCAAGTGTCAAAAGTAGATGATGCTACAGAGCATCAAAAGTAAGTATTGCGACACAATTTCATAGTTAATGATGAGTACAAAGTCACCTTGACGTTCAAAATTACACGAAAATATGAAAAGAATAAGTACCAGCCTAGAACTATAATAGTAGTTTATGCAACTGTCATATAAGAAGGGGTATTAAAACACGAGTCTGTTTATTTATAATAGGTGGACTCGAGTGTTTTAATACCTAAGTTATATGCAGTTTCATACACTACTTTATCTTCACTCATAGGAAAAATTGAAATTAAACAAAGTAGGTAGGTTACAAGGGCGCCATTTTTTTCACAGTTCGAACTGCGCATGCGTGCGCGTTTTTTTTCATATTCAGTCTAAAACTTTAGACTAATTTAATGAATAAAAAAAGATAGCGGTACTATAATGAGTTTTATGATACAGTTGGCGGTACTATAATAAGTTTTATTTTTAATTTCATGTATATGCGTTTATAAAGTGCGTATGTATAGAATCGTCTTCGAATTCGTAATTAGAATTTTTCGATTTGAGTGTAGATAAAACCATTTTTGTATTTGCTATTGCTTATATGAATTCACACAGTGGCACTGATTCTATTGCTCATCTCACTATACGAAAATAACTCTTAAATGACTTAAACATTAATTTGGTTCTATTTGAAGTCGGATTAAATTTATGCTTCTGACAGTTTTGTAACAGGAGAATCGACTCAATTATATACAGCCTTAAATGTATTCCGAACAAAAGGCGTATCAATTACGTCATACACAAAATAAAAGAGACAGAAGCTAAATTAAATTAATAGTGAAAAAGAAACGTAAATATACCTTATTGTCAACGGATAAGGTTGGTTTTCAATAACCTAAGAAACTTGTTACTGCTATAATGTTCTCATACTTTCGCGCCATTTTGAACATCAAGGTAACTTGGTACTCATCATCAACTTTTGAAACTACCTACTTTTGACGCTCTGTAGCATCACCTACTTTTAACACCTGGATATCATTATTAACTTTGACGCTGACTGTACTACGCGCTATCTAGACTCAACTAAGCGTTGCTTGTAGTTTTAGAACACGGATAAACATACTTACCTTTTTGGTAACCTCCTAACCAAGAAACGAAAACCGGCGCCAGGGCCTCGTCCGTCAATTACCAGATGTACCGGTTTACCGGCGATATAAACATGGGCACCGTAGGTTTTAGTGGGGCCCCATAAAACCCCCGATGGGGCCCACATTTCAACTGAACAATATAATCGAATTATCAACGGAATAAAATCACATGGACATAACACCTAATTCCACGATATCTTTCTTCTACACGATACCAGGAAAATAAATTATATTGCTGTGATTACTTATATCAAACATTCTTGCTGGCATCAAAATAAACCTTAATTAAAACTTGTATTACGAGGCTCGAAATTTGGCATATTCATCGTAATGTGTGCAGTAGAGCAATTATATTTTCATCACCTAAAATCAAAGAGGAAAATTAAAGCTATAATTGTATCCAATTTGGTATATTTATCGAATCATTACTTATGGTTTCGACTCATTGCCTGACAAAGCAGTACCTTCGCATTTACTGCCGATGAATTTCTCCTAGCCTAATTAGTTCTTTACATCTGATCTCGTATTATAATATCGTTAGGAAGTGCAAGTATTGCTACAATGCTGTGATACGTCATTTTGGCGTTGATCACGGTTGCATCCGAGACTTTCATGTCTGTCTGTCTGTCCGTCCGTATGTCACAGCCACTTTTTTCCGAAACTACAAGAACTATGCTGTTGAAACTTGGTAAGCAGATGTATTCTGTGAACCGCATTAAGATTTTCAGACAAAAATAGAAAAAAGAAACAATAAATTTTGGGGGTCCGCATACTTAGAACAGAAACAGATTT
Source organism: Cybosia mesomella (assembly GCA_946251805.1). Classification (NCBI taxonomy): domain Eukaryota; kingdom Metazoa; phylum Arthropoda; class Insecta; order Lepidoptera; family Erebidae; genus Cybosia; species Cybosia mesomella. The sequence goes on from OX276388.1 coordinate 5,416,161, forward strand.
TTTTTTCATCAAACCTATATGTGTGTGGTATCTACGGATAGGTCTTCAAAAATGATGTTGAGGTTTCTAAAATATTTTTTTTCTAAACTGAATAGTTTGCGCGAGAGACACTTCCAAAGTGGTAAAATGTGTGTGTCCCGTGTAACTTCTAAAATAAGAAAATGAAAAAACTAAAATAAATATATGATGCAATTACCATATAAACTTCCAACGAAAATTGGTTTGAACGAAATCTAGTAAGTAGTTTTTTTTTAATACGTCATAAAATAAAATAAAAAAACATTATTATGTTACTTGCTGCTACGGAACCTTTAATGGGCGAGTCCGACTCGCACTTGGCCGCTTTTTTTTATAACGTTTAGGTTGCTGTCTAGCACACAAGCCAACTGATAGGAAGCTTATTTACTTACTCCTGCTCTTCCTTTAAGTTTGGCTCCTACGGTTTTTATGGAAGCAACTGCCGTGTAACCTCCTTACTTCTAGAGTAAAACCAACACCAGCTGATGGATGATACGTCAATCAGCGGTTATAACGGTTTTTAGATGAGGTTGGCGGAGCCCCTAAGATATTCTATATTCTACGACATTCTACACAGCGCTTTCTAGACCCAAAGTAAGCATAGTTTAACTAGCTTGTGTTATGGGTTCCAGAATGCGGATAAACATACTTATATACTTTTTTTTTGTAAATACATACATATTATACATAGAAACACCCAGACCAATGCAAATAGACATATTCATGCATACAAATATTTGCACTGAGCGGTAATCGAACCCGCGCCCCCTGTGTAGCAGTCGAATACACTACCGTTACGCCACAGAGGCTGTCAATCGTGGTGAAATCCTATACAGGAAACATCTGTACTAATATTAAAAAGGGGGAGACGGAATTTTGTGAGTTTGTTCATATGTTGGTTGTAATTTTCGGATCCACTGCACTTATTTAAAAACTTCTTCCACCATTTGATAGGTACATTATCCTCGACACCTCGGCGTCTGAAGACCCGAGACGGCGTGCGGTTTTAGTCGGTTCAAGTGGCTGGGGTATCCGTAGGGATTTCCACACGCAAAAAAAGGTACATTATCCTCGATGCACATAGGTTATATATTATATGCAAACTACGAAAAAAACTCATATAAAACGAAGCGAAGCGAGGGCGCGTTGCTAGTAAAGAATAAAATAACACGAAATAAATCGCGATAAGAATCCATTCAAAATAAATTTATATAAATGTGTAATATTCGAGTAAACTTTTGAGAATATCGTACTGTCACAATCATTCTAAACTTGTTACATGGAAACTAACAATGTCATCTAGGTACACCAACTGTCAATAAGGTTTATACTTCTTCCGGTACTCAGTGCAGCAAGTTAAAAGGAACAAGCAAAAACCAAAGCTTTGCACCAAGTTTACCAATGCCAGTTATGCAGCTTTGACAGATCACTAGGTAACTGTCTCAAGAACTGGCAACTAACAGTCCATGGCTATTTTTGTAACAAAAGAACGCCGGCAGAGTCAATGTAAGATCAACGTAAAGTTGTTGGTGACACAAAACTTTATGATATCGAGTTTTACGCTTTGTTATTTGACGCTGAGAAATTGTTCCAACTTAACATCAAACAATGAATTTATTGTTTCTTTAGTCATTAATGTACTTTATTTATACATTAACACTATTGAATACCTAATCTTTCATATTGCCAGATTCGCAACGGTAGAGCAATTTTGAAATAAGATTTCGGAAAATAAACTCTCATATGTATTCTTTTCCAATTGCAATAAACCCAATTATTCTGACAAAAAAACGTATCAATTAGGTTAGACAACTACAATATTATCACAAGTATAAAAGAAAATTACATTAAATTGTAACATTATAATATATGAAGTTATTTTTGAGCTCTAATTTTTTATTTGTTGCTATTTATTTAACTCAAGGTAAATTCATTTTTCATTTCTGTCTGAACTTACTGTTACGGTAACAGTCAAGCTCTTCTTTATTAATACTATAATCTAACACAAAGATACTAACTAGACACTAGCGAGGTCAATTAGAACGTGCCTATCAAATTAAATTAATCGCATATATACCATAAGGTGTAGCTAGCTTTCAACTTTCTCGCACAATGAGGCGGATTCAGGTCATAACCCACTACGTCAAATGACTCTCATTTGTTCAGTTTAAGCTCCCAGAATGCATACTACGCCGTACTGTTTCATAAAAGGAAGTACGTGAAATGAGAGGATGGTTAATGTCGAGTTTGTTTCAGGGCTTAACCTTCTTCTTGTCATACGCCATACTCGCCGCCGTGCTGGGGATGCTGCAATTTGGCTACAACACTGGGGTCATCAACGCTCCTGGCAAGGTATGTAATCCAAGCTTCTGTCAGTGCTATATTGATTGTATTTCATACAAATTATACAATTATTAGGTACCAATACAGTACCTATCAATATAGACAAGTATTAACCTATTATCTCGAAAAACCAAATCATATTTAACGGTTTATATGTGCTGTAATTTCGGTGCTTCAAAACGAGTGGGAAAATTTCAATGTGATTTCAATTGAATAAAATGCCAGAAAAGTTTAATTGAGATAGTTTTTAAATACATTTCTGAAAAAACCGTTCAGTTATATAAAAGTTATGAACTATTTTCAAAATTAATGTAAACGAGATATTTACAGACAACTAATGGAATATTCATCATCAGGAATATTACGTAGTCATTTCAATCGAATCAAGGCTCGTTCTGTCATTATATTTATAATTCAAGATATACAGCTATTGGAACAAAAATTTACAGTATTCATCAATTATTAATCGATGCGTCATTATGTGCGTAAGTTGGAGTTCTCTTGTAAGATTGATGAAATGCTTGGTATTACTGCTAATATTGTAAAACAAGTAACAAATTGAAAAACTTATATATCTGATAGTTACTCTTACTGAAAGGAATCGTTGGTCTTTTGTTTCCTTTCAATATGGATGCTAACAAATAAACGTACGAACTAAACGGTACAACACCTCCTTTCTTTCCCGTTCGATAAAGACTTGGAAACACGTACCTCTCTACTCTTATAAAGCCGGATTATTTGAGCGGAACGTGAAAGCTCCTCGATTGGAAGCCACCATTTTGGAATTATTAACATCTGAAATGGTACTCATTATTTTTTGGATCAAACCTAGTATTAGACGAAGTCAACAGAACTGTTAATATAACGAAATGTTTATTACGTACTGTTCGTGGCTAAGTGGGAACAAAGTACGTTAACACATTGTAAGGTTAAGGAATGCTAGCTAGGTCAGTCTTAGGATGGGTGGCCATTCTTAATACATTGGAGAGCACGTCAAGCCGTCGGTCCCGGTTGCCATACAAACATCTATGGCAGTCGTTACGGGTAGTTGAAGCCCTAAAAAATCCTACAACTGGTCTAACTACAGACCTTCGATATCGCCCTTGGGTTGTGGAGCCGGTCAGGGTGGGTGGCAGGCGCTTAACGGAAACTATAGGAATTTGGCTACTTTGCAATAAAACTGAAAAGCCGACACGAACTGAGTTAGGAAAAGACTCGGAGGAAGGTGAGTCTAACGGAACAGGCCGATCGTTCGACTCCATGTATTCAAGAAACCTACTTCAATTTTTAGGGTTCCGTAGCCAAATGGCAAAAAACGGAACCTTTATAGATTCCTCATGTCTGCCTGTCTGTCCGTCCGTTTGTCACAGCCACTTTTTTTCCGAAACTATAAGAACCGCATTAAGATTTTTACACAAAAATAGAAAAGAAAACCAATAAATTCAAACCCATACGTATGCAGGTATCTGTATGGATAGGTCTTTAAAAATGATATTGAGGTTTCTAATATCATTTTTTTATAAACTGAATACTTTGCGCTAGAGACACTTCCAAAGTGGTAAAATGTGTCCCCCTCCCCCTGTAACTTCTAAAATAATACAATGATAAAAGTAAAAAATATATGATGTACATTACCATACCGAAATTACTCCACTTCACTAAATTTAATATATCTGGTCCACCTCAAAACATGTTCAAAACGCTCGCCTAAAACTATTCAATATTTTGAATTCGATTGAATTCATTAATGTCAAGTCAGCTTCAAAATACCCTCATGAAACTATTGAATATTTTGAATTCCATCAACTACACTTAATATATCAGATTAACTTCAAAATACTCTCCTGAAACTATTAAATCAATTACCAACGTTCAAGATATTGCATTTCCAATTTCAATAAATAAATTCCCAATATCAAGTCTGCAAATTAATTTAGCAGAATAACTAAAATCAGATACTTCATTGAAACTTAAAGGTTAAACTCGATAAATACACTGAGCAGACTAAATGTGGTACTGCAGACTTATTTAGAGATACTTAACAACTTTGTCCAGTGCTTTAAAACATTAAGTTGATTCAGCAGACGCCTTAGGTACAGATAAACTCGCTACTTGATACGACCACTCCATAGTAGAGAGAACCAATTACAGGAATTGAGACTGAAGATACAATTTAAGTCAAAGTTACATTTGAGAGATATTTCAGTTTTGATTGAAAATGTTTACGACGCGGCGGTAAAGTTTGCTTGTGATGTTGAGTTGTGGCATAAATGTTGCTACATGTTTTACAATTTCATGGCTCGTTAATTTTGTTGATTACTGTAATCGATTATTATGTTAAAGTTTTGTCTAGTAATTATAATTATCGAAAATAAACGTAAAATATGTGAACATGTATAATTTCTTGGATCTCTAGTTAAATTCTGAAGTTACTTCCAATAGTGACGTAGGTAATGAATAAAACATTCGAGAATAACGCCTTTCTTATCTGGCTTTATTGTCTTTTATAACCATAACAGTGGTAAACACCATCTATTGCTCGTGGTCCACATGCATACGGGCTACCAGCTTACACAGTCCATCAGAATGTCCACATTTTGCCGAAAGCTCTAAGTACGAAAGCATAACATGGAACGTCATCTAACCACGTCATCTATTGTCCAGAATATCGCAAACTTCATGAAGGACGTCTACAAGAACCGATACGGCATGGATCTGCAGGATGACACAGTGAACAGGCTCTACTCTATTGCGGTCAGCATCTTTGCAATCGGCGGGATGCTTGGGGGCTTCTCCGGTGGCATGATCGCTAATAGATTTGGAAGGTAAGGACGAGACGTTATTTTATTTAATATGAATTTGATTGCTCTTCAGGGAGATTGCGAAGCAAATAATCGGCGCTTTTCCTGATCGTGACTGACTTTTTTTCAGCGGTATTGCCTTATAACATGGTAATGCTGCCAGTCTTCTGGGAATGTTACTTACTACAAAAGGCCTGCGATGCGGAGGTATTCTTAGATGCATTTTAGGTTTTGCATTTTGTGTTTGTTTTTCTTATTAATGTATAATACCTTATTATTCCAACATAACTAATAAATGCTAACTTCTGAATAACAAAACATCATAAATTGAGAATCTAGGGTAACTTTATAGCACAACACTGAAATTTAATCTATGAGGGTGCAGGCTTGACCAGTACACGCACAACAGATGCTAATGAACTGCGAAAACAATGTATATATTGTGTGCCCACATAACCAGTAGCGATTGTTCGATGGAAATATTAATAAACTTCCAATATTTTCAATACTATCACTGAAATTGACAACGCGATAAGAGTTGAAGTTCATTATTTAATACGTACAGTTCCAATGATGGTGTAATATTTTTTTCAATACTGGTTTGAAAAGCGTAGATTTTTCTGGAATATACTTAAAGTAAATTACTGGTTAACGAGTTGTCTCTACGATTGAGATGTCCCAAGTTCGAATCTTGGTCATTACACTACCGACGTGAATCAACTCCTAATACAAGCAATTTAACTCAGTTGGAGTGTTTAGGCCTACGACGTACTTGCGGCTAGCCGTATGTCTCTTATTATAAATATGATAATGGCCGCATGCGGTTTCATATAAATATAGACTAGGACCAACCGCAAGTCCGTTGTATCTCTTAGGGTTATATTAGTCATTTCGGTTACTAATATTCTAAAAAAAACTGTTATTTATTGATAACCTTAGCTCCTAAACATTACATAACATTACTTATACCTACATCAATTTATTGATACATGTACAATGTTGAAACGGTTTGCAATTGTTGAGCGAAGCTCGTCAGAGCTTTGCTCTCTTTTAGACGACTCATGTATTTCGTTAGACAATCTTCTCCTCCCAAACGGCTGAACCGATTCTAATGAAATTTCACACAAGCAAAGATGTTATTGATGGGAAGGATATAGGCTATGTATTAAAAAATGCATATGTACCACGGAGGAATAATCACCGGAAAATAAATTTAAAAGCTGATTTCTCAATGAACAAAAAAGCTTCATTCACGCGATTGGTATTAAATTAAGTAATTTGTTCATATACACAAGACAAAAAAATACGAAAATCGGACTAGCCATTGAGGAATTTTCACCGTTAGAAAAAGTCCTGGTGAAATTGCTTCGCTCAATTTTGCAACAGCAGAATGAATTGCAGACCTAGTTTAGTGTTAATCTACTTCTGTAGTTGATTGTGCAAGATTTTTTAGTGGTATCTTTGTTATCAGGAAAGGAGGTTTGCTACTGAACAACATCCTGGGGATAAGTGGCGCGAGTCTCATGGGCTTCACGAAGATATCACACTGTTACGAGCTGCTTATATTCGGCAGGTTTATCATCGGTGTCAACTGCGGTGACTATTTTTTTTATTTCTTGACAAAGCCTTACTGATCAAATTTGTATTTCTATAGTAGTTTCAGCTCTACGCTGATGCGTCAGTCACGTGGAAACGGCCTCCGTCTTTAGTATATTAGTATAATCATTATCGCAACGTTAGTTCCAAAGCTTGCTCTTTGAAGCGCGGGATGCACTCTTCTATTCTTACGTTTTTGGCTTTTATGGTAGCAACTGGCAGGTGTACCAGCTAGTAGGCGAGGTTGGCATGGGCGTTATACATCCCTTATTACAAATATTACGTAAGCGGCCCGAGCTGTAAGCCTCAGATGTATCTGGGGACAACGTTAAAATAAAAATCGCAAGTACCAAAAAAATGTTTTTTTTTTTTCGTGCGGAAATCCCTTCGGATACCCCCCCGCCGGCCAGCGGGGGCGGTTATGTCGGGCTTGAACCAACTAAAACCGCACGCCGTCTCGGGTCTACAGACGCCGGGGTGTAAGGTTGCCCATAGAGCATATCCCTCGCACCCCGACTGACCTTGGGCCATCTCCGGTTTCGAGATGGCCCCCTCGGGTTTGGGAACCACGGTGTCCCCGTCTTGCCCCGGTTTAGGGGAGGGGCGCTAGTCGCCCCACCGTCCTGGCCTGCTTCTGCTGGGGTGACAGGCGGCCTCACCTGCCACCCCCAGGCCTGCGCTCATGGAGGACGGAGGTCGTTGAGCAACCTCAAGGAGACTCGCCGCCTCGAAGGAGATCGTGCGGTACCCGCGGATGACCCTGATGGCCATCACTCGCTGCGGAGCGCGCAGCACCCGCACACTTCCGGCCTTCAGGGCCTTCGCCCATATTGGGCACCCATACAGGGCCATGGACCGCACGATCCCCGCGTGTTGCAAACCCTTGTACGTAAAGTATGCCTGCTAAATTTTTATCGGGATATTAGCTATGTATTTAGTACCACTCAATGTGTCCTCATACAACATTTATCCAGTAACTTGATAGAAAGCCCCGAACGAGCAAAATCAGACGGAGCAATGTAGGATCGGGTTTGAAACACACATTGAATGATTTAGTAAACACGTTATAATAAATTACTTATTGTTGTTGTTGGAAGTTTAAAGTAACATTAGTTGTATAAAAACAACTGAAACGTCGGGAACAATAACACAAAAGAAATCGCGGTAAAATATGTGGAATGTTAGTTTTATTTAGGTTTTAATAAAACGGTCGACTTATAGAATGCTTAGCAACTAATAGTAAGATATTTATAAGTTGACTGACACTTTATAGCGCTTTCTAGACTCAAAGTAAGCATTGTTTAACTAGCTTGTGTTATGGGTTCTAGAATGCGGATAAACATACTTATATACTTTTTTTTTGTAAAAACATATATATTATACATAGAATCACGGCCAGACCAATGCAAATAGACATATTCAAGCATTTCGATTCGAACCCTAATCCCTAATGCTACCCTAATCGAAATCTAATATGCAATAATTTGGCTGGTTTTCTATTAGGGACCAAAAGGCACCTGAGCAGGTGCCGAATCTATAATGTTCATTCCAGGAGACGAGTAGGTCCCATAAAAATAATTTAATATTAACTAGTCTCCTACCAGGGGACCAATGGGCACCTATATAGGGGTCGACACTGGAACTTTTTTTTTAATATTTAGGACACGTCAATTTGACTTCACCTCGCCTGATGGTAAGCTGAAGCTAAAGTCTCAAGAAAGAGGGTCACCAATCCACACACGTACCATGTGAACAATGGTGGCACTCAGCTTGACGGCCTCATCAGAAGATGATTGTCGTCGCAGCACCGCGTGACACCCACTGGTTCCACTAGTGCTGCGACCACAATCCCCCTACCCGGCTATGCACTTGCTGACCCCTGAACGTAATCAAACCGAAATTGGATTACTATGGAGGGTTTTTCGCAATCGTGCACGGCGGTAACTTTTTTTTTTTTTTTTTTTCGTGCGGATATCCCTTCGGATACCCCCCCGCCGGTCAGTGGGGGCGGTTATATCGGGCTAGAACCGACTAAAACCGCACGCCTTCTCGGGTCTACAGACACCGGGGTGTAAGGTTGCCCATAGAGCATATGCCTCGCAAGCCCGACTGACCCTGGGCCATCTCCACTTGCGAGATGGCCCCCTCGGATTTGGTAACCACGGTGTCCCCGTCTTGCCCCGGTTTAGGGGAGGGGCGCTAGTCGCCCCACCGTCCCGGCCTGCTTCCGCTGGGGTGACAGGTGGCCTCACCTCTCACCCCCAGGCCTGCGCTCATGGAGGACGGAGGTCGTGAAGCGACCTCCGACGCCTGAGTCGCCTGCAACGCGCAGCGAGCATGTTGCGGGCTCGGTGGGCCGGGAGAGTTCTAAATCTCTCCCGGGCGCGCTCCGCCATCTTCTTCGCGAGCATTACATGCTCGCAGAAGGAGGTGACGGCGGCCCACGCGCTCGCGCTCCGCGCCATTGCCGCAATCATGCTGCCGAGCGAGAGGACTCCCACTCCGATGGCTGCCACTAGGTCACGCCTCGGCGCCTCCTACGCTGGGCAGACCGCCAGCGTGTGCAGCCCCGAGTCCTCGCTCGCGTCGCAGTGATGGCACTCAGGCGTTGGCTCCTTCCTGATCCGATGCAGGTGGTCCCCGAAGCTCCCCTTCCCGGAGATCACCTGCGTCAGTCGGTACGAGAAGCTTCCGTGTCGCCTCTCTAGCCAATCCTCCATGATGGGCCTATTGCCCATCGCTATTGCGGCGTGCCCTGTGCTTGGTTGCCCAAGTCGTTCTTTCCACTCCACCACGATGGCCTGGTGGAGCTGGGACTGCACGGCCTCAATTTCTCGAGGTTCGGGGTTCCATCCCTGCTCCCGCGCCTCCTTTCGCCACTGGTATAGTTGCGAAAGGGCTCTCGCTTCCAGGTCCCATGGCGGAGTTCCGGCAAGGAGACTCGCCGCCTCGAAGGAGACCGTGCGGTACCCGCGGATGACCATGATGGCCATCACCCGCTGCGGAGCGCGCAGCATCCGCACACTTCTGGCCTTCAGGGCCTCCGCCAGCACGGTGGTACCTACCCCACCGAATTTTGTGACAAATTTGTGTCATCAAATTTCTACCAACAGTAGTGCGGTTATGCCGGGGGACGAATACTAGGGGACCAGTGGTCCAACTGATGACTAATATTGATGGAAAAAAAGCTGAAACGGCTAAAGCGTATTATCTCTATGTATATTAAAATTTTAGGGCTGCATCTGAATTACTACGTGAACGAGGAAAACAGAGGACAGCTTTAATATGAAGTCGGAGACGATTTCAAGGCCGCGGGGACGAGGCTAGCTTTCGTGTTAAGTTAATTGTGATAATGCACGAAGAAATAGTCCTTCGTCGACATCTCGTTTTGTTTATACTAGCTGGCCTGGATGGAATCTGCTGGATATGTTGACATTTATGATTACTGCTCCGCTCCCTTGGGAGCAGCGTGATGATATATAGTCTATAACTCTCATAAATCATATGGCTTTCTATTATTCTACCACCTCACAAACTCACAAATTTTACCTCATTATAATATTATTTAGTACAGATATAGGTCAGCATTTTAAGCTTGCTGTTTTAAAAAATTCTCGTCACTTGCAGTCAGTCGCTTACTAGTAGATTCGTAACGCATTCATTAATTTAAATGAACAGGCACTGGTTTAAATACTCCCGTATTATTTCAATGTATAAATTTTCTCGTGAGCCTCCGACAATATCAGTAATTTATATATTATAACGTAAACCGAATCGTCTGGCACAGTGTAAATAATAAAATAACCAAATTAATTACTATACAATCAGTACAAAATGGTAGGTAGGTAGTTAGGAAAAGGATAATGATATTGAGGGAAGATTACATTAATGATTGAAATAAAACTGTTTTAAACGGATTCTATCGCGAATTATTTTATTATTTACACCGACGTTTCCGTTGCTTTTCAGTAACCGTGGTCACAGGGAGACTGAATGAAATGGTGGTTATCTCATAAGAAGAAGTTATATCAAAGTACCCGAACTATGTTGAATTGTTGGTGTTACTATTTAGGCAGAACGAGCTCACTGTGTCGTGTTTTCTTGGAATTTAGCTTAGCTGGAGGGGTTAGGGGGAATATTAGTAATTTCGGTTACTAATATTCTTTTAAAAAAAAAAAAAAAAATTGATCAAGTGAACGACTAGATCCTAAGCTGGTGGTATATTCCAACCATCTTCTCTATTAAATTAGAATTTGATTTCATATTCTCAATTAGAATTTCATTTCATATTCTCAATTAGAATTTCATTTCATATTCTCAATTAGAATTTCATTATAATTTCAACAGCCTCATGAAGGCAGGAATTGATGTTCTTTAGCGAGAACTCGGGGATTTATAAAGTTGATAGTTGAAACCATTCACGTAACTGTTTGTGGTCATAATATAAGAGTGTTTAACGACACTACTTAACTCCCTTAAGTCAACTCCCTAGTAAGGGTGCTCCCTGTTAGGGTACTCCCTGGTAGAAGTACTCCCTGATAGAAATACGAAATGTTTCCGTGTGAAATAGGTAATGTTTTATTGGGGTGTGTGTTGGGTAACCTCCTCGAGTGTCGCTCCGATTCCGATCCCGCTGCAGTCCGGGGGGAACGGAATCGGAGCGGCCGGTACACCCTGGGCGGCGGTCAATGGCTTCCCCTTCACCCCTTCATAGGGTTGTTGGCATTGATCGTCGGCCAATACCCAACGTGGCGGGAACACATCGCTCTCCGTACTCCTCTGCTTTCAGAGGAGACAGGATGAGCGATGCTGTTAGTGGTGAGATGGCCCAGGGTCAGCCGGGGTGCGAGGGATATGCTCTATGGGTAACCTTACACCCCGGCGTCTGAAGACCCGAGACGGCGTGCGGTTTTAGTCGGTGCAAGCCCGACATAACCGCCCCCGCTGGCCGGCGGGGGGGTATCCGAAGGGATTTCCGCACGATAAAAAAAAAAGGTAATGTTTTATTTGTTTTATTTAGAAAGATAAACATCACCTTCATTTAAATTGATAGATTTGTTAGAAAATGTAAAGTACGATTTTCCTTATCCATAAATAACTCAATTGAACACCAAATATTTAGCTGTTTGTAAATAAATAAACTTCTTAGGAATTAAGCTATATCTATACATATATATGTAGCAGATAATTCGTATATACAAGGTAATTTGCACACATATTAAAAGATACGCACGCAGACCCGCCCTCATACAAATATTATTAAAATCATACACAAACTTAGACATGTAAATTTTAAATAATATATACTTACAACTAGCTGACCCGGCAGACTTCGTACTACCTCAATATCGATAGCACCTTTTAAACCTTCTCTGGACCTCCACAAATAATTCAAGACCAAAATTAGCCAAATCGGTCCAGCCATTCCCGAGTTTTAGCGAGACTAACGAACAGCAATTCATTTTTATATATAAAGAAGAAGATTGACCTTCGAACGCGAGTCGAAGTTCGGATGTAGGTTTTCTCCTCGGGGTTCGGTTCAGACGGTAGTCGCACCCTTAAAAGCCAAAATAAGCTCAATTAAGAAACGAGAAAGAGTAGGAGAACTACGAACTCCAAAGTTCATGCAACCGGAGCTAACGATGTGTTGGGATAGATAGGGGCAAAATCTAGATGCGCAGTTCCGAGTTTATTGGTTTCGTTGGGCGCAACGGCGGGGGCGCGCCTATCAACCAATCATAGATATATAAAACTAAACACTCGCTCAGAAGACTCGCGTCATTGGTTTATCAGTTCTTTTATTGGATTTCTAATTGGCCAGTTAGTGCAGTCCACATGAGTGAACTTTTTGACGTCTGGTTAGTATTTTTTGCCTCAGGCATACCTCGAACGCTAGGCTACTAATAGCGAAAGCTCCTCATACCAGACTTCAGGATTTTCTTTGTCACAGGTCTCCTCCTAAACTACTAGTCCAATCAGAACCAACTTTTGCATGATTAAAGAGGTCAATCAGAGGAAGGTTTATGGATATATTTTGAAAAAATTAATGCTACCACAGAGGAATGATCTCCGTTAAAAAAATTCCAGATGGAATTACATAATAACCGCTCGAGACACTGTGACCAAACTTTACACGCTCAGAAAGCATGTCCAGAGTTTTGACTTTCAAAAAGAATTTTCAAAATCGGACTTGCCACGGAGGAATGATCACTGTTCAAAATTTTCAAAATCTGATTCACGATGTCTCACTCAGCTCAACATTGCAAGCAGCGATTCGCCTTGCAGACCTAGTTCTTCTTGTACAACGCTGTACTTTCACCCAAGTATTTTTTATCTCGTTCATAACATCCGAAACTCCATGAAGTCACTTCGAATTTCTATCGGTAGGGTATAGGCCGAATGAAGCGTCAAGTTACGTCACCGGAGCTAATTCCGGGATGAAATTGTGTTCCATGGAACCAATTGTCCCAAACTTCGTTCCGCGACTTCATATGTTTCATGGTCGTAACAACTTACTAAGGTATAGTGACGTTTTAGCAAACAGTGTATTTTAACGATGTATTTAAACATAATTTCTTTATTTAGGGTTGAATACTTCACTAGTGCCAATGTACATATCGGAGATAGCGCCCCTGAATCTGCGCGGGGGACTGGGTACGGTGAACCAGCTGGCGGTGACGGTCGGTCTACTGCTGTCGCAAGTCCTGGGCATCGAGCAGATCCTCGGCACTGATGACGGATGGCCGATACTGCTAGGTGAGTGATACTTTTATCTTATTAGTATTGATGATGATGATGAGGGGTTGTACAGGACCCTACCAAGGCCCAAGCCGATCTAACGTGCTAGTTGGTGCACTGGCTAAACAACGGACAAGGCTCTGGCGCAGTCTTCCCTCACGGGGTAAAAAAACTTCACGTCTGTATCCCCGTAGGGGCAGGCAGGCGATCTGGCGATTCGCCAGTTATATTTAGGTCCCAATATAACAGGGGGCGAGCCTATTGCCATTTACCGGTCACATTAACATTTTTAAAACACATAACTACGAAAAGTCAGAGTTGTGTGCCCGGGGCTACTGGGGATTGAACTCCAGACCTCGTCTTGGCATTTCGTTACGTACGCCACTGGACTACCGCCGCTTTTGATTATACCAATTAAATGCAATAAGCGGACCCCAAGCTCCAAAGCGCAAACTATGGACGCGACTGAGTAATCGTTGGGAGAATGATAAGAATTGAGTAAGAGTAAACGTGGCCTCAAATAAGAGGGGTTGCATGTGAGTTCGGGTGATAAGCAAGATAAAGGTCATTAAAAAAAAAGAGTTCGAAGTGAGTATGAAGTGTCGGTAGCTTAGTGGTTAAGGAGTCGACGATCGAGAGGTCCCGGGTTCGAATCCTGGCCATTACACTACCGACGAGAACCCACTCCTAACACAAGCAATTTAGCTTAGCTGGAGGGGTCAGGGGGAATATTAGTTATTTCGGTTACTAATATTCTTTAAAAAAAAAAAGTAACTAAACGGTTTCGCTCCTTTTGAACTGTACCTTAAAAACTTGGTATTATTCATCAACACGTATTTCCTTCATCCTACAATAACAGATCCCTTAAGTGAAGGCACGCCGTAGAAGCAGCAGTAAGACCCATTATGGAAGACTGGCTAGAGAGGCGAAACGGAGCCTCTCCCACCGGCTGACACACGTGATCTCTGGGAAGGGGTGCTTCGGGAACCACCTTTGTCGGATCGGGAAGGAGCCAACCTCTGAGTGCCTGTGATGCAAGCGAGGACTCACAGCTGCACACACTGGCGGAGTGCCCGGCGTGGTAGGTGCTGAGGAGGGACCTCGTGGAATGGGAGTCCTCTTGTTCGACGTCTTGCTTACAGCGATGATGCGCGTAAGGCCGCTACCTCCTTATACGTAAGACTTGAGAATGAAGCGTCAGAGATCAATTCAACTATGACTAACTGACACACAATAAGTGTTGAAAACTATTGAGGACGGAAAATCTCCGACTAAATTGATTAAAAAAGTACAGCCCAGTAACACCCGAAACCGGTGGACCGTATGAAAGGTTTAACAATAGCAGAGTAAGCTCGGGAAGTGTGGCAAGATAGTAGCAATTGGAGGCCTGACGCGTCACCTCCCTAGAGGAAAAGGGACAAGAACTCTAATGCTCCCAAACAATAAGTCGATAATCGTAAAAGCCAAATTTTACATGCGAAATGTTTTACTGCTTTTGTTGAACATCTTGTTGGCTAGTCGAAGTATTGAGGTCACTGAAACATCAAACGAATGCTATGTTTAGGGAAATGTTATTGTGAAATTGACATAAGATAACAAAATGGTAATCAGGGCTCCAAATTCCCTTTTTGGAGCTCCAGGTTTACAACATTTAACAACACAGTCTTCAGCAACTGTACCCGCTGAGACACCGGCAGAAAAAGGACGCGTCAGACCCATTATGATTGAGATTGAGACACTGACAATTGTGATGCCAAATTTATCACATGAGCAATGTAGCGCAGACAGGGCCGAACTAAAGCTGACAACCTCTACGAATAACTGCGTAGCTGCATACGTTTATAAAATTGATTAAGAAAGGCCAGAATAAAACATTTATCATTCAAAACATTAGGCAGGTCACTGGAATAAGTAAAATAGAAATGTAAATCTTTTATTCTCTGACTCTACTCAGGTGTCCTCAGGTGTCCGTTGCCGGGCACCCCGGGTAAGCCCTCGAAAGGATAACCCCAGGGTTACCGGCGGACTTTGGCCGCCACCGCGGCCTCGCCTGGTGGGGTCGGGTTTTATCCCGCTTCGGTGAGTTGGCAGGCGTGTGTTGGGCACACACGACACGCCTCCGCCACGGCCTGCTTCTGTAAGGACGGCGATTCGGCCAACTGCCGTCCTCAGGCCCCGATCATGGAGGTCGGTAGTCCCGGGCGTAGATGAGTCTGCGGCGTCCTCGCCACAGACTGCGAAACTCGGGGGGCAGGGTTCTCTCCCGATCCCTCTCCGCCGTCTCTTTCGCGCGCATTACCTGCTCGCAGAAAGAGGCGGCGGCGTGCCACTTGCTCCCGTCGGCCGACCGAATCCTGACCTGATTCCCTGTCCCTGTCTAAAAACTGGTCACTTATACGTCAAAATTAAAATAGGTGACATGGTGAAGATGTATTGAACTGTTTCATCTTTGGCTGTTTAGTTTAAGTTATTAAACAATTGCCTTAATACTGACGAAGGTTGACAGTATCGGTTCGTTTCTAATATTGATTATATATATAGTGTTAGGTTATGCTAAGCCAATGTGCAGTACTGCTCCACATTCACACCAAATTATCATCTCCAAAGGCGGAACCACAATCGTTATATATGTCATTTATTATTCGCCTAATTCGCATCCGCATACGACGAAGTGTGCAGGGCACATTAGTCTATATTTGCTTTATGCGTACGCTACACTTACCGCATAAGCGCGATTAGTAAAAAAACATATATGATGAATATTTGGGCAAATACAACCTTTTTTTTCCGTGCCGAAATCTCTTCGGATACCCCTCCTCCGGCTAGCGGGGGAAGTTATGTCACACTTGAACCGACTAAAACCGCACGCCGTCTTGGGTCTTCAGACACCGGGGTGTAAGGTGGCCCCATAAGGGACTTCCCTTGCACCCCCGCAAAAAAAAACGCTTTTAGATTTGTTACCACACGTCGTCTTAAATTCATGCTTTTCACAGGTCTGGCCATCTGTCCAGCGATATTACAATTGCTGCTTTTGCCTGCTTGTCCGGAGTCACCGCGGTACCTACTTATCACACGCCAATGGGAAGAAGAGGCTCGACGGGCACTCAGAAGACTGAGGGCTAGCAATCAGGTATTTGTTATTTTAGCTTCGATCCCACCTTTACTGTATCAAGCGAGCCGAAAGCCAACCTCACCTGCCATCCAGCAGGTCTACCATGAAACGTACATCCGCAATTGCGGACTGAAATTTCGGGGAATCGGTACCATGTAACGCACTTATCCCGCAATCAGAAGCCGAAGTGCCGAAGATGGCACGTGACAATTCATTCGGCCTAAACCCTAATATGAAACGAGGGCGAATTTGGACAGCTCCCCAAAGAAAAATTAAAATGAAAACAGGAATATTATCCTACCCTACCCGGCATAGCCGTTTGTTGGTGGTTGAACTCCTCCGTAACCACGGGCGCGATTCTGACCAAATTTACCACGGTGATAGTGTGGACATTGAGGAGTGTTTTGAAGCGAGATGGTTCATGTCCGATGTACCATTGAGGAATAATCACCGAAAAACAGTTTCACGAGCGCGCGGCTTTAGCTAAGCGAGCGACCGTAGTAAGATGTCTTATTTTCAAGTAAGGGTCCTGCTCGCTCAGCTCAATTTATTTCAGTCTCACTCTGCACTGAATTCCTAGTTTTAAAAGGTCGAAAGTTTATCATAATCCAATACAAAGGATTGTATTTTACGAAAACCTCCTTGATATGTTTGATTCAGTCCCGAACATACTTTCTGGTAGCGACCGAAAGACCGGAAACCGAAGTAACTTCATGGTACCTTTTTTTTTTTTTATCGTGCGGAAATCCCTTCGGATACCCCCCCGCGTGCCAGCGGGGGCGGTTATGTCGGGCTTGAACCGACTAAAACCGCACGCCGTCTCGTCATGGTACCTAACCGACACTTCTTTCGATCGTGGGTCCTGCTGCTTGATGGAGTCCCAGGTTCTGGTTTTTCCATTCACAGTTGGGAGATCAGACGGCAGTAGCGCCCATATAAATTGTAAAAGTCAAATTAGGGAGAAGTAGCGGACCCGAAGCACAACGCTCAAATAATGATGATGAAACTCTGATCGAAACTTATTCACAAACACTTATTTTTAAGCTTTAGGCACTTTTTTTAAATAAAATGTTACAAGCTCTTTTTGTTTTTGTTGTTGCTTCTGTTTAAGTTTGATCTTAATTTAAAAAGAAAGAAAATTGTAGAGGCCTTGAAAACCACATCAGCTATTGTATTCATAATTGAATAATACTCGTAAAATATTAATTTTAACTCTCACCAAATGGACCGCGGATATATTTCGAATAGTTTCTCGAAGTTCATATTGCTTTATGAATTTGAGGGCTTTATTTAAAACTTGACGACCAACCGTAATATTTAATTCGAGTTGCCGATTAAAATTTAATGAAAAGAAATTATATCGATTATGGGATCCGGTTCTCACATTTTTAACTATTAGTAGCTGGGCCCGTGATTTAGATTATAAGGTGTTAATTTTTTTGCGCAGATACATTTTTTTTGTGGGAAAATGGCCAGCCCCCCCCCCCCCGGCCAGCGAGGGCGGTTATGTTGGGCTTGAAACGACTAAAACCGCACGCCGGCTCGGGTTTAAAGACGCTCGGGTGTAAGGTTGCCCATAGAGCATATCCCTCGCACCCCGACATAATTATTTTTCAAAAATAAAAGTAGCATGTGTTACGCCTTATAATATTACCTATCGGCCAGTGCACGTCCCGTCAAAATCAACCCAGCCGTTCAAGAGACTAAAAGATCAAAAACAGACATGATTTTTTTTTTAATTGCTGTTTTGTTATACACTCATTTGCATTTATTTAAAATCTGTTTTTTAGTATTACAAACGTAAACTTTTTTTATTTGTATAGATATCTACAGAAATAGCTTCATATATATTCCTAGAATACCTCTATATAATCTCAATCTGAAATGGAAAGGAGGCAATGTCTGCAATATTGGCTACACAGTGTTGGTTATGTAGTGTTGGGGCGGAATTATGTGTGACACAGATTCGGATCCACTCAAATTGGTGAGCTGAATGACAAGTGACTATCACTACACGAGAGCGTTTTAAACAGTAGTCTAACTCCTACAATTTAATTTTAATTATCATCATGGTTGTAGTGAAAATTATATTCGGGTTGACAGTAAATAAGGTTCTTTTTGTGAAATATTACAGTGATGTTCTTGTTATTTTGTTTGAACAGGTATTCAATGATAAATTATGAGCGTGCTCACTTAAGTAGCAATTTTATTAAGGCGTGACTTTTCGTGACGTGTCTGTCAGATATAATTATTATAAGTGACAATGTAATGTGTTAGTAAAAGTATTTCTGTTTGTCTTTGTTTACATAATTCTTACATCGCGTTCCTTTCATATTTTAATTTATTGTCACACACAACATATTTCTTCTTTACGCGATCTTTATGGCAGCGATTTCCGTATGCGCCCGGTGTTTTCCAACAAATATTTTCTCTTTATGATATTACTTAGTATATATACAATGTGTTGATATGCATTTGTGCATCATCATTCACATAGTAGATTGAGCTACTTATAGTGGTCACAAATTGATGTTAGCAAATTGTTTTTTTTTATAATTAGCCATTTTTTTTTAAATACGTATTATTTACAGAGCTTACTTCATCAATTGTAAGCACTAGGACGTGAAAAATGAAGGCATAAAAAGCATTGTTAATTTAATAATAGTTTTATAATATTCAATGTTCTAGCATAGACCAATAATAATATTGGTCTATGGTACTAGTGATTAAATTCGATAGAGTAAGCTCTGTAAGTAAGTGTTAATGTTAGCAAAATTTTTTTTTTTTTATAATAAGCAATATTTTAGGGATTTTCTTTAGAAAAGCCCTATTGCTATGGAGTTGTCGTCGACGTCATAGTCGACGTCGTCGTCGTTGCCAATTTTCTGTCACGGTTTAGGGTATGAAGGAGATGAGCTATCGAGTTGCTGTTTTCGGTAATAGATTCGTGCTGGGGTGAACCATTGCAAGATAAAAAAAATTGCAGGAAAAAAAAAACGCAAAATCGAAAATCCCTTGTATTCGGCTGAGCTCGTCTCAGGAATTCAACTTGTTTTTTCATTTACGTGTTTTTACAGAGCTTACTCCATCGATTCTAAGCACTAGCACATGAAAAATGAAGGCATAAAAAGCATTGTTAATTTCATAATAGTTTTATAATATTCAATGCTCTAGCATAGACAATAATAATATTGGTCTATGGTACTAGTGATTAAATTCTATAGAGAAGCTCTGTAAATAAACATGCAAATGTAGTTTGGAAATCTGCAGTTCGGTTTTTTAATCCTTTTTAGGTAGATTTTGATGAAATCGATCTACCTATTGGTTTCTTGACTACTGTCGAATTTCAAAAAAAAATTCTTCATAGGAGGTCTAGTTATGACCCCCTGAGTCCGAAATGACCACTGGTCAAAAGTTTATATATATATATGTATGTATGGTTCCACTTCCCAAAATTTGCGGCACTCTCACGGTCGCATTTTTGCCCCGATTGCTTTCAAACTGCGGTCAAAAATTGCTTGGGTGTAAACTTAGTTTAAGTTCGTGAACGGGTGGAATCCGGCCTAAGGGGACGGTAGGGCCTCACTTTTTGTGAAATCAGTTTTTCCTCAAAATTTCACGTTCCATGAAAGATATTCGAATGGTTCTAATTTTATCCCATAGTATACATGAATACCAACAACTTTTAACTATAAACCTATAAGATTAACACTTTAACTAAAAGTGGAGGGGGGGAAAACCAACATTTTTCGGGAAAAAAATCATAACTTCTAACCGGTGAACATTCTTGGCGTCGGAAACATTTTTAATCGATAGACCATTTTTAAGTCTAAAATAAATGTCTAAATAGTTTTTCGCTAAAAGTTACCGTTTTCGAGAAAAAAAAATTATAACATGTTTAATTTTTTACAAATAATATTAATTGCTTCACGAAATCTACCTGTGCGTTCCCCCTGCGGGAACGGATTTTTTTTAATATTCATTTTTAACGACCATAAGAAGCTTAGCCCCGTCTGTGAATGATGCGTAAATGCAAATTAATACACTGTATAGAGCAGTTCTTTTCCTACTTTCTTTAAAAAAAAATTAGTAGCCAACAATTACTATATATTAGTGGCTTTTTTTAATCATGTCACACAACTTCAAGGAAAATACCAATCAGGAAAAATTAGTCAGGCTCACATACTGAGGGTTATAAACTTAGCGAAAAAGAAAAAAAGAAAAAATATATATATGCGAAATAGCTGACCCGACAGACGTTGTCTGGACTTAAGACTAATGCATCTGTTAATGTGTCAGTCAATATGTCAATAGCGCCAATGACAAATATCTGTCTGGTATGTCAAACGCCATAAGTTAATATGGTATGTTTATTATGGTTAAGTTTTTCAAATTTTCATCAATTCCGCGCAACTTTCTTAACTTTATCTTTCATAAGAACATTCTCCTGACAATGACAAACACATCAAAAGAGAAATAGTGAAGTCGGTCCAGCAGTTCACGCATGATGCCGTGACCAAGGAAACTAGGAATTCATTTTTATTTATATACTAGCTGTCCCCCGCGGCTACGCCCGTGGTAACTTCACCCCGTGGCACCTATTTATCCCAAACATGCTAGTAAACATTTTTTTGGCAATTTTTTAAATTTTTCTCTCCGTATGAACCATCCTCGTACTTCAAGGAATATTATAAAAAAGAAGTAGTAAAAGCAGTTCAGCTGCTCACGAGATTTACGCTTAGCAACATGTTCCGCGATTCATTTTTTAGGGATTTTCTTTAGAAAATATTATAGATTACACATTAGTTGAAATTTTTTCAGTATCTTTATTAAACCCGGCCAATTTGCGAGTCGGACTCGCCCATGAAGGGTAACAGGGAAGTAACATAATATAAAAGTTCTTGTAGTTCGTTCAAGCCACGCCCCGTGCGAATTATAGTTACCTATTACTTAGGCACCTTTTACTGATTTATTATTAGAAAATAATGGTTCACGGTTTATAAATATTCTACGATATTCTACACAGCGCTTTCTAGACTCAAAGTATGCATAGTTTAACTAGCTTGTATTATGGGTTCTAGAATGCAGAGAAACATACTTAAATACTTTTTTTTTTCTAAATACATACATATTATACATAGATACACCCAGACCAATGCAAATAGACATATTCATGCATATATTGATTCAAACTTACACGATTTTCACACATAATTATTGTTTATACGGGACTTAATCGCGTTAATAAATACGTCCGAAACGTCGAGGTAAATATATACCATTATATATTTATTAACGCGATTAAGTCCCGTATAAACAATAATTACATATTCATGCATACAAATATTTGCACTGAGCGGGAAACGAACCCGTGCCCCATGTCGTAGCAGTCGAATGCACTACCGCTACGCCACAGAGGCCGTCATGGTTTATGCATAGGGTTTATGTTTATGAAATTAAATGGTTTTTTTTTATATTTGAGTTGATAGAATGAAAGGTAAATTGCGGTTTACGATTTAAGAAGTATTAAAAAAGAACTACTTGCTAGATCTCGTTCAAACCAATTTTCGGTGGAAGTTTACATGGTAATGTACTATATATATATATATTTTTAGGGATTTTCTTTAGAAAAGCCCTATTGCTATCGAGTTGTCGTCGTCGACGTCGTCGTTGCCAATTTTCTGTCTAGGTTTTGGGTATGAAGGAGATGAGCTATCGAGTTGGTGTTTTCGGTAATAGATTCGTGCTGGGGTGAACCATTGCAAGATAAAGAAAAAATCGCAAAAAAACTCGCAAATAAAAAATAACGCAAAATCGAAAATCCCTTGTATTCGGCTGAGCTCGTCTCAGGAATTCAACTTGTTTTTAGTTTTATCATTCTCTTATTTTAGAAATTACTCACATTAAATGTGCCCCATTTTACCGCTTTGGAAGTGTCTCTCGCGCAAACTATTCAGTTTAGGAAAAAATTATATTAGAAACCTCGATATCGTTTTTGAAGACCCACGTATGGGTTGAACGAAAAAAAAGTTATAATTTTTTTTAAATTTATTGATCATGATATTGTCGGAAGTTTACGCGAATGTTACACATTGAAATAAAACTATTTATAACGGATTCTATCGCGGTTTATTTGATGTTATTGTATATTTACCTAGGATGCTTCGCGAAGCTATTGAAATTAAAAAACATCCTAATTTTAATAGAGAAGATGGTTGGAATGTACCACCAGCTTGGGACCCAGTCATTCACTTAATTAATTCCAAGAAAAAACAAAATACAACAAGACTTCATGACACTGTGAGCTCATTCTGCGTAAATAGTAACACCAACAATTCAACATAGTTCGGGTACTTTGAGATAACTTTCACTTCAAACTTCAAGACAACAACCATCTTTAGTCTCCCCGTGACCATGGCTGCTGAAAAGCAACCGAAACGTCGGGTTCAATGTAAAATATACAATAACATCAAATAAACCGCGATAGAATCCGTTAAAAATAGTTTTATTTCAATTTATTGATCATTTTTCTATTTTTGTATGAAAATTTTAATGCGGTTTAGAGAATACATCTACTTATCAAGTTTCAACAGCATAGTTCTTATAGTTTCGGAAGAAAGTGGCTGTGACATACGGACGGACAGACAGACAGACATTACGAATCTATAAGGGTTCCGTTTTTTGCCATTTGGCTACGGAACCCTAAAACGACAAAATAATCGTCTGGACATACTTAACGTTTCCACCCTGTATAGATAGATCAAAATAGATAACGTTTAAAAATAATAGTATAAAAGTGCGGGTTTCGTGATCATGTTGTTAATCGCTACTTGGTTGTGGGGCCAGTTCCCTAGTAAACCCAAGATACTCCGAGCTCCAAAACGCAAATTTAAATGCAATTTGAATGGGGTTGGCGCTTGAATGTATTTCTTTTTTCTTTTTAATAATAATAATTCTTTATTAGCATAAAACAAGGTTACAAACATGTTTGGCCCTGACTCCAGAGCTAGGTATTAATTACCCATATTTCAGGACTCAGTGTCTATTACAGCATCCGTACATTTTCGTGGAACAATTTAAATGAATACATCAGAATCATAATTAAGTTATTGATTGGACAAAATACAATCTCAGTCATGGAAATCAAAAAATTAAAATTTAAAATCAATGAAAATAAATTAAAAAATATACCGAAAGAAAAAAAAGAAAAGAAGAGAGTGTAAGAAGGGTAAGAAATTAAATACTAAAACTGAACATTCAAAATTCAAATCTCATACTATGCAACCGAAATATAAATTAAAAAATATACCGATAAGAAGAAAAGAAGAGATTGTTGCATACTATGCAACCGGAATTGGAGCTCGAGAGATGATGATGTTGATTCTGATCATCATTACATTAATTTTTCTGAAGGTGGAAGAAGATATCGAGGAGATGCGTGCTGAGGAGCGAGCGCAGCAAGCCGAAGCGTCCATTTCCATGCGGGAACTTCTCTGCTCTCCAACGCTTCGCGCACCTCTGCTCATTGGTGTGGTCATGCAACTTTCGCAACAGCTCAGTGGGATCAATGCGGTAAGTAAATTATCTTCCAGACATCTAAGATTGGGGATACTATCCTACAATATTTATCTTTTGATGTTGTTATATTTAACCCCCGATGACAAACGAGGGGTTTTTATTTTCTTTTTTTACGTACGGAAATCCCTTCGGATACCCCTACGCCCCCTACGCCCGGAACTGCCGACCCCCATGATCGGGGCCTGAGGACGGCAGTTGGCCGACTCGCCGTCCTTACAGAAGTAGGCCGTGGCGGAGGCGTGTCGTGTGTGTCCTACACACGTCTGCCTACTCACCGACTCGGGATAAAACCCGACCCCTCCAGGCGAGGCCGCGCTACAATGGCGGCCAAGGTCCGCCGGTAACCCTTGGGTTATTTTTGCGAGGGCTTACCTGGGGTGCCCGGCAATGGACACTTGGGCAGGAGCCCGTGCGGTTTTAGCCGGTTCAAGCCCGATATAACCACCCCCGCTGGCCGGCGGGAGGGTATCCGAAGGGATTTCCGCACGAAAAAAAGAAAAAAAAAATACTCCATGTTGGAAGTGATGAAATGTGGTGTTCATTTTGCCCAACAGGTTTTCTATTATTCTACTTCGCTGTTCACTTCTTCGGGCCTCACGGATGAGTCTGCCAAATTTGCAACCATGGGAATCGGTGCCATTATGGTTGGCATGACCCTGGTCTCCCTGCCTCTCATGGACCGCACAGGACGCCGGACCCTGCATCTCTACGGCCTTGGGGGAATGTTCATATTCTCTATTTTCATCACCATTTCATTCCTCATAAAGGTGTGTCTTATAAAATAGTGGTTAGTAATTGTGGGGGAACTACCGGATGTTGTTTGATAGATAATTGTCTTTTGAAAATCATAGATGTGTGGCCAAAGGTAAAATGAACATCCTGCTTTGGCTCTGTCTACAACCACAAATATGTCAGTTACCTGAGATAAAAGGCACAATGATCAAGACGTAGGGTCTGACAACAAAATGACTAATTTTGAAATAATTAATCAAAGAACAATTTTAAGTAGCCAGCAAGTCTTTCCGAAATTCCTCATATAAATTTTCATAAATGAAACATAGTCAGTGAGCGGATATTTCTCTAACATCACAGTTATCCGAACTTCGCAACATAAATATAACAAGACAAAAACATTTCTGAACTCCGTCCGAAACAATGACTAATCAATGGAAACCGCTAGAAAATAACTAAAAGATCAAACACAAATGTTATTCCTAAAACTTATATTAACAATGTACTGTTTTCAATTTAGTTCCATAATTTAGAATGAGTGGAGTCTATATCTCGTATTTGAAATAAAGGCCCCAATGAAATCCTTGAGGTATACCACGAAACAGAATAGGAGTTGGGTTTTAAATGTCGAATGTTTAAAATAGCATTTAGTTTTCGGATATCAGATACTCCTGTCCGAGATTATTGATATTTTTAGGTACATAAGACATTTAAACCACTCATTAATGTCGATTCTTTCATATGAATTAAAGTTAATATTATTTATCGAACTATTGACATAGCAAATATAAGTTGGTTAAAAACGTGGTATAATTCAAGGCTTATTATTATAGTAATATGCTTACGCACGCTTTCTCATCGCTTAAACACATTTCACCATCTTTGAGCATTATACTTGACTGGTAATGCATCATTTAAATTTTAATCTTCTCTCATATCCCCTAATTGGTTGCTCTATCTTCCAAATCAACTTATAGAACTTAATTTCTCCTACCTAACAGAGGTATTGTTGAAGTCACTAGAAACATTAATGTCATAAATTTGTTAGTACCCTCCAACAGTAATTAACGTAAAAAAACTATTAACTTTAGACTTGCGACACTAATGCATGCACCACATAATTAATCCTTTATTTATTTGTCACACCATCATTTGCTTCAGGTGAGTGTGCATGTAAACAATTACGTTAAACACTGTTATTTCACTCCCATCAATCAGCGTTTACTGATCAGACGTAACAGAGTTTTCCGTCACTTATGCAGGCACACTCACAGCTTCGCTAGGCCCACCCCCCTCCGCCACTTTCCTGTTTCCGATACCGGACTCTTTAGGAAAGCATTGTAAATAAATAATGGGAATAAATTACCAAATATAAATGTTAGGTACATCACTCACATAGCACTGTACACTCATTTTGTTGGCCACTCAAAAGTGGTAAAGTACCACGGGGAGCTCAGCGCACGCGTTTTTAAATGAAGCGAAACCTTAATCACACAAACACTGCTCAAAAGCAGGATGGCACTTATCACCAGCATTCGCAGTACATACGATAGATGGACAACACTCGCTACCAGCACTCAAAGAACTGAGTCAAAACTCCACGCATCGCGCGGAGCCCTTGACTGACACACAGACAGACTCGTGTGTGATGTGCATTTATGTTTGCGATTTATTTCTACCGGTCGGCGACGGGAAAGAACAACATTGCTATCCCCTGATAGGAGTTCTTCGGCTATGTGCAGGAAATGATCGACTGGATGAGCTACTTGTCCGTGGTGTCGACGCTCAGCTTCGTGGTGTTCTTCGCGGTGGGTCCCGGCTCCATCCCATGGCTCATCACTGCCGAACTCTTCTCACAGGGCCCACGGCCCAGCGCGATGGCTATCGCCGTATTAGTTAATTGGATGGCCAATTTCGTTGTTGGGATCGGCTTTCCTAGCATGAAGGTAGGCCAATGTACACAAGCTATTTGTGCGCCAGTCCACTGGACTTTGCCTTAATTGATACTGATATAGGCGGTCTGATCTTATAATTACGGTCAGTCATATTTGCTGTCAATATTGATTCCAATCGAGTTATAATGAAATTGACTGTCTGCTGATCCAAACCAATAGAGATTACCTAAGCCTCTGGACTTATATTATCTTGTTCAGATATAATTAACGATATAATAACGATATCATTAATATTCTATTTATTTACTTCTCAGGCACTACTGGAAAACTATACATTCCTGCCTTTTAGTGTATTCCTGGCAATTTTTTGGATATTTACGTATAAAAAAGTTCCTGAAACAAAAAATAAGACCTTTGAAGAGATTTTGGCACTGTTCCGGAATTCGAACGGAAGGTGAGAGAACCACAGATAACAATTGTTTATATATTTTGAATATTTAATATATTTTGGCACAGACCGTGTCCCTTGATATAACACAAGTAATCACATTTTTTCTTAATATCACGACAGCACACAACCAGAACTGACTGGCCATTCATCAGCACGCGTTGCACGTGATGTTTGTCTCATTTGTATATATTGTTTACCTTTCCAAATGAACGGATTGAATATATAGATAGGACTATATTACTACTCAAATTTCAGAAAATAACAATTAACAAATACTTCACCATCATTGGCGACCTAATATTATTGGCTTCTAATAATGTTTTATTACAGGCCTGTTTATTTTGTCAAAATTTTATCGGGTTTGTGTTTTAAAGGTTCGTTACTGAATTAGAACACGTGCATAAGTTCTGAATAGATCTCAGTCTCAGTTAACATCGCGTATTAGTCAGGTGCCATTTTAGAACCACTCGGTAAAAATAAAAAAAAGGTTAAAATAAACTTTAAAGAAATATATTTAGATAAAGCAAGAAATAAAAAAAGCAAACACACTAGTTCTACGATTTTCATGCATATGTATGCGTAAATATTTATCTAAAATCAGTACAAGGGTATTATTCTGTTGGGAAAAGTGTCTAATCTCAGCTGTTAAGTGTGTTATTCAGTAGATTCAATTAATTAACGTACACATAGAAACTGGCGCATAATTAAACCAACTTAAATGTGCAGGCTAATACGAACATGCGTGTTCAAACACGTTCGGATTACGGATGTTCAATGCGAATACGGGTCCAGTGGGTTTAGCTTTATCGGTCAGTGGGCATGATTGGTGAGTGTGTGCAGGGACAGCTTCCGCGACAGCCGGCTCTACGGGAGCATGATGAACTGCGTCAACGCGCTAGAACAGCAGCTGCCCCCGCCCCCGCCCCCCGCACCCGTTGATGAAAAACATGACTCCCGTAAGTAACACCGCTTCACGTCACCATGCTCACTGCTACCTCTTGATGCCTACATTACTACCAATATAATTGGCAACATACATTAACATTATTATTAAATTTTGTTCAAAATTTGGTTTAGACGAAAACTGTTGTACGCATCAGTCGCACGTTTATTTCACTTACTCAGACATCACAACGGTCGATGCTTCCGTGGAAACCACGAGCAATATCTTACATCCAAGTATATTTATGTACAAACTTGTATAATCGTATTAATACTATTTGTCATCATCATATTGTTGCTGATTTGTTACATATTATATACTATATTTTTGAAAAAGTTACAAGAATAGATACACCTTTAAAGACAGTTGCCTAGAAGACTTCTAACGGCATCCGTTACTTCCAAGACATTGATCAACTACTAAGATATCGTCAAAGTAAAGTGTTTCTTTGACTTTTTGTAATTCTAAATTATTTTCAAATAATAGATAATATTTGATATATTTTTGAAACAGTAACGTTACATGACAATCCTCAGTGATTTTTTTTTTTACCTCATGAATACGAAAGATGATAATAATGTTTAGGAAGGTTCAAAGGGATTACACGCTGTATGACACAAACGCGATTCGTCGTATACGCAGTTCGACATAATACGCGATTTGACACCATCGCTATAGGTCACGAACGCAGTTCGCCACTAGCGCTGTTTGTCTTACACGCAATTCGTCACAAACGCATTTTGTCATAAACGCAGTTTGTCACTCGACTGATAAAGTCACATTCAGCGGCGCTATTGATTGAAAGTGGGTTAGGTTAGGTTAGAACTGTGACCCCAACAGAGCGCCGGATTTGATTTGTATAATAACAATATAATTATTATAGTAATTTATTATGTTTATTTCCTGTAAATTATTTGTCCGGCGCTTCGCCGGCCGCTGCCACGGCACGCTCGCTACGCTCGCTCGGCTCGCGCTCTGTTGGGGCCACAGTTCTAACCTAACCTAAACCACAAGTAATTGAATGCCTATTTGAGGAAGGGGACATTTTGCTAAAGGGACATTCTGAGAAAGGGACATTTTGCTACCTGTAGTCATTTTCAGATGTGGTCATTTTCGACAGAGCCAAATTTAGATGGATCGTGACAAATCGCGTTTAAGACGAACTGCGTGTATGATGAACCGCGTGTATGACGAAAGGCAATAGTGACGAACAGCGTATAAGACTAGTAGCGAATGTGTCTAACTGAGTAAATCAGATCGCTGATGACCAACTGCGTGTATGACGAATAGCGTGTGTGACAAGCAGCGTGTAATCCGTGCAAAGTATGAATGTAGAGGGTTTTAGTAATAAAGATAGGTACAAAAAAAGATGGATTGATCGCGTGAAAGAGCCCATGAGCAACGAAAGGAGTAACCGAGGCGTTCCTTGAGGACAGGAATCTCTCCACCGACCCCAGGTCGGCAGACAGAAGAGAAAAGCGTGAAGTGTAGACTCGAATTCTATCGAATCAAATGCAGGCTAAAGTTAATGAGTCCGGAGGACATCAAGGTAACTGACATCGCACGTTTTCAGTATCGGAGCAGTCCTCGGGTGGGGGCGAGGCGGGCCGACCGCCGCCTCCTCTCCCGCCGCCGCGGTTCCCAGCCACCGGCAATGTCTGACAATGGGAGACACCTGCGCGGGCGCCACTTGTAGCGCCAATCAAGGCCGCCGCCAACTTCTTGTTTCATGGGCTCAAGCGTCAGGCAGGGGACCGTGCCTCTATCACTACCACACAACAAATGTTCTAAATCGATGTGATTAGATTAATAAAACGAAACTAGAAATTAAGTCACGGCGTAAAATTAAATATAGTTCTTTAGTCTGTCATTTTATGACATAATTTATGAAAGGAAAGGTACCCTGTAAGTGCCATCGGATTCTTGTACCCATTTTAAATAGATCTTCTCAAGATGACATTTTCATTGAGTACTAGGGCGGGTTCTATCTGGGGGTTCAGTAATTACGGTCTACAGATTATAGCTTCTGATACCTATTTATAAATTTACTGATAAGTGTGTTTCGACGGTGAAGGAGTTCATAATAAAATAGTAGATTTTTATCGACTACTTAGGAGCAACGCCCGTTAGGTGAGGAGGAACAAACTATTTTATTCTCAGGCTGCCTATGCACTGGTCAATGCCAACTAATCCTATGTAGAAAAAAAATACACTTAAAATGGGTACGACGACAGTACTGCTGACAAAATCGGGAGGACGTCACACACACATGTATAGAACATGTAAATACATGTTGTGACTTTATTTGTATTGTTGATTTTTTACTATTATACTTGTTTCGATTATATTATTTTACAAAGAACTTTTCTATTTTTTTTACTCATATTGTTATACATAATGATAAATTTAATGAAAGTCATATCTCTCCGATGACCGATATTATTATAATTATTATTATTGCAGAAGAGAAATTTAAACAATAAAATAGATTTTGGACAGAGATAGAAATTGCACTCGTTTGCATTCGGGAATTGAATAAAATAAAATTGAAAAGTATATAACATAGCAAATGATGTAATCAAATATACACCGCAGTTATATTTGTTGATGATTTTGTTAAGTTATTTTATAGTATATGAGATAATAAGGAACATATTATCTTTTTAATTGACGAATAAAAGTGAATAGCGTTATAGTAAGTTATACAATTTTGTGGAGACTTTAATAATGTAATGCTTTTAACTATACGCCCCTAGAAAGAGAAAACATTAATTACTTATTAGTTAGATTTCAGTAGATAATACAGGGTCATAGTCAATTTGTGCGTCCGTGCGCCTGTATACTGCTCAATTCAATATATTAAGACTAAGATGATCTATAGAGAGTCGTGAATGGTGCAGTAAGCACGGCCTAATATTAAAAAAAATGTATGTTGAAACGTCGCTATCTATGACTATTATCATTTATTGCAAAAATTGGCTCAAGTGATTTGTCATCCTGTATGTATGGCGTCCAGTGCATCGTGAGCGTGATTCGTGCAGAACGAACTCAATTTGTAAGAGGTATATTAAATAAATCGATTGATTTACGGATGTGTTACAGGCGAAATGCGACCTTTCCATTGCCACTCGAGTATTTAGCAAGCAATCGGATCGCCACGGTCGCCGCCGCGTAACACATCCCGCGGTCGTCCTAATTCTAAATTAAATATAAGGTAATGTAATTTCTCCCGAGTAAAGTAATAATAAATAAATTTAACAATTTGTAATTGTACAATTCGCAACAATAATGTCATTTTTTTTATTTATAAGCAATAAGTAGATGGAAACGTAATTTTGACTTGGTGTAGCGTTCGATCTTTTTGTATCGTAATAAGTCACTGTAGAGTTTTTGTAAGTTATATTTTACGTTATTTGTTATTGTTGTGTTAGACGGGCGGCACGCGATGTGATCGGTGCAGCTCGCCGTGAGCCCAGACGGCGTCGACATGACCGCCATACGAGCCGACCTGGTCGGCAAGCTGACGAGTCGGCATGTCGGCTGGCGGGCTCCATATTATTTTCGCTAGATCTCGTAGCGAACGCTATTGGCGATAGCATGACGGAGACTGTGTCTCAAGATCATATAGTATATAAAGTAATTAGATCGAAGCAACGTTTATTGGATGTTCCGATATTTCGGTGTTTTTTATAGTTCTATGGTCAAAAGCCCGAAGATGGTCGATCCGCGCAAGTATAGCACAACTATCTCGAAGTGAACGCACAGTATAATTTTCGGCTATATATTTAACGCTTAAGATTATTCATAATTATTAATTTGATGTCGTTGATATCGAAACCATTCATTGGAACGTGACGTTGTTACAGCCTGACAAATGCCGTGTCACATTAGACTAAGATTACATTAAAGGGACGCAAATATTATTTACGACTGAAACAATAAGGTAAATAACTCACCACTTTAATAATTACTCATAAATGTAACGTTGCCGGGGTTGTTCAACGTGCGTGGAACATACGCGACCTATCAGTGCGAATCACTACACTTTATTTACATTTCTGAAGGCTGTGATCGATGTGAGTACACCGTATCATTAGATAAGTTAGACGAAAGGCACCGTGTAACATGAATCATTTATTTTATCTTCGGGCAAGCGATAGAATGTAATTTGTAAATAAACGTAAAATAAGTACAAATCTGCACAACATTCAGTCGACCCAATGCAACATTCATAGATGTTACATAGATATTATTTTTATTTACATGTTGCGTTAACATTTCCAAATATATTTAGTTATAATTGTAAAAAGTTAAATATTGTTAAAACGATAAGCAATGAATTGTGTTAACGATATATCTATATATGAAACCAAGTTATATTAGTAATATTCAAATATATATCTAGTCAAATTATAAAGAATTATTCTAATATAAATAGATGTTTATAGCTCAATGTTGTGTTAAAGATGACGCTTAATGTTTGTAAGAATTCTGTTGTGAATATTTAATAGTCTAATAGGGTGCATTGGATCGATTGAACTCATGAGCCCATTACGATTATAACCAATAATATTTGTGTCGTACAACAATGAAACGAATGCAGGACATTTATGGCATCATTTACTTTCAGGCATAGACTTATTTCTTAAAAATTACAATATTATATTAATCCTGTAAGGATTAAGTAACTACAATTATGAAGAGATTAAGACTGCAAAATGGCTGTAATTTTCCTTCAATTTGAACTGAAAATGTGTGTCGATGTATTAGATTTTAAAATCTCCCGAAGTTTTTAAGTCCCGACGTCCAACACAGATTATACGTTACTAATGTTACATATATATTCAGCTGTGTAACATATTTATTGACTAAGTTAAGATGTTGGAACTGATCTCATAAGTTCACAGTTCTTTACAATATATTTGGTATAAAAGCAGTACGATTTGTAAAAGCATATTAGCAATAAATACTGGAATTGAACAACGCATATTGTAGCAGTGTTATATTTACAAATTATTATGAAGATATAATATATATTATGGATATAACAATAGACACCCGGGCACTTATAGACCGATAGGATTTTTTTTATATAGATAAATGATACGGAATCGTATTGCATTGCAGCGTAGTGTTAATGGTTTCACTGCGGATATTCAATAACAGGAACGGATATTGCAGATGTTTGCATCTAAGATAAGACTCCGGTTCTTTACAATTCCTTACAATGATAGTATAAATGGGACAGATATTTCTTTATTTAAATATCAAATGCGAGGAAAAATTTATTGCGTTTTTAACTGTCCTGATATTTAGTTTTTGCGTTTACAATTTATACGAAAGTTTTGTTGTGAAGTTCCGTTTTTATATTGTACATTCTTAGAAAATAGTATATATACTACTTAAATATGTTGCGACCCCAAATTAATTTGGGATAAGGGCAGGAGGATGACTTCAAATTTAGATTTTGCGCTGTACATTTTTAAAGAACAGTTTTCGTTTTGAAATTCATTTTTGATTGAAAATTTTACATGAATATCATTTTGAATTGCAGTGAAATGGAGTGGCTCCTTGCAAATTATATATGAATGTTTTAAATGTATGTCGGTATTGGTTGTACAGTAATGGGCTCTCGGCCACATATGTGTCGTGTAGGTAGTCTCCCGTGGCGACGTGGCGCACGGACGCACAAGGGGCTTGGGGCTATCCCGAGCGCTAGTTGCCCTGATACCTTCTAAAGCACTCTCCGCAATTAATGCCACTATTAATATCTGATGCGTTTAAGTTTCAATAAGCGGAGGTTACTCCGTACTTGTACAAAATAAAAACTTGTAAAATTTTATTGGAACTACTTGTTATAAAAACATAAAAAATACAAAAAAATATTGAAGTTTTCTTTAAACATCCTTATTTAGTTGCAGTTTATCCTTATAAATGATTGAATTTGAAAAGACTGAGTGGTTGCCGTTGAACTCATCAGATCCCACATCCATCCGCGCAGACGATGGTTTGGTCGGGCTTACAGACCAGGTTCAGTACCTGGAATCTCTACTACATATGACTGATGATATCAACTGCGACGTCAATGCACGCATTGGCAGATAAGAACACGACCCACCTGATGGGTAACCGTGGCCTATGGACATGTGCAACACCAGGGGCGTGGGTAAAGAGATGACTGGTGTCATTTATGTCCCCAAAATGCGAGTCAGGTTAAAGGGGCAGGTCTGTTATATCAAGTATATATTCGTAAGATGAAATCAAATCATCAGCATTGCAGATGAACTGATGGAGAGTTCTACAGCAACCGCCAAGTAACATGGGTAACATACGTATGGTAACACTGCTCCTGCTGGAGCTCAGTAGAATGGGTACACCCAGAAAGTACTAGCTTACCATCATAGAAGGTGACATGCGTGTCAATGATATTGTCAGAAGTTAACGCGAATGTGAAATAAAACTATTTTTAACGGATTCTATCGCGATTTATTTGATGTTATTTTATAATTTTACATTGATCCCGACGTTTCGGTTGCTTTTCAGCAGCCATGGTCACGGGGAGACTAAAGATGGTTGTTGTCCTGTAGTTTGAAGTGAAAGTTATCTCAAAGTACCCGAACTATGTTGAATTGTTGGTGTTACTATTTACGCAGAATGAGTTCACAGTGTCATGAAGTCTTGTTGTATTTTCGTTTTTGTTTTACAGTTGGGATCAATGTAAAATATAAAATAACATCAAATAAATCGCAATAGAATCCGTTACAAATAGTTTTATTTCTATGTGTCAATGATCTTACTGCCACGGATGCCTTAGATCGTGCAAAAGTAGAAGAGAGAAAGCTGGTACACAACGTTATGATTGTGCTGATTACGACTTCTGAGGGAACTGTACGTCACAAAATAGAATAACTTGCATAATACGACAGCTGTGTTTGAGGGCTCGGATACGACTATCCGGTCGAACGGAGTATCATAGATGTGCTACGGGCGCCGTAGACTCGTAGACTCCGTAGCACTAAACTGTAGACTCATATCTGTCGAGTCTCTGTTACCAATTAAGTGATATATTAATTGTATTATAACAATCTTATTGATTAGTGCAGCAGAGATTTAAGAGATGTACAGGGATCTACCAACATCCTTGAAGCCTTAGCCGATTTTTTTTTCCGTGCGTAAATCCCTTCAATACCCCACCCCTCCCTCCCCGGCCCCCAGTGGGGGAGTTATGACGGCCTTGAACCGACTAAAACCGCACTCCGTCTCAGGTGGTCGGACGCCCGAGTGTAAGGTGGCCCCAAAAGGCATTTCCCTCGTACCCCGGCTGACCTAGGGCTATCTCCGGTTTCGAGATCTTAGAGGTTTAGGAATCACGGTGTCCCCGTCTTGCCCCTGTGAAAGGCGGGGGGGCGTGCAATACGCCGCCGCCCAGGCCTGCTTCTGCTAGGGTGACAGGCGGCTCCACCTATTACCCCCAGGCCTGCGCTCATGGAGGACGTGAGTCGTTGAGCGAGACCTCACTCGTCGCACCTGCTAAACAACGGACGATTCTCAGGCACAGACTTAGCGACTGCTATCAGACCTCCCAACCCTGAGATCATCTTCGGCTCTTCGGACTCCAAAGTTCAAACTTTGAACGCAAGTCAGAAATCGCTGAGAGGATGATAATGGTTAGTGACATTGAACTCCCGTTACTCTCATGCAAACATTTAGTGGAATCGCATAATTCAGCGTAATTCCTTTTTAGGGATTTTCTTTAGAAAAGCCCTATTGCTATCGAGTTGTCGTCGTCGACGTCGTCAACGTCGTCGTTGCCAATTTTCTGTCACGGTTTTGGGTATGAAGGAGATGAGCTATCGAGTTGCTGTTTTCGGTAATAGATTCGTGCTGGGGTGAACCATTGCAAGATCGCAAAGAATCCCAAAAAAAAAAAAATCGCTAAATCGAAAATCCCTTGTAGTCGACTGAGCTCGTCTCAGGAATTCAACTTGTTTTTTATAGTATCAATGGTTATACCAGTAGGTTTTTTGTTTTCGTGTGGAAACCCCCACGGGTTTTACCCCACCGGTGCAATGCGATGAGGTGGCTATGTCTGAATGGTCCATTGCCGGGCAACCTGGGTATGCCCTCGAAAGAATAACCCCAGGGTTCCTGACTTCGGTCGCCTTTAGGGTCGTGTTTCATCGCTGTATATTTCTTGTGATACAAATTTTATCGTAATCACCCCGAAGCTGGTATGCAATTTACGTTAAGCAAAAACTAAAACTTCGCCTGGCGATTCGCCAACGAGACAATGATAGTATGTTTGACCGTTATAATCACAGAACAATGACTTCTATAGACACGAGACACACTGTTTGGAACAAAAAATTGTATCACGGTTCCTGGGATCCCTGGGGTTATCCTTTCGAGGGCTTACCCAGGGTGCCCGCCAATGGACACTTGGGCAGGACACCGTGCGGTTTTAGTCAATGCACGACATAACCACCCCCGCTGGCCGGTGGGGGGGTATCCGAAGGGATTTCCGCACGTAAAAAAAACGGTTCCTGGGATAGGCTGGAATGAATTTTAAATTTCGAATTTGGAACAAAACGCAAATACTATTGTAAATAGATGAGTTAATGAATTTTTATACCTTTTTGAAGTGAAACTTCTTTATCGGCGTTGGAAAAAAAATTACCGTCACATTTTTCCGTTACAATCTTTTAAAAAAAGTTGATTTTTTGATTATGGTATTTGTTTTTTTCAAGTTATTTGACGTTAACCTCAGTTTTTTATTGTAACTATCGGTCAATGTTGGTATATAATTACATTAAAACTAGTTATTATTAACTAATACAACTGTTTTGTACTTTAATGAAATGCTGTAATAATCTTAGTAGTCAAGTCAATTAGCCTATTGCAGTCCACTGCTGGACTTTACGCCATAGCACCCGATCCTAGTAGTAATAAGGTAAAATGAAATAATTGTATTATTTGTATTCATGTCTATAATAATAAAAGCCTTTGGGTAAACTTTATCTAATTTAACTTTA
The DNA here is from genome assembly GCA_946251805.1 of Cybosia mesomella. Lineage (NCBI taxonomy): Eukaryota > Metazoa > Arthropoda > Insecta > Lepidoptera > Erebidae > Cybosia > Cybosia mesomella. The sequence goes on from OX276388.1 coordinate 5,453,400, forward strand.
TTTAACCAATTTCTGTAGAATTTCCAATAGATATTTTCAATCTAAACAAAAAAAAAACACAATTTCTATAAAGTTGCATATAGTAGATCATTTTTCGAAAAATAAGGTCATAAAGAAGTTTCACTTCTTACCTGTGTACACTAGTACACGTACACTTTTTTTTTGTGCGGATATCCTTTCGGATACCCCCCCGCCGGACAGCGGAGGCGGTTATGTCGGGCTTGAACCGACTAAAACCGCATGCCGTCTCGGGTCTATAGACGCCGGGGTGTAAGGTTGCCCATAGAGCATATCCCTCGCACCCCGACTGACCCTGGGCCATCTCATCTGTTGCGCATCTTTTAAAAAATTATCGGTATGACCACAACAAAAAAGTTTTACATTGTTGGTAATAGAGCACCAACAACGTTTACTTTCGCGATACTAAGTTTTTTGTTCCGTACAGAGTCTAGTATTATACATATCATTCATGGACGTAACGGACTGCCGAGACGAGATCTCGAGTTCGATCCCCAGTCGCCCCGGGCACACCCCTATGACTTTTCTTAGTTATGTATGTAATAAAAATGTTAAAAAATTATCGCGCGCTTAGCAATGTGCCCGGTAGATGGCAATAGGCTTGCCCCCTATTACATTGGGACCTAAACATAACTGCCGAATCGTGGATGTGTAATCCACCTTACGGGGATACAGGCGTGGAGTTATGTTATGTTAAGATAAATTAGAGGCATGGAGAGTAGCTCCCAAGACCAGTGCAAGCTTTGGGAGAAACTGAGATTATTACTCAAATGATAAGCATAGTCTGTAATATTTATAATCAGATTTCATCAAGCGGGTCCATTGTTTTAAAACTTTAATAAAGGCAATAGGAGTTACAAGTTTTCCATACATCCGTTATGCGTACTGCTAAAGAGTGGAATGCCGTACCTGACTTCATGTTTCTGAAAAGCTATAACCTGGAAATCATCAAGTCTAGAGTGAACAGGTTACTTCTAGGCTAGCTTGCTTCACTATCAACCACATCATCATAGTCAAACGCGAGCCTATTGTCAATAAAATAAACCCTGCTATAGGAAAATAGAACCTATATGACTAATAGCTATTTTACGCAGTGCAGGGTACGATACTCTATTTGTGACATGACGACACGATCTGTCGCATGCGTCCTATATGACCTATATTTGTATACACGTCTTACGTCTTCACCAGCAATGTATTCGCACCCACATTGACACCCACAATTAACCAAAGCACTACGTTTTCGGTCTCAACTCGTAGGGAGCGAGTCTACTGCCGAAAACTGGGCACTTCACTAAGGATGTGTAGGTACTTATCAAAAATATACTTTACGCAAAGATGAATCGGATCTGAGTGGAATTTGGCACAAAGATAGATTATAATCTGGAATAGCACATTAGTTTTCTACCACGAGAATATTTCCTGCGGGTCTCGGCGGGGGTCCCTGAGGAAGAGTGTATTTAGATAAGGATATATCGAGAATGAGAAGTCACCGTATTCTGAACATCGAACCTGAACACAACTCATATAAAACTTATATGAGTTGTGTTCAAGTTAGAAAAATAAAAATGATACCAAAATGAAGGTCATTGATATGAGAATGAAAAACGGTTATCAAAATTTTTGACACAAACAATTCGTTTTGGTTTAGTCCAATCTTTGAGAGCATATTCTATAGAGGAAAGTAAAAGTCATCGTGTATCGGATAACTGACAATACTAGTATGAATAGCCTAGAATAACATATATTCAGAATACCATTTTTACCACATTTTTATTTTTCGAACCTGAACACAACTCATATAAAACTTACATGAGTTGTGTTCAGGTTAGAAAAATAAAAATGATACCAAAATGAAGGTCATTGATATTTGAATGAAAAACGTTTATACGTTTATCAAAAATAACATAATTTCTGAATTAAACTTCAAAATACCTACGGTTTCTACCTATATGACGCGTTCGGAGAGTAAATAAGATCCGAGCGGAACATGTAAGAGGCAGGACGTGTGTCAGTTTGTGGTAGATGCACAGCGAAATAGTATGATTTTTAAATGTACAAATCCAATGATAAAAAGTTGAAACAAACTTTTGCGAATACAATGCTAGTATTAGTATACTGTTTTTTGTAAAGTACAAGTTGGGTAAATAAGTAAGTAGTTACTCACTGCACAAATATTAAAACTAAGTCATGTATCGGCATAATAATAGCATGACATTAGTCGATTCAATACAAGAATTTGTAATGATTGACATTGGTACTAATAAACTTATATGATTGGTTTAATGGTGGTACTATTTATTGGGAGCCTACCAGCGACACAATTTAAACTAACACGAACCTTCAACACTACCAACTTCTACTACTGCCTGCCTCTAAATATCTATATTATGTTTTCATTGCTGATGAAGTATTGCTTTGGGGCCTAAACTCATGAATCCGAGCTCCATTCCCGGTTGCATCGAAAGCTTACAGTTTGGAGTTCATTTAGTCTACTTCTCCTTTCCATAACCTGGTTCATTGTACTGGTGGTAGAAATTTGATGACACAAATTTGTCACAAAATTCGGCCGGGTGGGTACCACCGTGCACGAATGCGAAAAACCGTCCATAGTAATCCAATTTTGGTTTGATTGAGTTCAGGGGTCAGCAAGTGCATAGCCGGGCAGGGGGATTGTGGTCGCAGCACTAGTGGGACCGGTGGGTGTCACGCGGTGATGCGACGACAATCCTCTTCTGATGAGGCCGTTAAACAGAGTGCCACCATTGTTAACATGGTACGTGTATGTAATGGTGACCCTCTTTCCTGAGACTTTACCTTCAGCTTACCATCAGGCGAGGTGAAGTCAAATTGACGTGTCCTAGTCTAACATCTTGCTTAGGCCCAGATGCTTTATGGATCTTAATGGTACCCAGGGTATATGAAACCCATGGGTGTATGGGATCCCATAGGTGTATCGGACCCATGGGTATATGTATGGGCCCCATAGGAGTATGGGGTGCCATGGGTCTGTTTCCCCCCTTGGGTGTATGGGGGACCCATACACCCATGAGTGATGTATGTGTATGGGGCGTATGATATGTGGGAGCGTATGGCCTCCCACGGGTTTAGGAGGCATGGTTGAGGGTATATGGGGCCACCAGCGCCTCGCTGTAGCGTAAGGTGGCAACTTTACTATGCCAAAAATACCAAAAGTCGTCGAATACCCTCGCCTTAAACGCAGGTTATTGTCCACAATTCGCTCACACAGACATTTTCAATGCCCTATGTCATCTTACGACCTCTGTGGCGCAGCGGTAGTGCGTTCGACTGCTAATTCAGTAGCAGGTTCGATTCCCGCTCAGTGTAAATATGTATATTTGCATTATTATGGTTGTTTTTATGTATAATAAGTATTTATTTACAAAAAAGAATATCTAAGTATGTTTTCGCTCCCTAGAACCCATATGACAAGCTCTGCTCAGTTTGGGTTTAGATGGCGTTGTGTAATTTGACCTACGAGTAGAATATTTATGTATGTTACTTATTGATTACTACTGACCCGGTAAACTTCGATCCGCCTTAGAATCATTATGTTAGTTTCCTTATCAGCTGCATTGCATAAAGACCTGAGACGGTGCGGCGTGAGTTTTTGGTCGGTTCGAGTTCAACATAACCACCCGCGGTGGCCGGCGGAGTGGTAATCGTGGCTATTTTCGCAAATGAAAAACTTACGAAGTGGTACAGTATAGGCGAAGTTAAATCTAAAAAATCAAAGATCATGAAAATCGTTCCTCCCGCTGGTCAACACTAACACGAATTTGTTTTGTATATATAGATTTATCTCTTTCAACGCTCTGTCACTAATCTTTCTACATTCATACATTCTCCTTGTTCATCTTGAGTGAGTGAGTCGATCGACTCACTTACTTACTTATTTTATTCGCTCGCGTTTCTTTTAGAATTGAATAGAATAGAATTAGAATAGAGATAAACTTTATTGTACACCAATTAGAATATGCCTGTTCTCCCTAATCGAGAAGTCCCGAGGGTTGAGATTTTTCACAATAAGTTTCGAAGTATTTAATTAGATCTTTTGTGTGTAACCCACGAGCCCCCGTCACACAACCCCTCAGCGCTGTATAAGACACTGCTCTCTCGACTGCTCAACTTCTCTTAAAAACAATAAATTAAGGTATTATATATACCTACTGGTGTATGGGGTATGGGGTATGGGGTATGGGGTATGGGGTATGGGGTATGGGGTATGGGGTATGGGGTATGGGGTATGGGGTATGGGGTATGGGGTATGGGGTATGGGGTATGGGGTATGGGGTATGGGGTATGGGGTATGGGGTATGGGGTATGGGGTATGGGGTATGGGGTATGGGGTATGGGGTATGGAGTATGGGGTATGGGGTATGGGGTATGGGGTATGGGGTATGGGGTATGGGGTATGGGGTATGGGGTATGGGGTATGGGGTATGGGGTATGGGGTATGGGGTATGGGGTATGGGGTATGGGGTATGGGGTATGGGGTATGGGGTATGGGGTATGGGGTATGGGGTATGGGGTATGGGGTATGGGGTATGGGGTATGGGGTATGGGGTATGGGGTATGGGGTATGGGGTATGGGGTATGGGGTATGGGGTATGGGGTATGGGGTATGGGGTATGGGGTATGGGGTATGGGGTATGGGGTATGGGGTATGTGGTATGGGGTATGGGGTATGGGGTATGGGGTATGGGGTATGGGGTATGGGGTATGGGGTATGGGGTATGGGGTATGGGGTATGGGGTATGGGGTATGGGGTATGGGGTATGGGGTATGGGGTATGGGGTATGGGGTATGGGGTATGGGGTATGGGGTATGGGGTATGGGGTATGGGGTATGGGGTATGGGGTATGGGGTATGGGGTATGGGGTATGGGGTATGGGGTATGGGGTATGGGGTATGGGGTATGGGGTATGGGGTATGGGGTATGGGGTATGGGGTATGGGGTATGGGGTATGGGGTATGGGGTATGGGGTATGGGGTATGGGGTATGGGGTATGGGGTATGGGGTATGGGGTATGGGGTCTCACCAAGATCTTCGGGGGCCAGGCCAGTTGCACCTGCATACCAGTACACCTAGTAATTGATGACGAGGCGCTGGCGCAGGTATACCACTCGGGGTTGGGGGATCAGACCACAATCGCTGTCCTTAATTTCAATATAAACTAATAATATTCTAGTATATACTCGAGGGTTCGATTCCCACTCAGTACAAATATTTGTATGCATGAATACTCCGTAAATATAAACGTACCTACCTTACGTAGGCCTGTGTGGCGTAGCGGTAGTGCATTCGACTGGTACGACAGGGGGCGCGGGTTCGATTTCCGCTCAGTGCAAATATTTGTGTGCATGAATATGTTTATTTTCATTGGTCTGGGTGTTTCTATGAATAATATGGATGTATTTACAAGAAAAAAGTATATAAGTATGTTTATCCGCATTCTGGAACCCATAACACAAGCTATTTAAACTATGCTTACTTTGGGGCTAGTAAGCGTTGTGTAGAATGTCGAAATATTTATTTGTTTATTTATATTTTATTATTATTAACTGTAGTATCCGTGATACAGTCTATATACTAATATTGTAAAGAGAGATACCGAATTCTGTGAGTTTGTTTATATGTTGATGGGTAATCTTCGGAACCACTGCATTTATTAAAAAAAAAATTTTCCCCATTTGCAAGACCGGTACATTGTCGCCGATGGACATAGGCTAAATATTAAGTGGCTTGAGTTAAAAAGCTCATATAAATCAAAGCGAAGCGAGGGCGGGTTGCTTGTAAATAATAACTCAATTGTCATGCGATGTTTCCCTTGATTGTGTTTTTGACTCCTCAGAAAAATAATTAAACATTGTTTATGAATTAAAAAAAAATTGAAACGAATTCAATAAAAGTCAGTAATAACTGAATTACATATTAAATTCAAAAGACAACAACGCTTTTCAACCAAGCGACCAACCAACCTAATTAATGATACAAAAAAAAATACTTTTCCAGAAAACAAAGAATTAATACATTTCTGAAAACCACATCAAAATCGATTCAATCAAGCGTGATATAATCTCGGAGAAACACACATACAAACATATAGGTCAAATAGTGAACATCCTTTTGAAGTCGGTTAAAAAAGTGCTAGATATCCACCACTTATAATTATTCGTACCACTTTGTTCACCTGGGGGAAAATGTAGTATCCTCATCATCATCATCATCATGTCAGCCAAACGACGCCCACTGCTGGGCATAGGCCTCCCCCAAGGATCTCCACAACGATCGGTCCTGCGCTGCCCGCATCCAGCGGCTTCCCGCGACCTTGGCTAGATCGTCGGTCCACCTTGTAGGGGGCCTGCCCACGGAACGTCGTCCGGTAGGCGGTCGCCATTCGAGAACCTTTCCGCCCCAGCGGTCATCGGTTCTCCGCGCTATGTGTCCCGCCCACTGCCACTTCAACGATGCAATCTTTCGAGCGATGTCGGTTGCTTTAGTTCTCCTGCGGATCTCATCATTTCTGATTCGATCACGCAGGGAAATACCGAGCATCGCTCTCTAAATTGCTCGCTGGGTGATCTTGAGCCTTCTTATGAGACCCATAGTAAATGACCACGTCTCGCTTCCAAATGTCATAACTGGCAACACACTGGTCAAAGACTTTCGTCTTGAGACATTGAGGTATTTCAGACGCGAAAGCCGGAGCTTCCCAAACGCCATCCGAGCTTGATCTCTTTCTCGAAGTTGGACTTACCTAACTAGATCGTCTGTCCTAGGTAAACATATCCTCATTTCACCTCGAAATCATTTCACCTGGACGATATAACCTGATGGGTGCACAAAGTGGCCTTTGTAAACAGTCCCTGTTAATAGGGATAATAACATGGTCGTCAGATTCCTACTAATACTGCTAAATCAATTAGTTTTCTTTTCGAAAAAATATACATTGTGATATAAGATATTGCCTAACTTAACTTAAACTATGATTTTTCATTATTTTTTGTTCCCAAAATATGTCAAAACATGAACAATCAAATTTAGTCACAATTTATAACTTTTTAGATCCCTTATTAAATTTTAAATCAATTTTATTCTGCACAAACGCAAAGTACACTGAAACAAATGTGATATTCTCTTGCACTCCATACATTTGCACTACGCGCTATGTAGTTGAGACGTCTAAAACATTTAAAAACGTCTTAAAACTACTTATCAAAAGAATATTTCACTTTAGCAGTTCATTATTTCATTATCAAATAGCGTACATTTTTTGACCATAAAAAAGTTATCTGCGCCATTAAATATCAAACAAACGATGATGTAGAAAATATACGACACTAAATATTAAATTCAAAAGAAAATTAAACGCTTTTCAACCAAGCGCGCAAAACCTTTTTTTTTGTCGTGCGGAACACCCCTCGGATACCCCCCGCCGGCCAGCGGGGGCGGTTATGTCGGGCTTGAACCTACTAAAACCGCACGCCGTCTCGGGTCTTCAGACGCCGGGGTGTAAGGTAAACCTCAGTCCTATTTGCATTCAAAACTTGCACTATGGAGCCCACGGTCTACTCTCCTACAGCTCTAGTTCACGGGAGTGCCTTCAGACTTTCCAACCTTGAGAGGACAGCCGGCGCCAGAGCCCCGTTGTCAATCAGCAGACATGTTGCAGATGAGATTGCCTTGAGCTTCGAAGATGTTGGATAAAGTAATAATAAAACTGGAGTTTATTGTTCTAAATTATTTTATGTTTTAGAACGCGCAGTTCATGTGGAAGGGTATAGGCAATTTAACATCACGCCTCGTCCCTTAGGAGCCGAACAATACTAAAAAAAGGTCAATAAAACGAGGGAGTACAGTTGACCGCCCAAATAGACCTGAGTATCTAAAGCGGGTGAAACGCAGGGCACAGCTAGTCTATGATAAATTCTCGCCATATTATTTTATGAATGCAATATTCATAAGTCACAGCTATGGCTATAGGTAGGCGGTCTAGGTCAGCGGCAATGCGCCAAAAATGGGGCGCGGGAATTCATTATGACGCTCATGTCAACGTTCATATTTTAGAACAGCCATTCTATTCCTACTCACTTGGTATATAGAATAGACGATAATCGTCAAAGAAATTGACAAACATCTGTGTGAAATGACGATAAAACCCGTCTTGTAGCTCTGACCTTGTAGTTGTAGTTCAAGATGGACGTCGCTACAGTGTCAGCAACTCTGCGAACTCGTATCGAATTACAAACTTCGACCACGTGCTCAAAGTTACGGAAACTCCCGATGACACCCGATCCCTGAAATTATGAAACCGAAGGTGCGAGTCAGCCGTGCGAGACCACACTGCGTGCGAGAGGGACGGCGATTACCAACGATCCGTGAGGACAACAAACGCCGAGGAGTTCTGACTACTTCCATTTCTGGTCATGAATTAATGGAAAAGACAGCATCACAGCAGATGCGGTCGTAAAGTGAGATGAACGTATCTAAAGCTTTCAGTATGAAAGAGATATGAAATAACGAAATTATCACGGTTGTTCGGTTAGAGGATGAACAGAACTCATTCCGGTCTACATAAAACTATTCCTACCGGCTTCTTTCGAAACTTTAGGCCAACGTAGGCCTGTGTACGCCGCAATATACTGAAACTATCAGAATGTTGAACTACCGTCACTTGCATACACTTATCATTGTAATATAAACATTCTTTGTACAATATTAACAAATGCTTGTCCGATGTGTATGTACCAAAATAATGTATGTGTATGTAGCCAAATAAAAAACAGATCCCGTTCCCGCAACCCACAGAAACCTATTCCCGGGATAAAAACTTGCATTGGCTATGTGTTATTCCAGACTATAATTTATTTCTCTCTGTACCAAATTTCATCCAGATCCATAACATAACATAACATAACATAAACTCACGCCTATATCCCCGAAGGGGTAGGCAGAGGTGCTAGCACCCACATTTCGCCAGTTTATGTTTAGGTCCCAATGTAATAGGTGGCGAGCCTATTGCCATTAACCGGGCACTTATAAACCTGCGATAAATACACACATAACTTCGAAAAGCATCGAAAAGTCATTGGTGTGTGCCATGGTAATACCTGGGATCGAACCCGAGACCTCGTCTCAGCAGTCCTTTACCCATACCACTAGGCTATCCAGATCCAATCAGTAGTTTATGCGTGAAAGAGTAAGAATTATCCATACATTCAAACTTACAATCTTTCGCGTTTATAATATTATTTGTAGAATAGTAGGATCATTATCATCCTAGCAGATTTCCCGTTTGCATCCAAAGTTCGCACTTTGAAGCCTGGGGTCGGATGATGTGAGTTATATTGGTTTTTACTCGAGCGACTGCCTCTGACCTCCCAACTGCAAACGTAAAGCCTCTGTCAGAGCCTCTTCTTAAAATCAGCAGGTGTACCGGCTAGCCGGTGAGGTTGGTTTGAGCTCCATGCGACTTAAATATGAAAAAACTTCGAAAAACGCCCTTTATAAGAATGTTTAATTCAATAAAACGTAATCGAAAAACTTGCAGTTTCAACTCTTCTATAGGGACAAGCGAAAATGATGTTGTTGATACTTTCTCATTCATGTCGTTCCAGTAACGAACAAGGATTTCGATGCAACAAAACATTCTCTTGGTTTTAAATAATTTATAGTATAAGTTAGGTAAGTTACTAGTTCGGGACACAGCCTACATACATAGCTATATTATATACTTATGTATCTCAGGTATGTAACTTATGTACCTCAGGTATGTAATTTATATAGGCTTTAAAACCACTCCCAATAGGAGCAACGAAAATTCGGTTTTCTCGCGTTACAAACTTCACCAATGCACAAATGCAGGCAACAGAAAGAGACCTGTATAGAAACTAGAATGATGGCAATAAAGTTCAAATTTGTTGTCGTTACCGTATTCCCATTCGTGTAGTCTGCCTCGCTTATTAAAATCACGTGCGGTGCCCTCTCGTGAATTTTGCTTCTACTAAAATAGAAGCAAGGTTGGGCCGACACATTGTTGAAATGTTGGCGCTATGTTAACGTTTGTAGAACGAGAAGGAAGCAGGCCATCACAGAACAGAACAAAATAAATAGACATAATATCTTAGCCAGAATCGTAGCATTGTTTAACCTATTAATTTCATGGCAAGAATACACGAACTTTGTCGCCAAAATTACCCGAACAAGTAAATAATCGCATTTGTGTAAATAAGAGCCATCTTTCGGCGAATAGCAAAACTTTGTTGAATATTAGTATGACTATTCTCTAATAGATGGCCTAAATGTACTCGTAAGTAAAGTAAAATTAGTACCCTGGGGCGAAAGACTAATTTCGTTTTAACTTGCCTTAATTATAATTACTTAATAAACTTGTTTGGAAAAAGTTAAATCATGATCATTCGAGACGGGTATAGGTACATTTTCAAGTTGCTACGCGGGGATCGTGCGGTCCATGGCCTTGTATGGGTGCCCAATATGGGCGGAGGCCCTGAAGGCCGGAAGTGTGCGGATGCTGCGCGCTCCACAGCGAGTGATGGCCATCAGGGTCATCCGCGGGTACCGCACGATCTCCTTCGAGGCGGCGAGTCTCCTTGCCGGAACTCCGCCATGGGACCTGGAGGCGAGAGCCCTTTCGCAACTGTACCAGTGGCGAAAGGAGGCGCGGGAGCAGGGACTGAACCCCGAGCATCGAGAAATCGAGGCCATGCAGTCCCAGCTCCGCCAGGCCATCGTGGTGGAGTGGAAGGAACGACTTGGGCGACCAAGCGCAGGGCACGCCGCAATAGCGGCGGTAAGGCCCATCATGGAGGATTGGCTAGAGAGGCGACACGGAAGCCTCTCGTACCGACTGACGCAGGTGATCTCCGGGAAGGGGTGCTTCGGGGACCACCTGCATCGGATCAGGAAGGAGCCAACGCCTGAGTGTCATCACTGTGACGCGAGCGAGGACTCAGGGCTGCACACGCTGGCGGACTGCCCGGCGTGGGAGGTGCCGAGGCGTGACCTCGTGGCAGCCATCGGGGTGGGAGTCCTCTCGCTCGGCAGCATGATTGCGGCAATGGTGCGGAGCGCGAGCGCGTGGGCCGCCGCCACCTCCTTCTGCGAGCATGTGATGCTCGCGAAGGAGATGGCGGAGCGCGCCCGGGAGAGGTTCAGAACCCTCCCGACCCGCCGAGCCCGCAACACGCTCGCCTCGCGTCGCAGGCGACTCAGGCGCCGGAGGTCGCTTAACGACCTCCGTCCTCCATGAGCGCAGGCCTGGGGGTGGCAGGTGAGGCCGCCTGTCACCCCAGCAGAAGCAGGCCGGGACGGTGGGGCGACTAGCGCCCCTCCCCCAAACCGGGGCAAGACGGGGACACCGTGGTTCCCAAACCCGAGGGGGCCATCTCGAAACCGGAGATGGCCCAGGGTCAGTCGGGGTGCGAGGGATATGCTCTATGGGCAACCTTACACCCCGGCGTCTGCAGACCCGAGACGGCGTGCGGTTTTAGTCGGTTCGAGCCCGACATAACCGCCCCCGCTGGCCGGCGGGGGGGTATCCGAGGGGATTTCCGCACGAAAAAAAAAAAAAAAAGGTACATTTTCAAGTTGATGCTCCCACTAGACAGCTTATAGTAATTCTCTTAAATAGGCTAGATTTCAATTATAAATATAAACGTGTTTAATCCAATTTAAACGCAATCACATTTTATTTTAAATTTAATTTAGGTTACGTATAAAATAGTGTTCATAATATTATTATTAGTACCTACCTGGGCGACCGAGATTTGGGTTCCCTTTTGGTTTGGTTTCATCTCATAGAGTTATTAGGAATTAAGTGCATTGCTGAAATAAATTGAGCTGAGCGAGCAGGACTCTTACTTGAAAATAAGACATCTTACTACGGTCGCGCGCTTAGCTAAGGCCGCGCGCGCCTGAAACTGTTTTTGAGTGATTATTCCTCAATGATACATCGGACATGAACCATGTCGCTTCAAAACACCCCTCAGTGTCCACACTATCACCGTGGTAAATTTGGTCAAGATGGCGCGAGTGGTTACGGAGAAGTTCAGCCACCAACAAACTGCTATGCCGCGTATAAGAGCAATGAGGTACCCAGTATGCCAACATCACTACCATAATGAAAGCGTGTCAGTATGAAGTATTCTCCTTTGTTGACAATCTTTCTTAATTAATATTAAAAATGTGAAAGTTAGTGAAGATGTTTGGATGTTTGTTACTTAATCACGCTCTAACGGCTAAACGGATCTGACTGAAATTTGGTACATGGATAGATTAGGTGTAGTCTGGAATAACACTTAAGCTACTGTTTATCCCTGGAATATGTTCTAATGGGAAGCGGGATCAGGAACAAAATTGAACAAGGGGCGAGCCACGGGCGTCAGCTATTATGAGCATAAAATTGTTTATAATATTGGTCTATGATAAACGCTATTTTTAATAGGAAGACATTTTCCCTTATATGTACCTTTTTCTTCTAGTGCGGAAATCCATTTGGATACCCCCCCCTGCCCCCGCCGGCCAGCGGGGGTGGTTATGTCGGAGTTGAACCGATTAAAACCGCCCGCCGTCTCGGGTCTTCAGATGCCGGGGTGTAAGGTTGCCCATAGAGCATATCCCTCGCACCCCGGCCCCTTATATGTACCTACTTCATTTAAGTATAAAATTGTGCGACTGGTCGAAATTCACATATAGTGGTGCCATCTAGGCGTTTATCTTGAATTACTTTCACGACGACAAACTTTAAAAGTAATTCCTACAATATTCACTGGGTATCACCACACTGGTTAAGATTTTATTTATCATGAAAGGATTTAAAAATATTTTAATTGTGTGCATACAATGTTATATAGAAGCTGTAACTACTAAATATGTTTATGAGGTGTAACGTAAGTAAGACAGACAGTTAACATGACATTAATTACATCCTTCATCTGAGCTACAAATATTTAAAAAAAGCTATAAGATTTGTCTTGTGTGTCTCTGATGTGACACAACTTACACATTAAATTTGTCATGAATGCATCCAACTATAAACCTTATCATGTTAGGAGAAGGTTCATGTTTGTTCCCGTCAGTTAGTGACGCTGAATTATTGATTGGCGCTTATGTTATTTCGCGCAGGCGCGTGACAGGTGGATTGCACATCAAAATAATCTACTCCGACCGATGTTACGGAGGAAGGGTGCAGTACGGACGCACCGTTCTTCCGGAACATCTCCCTAGAATGATTATATCTTTAATATTTAAATGTATGTTATGTTACTTATTGTGAATATTATTATGGATATGGACCTTTTTTAATTGAATATAAACTAGCAAACCCGGCTAATTTTGTTCCACCTTAGAATTAAGTTATTTTAGTTAGCTTATCTGCTGAATTTATTCAGTGAATGTCTCCTAACAACTTACAAGACCCGTTAGATTGTGGTCAGTTTGAGTCCAACATAAACACCCCCGCTAGCTGGCGGAGGGGGGGGGGATCAACACCCATCCAGACCAATGCAAATAGACATATTCATGCATACAAATATTTGCACTGAGCGGGAATCGAACCCACGCCTCCTATCGTAGCAGTCGAAAGCACTACCGCTACGCCACAGAGGCCGTCAAATTAATTTAAAGTACTTCTAGCGTAAAAACTCAGGCATAAAAGTTTTTACTCATCAATAGTTTTAGATTTAATATGATGCGGACATCTAGAAAGGATGGACGAAAGATGATTAACGAAACAAATTCATGAGGCAAGGGTGAATGGGCACCCCGGCATGGGTCGACATAGGCGAACGTATCACAATGAGATAGTAGTATAAGAAGAAGCGATAGATGCATGTTAGGATCGTAGCTAGTGGAAACATGTAGTCATGTGTCTTGTCCCCATTTAAATTACCTTCATGGGTACAGTATGTAATGCTGCGCAGCAACATAAGTATACACGCTGTCCTTTTGGAACGAAATTTCGATAACAAAACAGCCTGGAAGTAATTATTTGAAAAACAAAAAATATTTTTAATAAGAAAGTTAAAATTGATGTCGTTTGCACAAATGAAATGAGAACTCCTGGTAATTCCTTTCAATTATTTTCATTCAATATTTCCGCATTTGGTAAAGAATGCGTCTCTCTGTCCAATCACAACTCATCTTCGACATTCTTCGGCGGTTGTGCAACCCCAGCGGCGACATGTCATGACTCGAACCGCTGCCGGCGGCGCCCGTGCTAACCCACCTGCCCGGTGCCCTCTCCGGGTGCGCGGTTCGAGTTCAACGTGAATGTTTGTGCCGGTATCATTAACGATCAATTATTAGGGCACGTCTTTATTGAGTTCACCTCACTGGTAGTTGGTATCTAGTAAAGCTAGGTAGATACAGTAATATCAGAATTATTAGAGGATATGCCCCTAGTGTACTTACGAGGTTATCCATCTGGCTTATTAGACATACGCAGTTCGTGATTATCTTAATAGTGAATTTGGTGCACGATGGATACGATGGATGTCTAGGGCCAAGTCATGTAGTAGCCCCATGACTTGGTCCTAGACTTTTATTTGGGGTTAAAATAAAACGACCCGTTTACACTCGTGATGAGTTACGCAGTGCGATAGGGTTGGTAGATACGTCTTCCAATTCGTGAAAAGTGACAAAAGAAAGAAAGGGCTCGATGTGTATTGAACGTAAATCTCCCTGTCGATTTCGAGCACTTACTTTGCACAAGGAAGTGTAAACGGTAAAAACCTACCTATGTAAGTTGATTATTTGGAGATATTATTATTAACAGAGTATTGGAGTACAAAGCGGTCAGTGTCTTCTTATAATCACCTATTTCGCCGCGCCGAAATCCGCATCTTATACCTATATCCGCGCAGTTAACAAAAAGCACGCACCTTCATTAATAAAAAATTATCAATAAATTGACGAAGCACGAATTTCATAATGTTTCTACTCGAACGAGTGAATAAGATTACAGAAAGTCAACTTTTTTATTACAGGTATAGCAATTTGGACATCTCAACATGGTACCATAGAATGTTCCGAGTAACCCCGTTTTAGGTCCAAAACGACTATAAATTCAACGTGTATAGGGCACTTCAGTATGAGATCACTTCGCCTGAATGTAACCTGAATTATTTCATTTTATAAACAGCAATAACGCCTTTTATTAGCAACACAATGCGGCGACACAATTGTAAATTTATTAATCTTAAATATAAATTTATTTTTAGTACAAATAAAGTAATACATTATTAGAAAGAAGTAAATGTAAAACAAACTGTCAAAATTGCATTTCGTAATCACCTGACAGTAAGCACATACAATAGTCCTTGTTGTTATTTTTAATGTTTACTATTATAAATTGTAAATTTGTTGTGCCTGTACATTGGAGATATTTAAAAATATTGTGGACAAAAAGTAAAATATTTTTAATTAAATTTTGAAGCAATTAGTAGCTGACTTTCCCAATAGATTTACTTTGAAACAAGCGAACATCTTTGACGGGCCTCCGCGACCAGTCCCTCGCAAAGGGAATACTCTGACCAACTGAGCAGCCTGAAACAAAGAATGATATCAAAATTTTTTTTCTGATTTTTTGTCTGTTTATCTGTTTTTCGCGATGGACGCAAAAACTACTTTTGAGGTAGTTTTTGACGGATTTTTAGAAAGGACTTGGTCAGACTTCAAATCTGCCGTATGTTTGATTGCAATTGTTTAAGTAGAACCGGACATATAGCCAAAAAACGATAAACAACCTCCGCACGGACGGAGCCGTGGGCATCAACTAGTATGAACATGAAAAAATATATTTTTAAATGGAAGATATTTTTAAATAAATTGATCACTTCATTTCTATGTTCATATTTGCACGAGTTGTAAATAAAATTCTAATAGAGTATTGGCATCCGGTGTTATTCTTCAAATTATGGTCACGACGATGGCGCCTCAGTTACATTAAAAGCAGTTCCTGCAATATTCATTAGGTGACAGTACAATAGTCTAGATTTTTTTATCATGAAAGTATTTAAATTTTAAGAGATTTCATTGTGTGTAAACTAATAAAGCTATTGTATACAATAATATGTAAGAAGTATTTTAGAAAGAGTATAGTGGAGATTATTTTTAATCTTTGTTATGACAAATGGGCAAACACAGCTAATTTGCAATTTTGTAATAATATAGCATCTTATAGAAAGAAAAAATATGAAAGAAAGAAAAAAATGATCGTGATTATTGCTCGCTTAGTAATGTGCCCGATAGATGGCAATAGACTCGCCCCCTATTACATTGGGACCTAAACATAACTGGCGAATCGTAGGTGTGTAATACACCTCTGCCTACCACTTCGGGGATACAGGCATGAAGTTATGTAGGTATGTATAGAAAGAAATGAAAATATTAACTATCTGTACCATAAAAACAAAATTATATAAACTAAAATATTTACATATATCAAAAAAGAGTATGTAGAAAGTAAAAAGTTTAGGTTTCAAAGAATTCCTCCCCATGTTATGTGAAGGGCATCTACTCAAGCCTGATTTTGATAGTAAAAACCATTATCGAATGGTTAAGAGTATCGACAGCTAAATTATAATATAAATATTTTACCCGCGTAAGTCTTGATATCGGGATAAAAAGTAGCCTATGTTACTCAGGAAAAATGTAGCATTCTAATATGTAAATTCAATAAAAAAAGGCACTGAAAAAAGAAAAATAACTAAAAAGACTTTTCTGTCGAGTTCTTAATCAAATAAAAAAATGATCATAAAATGAAAACTACTGGGCCTATGTATTTTAATTTTTTATGGGACCAAATGGCAACTATTCCGCTTCAAACTAAAGAAGAATCACGTAAATCGGTCTTAAACCTTGTCCGGATACGTACATTAATAAAAAAAAACAATCGGTTAAAAATATAAACAATACAATCATTTTATGGAAATGTTCCGGAAGAACGGTGCGTCCGTATTGCACCCTTCTTCCGCAACATCTGACGGGGTAGTCGGCTTTTATGTTCAATCCGCCTGTGACAAGTCGCGCCTGCGCGACTTGCGTTCATTTTTTCCTACACAAGCGCCATTCATAGGCTCTCTATGCGTTATTGATTGACGTGAACTAAGGAAACTTCATCTTCATTGCTTATAATATTTTAAAATTATTTCATTATTATTAATAAATCATAAATATATTTCAGGTACATAACTAAGTAGATATTTTTTAATCTATTAGTTTATTTTATGTTCATATTTGGAGTAGTCGTTAATAAAATTATCATATTGTAGTGCAATCTAGGTTTTTATTCTCGAACTACTGTAGCAACGACATCGACAGCGCCTTGTCACATGAAAAGTAGAACAGTACCTAAATATTCGCTAGATGTCACTACATGACCGGTTTAAATTTTATTAATCACTAGCTGTCGCCCGCGGCTCCACCCGTAGGAAAACTTTTGACCTATATTTTTAAATTTTATGTTATACAAAATTAGCCCTGACAACAGACACAAAAAAATCTATTTGGTGCAGTCGTTCCGATGTTATACTTATACCCGTACCTACGGACCTACCTACATACATGTTGGCGATTCATTTTTATTTATACTAGCTACGCACCCTGGCTTCGCCCCGGTGCAATTATAGCACCTATCCCATGGAGTTTCAAAAATAATTATTTCATATAAACCTAGTCCTGACCATAACGAATAAAAAAAATCCAATTTACGTACTTACATTATTCCATGGTAGATATTGTTCATTTCGGCAATTCATTCTCATTTTTATACAGACTGAATATCGGTAGCCACGGTAGCCGAGTGGTATGGATAATGAACTGCTGAGACGAGGTCTCGGGTTCGATCCCAGGTTTTACCATGGCTATTTTTCCTCATTAACACCTTTTTTTTACGTGCGGAAATCCCTTCGGACCCCCTCTCCGCCGGCTAGCGGGGGCGGTTATGTCGTGCATCGACTAAAACCGCACGGTGTCCTGCCCAAGTGTCCATTGCCAGGCACCCCGGGTAAGCCCTCGAGTTCAAGTCGTTGCTTTGATTTGTCGTCCTTTGTCCCACTGCATTGTTAATTCAAAAAAAGTGATAAATACATAATAATACTTCATTAAAATGTGCGCCTATTTTTTCGTATTTGAATATGATTTTTGTACCATCATAAAGTTCATATTTATATGGGAATGGGGTTTTTTATATGTCATTATTGCTGCGCCATCTACCGCGTCCAATTGTGAATCTGGGCAGGGGGATTGTGGTCGCAGCACTAGTGGGAATGGTGGGTGTCACGCGGTGCTGCGACGACAATCCTCTTTTGATGAGGCCGTCAAGCTGAGTGCCACCATTGTTAACATGGTACGTGTATGTAATGGTGACCCTCTTTCCTGAGACTTTACCTTCAGCTTACCAACAGGCGAGGTGAAGTCAAATTGACGTGTCCGAAATATAAAAAAAAAAAAAAAATCTAATACATAAGAAATAAAAATAAGACATACATTTTCAACTCTCTGAATGAAATTCATAATCTACGAGTATATATATAAAACAAAGTTGTGTCAGTGAGACCGTTTATAACTCAAGAACGGGTGGACGAGTTTACGTGATCTTTAATTTTTTAGATTTGTCTCTGTTGTGTTTTTCTTTTGCGGAAATCCCCACGGTTACCCCACCGCCGCAGGTAGTTATGTCGGACTCAAACCGACCTAAAATGCACGCCGTCTCCAATGCCAGGGTGTATAAGGCAATTCCCTGGTACCCCGGCTGATCCTGGGCCATCTACGGCTTTGAGATGACTTTCTTAGGATGACTTTCTTTCTCTGTGCAAATATGAGATATTCAGGAAATAAATTCAGCTGACAAGGTAACCAACATAACTTGCTTCTAAGACGGAACGAAGTTTGACAGGTCAGCTAGTGAATAAATAAGATTTTACGAAATTCTACACAGCCATAGACCCCAAAATTGATGGATGGTTTATAAAAACGAACGCTCCGTTTTACTTTTTACGTAACTTATATAATTACTTTTTAATGATTTTTTGTAATGTCTTCAGACCATAGCATAAAATATCTTAATTAAGAACATAGTTACTGTTTTTAAGTTAAGTAGATATATGGTGTTCCTAAAAGCAAAAAACATAAATGCACTTTGGTTATTCAGCGACTTAACTCAATTGGATCATTTCTACATTATCCAATAATGAACGGCGATCTCGTTCACAATTGCATTTGTATCAGTCTAGTTTATTGTCAGGGTTGAACCTAAAGAAACGTGCTAGTCAGACGTTTCTTTAGGATCACCAAGGTTTTCTCGCTGCGAAGCTGCTTATATACCTTTCCAGCGTCCTATTGCGCATGACCGAAGCTCCTATAAAATCTATCCAATGAATAATGTAACTACAGCAGGTCAACTGAGTACAGACACCTCACCCTCCGAACCTTTTCCCAACTCAGTTGAGGTTGGCTTTCAGTCGAAATAACCGAATCTAGTACTTGAAATCGATAAATTATGAACTCGACAGTTCACTCCCTCGATGCATCAAAATCTCGAATAACTATAAGCTCGGATCATCTGCAGCGCTGGATTTCGAGTACTATCGAGTAAACGTTTTCGAGCAAGTGTTATTCGATATCGCGTCATTCGATATCAAGTAGGGAACCTGACCTTCACAACCCACTGGCGATATCGAAGGTCTGTAATTAAATCAAGATTTCAGACTTTCGTCGCGCGGTATGCCGTAGAACATTTCCTCTGACAAAAGAAAAGGATATCCGACTTTTTAGGACTTTTATTAACGAATGCCACAGATATCAGCATGGTAACCGGGACCGACGACTTAACGAGATTACCGAGGCACAAATCGTCTGTTTAAATTTAAATGAAAAATATAAAAAATTTAAAACAGTAGGTAAGAGACAGCTATGTTTGACAATATTCATGTAAAACAGTTATCTGTAAAACCTACTTTATATTCTAAGAATACAGAGTCTAGATGCATCATGTATATTCCAGTCGTTGCTGGAACGAAATTCAATAATATATAAATCAATGGTTGCTACACGTTACACTGCTTATAAACTAACGCCTATATGTCTTTAAAGGGTTAGTCAGAGGGGTAACATTTATATTATACAACTAGCTGTTTGCGACATCGATTTTTTTTTACTAGGTTCTCCGATATTTACAGTTCGGAGTTCTTACTGAACAGTTCCTTTCATTTCTTATACTAGTACTTTTCTTTTCATATTTGGGGTAAGGTTTTGCGACATCGATTGCGAGGTCAAGGCACGCATTGCCGCTGCATAAGGCAAGTGACGTGAGCTGATTGCGATTTGTGACCCCAAAATTTTGTCACGGATGTATGGAGTCACGCGTGAGAAACTCTCGCATCCGCGGCAGCCTTTATGTCCATGACATCGTAGACTAAAAGGAAGAGGTAACCTGCGGTAACCGTCAGGCTACTAGGGTAACATATACCGCTTCGCCGGGCCCCGGTAGGAGGGGTTGACCCAAGAAGTGCTGGCTTGACGTCGTAGAAGATGACATGCATGCCAATGGTCTCACTATCATGGATGCCCAAGACCGCGCGAAGTGGAGAAGTAAAAGTCGGAACGCGGACCCTGAACTCTGAGGTGACCGCCTCGGATGCATCCGGGACTAACGCTAGGATGGCGATTAACTAGCTGTGCCCGCTACTTCGTCCGCGTTGACTTCCATCTGGGATTTATTAATTTTGCAAAGAACCTAAATTAAAATTCTAAAAGAATCCTATTTTACGCGGTGTAATATTAGCTATCTGCTTATGAAAATCCCGTCAGAATCAGTCCAGCCGTTCCACAAATTATCTAATTCAAACAGATAGAAAGATAGAAGAAGAGAAAACACCGAAAAAAGTTAAAAGATAAATGGTTATCTGATGTAAAGATGTAAGAATATGCATTCATGGAAATAATTTCAGCGTTACAAACAGACACTTCAATTTTATTTATTTGTATGGATTTATAGTGACCATTTAAGTTTTACGTAATAAGGAGTTGGAATACTGTCGTCTCCAGACATTGTGCCATCACGAATAAGTTATTTAACTAGGGTGGGATTCTAACAAATTCCTCGTAATTATATAATGTGATTGTGAAGACTTACCGATAAAGGCACAAGCTGGTGGGATATTCTGAGTATAAAACATTATATACAAAAGGTACCTATGTAGCTCACCATATTAAGTGGCTCTATGATGTTAATTGGCGAGGGGTGGGTGCCAATACATATTCAATAACTCATCGAAGATTAACAAGCGTGTGTAGTATTTATTAAATTAATGTATTCTCCCCCCCCCCTCCCCAACTCATCTGAAAGCTGATATAAATATTAGCATGGAAATTGTTATTAGTATGGAAAAAAATTATAGAAGCATTTTCCTACGCCCCCACGCTCCCACGACGGGCAGTCCACCAGCGTGTGCAGCCCCGAGTCCTCCCTCGCGGCGCAGTGATGGCACTCAGACGTTGACTCCTCTCTGATCCGATGCAGGTGGTCCCCGAAGCTCCCCTTACCGGAGATCACCTGCGTCAGTCGGTACTAAGGGCTTTCGTGTCACCTCTCTAGCCAATCCTCTATGATGGGCCTTACCGCCATCCAAGGGTTCCTCGTCCGACAAGGTTGACTTGAACACTTTAAGATTTTAATGGGACTCCATACATCCTGTTCTTATGTAGATATTCTATATAGGGGGGCAGTGGGGTGCAGACGGGTGAGAAGATGGATCGATAGTTCTGTTATAGTTAAATTTAGCGTGATCGAGGGGGTGTTTCGGGTCTGAAGGGACCGCGGGGAAGCGCATGCGTGTAGTCTGTCTATGGGGGGCCGAAGCGAAAAATCAATACACAAGATAGATACAATTATGATGGAAACGTAGAAATCGCTAATGGACGCCAGACATGTACTTACAGGCTAAAAATTTTTTAGACCACATGATCGCAAATTGGCTTCTCGAGATGAAGGCATGTATCATCAGCACTTCAGTGTTGGGTCCTGCAGTTGCATCCGAAGCTCTCAAATCGTAGCCCGGGGTCCACTTCCTTCTTGTCCTGTATTTGTTTTTTTTTTATTTATGACACCTCAATTTGACTTCGCCTTGCCTGATGGTAAGCTGAAGGTAAAGTCTCAGGAAAGAGGGTATCCACTACATACACGTACCATGTTAACAATGGTGGCACTCAGCTTGACGGCCTCATCAGAAGAGGATTGTCGTCGCAGCACCGCGTGACACCCACCGGTCCCACTAGTGCTGCGACCACAATCCCCCAGACCGGCTACGCACTTGCTGACCCCTGAACGCAATCAAACCGAAATTGGATTACTATGGAGGGTTTTTCGCAATCGTGCACGGTGGTGCCCACCCGGCCGATTTTTGTGACAAATTTGTGTCATCAAATTTCTACCACCAGTAGGTCTGGCTTATACGGCCTTTATGGTAGCGGCTGCCGTCTGACCTCCTAACCGAATAGGAAAGCCTGCGCCTAGGCCTCCTCACACCATACATGAAGGGATATAATTATGTCTTATCTGTAATCTACACATTTGCCTAATTTTTTTTGAAGTTAAACTTCTTTATCGGCGTTGGAAAAAAAATATGGTACGTGTATGTAAATAATGGTGACCCTCTTTCCTGAGACTTTACCTTCAGCTTACCATCAGGCGAGGTGAAGTCAAATTGACGTGTCCTAAATATAAAAAGAAAAAAAATTGTTTATTATTTATTACCGTAAGTTTCTTCCGTTACGCGCCATCTTTTAAAAAAAGTTGATTTATTCTAATAATAATAATAATAATCTCGTTTATTTTCCTCACATACCCGAGGGGGCCATCTCGAAACCGGAGATGGCCCAGGGTCAGTCAGGGTACGAGGGATATGCTCTATGGGCAACCTTACACCCGCATCTGCAGACCCGAGACGGCGTGCGGTTTTAGTCGCTTCAAGCCCGACATAACCGCCCCCGCTGGCCGGCGGGGGGGTATCCGAAGGGATTTCCGAGCGAAAAAAAAAAAAAGGTACTAAGAGCGCGAGGTGTTTGTATGTGTGTGTGTGTGTGTGTGTGTGTGTGTGAGTGTGCATGAGTACGGATTTGGATGTGGTTGCATATGAGTATATTTCTATTCACCATGTAAATGTAATAAGCTTTCTGTAGTTTTGTAGTCAAGGTTTTGCAGCCATTCCTTGACTTTAAACTTCCATCTGTTCTTAGTCAGTGAATAAATAGATAGTACTCTGTTTATTTTGTTGTAAAGATTGCTACCTTGATAGTAATAAAAGCGATGTGAGAAACTTGTGTTTGATTTATTTTTTTCACAGACCCTATCCTTCCTACGCACATTGTTAGTGTTGTCAGCATCATATTTGATTATACAATGTTTTTTGACTACAGTGTTTAGAATAAACAGCTGACGTACCGTAAGCACCTTTGTTTGATTGTAGAGTTCGATGGTGGGGTGAAAAAAAGGGAGAAAGTTACTTACTTTCAGGATTACTCTTTGAGCTCTTTCGATTTTGAGATAGTGAGTTTTTGTAGCACCCCCCCAAGTGGTAATACAGTAAGATAGCTGTGATTGACATAAGGCCAAGTATACGGAGTTGATCAGTTGCTTATCCGCTACGTGTCGTAAATTCTTAAAAATTGCTATGAGTTTACGGATCCTAGCAGTCAACATATCGTATCGTAAGTGAAAGTTTAATTTCTTGTGTTTACCCAAATATTTAATAGTGGACGTTTTTGGAGCCTGGGACATGAGTAGCAGGAGGTATTTAGATTGCCACACGAATGGGATATTAGTTCGTAGTCTGTGTCAACCTTTGGTTTTTTTAAGGAAACCTTTACTGTGGTTTCAATTTCAACAAAATTACTAACTCAGTAGATACATATATTATGTTATTTATAATTCGTTTTTCTGCTGTACGGTCGCCCTGAGAAGTAGCTGAACACTTACAAATTTACAAAACGTTCTTTACATTGAAATCAATAAGTGATGCTTGATGCATAATTATTTTTGTAATCCACAGAGGATTTTTAATTTTTGTTTATTATCATAAATAAAGTTTTGGACTTGGATTTCAACTCGGAACGTATCAAGCTAATACAGATGACGAAATTGTAATTAAGAAGAAATTTTTAATTAATTTTAGTTGACATTTAATTATGTACTGTATGAATGTGTGTCGTCTCTTTATCAATATCGTCAACTTGGAGTGATTCAAAATGCCCTAAAATATTTTATAAACCGGTATAAACGCAAAAATTGTTTTTATGTTTTTTTTAACGAATCTTTGGAAGTGAAAGTTGGGTATGGCAGAAAAATCATGAAAGTAGAGTGAATGCAGTGGAGATGCGGTAATTGCGTAGTATGTGTGGAGTAAGGTTGACTGATAGGAGGGAAATACAGATATACGAAAAGGCCTGAAAGAGAATGTTGTTACAAGAATTGAAAAGGGTATGCTAAGGTGGTTTGGGCACTTGGAACGAATGAGGACTGAGCGAATGACACACCAAGTATATAAGGCAGATGTAAGTGGGCAGGCAAGCCGGGGTCGACCTCGCAGAACATACACTGATCAAATTAATGAGGTATTGATAAAAGGGCAGATCAAAAGCACTCGAAACCGGCGGGCTTGCATGAAAGCTTTAATGACAGTGAAGGAAGCTCGTGAAGTATGTAAGGACAGAAGCAGATGGCTGGCTTTTGTCTCTGCCTACCCCGGAGGGAAAAAGGCGTGAGTGTATGTATGTATGTTTGGGTTTTTTTTACATCTCGCCTTTTGGGTTTAAAGGTAAAACCACTTTCCATTATCTGACACGCACTAGAACTTGATCAAGGTATTGAAATAATGTCTTTTTGATATCACACCCGTAGCTCGCATCAATAAGCTAAATGTGGTTTTAGTCGGTCCGATTCCGACACGCCCACCTCATCATCGGCACCGATGGGGTGAAGCCCGTGGGGGTGTCCACAAGCTAAAAAAAAGGTGGTCACTTTTAGACGTATTAGTCCATTTCTAGAGAACTGCTGAACCAATTTTGATGAAAGGTGCATTATTAAGTAAGTCGAAATAAATGCCAGCTAATAAAAATCCTTATAATATTTTAGAGGGGTTTTAAAGTCGGTTATTATAGTAAATTATTGAAGGCCCGTAGCACTCTCGTAGCACTACCGTAGGTTTCGTAGCTCTCGTAGCACAGACATTTGAAACCCCTCACAGCTGCTTAGTCGGTAATATAAATGAAATGAAAATTTCATTTAAAAATGTATCACTTTACCTAAAAAAATAATGCTGCTATGAATATTAGTATGACCTCGCTTGGCGTCGTGGTCAGCGAGCGGTTTCCTTTAGCTGTACTAACACGATGGAGTGTGAATAATGCTAATAAATAATTCTAAAAAATGATTATAAAAAAATTAAACTAATCGAAAAAAGAACACTCAATTTTTTCTTTGTCTTCAGTACCAGCGTCTGTCTTCGTTTTCTTGAGCGTTTCCCTAAAACTCGGTATTTACAGATATAGCAATGTTCACTTGTTCCGGTTCGGACAACTTGTGTGCATAGTCGCTCCACTAATATTTTTATCAATTTGACAGATTTGTCTGTACCGACAGCCTGTTTCTTTTAGGCAAAGAAAGCAGGGTTGGCGTCGGCCTCTAATAGAAAAGTAGGTAGTACATATAGATAAAAAAAGCAGCCAAGTGCGAGTCGGGTTTTTTAGTTTTATCATTCTCTTATTGAAGCGAAGCTCTTATACGCGGCATAGCCGTTTGTTGGTGGCTGAACTCCTCCGTAACCACTCGCGTGATCTTGACCAAATTTACCACGGTGATAGTGTGGACACTGAGGAGTGTTTTGAAGCGAGATGGTTCATACCACGTTGGAAGTGACTCTCGCGCAAACTATTCAGTTTAGAAAAAAAATATATTAGAAACCTCAATATCATTTTTGAAGACCTATCGATAGACGAGGTTTGACGAAAAAAAATATTTGAGTTTCAGTTCTAAGTATGGAGAACCCCCAAATTTTCTGTTTTTTTTTTTCTATTTTTGTGTGAAAATCTTAATGCAGTTCACAGAATACAAGTACTTACCAAGTTTCAATAGCATAGTTCTTATAGTTTCGGAAAAAAGTGGCTGTGACATACAGACGGACAGACAGACAGACTGACGAATTTATAAGGGTTTCGTTTCTTGCCATTTGGCTGCGGGACCCTAAAAACTACATAAATTAAAAGTCTAACGCGCACTTTTGTTTTTCTATTAAATCTGTAAATTCAGCTATTTTTCACTTATGTATGTGTATACTTTTTAGTGTTTCTTTGTGGTACTTGAAGTCGTTTTAATGTTTTATTAGATCTTTTTCTAGAGAATCACAAGCTGGGGTAATCCTCGGCATCATTGCACTTATTGAAAATCCGCTAAACGTTACCCGTAACGATAAATCTTTTACCGGTTATATCAATGCAATTGATATAAAACACCATTTTATAGTATAGAACCCTTTAAACAGTCAACGGTACAGAATTGGTTGTTAGGATATTTGCATATTAAACCTGTATACAGTAAGATTAACTCACAAGCGATGCTTTGTCCAACAATATTATATAAAAGGGAACAGATTTTGTGTAACCTGTATTAGGCATTTGTCCCAACAGCGATAAACGAGTGAATAAAAGAGGTAGCGAGCAGCGAGTAGCGAGTATGTTGCTCCGATAGTTTTGTTACGAGAGACGGGAGTTTACTCGTACGCCGCGACGGTATATTCCTAAAATATGGCTGTTTGCCAATCTACTCGGCGAGTTTTTCTGATCGCCTAGCGAGAATCGTTCAGCAAATATTATCTTTGACAGCACTTTTCGTTGCGACAGATCTAATATAGAGAGAGTCTTCCGGTAGTGTGTACAAGCAGCGATAATTCATATATAAATTTTGTTTCATTCATACGTGTTCTTTATCTCCTGTACGTTTCTAGTACGAGAAAATAGTCGATAACTTGATGGTCGCTTTCTCGCCACCGCCGGGCCGGTGGGACAAGTGCCTTAAGAGCGTACAAACATATAAATCTGTTATAAGTGTATGTAGATATTGTGAAGGGTGCTCGCAGACAGACTGGGGGCAGCCAAGGTGACCTTGATGTAACAACGGTCAAATCTCGCCAAAAAATGTATACAGTTTTAAACGAGAATGAAATAATTTAGACGTTATTATCAATATACTTACACAATTCTGAGTGCACTAGCTGTTACTATCGCTTAGAATACTAGAAATAGTTAAGTTTTCTGTAACATTTATAAAAAAATAAAATTAGGTGGTAGAAATTTGATGACACACATTTGTCACAAAATTCGGCCGGGTGGGTGCACGAGCCGTGCATGAGTGCGAAAATCCCTCCATAGTAATCGAATTTCGGTTTGATTGCGTTCAGGGGTCAGCAAGTGCATAGCCGGGCAGGGGGTTGTGGTCGCAGCCCTAGTGGGACCGGTGGGTGTCACGCGGTGCTGCGACGACAATCCTCTTCTGATGAGGCCGTCAAGCTGAGTGCCACCATTGTTAACATGGTACGTGTATGTTATGGTGACCCTTTTTCCTGAGTCTTCAGCTTACCATCAGGCGAGGCGAAGTGAAATTGACGTGTACTAAATATAAAAAAAAAATAGATCTATCAGTAAAGTTTTCTCAAGTTATATCGTGACCAACGGAAATAGGGAATCAGTTTTATATACAGAGTGGAAGTGTATCCAGATAGATTATCTACAAAATTACATTTAGAAAAAAGCAGCCAAGTGTGAGTCGGACTCGCCTATTAAGGGTTCCGTAGCAGCAAGTAACATAAAGATGTTTTTTATTTTATTTTTATATTTGAGTTGAGTTGATTATATGACGTATTAAAAAAACTACTTACTAGATCTCGTTCAAACCAATTTTCGGTGGAAGTTACATGGTAATGAACATCGTATATTTTTTGAGTTTTATCATTCTCTTATTTAAGAAGTTACAGGGTCGTACGTTCCGCCTACACGCATTTTACCACTTTGGAAGTGTCTCTCGCGCAAACTATTCAGTTTAAAAAAAAATGATATTAGGAACCTCAATATCATTCCATAGATACGACACACATATGGGGTTGGTGAAAAAAATAATTATGTTTCAGTTCTAAGTATTGGACCCCCAAAATTTATTGCTATTTTTCTATTTTTAGGTGAAAATCTCAATGCGGTTCACAGCATACATCTACTCACCAAATTTCAACAGCATAGTTCTTATAGTTTCAGAAAAGAGTGGCTGTGACATACGGACGGACAGACAGACATGACGAATCTATAAGGGTTCCGTTTTGTTGCCATTTGGCAACAGAACCCTAAAAAGTGAAGAAACTATATATGGTAGATTCTTCCAGTACAAGAGGATCATAACACATATAATAAATGCACAATGTTCGTAGTGTTTGTTTTTTTTCTTATTACTTTACAAATGTAGTTTTAATGTTAGATATTCATGTATTTGCATAGTGTTTTAATTATTTTTTGCCATATGTCATATGTATTTTAACTTTACCAAGTTGTGTATGCCTATATTTGGATTACTGTCTAGATTTAATAAGTAACTGTTTCCAAATATTTTCTCATGCAACGGCAGTAAGCTGTAAGCGTACCTTTTTTTTTTTCGTGCTGAAATCCCTTCGGATACCCCCCCGCCGGCCAGCGGGGGCGGTTATGTCGGGCTTGAACCGACTAAAACCGCACGCCGTCTCGGGTCTGCAGACGCTGGGGTGTAAGGTTGCCCATAGAGCATATCCCTCGCACCCCGACTGACCCTGGGCCATCTCCGGTTTCGAGATGGCCCCCTCGGGTTTGACGTAGTAGTAGTAGTAGAAATAAATAAATAAACAAAAAAATGTCATGTGTTTTTGCCCGCCCATATATTTACTATGGCAGGGTTATTTACCAGTCTCATGATTAAAGTCGTTAAAAAAAAGAAAAATGATTAAAAATTAAAATTAAAACTAATAAAATAAGTGCCAAAGTCCGCCGGCAACCCTGGGGTTATCCTTTCGAGGAATTACCCGGGGTGCCCGGCAACGGACACTTGGGGAGGACACTGTGCGGTTTTAGTCGATTCACGACATAACCCCGCTGCCCGGCAGGGGGTAACTGAAGGGTTTCCGCACGTAAAAAAAATAAAAGTAGAAAATTTAAAGGTTTGCGAAATGAATAAATATAATGAAATAATCGTCTGAGCACACTTAACGTTGATGCTTCATCAGTCAGAGGACTCCTGGCTTCCACGTGAAAGCCTTGAGCTTTCACGCCCAAGCCAGGAGTCCTCTGACTCCTCCGTTTAGTTTGACTTATACGGTTTTTATGGGAGCAACTCCCGTCTGGCCCTCAGAGGAAAACCTGTACCAGGAGTCTTATCTGTCAATAAGCAGATATACCGGCTTACAGATGAGGTTTGCTTGTTCACGAAGGTCTGGGTGGGGCACCGTATACCCTAGTTTTCATACTAAACAGGTTTAAGGACATTTCCAATAATTTTATATTCCATGGCAACATCATTGTTTGGGATGGTGCGTCATCGGTTTTACCACCTTAAGTCAGACGGGGTCTTTTCCAAGGGTATAATCATGGGGAAACCAAGTGTCATTATCAAGGGTAGAATTACGGGGTAGCGTTAAAACAGGAGCTTTCTCGTAGTATAGTATAATACTCTGGCTCTCTCCGTCTCGTATCATTTAAATTTATTGACTAGTATAAGTACCTTTTTTTTTTTTATCGTGCGGAAATCCCTTCGGATACCCCCCCGCCGGCCAGCGGGGGCGGTTATGTCGGGCTTGCACCGACTAAAACCGCACGCCATCTCGGGTCTTCAGACACCGGGGTGTAAGGTTACCCATAGAGCATATCCCTCGCACCCCGGCTGACCCTGGGCCATCTCACCACTAACAGCATCGCTCATCCTGTCTCCTCTGAAAGCAGAGGAGTACGGAGAGCGATGTGTTCCCGCCACGTTGGGTATTGGCCGACGATCAATGCCAACCCTATGAAGGGGTGAAGGGGAAGCCATTGACCGCCGCCCAGGGTGTACCGGCCGCTCCGATTCCGTTCCCCCCGGACTGCAGCGGGATCGGAATCGGAGCGACACTCGAGGAGGTTACCCAACACACACCCCAACTAGTATAAGTACCTATCGAAATTCTTTTAGAGAGTGTTACGTCATTCAATTAAATTTGTAACCACATTTGTACATTTACTTATTGTAATTTAAAATAAATTTAATCTCAATCATTGTATTATTTGTATTCATGTCTATGATAAAAAAAGCCTTTTATTTGTTTAAATGAAAGGTTAAATAATTTTTTAAGTATTTTGTATGCTTACTTTACCTATAGATTTAGATCGGAAAAAGAGAACATCTAGGACGGGACTGTAACCCGTGACCAGTCCCTTACCAGGGGGAACGCTCTGACCAACTGAGCCACCTAGACAATTCCCAGATATAAACCATAATTAACCATATAACCATAAACCATAGTTTCTGCGAACCACGGAAACCATTGTTTTTGATTACTCCGCGCATTAATTCAATAAATATTCTACGACATTCTACACAGCGCTTTCTATACTCAAAGTAAGCATAGTTTAACTAGCTTGTGTTATTGGTTCCACAATGCGGATAAAGAAACTTATTTTTTTGTAAATACATACATATTATACATAGAAACACCCAGACCAATGCAAATAGACGTATTCATGCATACAAATATTTGCACTGAACGGGAATCGAACCCGCGCCCCCTGTCGTAGCCAGCTGCAGCAGTCGAATGCACAACCGCTACGCTACAGAGACCGAAATTTTTGCTGAAATTTTTGAGGCGATTACTAAGCATACTAAGCTTACATTGCAACTAATTATATAAAAATTAAATCTGATTTGTGATAAAACAATCACAAGACACAAAAAAGAGCTTGGTACTTAATGAATAGTCAAAAATAACTTATTATCATAATTTTAGCGATATTCCAGGTTGCATCCTTCGCTTCCGTGCCCAGGTTCCTCTAACACTCCTCCTATTAGTGAGAGGCCCTCCAACCGAAAGGAAAGCGTGCGTCAGAATCTCGTCGATCAATCAGTAAGTGTACCGTTTTGCAGGTGAAGTTGGCTTGGGCCCCAGAGGCTTTGTTGGGCTCCAAAAACATAAACAGTGGGAGCACAAACTCGATTGTTCTTGTGAATCTAACAACTTAGCAACAACTTATTCGCAAGTCACCCAAAATCAATAAGATGTTTTCTACCCACACATACACGCCCACTCAGCCGCCGCGCAGCGACGTGCGACGTAGGGGCGCCCACGCAGCGATGTCTCCCACTGCTAACTCACTGATGTATTCCGTCGAAATCAAAAATCAGACCATTAAAACAGTATTTGTAAAAAGTCAAAGAACAAAAACTACTAGCGATGAGATGCAGTTAGCCGATCGCAAGAAAATTGAGCTGAGCGAGCATATACTTTTTTATTTCAAAATCTGAAAAATTAAATTTTAGCGCGCGAGAACTTTTTCCATTAGTTTCAATGGTAAATATTGTTTTTCGGTGACAATTACTCAATGGTATGTCCGATTTTTAATTTTATGGTCTCAAAACATGCCCCTAGATTATGACCATGCCAAATTTGGTTGAAATCAGATTTGTGGTTGCATAGGAGTATCCGAGTTTGTAAGCGGCTATCCCGCGTATAAGAGGTTCGCTCGCCTTCGGCTCGCGCAGCTCAAAAAATAATTAGATTAACTAAAATTTACTAAACTGTGGCGTATGAAGCCCCACTAAAATCAGGGATTAGTCGACCGCACGTGCTGTACAGGCTTGTCGGTGAGGCAGGCTTGGGACACAGAGAAGAGACCTTGAGAGACCTTATACAAACAAAATTTTTTGCTTGAACTTGTTTTCAATAAATGAATTATAAATCGTGAAACTCGTGACAACTTTATGTCATTTGTGAGTATGATTGTCTTACACTATTATTCAACGGCACAACGCCATTTGACCTGAGCCCCGATACACGTGCCAGTGAGGCCAGCGTCTATGCAGCAGCGCACAGGCGTTTCACCGTCAGGGTTGCTAAATTGAGTTTCTGTATTTTTCCATATTACGAAATTCAATCAACCGAAATTATATATTCTGATGTATTTTTCCAATTTCTCAAATGAAATAACTAACAATAACTGTATTTTTAAGAATATTTTAAATACATAAAGTTCAGTGTCATGGAGGCTAATTATAATTACTACCATTGCCGTCTTTACAATTTATCACGTAAATAGTTACATACTATAACGTTATCGGCTTTAAGTATATTTTTACTTGTTCTATACCTTAATCCACAAATACGAGTATATTCTTTCCCAAAAAAAATACTCGGAAATTCTCCAAGAACACAAATAGGAACTCTTATCTAAGCAACCATATTCGCTGTTTTTAATATAAATGCATGATGCATGTGTCGAAACCACAGTATGGGCCTCCACGCGCTTACATTCGCAAATAGAATGAATTTTGTTCGTTGTCGAATCTTGAGCGAATATGATAGGACGCTGATGAGACAGCGCGTGCGGCTATGATAGACATGTATTGGGATTTGAGCTTAATTACTTAATCCTAAAACTTATTTTTGATGTTTTTATTTATTCTGTAAATATTCGTTAACTTATGGCAGTCATTACGGGTAGTTGAAGCTCTAAAAAGTCTGGCAACTGGTTTGACTATAGAATTTCTATATCGCCAATGAGTTATGGAGTTCAGATACAGCGCTGAGGCCGCCGAGTCACGCAAAATATCGAAGTAAGGCTGTGTCGTAGTTAGACTACTTGGGAGGTTAGTCTGTCTACGCCCGGGACTACCGACCTCCATGATCGGGGCCTGAGGACGGCAGTTGGCCTTACAGAAGCAGGCCATGGCGGAGGTGTGTCGTGTGTGCCCTACACGCCTGCCAACTCACCGACGCGGGATAAAACCCGACCCCACCAAGCGAGGCCGCGGTGGCGGCCAAAGTACGCCAGTAACCCTGGGGTTATCCTTTCGAGGGCTTACCCGGGGTGCCCGGATGGGTTCTTACTTTACAATGGATACTTGGGGAGGACACCGTGTGGTTTTAGTCGGCCCGATTCCGACACGCCCACCCCATCATCGGCACCGATGGGGTGAACCCCTGGGGGCTTCCACACGTATAAAAAAAAGAAAGACTATCTAGTAGTCTAACCTGAATTGGGAAAAGGCTCGGAAGAAGAAGAGGAGTCGTTAAGTTATCACTTTACGACTATCACTAAAACCAAACAGTTTACATACATATATACAGGTCTGAATTTGTAAAATCCCTTATAATCCAATAGTCTCTAGATCACCAGACTAATGTAGTATGAAAACTGACTTCTTCATGCGCGTAAGTAACTTAGTACACTCAATAACATTTGGCTGGTATGAACCTTGAACCGTATTTACTTTGGTAGATGATATGTAATCATTTTTGCCAGAGTGTTAGATCTTTAAATAGTTGCCCAAGTAACATAATCCACAAAAACGAACGAACTTTACTATTATTTTTAATTAACAATAGCACTATTGTTAATATTAGGTGCATACCTACCGTGTAACTGCCAAATATTCCATTAAATAAATACATATTGTTACTAAGGTACATAAGCAGCTAAGATGACGAAATAACACCTTGAATTTCAAATTACAAATGACCTTTTAAATCAGATCTATTTTCAGCGTCAAAACAAAATCCTGTGTCTGAGCGCGTTGATCATACATATTTAGTGGAATTTCATGAATTTATTTTCTATATTTAATATGTATTTCAAATAAGATTCATGTAAGTAATAAAATACAATTCCAAAAATTTAGTTTTCTGCCATACAATATTCAATTAAATAATACCATGCAACGACGATATTTGAGCCGAGAAAAATCGGTTGGTGCTGTAGGCATGCTAGAAGATGGCATACAAATAGATGTCGCGGATAGGCTTGGTACTGCACAAAACGTAATATGCAGATTTTGGTCTTGCTATCGACTAACAGGTGAAGTAGCTACATTAAGGCAGTAGTTACCTGTGTAATCGGTTTCGTAGTTACCTGAGTGGTCGCCGACAGCGTATACGCACTGAAAATTCAATGTCCAGCTGGTGTAGTACTTCGTTGGTGTACCCCAGGGTGGAATTTTTTCTCCTTTACTCTTCGCAATTTTCATAAATTCTATCTCAAATCACCTTCGTTCTTCCTACCACCTTTATGCAGACGATCTGCAAATCTACTCACAGGCGCCACTGAGGTAGTTGGCGGAGACTGTGGAGACAGTCAACGAAGACTTGGCTAGTATAGGTGCTTGGAGTAAAACTTATGGCCTTAAAATTAAGCCCGCGGAAACCCAAGTAGCCATTGTAGGCAGTCCCATGACTGTAGCAAAAGTTGTGACTTCACAGCTTTCACCGGTTGTTTTTGATGGAACAGTGATCCCTATTACTGATACAGTTAAGTATCTGGGAATATACTTAGATTATAAACTGTCATGGGGCCCGCAGCTCATAGAAGTAAGCCGTAGCCGTTTGTAAGATATTATTTAACCCATCAACCCCTTCCTATCTTAAAGGACGCTTCGAGTTTCTTGACAATACTCATACGAGATGTTTAAGGTCGTCAGAAAACTTAAGACTGAAGATTCCGTTGCATACAACCGCGATTTTACGACAACTCCTTCACAGTTACAGCCATTCGTCTATGGAATAAGCTGCCAGTGAAAATAAAAAAGTTCAGAATTTAAGCAATTTTAAGTCTATGGTGTGGGTACACTATTTATCGTTGTGAACATGTTGTTATTTTTAGGTAACTATGTGTAGTATATTTTATACATAAGTATATATTATGATATATGTAGGTATATACTATTTGTTTGTATGTATAGTATAGATATATATATGTATATAGCGGTCAGTTGCGGTATATTTCCTGATTTAATGAAACACAGTAAAGTCATACCTTTGTTCAAGGCAGGCAGCGCCTCAGATCCCTCGAATTTCAGACCCATCTCTGTGTTGCCAACCTTGAGTAAAGTATTTGAGAAATTAATTCTAGACCAAATGCTAACCCATTTTAATAAATATAAATTATTTCATGATAAACAGTTTGGGTTTACTAAAGGACGATCAACGACGGATGCTGGTATAGAGTTATTGAAATGTATTTACGAGGCCTGGGAGGATAAGCAGGATGCATTAGGTGTTTTCTGCGATCTATCCAGAGCCTTCGATTGCGTCCACCATGAT
This sequence comes from Cybosia mesomella, assembly GCA_946251805.1. Classification (NCBI taxonomy): domain Eukaryota; kingdom Metazoa; phylum Arthropoda; class Insecta; order Lepidoptera; family Erebidae; genus Cybosia; species Cybosia mesomella. Next base: position 5,488,806 of record OX276388.1, read on the forward strand.
ACATTGGTCAGGAAATTAAATTATTACGGAATAAGGAACAAGGCTCTCGACCTTTTGACTTCTTATTTAAACAATAGAATTCAGAAGGTCGATGTGAACGGTACACGTTCGGTAGGATCTTTGGTTTCGATGGGCGTTCCACAGGGTTCGATACTTGGACCATTTTTATTTTTAATTTATATAAATGACCTCCCTTACTACGTAAGGGATAAAAATAGTATTGTTTTGTTTGCTGATGATACTTCCTTGATATTTAAAATTAAAAGACAATTAGATAATTATGACGAAGTGAACAAAGCAATCTCACGAGTGGTTCATTGGTTTAATATAAATAATCTTTGCCTTAATGAAAAAAAAACCAAATGTATTAAATTCACCTTACCTAATGTTACACAGGTGGAAACCAATGTACAACTTAATGGACAGTTGTTGAGCCTTGTGGAATCAACCGTGTTCTTAGGTTTAAGTATCGATGCTAAATTACAGTGGGGATCACATATCGAAAAAATAGCTAGTAGGTTAAGTTCTGCTACCTACGCTGTGAAAAAGATTAGGACTTTTACAGACATAGATACCGCTAGAATAGTTTATTTCAGTTATTTCCATAGTATTATGAGCTATGGCATTCTCCTTTGGGGTAATACCGCAGATTTAAATACAATCTTTGTACTGCAAAAGCGGGCGGTGCGGGCAATTTATAAGTTGGGCCCAAGAGTCTCCCTCCGAGAAAAGTTCAAAGAAATAAACATTCTAACTGTAGTTTCCCAATATATTTTTGAAAATCTTTTGTATGTTAGAAGAAACATTTCCAATTTTTTAAGGCTTTGTGATATGCATAACGTAAATACTAGACATAAAAACAATCTTGTGGTTTGTAATAGTCGACTCCACAAGATTAGTAATTCCTTTCAGGGTAACTGTATACGCTTCTACAACAAGCTTCCTAGTGAAATGAAGAATCTACCTCTTCATAAATTTAAAAGCCAAATTAAAAGTAAACTCTGCCAAAAAGGCTACTATAAAATTCAAGACTATTTAGACGATAAACAAGCTTGGATATGAACTGTTTGCTCTCTCTCTATGCTACTCAAATGGAATATTGTACTTAGGTTAAGTAAATATGTTTGTAAATAGACCAAAAAAAAAACAGCCCGCTGAGTTTCTTACCGGAGTCTTCTCAGGACAGGGCCGCGTTTCGAACCGGTGGTCCATTTGCCAAACATTAGATTATTTATTTTTTTATGACGTTTTGTAAGTGCCTTATTAATGGTCTATGCAGAATAAATGGTTTTTGACTTTTTGACTTTGACTTTTTGTTAAGGAGTCCACCTTACGTTTGAGAGGTGAGGAGCTTGAATACTAAACATTATACATTGTCTTTGTGTTGTTATTTGATACTTGCACCTTGCACCGTAAAGCATAAAAATGCGAATAAAGCAATAATACATCACTTTGTATTGGTTTGTGTCTGAAGGTGGCGCGCGCAATTTGTTATTCCTGTGCACACGCACGTCATACCCATATTTAGTTGGATGTCTGGAAGCAATTTTTCGTTTACTGACATTCTTTTAAAAAATCAATTCAATTCACCAATATTTAATGTATATTCTTCAAAGTAGGTTCCTTTTGAAATAGTATACATTCACTACATCTAGTAAGGAATAATTCTATGAGCAATAAAATATTTTTTTTTTTTGGAATCGTTTTGTACTGCAGTGCCTTTGAGTTGTAAGTTGAGTTTAAAAAGAGGAAAAAGTCTTCCAGTACCATATCAGGGAAATATATGTTTTTTTTATGGGATGGAGAAGGAATCGTAAATATACTTGATATGAACCAATGACAATATGAATTGACAAAATGTAACACTCTCTGAACAACTCTACAAAAACAAAATGGCTGAACAAAAAGTCAGAAATAATCACAGACATAAAATGATTATATTAAACGAAATTATCGGAAATAATATATATAGTGGCTGCGTTGTCACATAATAATTTAAAAAGGCCAGGAGAAGACGTACCGGGTTGTTAGTTCAGTATTAAGTCAATATATTTATGAGTACTAAATATTGTAATTAAATGTTTTGTTCATCGTGTCATATACAGGCGATTACTACTCGCCGATAAGATTCATCCAACCGTGTTATATATACTGTTAGCTGTCTGTTTTCACGTCTTTCCGTCTTTCGGTTCATTGAACAGGTCCTGGTGACTAATTTCTGCAGACAAGCCTTTCTATTTCAATTAATTTTTTAAGCATTTTGTATGCTTACTTTTTTCTAAAGATTTAGATCGGAAAATCCCGTCCTAGATGTTCTCTTTTTCCGATCTAAGCCTTTCTATGTTATGTTCAAGATATTTGAAGTATACTTATAAAACATCTACTTGAAACAAAAATATTTTAACGGATTCTATCGCGTAATTTTATTATTCACACTGATTCCGACGTTGCTTTCACCGTATCCATTAGGTTGGCTGTTCCTAACAAAATATGTACATGTGAACTATTTAAGACCTATTTTCTTTGCTACTATTCACTTACCTATAATGAAGTATTTTCTACCTATGTATCAAAGAAATAAGGTTGACAGCCATTTTGACATCAGATTGGCTAACCACTGCTAAGTTCTCAGTTCCCAGTTTCAGGGCGTATTCACCGCATAGTTAATCGTATGACCTGTTCTCTACCTTATCATATATTTTTATACAACTTTAAGAAGCCCCTATAAAAAGTAATAATTAAAAACTATTCAAACGCCCGTACATAAATTATTACGTCTTTTTTTCTCAGAACAATTGCTCAACATGTTTTTGCAGGCGCTTAGTAACTAGTTTCATAATATCCGTAGTACAGCTTTATCCATTTACCAGCGGCTCCAATAAGACACGCTGCATAGAAATATAGGCGTTCATCAAACTTCCGATACTGAACTTTTCTGATAAGCTGGTGAAGTTGCCGTGGGGCCTTAGTGGTGTTGTCACCGGCGTGTTTGGCTTCACAGCTCGTATAGTTTGTTTTGCAGAAACTCTGCCGCAACGGTTCTTTCGCTGTCGGTACCTTTCTGCACGTTCACAAAACCATCATAATTTGCTTGGTACGACTTTCAAATCGCCTTCACGTCTGGTCCCAGACGGATTAGCAGTAAATAATACAGAATTGTTTTTCACACACAACAGTTGACTGTATTATAAGATTTTATCAGGATTTATTTGGTTTTATTTTTATGTCTAAACCATACCATGGAACTTGGGAATTGGAATTAGAATAGTGTATGCGACCCACCCAGATCTTCAGGGCACAAGTCCACCTAAGCCATAAGCCGGTACACCAGTAGACCTCTGGCGCAGGCTTTCCACTAGAGGTTAGGCGGTCAGATGACAGTTGCTCCTGCAAAAACCGAAATAAACCAAAATGTGGAAGGAAATAGTTTTTCTGTTTCTTTGGATGCAACAGGGGTTAAAACTCGGATGAAGAATTTATTAACCTTCCTGTATAGATGTACTTATGATCATAAATCTTAATCATACGTTGAGGGAATAAATATCTAATAAGCAAGTCTTGATCTACTGGCCCGACTAACCAGTGTTTGTCAGACACCTAGTCTTTAGCTTGTGTTGATACTCCATTTAGAATTTCCCGTTTGCACCCCAGAATGAGAATTTAATCATTTGGTTTATTTTCAAATTAAATTTAACTTAGTGTCAACGAATAAGATTGGTTTTCATTAAACTAAGAAATTATATTACTTATTATTATATTAAGCCACCTGCTTAGCGCGCCCGGGAGAGGTCTAGAACTCTCGCAGTCCGCCGAGCCGAGCTTAACGACCTCCGTCCTCCATGAGCGCAGGCCTGGGGGTGGCAGGTGAGGCTGCCTGTCATCCCAGCAGAAGCAGGCCGCGACGGTGGGGCGACTAGCGCCCCTCCCCCAAACTGGGGCAAGACGGCTACACCGTGGTTCCCAAACCCAAGGGGGTCATCTCGAAACCGGAGATGGCCCAGGGTCAATCCCACCACCTTCCCATGGTCCCTCCAGCCGTCTTGGCTATATGGACCGAATCGCGGGAGATGCGCGCCGTACTTGCGATGGCTCTTTCCGGCGCGCACTCTCTTGACTCCCTACAAATATTCTATTACTGTCCCGAGCCCTCTCCCCCTTCTGGGGCGGCTCTACTATTGAGCATTACGCCGCCGAGGCGGCCGACGACACACGTGACGGCTTCGTCGCTGGCCCTGGTCCGTTCCTCGTGTTCGAGCCTGCTTCTAATCCTGTGCCAGGCGTGCGCGAAGTCTCTCAACCGACGGAAGTTCGTCTCCGAACTGACGAGATCGCAGTAGTATGCAGGTCCCTCTCCCTCCCGGGTGATTCCATTCATCATCTTGGCCCTAAGATCCTCGTAAAGGGGACATCGCCACAGAATGTGGTCCCTACATTCGTCTTCTTCCCCACAGTAGCAGAGGCCATCCTCGCACAACTTCATATCACTCAGCCGTTTCTTAAAACTTCCATGGCCACTCAGAATCTGGGAAACTTGGTAGTCCGGCTCAATCCAGGTTGCCCTGAGTCGAGCCAGCACGTCCGGGAAAAAACAGAAGAGTTCCCTACCCTTGTCCTCACCTGCCCATCTCTGTTGCCAGGAGGCAACAGTCTCCTTCGCAATTTGTTTCCTCCCTGTCCTGAACTCGTCCCGGTTTAGGTGTCGGATGTCATCAATTCTGCCGGCCCGGGCGACCTCGAGGTCGGCGGGCAGCACCCCTGCCAGCACCGGCAAGGCTGCGGTGCTAGTCGATCGGTAGGCCTTAGTGAGTAGTATAAGTGCCGGCCGTTGCGTTCGCAATAGCGTGCTCTTCACCATGTACGTGGTCGTACGCCTCCACCAACACCCCGCCGCGTACGTAACCGTCGCGACGTAGGTACCTTGGTACAGGACCCTAAGGGCCCTGTGTCGGACACCCCAGGATGAGGCAGAGACACGCGACATTTTCCCGAATGCAGCCGCGGCACGCTCGCCTATGGATCGGGCGTGTTCCCCGAAACCCTGTCCTGCATCGACAACCACACCCAACACTTTGGTTGACCGAACTCCCTTGACTGCGATACCATTAAGCCGAATCACGGGTGGGCGGCCGGGCAGCTTCCCCTTCAAGGTCATTGAAAATGACTTGCCGGGGGAGAAACCCAGCCTGTTACGTGCGCCCCACTCCGTTATTAGTGCCATGGCGCACGAGGCCGAAGCCTCAATGCCGGCCCGAGAGTTCGACTCAATTAGTACCGTTACGTCATCAGCGTATGCAACGAGTTGAACTCCGTGTGGGTACGGCAGGCGAAACAGGTCATCCATAAGGAGGTTCCACAGTGAGGGTCCCAACACCGAGCCCTGCGGGCATCCCATGGTTGAAGTTTTCCACAAGACCTCACTGCCGACAAAGAACCCTACCCGCCGGTTAGCGAAGTAGGTCACCAGCATACTATATATGTTCGGTGGACATCCGCCGTTCTTTGCCTTCAGCAGGATCATGGGCCACCACGCATTGTCGAAAGCACCCGATATATCCAGGAACACTGCCTGGACATATTATGGCCCAGGGTCAGTCGGGGTGAGAGGGATATGCTCTATGGGCAACCTTACACCCCGGCGTCTGTAGACCCGCGACGGGGTGTAAGGTTGGCCCCCCGCTGGCCGGCGGGGGTGTATCCGAGGGGATTTCAGAACGAAAAAAAGGTACTCTATTGCTTATATATTTTTGAGCAACTTCGAGCATCAAGGTGACTTTGTACTCTTCACTTACTTTTGAAACTTTGTCGCAATACTTACTTTTGACCCTCTGGATATGATTATCAACTTTCGACGCTGACTGTGCATATACATACATACAATTACGCCTCTTTCCCACTAGGATCCTGACATTTCGCTTCTTCTACTTTCATAATTTTTCTTACAATACTCTCCGGTTGCAGATGCTCTTGACCTATCCTTTCCTCAAAATGGCCTAAATTCGATTGACATAGACGTACGCCTAGTACCCTTGCCGGGTTGCCCATTCACCCTTGCCTCTTATATCTGCTCGTAAGCATCCCTATGTCTACTTTGGTCCACCACAATGTTCCCTTATCAAACTGTATACGCATAATTCGCAGGCCTCTCATCTACAAATCGTTAAGTTTACTTTCATTCTTGCGCTAGACCTAACATTCCCTACCATACATAAGAGTAGGGATTAGCATTCATCTATGTGCAGTTATGCCTACTGTCCACGGAGGCGTAGCTTCATAGACGTATATTCGTCATTGTACGCTTGATGTAGGTACGCTTGCTTGTAGCCCAACGTACTGAACACTGTTTGTGTACATTTTCAATCATTTGTGGCAATGACGTCAAACGACGAAGTCCTACTGTCAACGGAGTCGTACTTTCATAGACGTCGACGTGTACGCCTGCTTGTAGCTTACATATAGAACATTGCATGCAGGCTTCATGACACCTCCCGTACGCCCTGGCGTACATCAAGTTTTGTATGTAAGCTTAGGCCTTAGTGACGCCATTTTGTGATACGTTGTGGCTGCTGATAAAGTAATTCAGCATGATTTAACATAAAACGTGATTTCCCGCTAAACTCTTCGCTTAATAGTACAGTCATACTTTCCATTTTTCGTACATTTTGAACCCCAATACAAAGATTCTTTCGTTCGTTCCACGATTTAAAATTTCATTTTGCTCAAAAATATACTCTAGTTTCGGTCACTAATGTTGCTTTTTCCTAATTAATGCATCGGATCAAATGGCGATATGAAGTATATTCCTACCCCGGAGGGGAAAAGACGGGATTGTAATTCGAAATATAGTTGTAGAACCACAGAAATAATAATTGGATACCTCTTATTATTATTTCTATGTGTAGAACCATGAATTAACACTCTAAAGTCATATACATAGTATTGAAATTGTGATCGCTAATATGCAATTGAATTTGTGGTATTCACATAATTTTGTGTACATTGCAAGCTAAGATCAATCTAACGCTGACTGTACTATACCTTTTTTTTTTTTTTTTTTTTTTTCGTGCGGAAATCCCTTCGGATACCCCCCCGAGTGCCAGCGGGGGCGGTTATGTCGGGCTTGAACCGACTAAAACCGCACGCCGTCTCGGGTCTACAGACGCCGGGGTGTAAGGTTGCCCATAGAGCATATCCCTCGCACCCCGACTGACCCTGGGCCATCTCCGGTTTCGAGATGGCCCCCTCGGGTTTGGGAACCACGGTGTCCCCGTCTTGCCCCGGTTTGGGGGAGGGGCGCTAGTCGTCCCACCGTCCCGGCCTGCTTCTGCTGGGGTGACAGGTGGCCTCACCCGCCACCCCCAGGCCTGCGCTCATGGAGGACGGAGGTCGTTAAGCGACCTCCGGCGCCTGAGTTGCCTGCGACGCGCGGCGAGCAAGTTGCGGGCTCGGCGGACCGGGAGAGTTCTAAGTCTCTCCCGGGCGCGCTCCGCCACCTCCTTCGCGAGCATTACATGCTCGCAGAAGGAGGCGGCGGCGGCCCACGCGCTCGCGCTCCGCACCATTGCCGCAATCATGCTGCCGAGCGAGAGGACTCCCACCCCGATGGCTGCCACGAGGTCACGCCTCGGCGCCTCCCACGCCGGGCAGTCCGCCAGCGTGTGCAGCCCTGAGTCCTCGCTCGCGTCGCAGTGATGACACTCAGGCGTTGGCTCCTTCCTGATCCGATGCAGGTGGTCCCCGAAGCACCCCTTCCCTGAGATCACCTGCGTCAGTCGGTAGGAGAGGCTTCCGTGTCGCCTCTCCAGCCAATCCTCCATGATGGGCCTTACCGCCGCTATTGCGGCGTGCCCTTGACTGTACTATACCTAATCGGCGATGCAATAAGTGTTAAATATGTTCAATTGGTTGAACAAATAGTTGAACTCATTGGAGTAGACGAGTTAAATAGCCTGATGACTAAAAATTCTATTTTTTAAGAAAATTACATAAACAAAACTTCACGCCTGTATCCCCGAAGAGGTAGGCAGAGGTGTATTACACACTCACGATGCGCCAGTTATGTTTAGGTCCCAATGTAATAGGAGGCGAGCCTATTGCCATCTACCGGGCACATTACTAAGCGAGCGATAATCAACATTTTAATACACACATAACTGCGAAAAGTCAGCGGTGTGTACCCGGGGTGACTGGGTATCGAACTCGAAGAAAATTAGTAACTATTAATACTCCCGCGAACCCCTTCAGCTAAGCTAAATTGCTTGTATTAGCAGTGGTTTTATGTTGGTAGTGCAATGACCAGGATTCGAACCCGGAGCCTCTAGATCATAATGCCGACTCCTTAAGCAATAAGCTTTATTGTAACGTTCTGGACTATGAATATTATACTTACTACTGGAGCTTTTCACTTACACACCAACGTTACTGCTCACACTGAACAGCTGGAATTATGTTTCTTGGGGCACCGCATCGGATCAAATGGCGATATGAAGTATATTCCTACCCCGGAGGGGAAAAGACGGGATTGTAATTCGAAATATAGTTGTAGAACCACAGAAATAATAATTGGATACCTCTTATTATTATTTCTATGTGTAGAACCATACCTGTTCGCTTTTTTATTATAAGTAATGACATTTTGTACTACATTGACCTCGCCGTTTCTATTTCAACAGGCGCAGTTAAGGGTTGAATCTCTTTGGCTACCGCCGCTGAAGAGACAGATACACTTTCTAGGGTACCCTTTGTAAGGTTTCTTATGGTAATGGAGCTTATTGACCTCACTCAGTTAGAAAACAGATAGCCAGTACTGGGCTGCTAACGCTTATCGGAACCAACTTGCGAAGATTACCGAAGTCCGCGGAGTCTAATAGAAAATCACCGATAAGCTCTGAATGTTACAGAACATTGTTATAGTACATTTTGAGCGCCACTGTCAATTACCTACCCTTGCCAGCTTATTGGCCATTTAGGTTTGATCCACCCTACCCTCTTGGAAGGATATATTGAAGCAATTAATATGATAACTTTTTGTATCAATCCGAATTGGAAAATACCAACATACAGGACGGGACTTAAACCCGTGACCAATCCCTTTCTAGAGAGAACACTCTGATCAACCGAGCTGCCTGGACAATGTGACAGTTTAAAAAATATACGTCCTACAGGTGCCTTCATTAGTTCTTTTAGGCTTTTCTCTCTTGTGTGACGTGAGTGACTGCCTGGCGCACTCTGGGCTCCGAGGTAAAGGCCTCGGATGCAATCAGGTCACAATGCTGTTATGATGATGGTGAGTGGCTGCCAGAGGTTGATTCTCGGGAAATGCATAGCCTTGTTTGTTTATTCTGTTAGGATATTCTCAGAAGCAGCAACAATTATAGTTGCAGGCGCAGAAGTAGAGTAAAAAACCAATACAATATCGGCTCTGGTAACCATACTAACCACAGGATCACCACATATTTTGACTGTGATCTTTTTAGATTGTAGATACTTCTCAAGTCGAGCAGGTTCACCACCCGTGCATCAGCGACTTTACAGACTTACCAATCAAATCTGGCTGACGGATTTATTTCATCTCAGGCCGACATTGCTCATGATGAAGGGGTTTAAATAAAAACGAGTTGTTATACATCAAGTTTTATTGAAATTGTAGTACATTGTACATCGAGAGTTATTTTTAAATCACATAGGTATTTTTTCATACATATATATACGTTTTTGTTATTCTAAATTCGTAAGGGTAAACAGTTCTTTTTTAAAGAAAGTATTTTTAAATTGCCGAAACTTAGAGCCGGCTTACATGGGCCGAAACTTAGAGCCGGCTTACATGGGCCGAAACTTAGAGCCGGCTTAAATGGGCCGAAACTTAGAGCCGGCTTACATGGATCGAAACTTAGGCCGGCTTACATGGACCGATACTTAGAGCCGGTTACATGGGCCAAACTTAGAGCCGGCTGATAGTTAAGATGACAATAACGTTGAATACGAGTATAGCTGTGGTAGCCATACTCAAATCACTCCTAATTCTTATTCTATGTAAACATTGAGTCATCGAACGTGACAAGCGGTGAACCCAGCTAAGATTTACATCAAATATACCTTAATACATATATTATTTTGACTTCTTAATTTCTAGAAGTTAAAAGTGTGTATAGTAATTGAATCCATGTAATTTGAATGAAAATATAAACTAATGTCGTCTTTATACATCCAAAACTTAATCATAAAATAAATTATCAAAAGAGTGAAAGTATGCCCAATAGAGTGAACGTATCCCCAAAAGACTAGAAGTATGCCCAAAAAAAACATGATTAGATTAGCAAAGTTTCTTATTTATTTTTCCAAATAGTTGTGACGAAGTAATTATAACACTGTGTTAACAGTACCTACAGACATCTATCAAGACAACACTAAGACTAATTCTCAAATATAATCGATACATTATAAACTATGTACGAAAGTATTTCGCGGCATCTATGCTCTACTTAAAACTATGATCGCGTTTCGATCAATTTCCTTATGAAATAATTTAGTAATGCAGTACGATATAGGACGCTGCCCATTGCCTTATATATACGACCCCGAAGGGATGATTAAATATTTCCTTATAGAACTACAGTCACGTTGCGACAGACACTAGTCATTTTATATGATACAATATTTTATACATTGAAATGAAATCAGATGCCCAAAACCATTATATTAAATAAATATAAGATGAATTGAATCCAGTATTAGTAAGAGCATTTTATAAGTGAGATAAATGAAAGTACAGCTGTTATACACGGAATAGGAAGGTCTTAATATCGTCAATGTCAAGAAGAAAATTAATGGTGAGACGCTTCATTTCGAGTAGTTTTATTAACAATTTCCAATACTAATTCTATTCTTTGCAATCCATGTTTTAAATTTTTGTTGTAACTCAATGTTTTATTTATTGAAGTGTGCATTAATGATTATTTAGAAGTTGTTCAACAGTATCTAGCTTGGGTAGGTTATCCAGCTCGGTAGAAAGAAGTCACCAAAAGGATCCAATTAGGTCAGGTTAGGTTAGGCATTTGGCAAACTACATCGGGAAATCTTCGCCCCTTTACCGCAATGCCTATGCGATCAATTCGAAATGAGGTCATCCGACAAAGAACTAAAGTCACCGATATAGCTCGCAGAATAAGCAAGCTGAAGTGGTCACATCTGCCGAATGACCGATGGCCGATGGAGTAAACGAGTTCTAGAGTGTAGACCACGATCGGTAAACGGAAGGTAGAACGTCCTCCAGCAAGATGGATGGACGACCTGAAAAAGGTAGCTGGGATAGACTGGATGCGCAAGGCGGAGGATCGGGTGCTATGGCGTACAATGGGAGAGGCCTATGTCCAGCAGTGGACTACAATAGGCTAATTGATGATGATGATGTTGTTGATGATGATGATGACGATGATGATGATGATGATGAATGATTATATAAAAATTGAAATTATAGATTTATTACACGACAACGTACCTACTTGATAATTCAGGAACACGAAACTGCTGGTCATATCCCTATTCAACCTTATAAATACAAAATTCCAAGACCTGTTTTCATTTCAATGTACAATCTTAACTTAAGTACCTACTAGTAAAAAGTGATTAAACTCAAAAGTATTACAATCTCAAAGCACTTATATAGGTATATAAATTTATATACCTATTTTCTAGACATCACATCAACTGCTAAAACATTATATGAAACATTTTTTGGATTCGAACAGAGTTATAGGTATTTATTTCATTTAGATAAAACAAGGTTTCCATTAAAACCACTATGGAAATTGATTACATACCGTTGAAGATTAAACAAAAAACGATTGAAAATCATGCAATTAAAGAAATCAGAAACACTTCATTTTTTTAATGTAAGTTTTAATGCTTCAGAAATGTATTTGTATAATTTGGCCAGTGTTAGCAAGCAACGTTAATATTTTGCTGCACAATATAATTTTATTTGAATTTGTAACATTTTGTGTCATCGTCGACTAGAAAGCCAAAGTAAGTCGTCCGATTAATTATTGTATTAAATTTTTTGGTTGGAGCTAAAATTGCACACCATTATTTTAATTTAATTTGCACAATATTTCATGAAGTTTATTTGTTTATTTGCAAAATTAAATCATATATTTGTTCAAAGTCAATTAAAATATCTCTGTATCCGCTTCGATCATTATTTTTATTTAATTTAATTTAGACAATTACGAATACAACAGAAAATAAATCATCCCAATCTGTGGAGCGTTTCTCAATTTTTGCGGTTGACAACCAAATCAATTATTCATTTTTTTATATAGATTTAAGAACGATGCTATGGTCTTAACATTTTCAAAAAAGTTAGTTATGTGAAAGGTGCAATCCGCGGGCTACGAAAGAAAAATATATTGACCTTTCAAACTTAATGCGGTCGTAGTCGAGGGTAACGGTTTACTAATATGGCCGTCTTTTTGCGTGTTTACTCTGTTTTAATAATTTCGTAACCAGTTGTTGTTATGTGTTTAGCAGTCATTGTGGTAAAAACGCTGCGAAACTTGTCTTAATTCTAAATATCAAACAACTAATTCTATGTTCAAGATGCTTCTGCGGTACACGATGATATTATACTTAACCTAATTTATAGAACAACTAATTCTACCTATATGATAATATGAAATGTTAAACGGTCTTCAATCTATGTTCCAGATGCTTCTGCGGTCCTAATTCCAATATGGTCTTCTTTTTGCGTGTTTACTCTGTTTTAAATACTTCGTAACCAGTTGTTATGTGTTTAGCAGTCATTGTGGTAACAATGCGGAGTATATTGTCTTAATTCTAAATATCAAACAACTAATTCTATGTTCAAGATGCTTCTGCGGTACACGATGTATTATACTTATCCTAATTTATCGAAAAACGAATTCTATCAATATGATAATATTAAATGTTAAACGGTCTACAATCTTTACTGCGCATTATTTAATCTTAATTTTCTAGATTATTCTATCATTATGATTAAGGTGTTTGCAGGCATTGTGGTAAAATAAAATACGGAATTTCGTCGTAATCCTAATTAACAGCATTTGGGAAACGGTTTCCAAACAGCTTATCCTAACACTAATACAAATAGTTGCAAACTGTAAATCCTAACACTTATACGACGGATTACAAGCCGTTAATCCTAACACCAATACGACGAATTTCAAACAGTTAATCCTAGCACTTATATGACGGGTTACAAGCAATTAATCCTAACACCAATACGACGAGTTTCAAAACGTTAATCCTAGCTTTTATATGACGGGTTACAAATAGTTAATCCTATCACCAATACGACGGTTTTCAAACTGTTAACCTTACACTAACATGATCGGTTTCAAACAACTAATCCTGAAAGTCATATTACTGTTAAATAACTAACTTTAACAAAATTATAACGGTCGAATATATGTATAACATTACTATGTTACTGTACTTCATTGTCTTTGAACATCCGCCAACTGGTAAAATAATAATATTGGAATCTTAATACAAATCATTATTAGAATCCTCAGCAGTACTTTGTTTGAGTAAAACTTAAATAAAATGATTAAATTTTACAAATTCCTAATAGAAACTTAAGTGCGGTGAGTTAATGGTACAGCATAATATATATAAGTTTGGACAAGTGCTGAGCCCGAATCCTAAGCAGTGCCCGTGTTTAAGTAACAAATAAATAGTCATTTTCAAACAGATATTAAAACCTAATATAATGTTATAAGAAATCAAATTGATTGGCAAATGCTGTTTCTTCTTTTTTTTTAAGTCCCCGGACGTTGAAAGTTTATGCCTTTGAGCTCTAAGCCTTTCCCAATTAAACTCACAGCACTTTGCTTCAGGTTCAACTCTGACAAATTCATAATAAACAAGGCTCTATTTTTTTCATAAAACCATACGGAAAATAACCTAACGATACGACACTGAAAGACAAGGCGAAGAATAAGTATCGTCATAATTATTTCAATATATTTAGAAAGTACAGTAAAAGTGGAATACATAATACACGGTATACTATTTGATTAGACATGTGTCTCCTTATTGTTAAAACAAGAGATTACCAAAATAAATAAAAACTAATAGGCGGAATGAAATCCGAAAAAAGATGGATAGAAAAATAGGCTATATTTATGATAGAATCGAAAAACAGATCGTCGATCTTGTTGTGACGAAACGTCTAATTAATCAATTTTGTATAAGCCAACCGATGTTATCTAAATATTCCCAGACTTAGTAAGATAATACAATGTTGCCAACAATCTTCCAATAATGCGCAGTTGTTTTAGATAATATAGAAACAATAAATTTCGTTCCGGTGTTTGTCTTTTTGCGTTATATTTCAACAAGAATTTACTCTACATCAAAAGACTGCAATGGCACACAACACCTCTTACGCTTTGATAATGTTAAGTGAAATATATTTTTTTAAATATAATTGCTCTTTTTCTTCATTTTACCAATGCCTTCTACAGTGAATATTTATGTTATTTGTTACGCCAATGTCAAAGGACGCCTAACATCAATGACGACCTATTTCTCGCAACATTTGAAGTAATATTGCTATATATATAGTTATTTTCGGTGCTACTGTGGTGTCCAAAACCTTAACTATCTTCTAAAGTAAACTATAACTAAATAATCCTACCCTTCGTAACCTACACTAAAATCTCATAGTAATATTGCCACTGTTGCAAGACATTATCGTACGTACCTATGCATCTAGAGAATTTATTAATATTCCTAACAAATTAAGAGCCTCAAAAGACATGAAATACACATATACTTAAATATATTCATCCGATAACACGGGAACCTTAATCTCAACTAACGACATTAAATATACATACTTAAAACTAATCCTCCGATAACACGGGCGCCTCAATCTTACCTAACGATTCAAAAAAGTCGCGGGACCAGGTTTTACGAATACGAACCTTAATAAGAAACAATTAGCCAGTTTTGGGAGATGGTAAACACCAGACATAACTACGGGTTCCAGATTTAACTTCACTCTACGCTTTATCTTCACAAAACCACGATACCAACCAAGCTTCTTACTTCCTCTCTCTAGGGTACTTTACCAAACGTTATGTTAATTAGCTTCCAATGTGAGGATAATTTACAGCGCTCAAATATGTTATAAAATGCAATAGGCAATTTTCATATTGCAACAAATTCAGTTAAAGAAGATTAAATTTTGATATCCTAAATATCTATATATGTTAGGGACCAAGTGATTCATTAGGACAATGTGTGATGCATAACGTAAGTTATGGTACCCTAATTAGTGATGGGAACTTCACAACCACTGCAGTTAGCAAGCCTATATCCAAGGAGTATTGATGGCGAATTGGTACACTCATGTTTATAAAGAAATTTACAGATTGCTTGTTTTCGAATTAGCTCCTCGATTGATAAAATCAGACACCCGTGCGCATGTCGCAAAAGGTTTAAATGGTTTATAATTACGAGTACATAAAAAGGATTTGTTACATATTGAATTTTCGAATCAGTTTATAGACATTATCCTCGTATATAGAGAACTTTTATAAAATTAGTATCTTTAGTTTAACGCACATGTATATTTTGACAATTGAATTTGATAGCTTTTTAAAACCCGAAAGTAGTACGTTCTACGCGAGCGCCTGATAAAATATTGAACTATAGGTAACTGTAGGTACAATTGTGTAAAATCTATTTTTAGTAAAATGACTTCATCCTTACATGTTATGAATGTGTATTTTCAATTTCCAGCGTATCCATAGTAATTTTAATTAAATGTGGCCTATCGACCACTCGATTCGTAACATATACTCCGAATTATCGGGCCTCTTAACGCATAATCTAATTTCTCGAAAAATCCCGCTTTACCTACTCGATTCGGCACTTACGTTCTAGGAGTCATTTATATTTCTAAAACTGCGATAAATAGACACAAAGACGTCGTACGGAATCTAATATAAAATACACAAGACAACATCTAAATATAGACACTAATTTATATCAATTACTACTAATTACTATTACTAAACAAACTAGGTATTCGTTGAAAAACAAATGTTTTGGGGACTAATTTGAGGATCTTAAATACTAAAAGATCCAGTTGGCTCAAGACTAATTAACTGGATCTTTAGTGCTATAACGATCAAAAACGTAGTGTGCGATACTGACCAAGGAAAAACATGAATAAACTAATAAATAATATCTAATTTGACAATACTTGTTTATCCGAGAAGTCAGGAAATACAAACAAATATTTTTAAGTACTAAACACCCAAAATTGAAACGTTTTCCTAAAGAAGCTAGTGAAAGGATTCAGTTTCTTAGGATGCAATGCGACAAAGAAGTTACATTGGACCACTTCATCTGGATGTAAAGTCACATATCGATACGACGATTAGCCGACCAGGGTCAAACCCAACTAGCCCTTTAGAAAATCCAGATTCTGGCTTTATGGTTTTCGAAACCAGTGATAGGAAGTAACCGTTGGATCTGAAACTAGACGGGCAATGTCGAAACCTAAGAATTCTGAATCTATTATATTTAAAAAGACAGTGCGGGAATTCAGTGCTGGGTATGCAATTCGACAAAGAAGTTACATTGGACCCCTTCATCTGGATGTAAAGTCACATATCGATACGACGATTGGCCGACCAGCGTCAAACCCAACTAGCCCTTTAGAAAATCCAGATTCTGACTTTATGGTGTTCGAAACCAGTGACAGGAAGTAACCGTTGGATCTGAAACTAGACGGGTAATGTCGAAACCTAACAATTCTGAATCTATTTTATTTAAAAAGACAGTGCGGGAATTCAGTTCTTGGTATGCAATGCGACAAAGAAGTTACCTTGGACCCCTTCATCTGGATGTAAAGTCACATATCGATACGACGATTAGCCGATTTGCGTCAAACCCAACTAGCCCTTTAGAAAATCTAGATTCTGGTTTATGGTTTTCGAAACCAGTGACAGGAAGTAACCGTTGGATCTGAAACTAGACGGGCAATGTCTAAACCGAAGACTTCTGAATCTATTTTATTTAAAAAGACAGTGATGGAATTCAGTTTCTTGTAATGCAATGCGACAAAGCAGTTACATTGGACCTCTTCATCTGGATGTAAAGTCACATATCGATACGACAATTAGCCGACCAGCGTCAAACCCAACTAGCCCTTTAGAAAATCTAGATTCTAGCTTTATGGTTTTCGAAACCAGTGACAGGAAGTAACCGTTGGATCTGAAACTAGACGGGCAATGTCTAAACCGAAGACTTCTGAATCTATTTTATTTAAAAAGACAGTGATGGAATTCAGTTCCTTGTAATGCAATGCGACAAAGCAGTTACATTGGACCTCTTCATCTGGATGTAAAGTCACATATCGATACGACAATTAGCCGACCAGCGTCAAACCCAACTAGCCCTTTAGAAAATCAAGATTCTGGCTTTATGGTTTTCGAAACCAGTGACAAGAAGTAACCATTGGATCTGAAAACTAGACGGGCAATGCCTAAACCTAAGACTTCTGAATCTATTTTATTTAAAAAGACAGTGATGGAATTCAATTTCTTGGTATGCAATGCGACAAAGCAGTTACATTGGACCCCTTCATCTGGATGTAAAGTCACATATCGATACGACAATTAGCCGACCAGTGTCAAACCCAACTAGCCCTTTAGAAAATTAAGATTCTGGCTCTACGGTTTTTGAAACCAGTGACAGGAAGTAACCGTTGGATCTGAAACTGGACGGGCAATGTCGAAACCTAAGAATTCTGAATCTATTTTATTTAGAAAGACAGTGAGGGAATTCAGTTTCTTGGTATGCAATGCGACAAAGAGGTTAAGGTTCCCGTTCGTCTGGATGTCAAGTCACATAACGATATGACGATTAGCCAACCAGCGTCAAACCCAACTAGCCTTTTAGAAAATCAAGGTTCTGGTATTACGGTTTTTGAAACCAGCGACAGGCAGTAACCGTTGGATCTGAAACTGGACGGGCAATGTCGAAAACAAAGAATTCTGAATCTATTTTGTTTATGGAGACAGTGAGAGAATCAGTTTCTTTGGATGCAATGCGATAAAGAGGTTACTGTATCTCTTCTTCTGGATGTAAAGTCACAAAACGATACGACGATTAGCCGACCAGCGTCAAACCCAGCTAGTAATTGGATTTGAAACTGAACGTACAATGTCGAAACCAACGAATTGTGAATCAATTTTAATGAGAAAGACAGTAAAGGAATTCAGTTTCTTGGGATGCAATGCGACAAAGAGGTGAAGGTACCCCTTCGTCTGGGTGTAAAGTCACATAACTATACGACGACCAGCCGACCAGCATCAAAACCAACTAGCCCTTAAAAAATCAAGATTCTGGTCTTTCGGTTTTTAAAACCAGTTAAAGGAAGTAACCGTTGGATTTGAAACTAGACGTGTAATGTCGAAACCCAAGAATTCAGAATCAATTTTATTTAGAAAGACAGTGCAGGAATTCAGCCTCTTGGGATGCCATGCAACAAAGAGGTTAAGTTGGAAATCCTTCATCTGATGAGACGAAAAATGAATCGTATAACGATACGATGAAAATAATGAGATTTCTCAATTAAGTATAAATCATTTTAAAGTCATAACTAATATGAGTATTCGAATTTATAAGAACTGTAGAGTATGAGTATTTAAAAACATTAACTGTATGTCTATCCTAGAGACCCTATAATTATCCTTAATTAATTGCAATAGCCTCATAGGGCCTTAAATTGCACATTCTATAAAGTATTTGCAGACACATGAATCCTAGCTAGACAATAAGACACCAATGTATATTGTAATATTTAGTTAAATAGCTTTAAATTAGTAAGTAGATTAACCACTTGCGGATTTATTTAATCCCAAACTATCGCTCGCGTCCCAATCTCACTGCTCACTTATGTGGCAGTATCTTAGTTGTCCCATTATAGCAATTATTTTCCGATGGTGTAAAATAATATTGTAATACATTTTAAACACGATAAAACACCATAATCTTTAACCTAAAACATACTTTTCTCGGCATAACATAGCAGGTTTATGCCACGTAATCTTATTTGAACGGACCTGCTATGTAAACTAAAATTTTGGAAGTTCTGATTTGATTCTGTTTAAAACCTTACATATAATTTTTAACGTATATGCTAAATTTTGTTTGTTTATTGTGAACGATTATTTTTTAAAGTGCATTACAATATCTAGTCTAATTGCTCAGTGATTAAAATAGTAATTTTCCTTGTATAAGCTAATGCCGTGTCTCAATATTCGAAGATTTCATACACGAATAAAAATAACTTAGAATCACAAAAGGTACACAAATACAATATCGTATTGGAAAGTAAAAGGGAAGGTAATCATGTTATAATTGACTAACATGTTGTTATTACGTTGCTATTAGGGCAAGCCTATTGCCGTCAACCGAGTACATTTTCAGGGGCTTTATGTTTATTTCCTATGGAAAGCTCTAGCCCTATCTCTTAGTCGCCTTGTAAGACACCCACAGGATGAGAAGGATTATGGGGTGGCCCGAATTCTAGCCGAGATCTGAGTAGCAATCGTTAGGAACTAGGCGGCGCAATAGAAAAAAATAGGAGAGAAAAAGAGATACAGGTCTTTAACAAACTGAAGGTCAACAATCTTTCTTTTCAACTTTTAAATAGTTGCGAATATTCGTAATTTTGATCTAATAAGCACATGAATTTAGTCCACTGTAGATGCTATCGGAACCACAAAAATATGATAATGCACAGTTATTTTCCAATGGATGTTCCATGATTATAATAGTACTTTAACCTAAAATATACTTTTCTCTGTGTAACATAGCAGGCTTATTCTTATTTTGACGTATTTAAAACTAAGGTTTTGGAAGATCGGTTTGATTCTATTATAAAACTTACATTTATAATTCTCAACGTGACGTATGGTGAATGTTATTGTTTGTTAACCGTGAAAAAGTAGTTATTATTATATTAAAAGTGTGATTACAATATCTACGTTAAATTGCTCGGGGCTAAAATAGAAAATTTTTCATGTGAAAGTTGCGTTAAAATGCTCGCATAAAAGTGCGCGTTCAGCGGTTTCAAGAGCGTCGTACAAAAATAAAAATTTTAAACATAAAAGGCCAACGTCACGATAGGATATCATAATCTTTAACCTAAATATTTTTTTCTGTATAACCTAACAGGTTTATGCCAATATTCTCATTTTGACAGACCTGCTATGTATTTTAAACTAAAGTTTTGGAAGATCGGCTTGATTCTGTTTTAAAACTTACATATACTTTTAACATATATAGTGATTTTTATTGTGAATGGGTGTTTATTAAAGTGGGTTACAATATCTAAATTTAATCGCGCTGTGAAGAAAATGTATAATTTCATTGTGAAAGTTGTGTTAATGCCGTGGGCTCATTAAATTAATAAATAATGCATTCGCCGATTTCGAGGATATCATACAAGAATAAAAAACGTATAATCACAAAAGGCCCACGACACAAAACAACAATTCATCATAATCTTTAACTTAAAATATATCTTTCTCTGTATCGCATAGCAGGCTTGTAGCCCATATTCTCAATTTGTCAGACCTGCTATGTATTTGAAACTAAAGTTTTGGAAGATCGGCTTGATTCTGTTTTAAAACTTACATATACTTTTAACATGTACAGTGATTTTTATTATGAATGAATATGAATTTAGATATTGTTACCCACTTTACTAAACTAAAGTGGGTAACAATATCTAAATTTAATCGCACTGTGAAGAAAATGTATAGCTTCTACTACGCGTATGCTTCGAGTTTGCCGGTACCTCCCACCGCACTTCTCCATACTGCACCTCAATTCAGACCCCGACACAGCGTTGTTATTGGTATTAATTGGGTCTGTCTTGAGGTGCGGTATGGGGAAGCGCGGCGGGGGCAGCGGCAAACTCGAAGCAGAC